>JAMPIV010010395.1:0-679466 GCA_024509875.1 Oreohelix idahoensis
GTCAGGCATCCCCAATATTTTATTTTGGTTATAACTTGTTAATTCCTAGACTATTTGCGTAACGTTTTACATATTCTTTGTCAGCAAACCCTAAGGAACCCAAATATCCAAATTTAAAAGAGCTACGTGGCTGCGTTCAAAATATGCAATTTCTACCTCCTGTTTCGAAGATGTGCTGTCTGGGAAGGGTAGTGTATTTTATCACTGTCCGTCTGAAAAAAAAAATTTTGTGCATGTAGTCTTACACGCGTGATGGTAGCATTTGTGTATCGCGCGACGCGTGTTGCATGCGTTCCTGATTTTCAGCCCTCCCTCTCTCTTTATCCTTTTGTCCATCTGTTCGTTCGTTTTGGTAACGCACTGTAGAAAAAGACATGAATGGAATTTAAAATTTAGGTCAACTTGCATATTTCAAGGTTTTTCTTAGAAAGGCAGCACATTTTATTGTGTGTTTGGGAAACGCGTGTATGTTGCAGAAGGGCTATATTTAACGTGGAAACGTTACAATTTGCAGACGAAGCATAAAACAAAGGGGATTTCGAGTACTGTCATTGTGACAGCACTGTTCTTTACCATTCTTCTTCCTTTATTTATTATATGGATTTATTAGGCTTTATATTTACTAGATAATTTATATATGTGGATTAGAATATTCCACGACAATCCTCATCATCAGTTTCTCTTTCTGCTCCCTATGGAACATGGGGCCACCTCTGATGTTGGTCCAGTTTAAGGAAACCAGCACGAAACAATCACCAGCTCTTACAGTAATAGTTTGTGTGGAAATTTTTTTATATGATGAGGTTGGCTGCCTCACGCACAATTTTATTTACATATATATATATATATATATATATATATATATATATATATATATATATATATATATATATATATATATATATATATATATATATATATATGGTATGACAAGGGGGGAGGGCTGGAGGGTGTAAGGGAGAGTACGTCACGGGGAGAGGCAGTCACTTCCTCTTTTTGAGAAGGGCCTGGATCCTATTTGGTTCCCCCACTCCAGTTTTCAGCTCATGTGTGGCTCCTCGAGTCTGCTTGTGTACGGCAGCGCCACCCCCCGGGCAACGGCTTTGACTGGCCGGCCAAACTACATGAGTAAATTGAAAAAGGGAGGTCCCCCTTAAACAGTACACACAACTGCTGGCCGAACGGGCGGATGATCAATAATATTTTGACAACGGCTTCTAGGGCGGGAGTTGGAAAGGCCTGGTATCGGGCTGAGGGCGCACCATGGACTGTAATGGTAAGTGGCCAGAACCATCCAGAAAGCAATGGCAAACTACTGGATGTACAATGCCAAGAAATCCATAATGGCTAATCTGAATACTACGATGAACTTCTTGCTGCAAACTTCAAGATCAAATTGAAAAAAGTCGTTACAAGCGACAAAGTAATACGTTATGACACAAGCGCCATACCAGAAGAGTACAGTGTCGATATTCAGAACAAATTTGACATTCTTATGGCAGTACAGGAGGAAATGACACCAGATGAACTTGCTAATAACATCAGAGATGTATATATTACAAATGCACAGAGGTTAATTCCTAAAAGAAGTATAAAGAGACGAGAATACATCTCAGACGAAACACTGAAGTTGGTGGTAGAGAGAAGAAAAATGAAGTCCAAAAAAGATACAGAAAATCAGGAGTTGTACAAGGAATACACAAAGCAGATTAAAAAACGAGTCAGACAAGACAAACAACAATACATAAACGATGCCTGCAGGAAAATAGAGGAAATGCGCGAACAGGGATTGAGTAAGAATATGTTTTCTGAAGTAAGAACATTGAAAAACAGCAACTTTAAATCATCACCCCGAGCAATAAACGACAAGAAAGGCGACACTCTAACAGAACGTAAAGATATTCTGAACAGATGGAAGGAGTACTGTCAAGAAATGTATACGGAAATAAACAAAGCGGCAGATAACAACGTCATGAATGAAGCGGAACGTGAACCAGAACCTACCATAGAGGAAGTCCGGAATGCAATCAAACACTTAAAAAGTGGAAAATCTCCTGGTTGTGATGAAATAACAGCTGAAATGATACAGGCAGGAGGAGAAGGCAGCGCTCGTATATACCATGCATTATGCTGCAAGATCTGGCAAAGCGGAATTTGGCCCAAGGAATGGAAACGATCAATTTACATACCCTTGCCAAAAAAGGGCAACCTGAAACTGTGCACAAACTACAGAACTATAGCTCTTATAAGCCATGCCAGCAAAATACTTTTACAAATCATAATGAAAAGGATGCAACAAAAGCTAGAAACAGAAATAAATGAAGTACAGACGGGTTTTCGACCAGGTAGAGGCACTAGAGATCATATATTCAACATGAGGATCATCATAGAAAAGTGTAGAGAATTCAACGTTGACCTACATACTTGTTTCATTGATTACACCAAAGCTTTCGATTGTGTACAACATCAGCAGTTATGGGCTATTATGAAAAATATGGGATTTCCAAACCACCTTATACAACTCATCGCACTGCGGTACCAAGAACAACAGGCAGCCGTAAGAATAGAGGGGAAAACATCAGAATGGTTTGAAGTACAGAAAGGAGTAAGACAAGGCTGTACCCTTTCCCCTTACCTGTTTAACATTTATGCCGAGAATATCATGAGAAACGTAAGAGATGACCAAAGAACACACAGAGTTATGACTCATTTAACATCGGCGGGTACCAGATCCCGGAAATCAGATATGCTGACGACACAGTCCTCCTATCGACCAACCCAGAAGGACTTGAAAAAATTACTTCTGTCCACCAAAAAACACAGCGAGGCCCAGAATCTATACCTAAACACCAAGAAGACCAAAGTATTGACAACAGACAAAGTAAAGACCAAACCAGAAATTGAAATCGATAACGAAAACTGGAAAGTGTCAATTCATTTCGAATACTTAGGATCAATCATTAACAGCTCTGGCGACTGTGCAGTAGAAATTAAAAGAAGACTTGCAATTGCTTCACATAAGCTAATACAGATGAAAAACCTATGGCAAGGCACAAGCAAAGAAACAAAGTTACAACTGATCAGAGCATGTATATTCCCAGTAGCAACATACGGCTGCGAGACTTGATGATGATGATGGTATGACAAGGTTACCAACGTGGAACTGATGACAAGAACTAGACAAGTGCCAGTGGAACAAGAGATGAGAAGAAGACGATGGCGATGGATAGGACACACACTGAGGAAACCTGTTGATAGCATTATAAGGCAGTCCTTGTTCTGGAACCCCCAGGGCAAGAGAGGCAGAGGAAGACCAAGAAGTACATGGAGAAGAGAGTTGGAAACAGAGGTGAAAATGATGAGGAGAACATGGAAAGAACTTGAGATGATGGCACGGGACAGGAGGACTTGGCATGTGTTTGTTGAAGGCCTATGCTCCTTTGGGAGTGGAGGGTTATGATGATGATGATTATATATATATATATATATATATATATATATATATATATATATATATATATATATATATATATATATATATATATATATATGTTTATGTAAATAAAATTGTGCGTGAGGCAGCCAACCTCATCATATAAAAAAAATTTCCACACAAACTATTACTGTAAGAGCTGGTGATTGTTTCGTGCTGGTTTCCTTAAACTGGACCAACATCAGAGGTGGCCCCATGTTCCATAGGGAGCAGAAAGAGAAACTGATGATGAGGATATGATAATGTATACATTTGTATATGTTAAAACTGATGATGAGGATATAATATGTATACATTTGTATATGTTAAAACTCATGATGAGGATATAATAATGTATACATTTGTATATGTTAAAACTCATGATGAGGATATAATAATGTATACATTTGTATATGTTAAAACTCATGATGAGGATATAATAATGTATACATTTGTATATGTTAAAACTCATGATGAGGATATAATAATGTATACATTTGTATATGTTAAAACTCATGATGAGGATATAATAATGTATACATTTGTATATGTTAAAACTGATGATGAGGATATAATAATGTATACATTTGTATATGTTAAAACTGATGATGAGGATATAATAATGTATACATTTGTATATGTTAAAAGTGATGATGAGGATATAATAATGTATACATTTGTATATGTTAAAAGTGATGATGAGGATATAATAATGTATACATTTGTATATGTTCAAACTAATGATGAGGATATAATAATGTATACATTTGTATATGTTCAAACTGCATTCTAGATTGACGGCATGTTTGTGTATTATATTCTAATTCATTCACATTCTCTCACTCTCAAGACACACTTTCGTCTGTCTCGGCGCACTCATCTTTCTAATTCATTAAAATGATGTGATCACCGGGAGGTCATTGATGGAGATGGAAATGAGGGGGAAGAGGTGCAGACTCCTTGATTTCTACAGCAGGAGACAAATATTTACGGGAGATGCTACCTATTGTCTCTCTCTATTGCCTGGTAGTCATTGCTGGACACCAATCATGAGATACCGTTCCAGAAGGCATTCCAAAGCGGCATGCTCGTAAGATCTACAAGTAAAACTAACGTTACGTCTTCTACCGTTGAGTGTAGCAGTTTCTCAGAGAGCAAACAAGCTCTTGGGTAAACACGAAATCATATGATAAGACAAACAGGTCATTCGCCTGTTGTGTCGGAACTTACGGTTAACAGAATGCATTATATCGTCATGTAACCTTTGATGCTTCCTGGTTCATTCCAGCATTCAAACTGGAAGGTGTAGAGGTTTGTCGGAGAGAGAATCATCTGAAGGAACACGCAACCCCTGCCTGGCTATCTACAGCTGGGAGGGCCTGTAATCGGGACACCACGCACAGTCCTTCGAGACAATGTTCGCCTGTTTCATCATTTACAATTTTTGACTTTAACTCTATAATTTCACTTGCGGTCGATGCAAGTGTTTCCTAGGCAGTATAGGAGAGAGATTTAAGTACACGTCGATTGCCCAGATGTGGCAGAACTGCTCATCGGTGTAATGAATCACAAAAAACGTATAACGTAATTACAATGTTGAGAACAACATTACTGCCATAAGACAGCAGTCGACAGGGCTGCGGCCCATAACATTCAAAGATTTTTCAGCACAAGGTATAAATATGGCATAGTTGTTACGTTCTTAAGTTTTTGGGTGTCCCTGTTGGCCTGGTGCCCTATGTAAGTACTTAATATGTTTAATGGATAATTTAGCCGTGAATAGGACCAGGGCCGGATTAAGAACTCCAGAGGTCTTAGGCTATTAAAATGTTTTGGGACCCTTCACAAATCCTCTAAAAGGTAAAACTAGAAGAAGAAAAAATTGATGGATTTCAGATAAATGTTTTTAGTAATATATAATTATGAATTTTTTTTTTTTAAGTGTTCGTTACAGCTCCTAGATTTTGATAAAGTTAGTGGGGCCACTGCAAAGAATGAAATAAAAGAGAATAAATGTCAAGATGTTTACAATTTACTTCCACTCAATTTTACGCAGACACAGCGAATATCAAGTCCCATTCACAAAACGGAAATCCTAAGTGCTTAATCTGGATTGGTTGAAACCCACTTAGCTATTCTAATGGGTGCCTGGTGTTTTCCACTTTAGTAATAGCTGTCTCTGTACATCTATCTATCTATCTATCTATCTATCTATCTATCTATCTATCTATCTATCTATCTATCTATCTATCTATCTATCTATCTATCTATCTATCTATCTATCTATCTATCTATCTATCTATCTATCTATCTCTCTTTATCTCTCTCTATATCTATCTCTCTATCTATCTAATCTATCTACCTATCTCTCCCTCTCTCTATCTATCTATCTCTCTATCTCTCTCTCTATCTCTCTCTATCTATCTACCTACCTACCTGCCTGCCTGTCTGCCTGCCTACTTACCTATCTATCTAACTATATATCTATCTATTAATCGATTTTTTTTTAACGTACGCCCGCTGTTACTCGGGGCGAAATCTCAGGTTAGTATATCCACCCTGATACTGATTTTACGTGAGTATCATACGAGATTTTCCCTGAACGCTAATAGGTGTCCTCTCGCCTTTCAGGCAGATACTGGCGTCTTCGAAGAGTATCCATTAGAGCTGGGTCGGCTCAGGATCCGTTCAGGTTATTCCAGTCCCTGGTCGACGAGACTCTTTCAAATGTTCTCGCCAGGGCTCGACATATTCCAGTCCAAATCCTGGTCGACGATAATTCATCAAATGTCCTCGCCCGGGCTTGAACCTGGATCACCCGGTCGCCAGCGCAGTGTGGTAACCATTACACCAGCGCGGCTTCCTACATACCTACATAAGTACAAGCAAGCACACACACACACACCACACCACACCACGCACGCACGCACACGCACACATACACACACATACATACATTCATACATAGAAATAAAATGAGTGTATGTATATATGGACAGAAAGTCAGATATACAGACAGACAGACATACGTGCAGACAAACATACTTGCATGCATGCATACATACTGACCGACCGACAAACAGAGAGACATACATACTTACATAATCTACCTGTTTCCAAACGTCAGTACCTGCCCTTCCTGTCATATTAAAATCACTTATACCTACCAGGCTGTGACGGGACTAAGATCGTGGCACGGACGACCTCTTTTCAAGTTAGATCGCCTTGACACTTGACCTGACCTCACAGTCAAACACGCACTACACTCTATATGTGCACAAACTCGCTTATACAACACAAACAAGTCACAATAAATTCTTCACCCAGTCACTCCCCACTATTCTCAACTAACATTCCCGAACTATAAAACTGTTTATCTGAGATATCTTTGTGTTTCATTTTTCGTCGTGAACGTACCGGAACCATGAAATTCTAAACCAGAAGCAAAAGTCGCAATTTTTCGTTTTTCAACAACTTGTAAGCGTCATTGACTATCAGCCTTGAGCCGGTTCCACATTGCCTCGCCCATTCCCCCACCCCTGTCTGTTTAAAAACAACGCCTAGTACCAGCCCCTACGAGATGTGTAGAGTCGAATGGCCTTTACCTCACCTGAACCGACGATGATTCCCTTCTTTACATTGAGGAAGTTGAGGGGAACTGCGGTAAGACGTGGAGTACAATGGATGGGTGTGAAAAAAAAATCGAAAAAAAGGTGATTCGTCTTACGAGGACTAAAGACAAAGAAAATAGTCTACGTTACGGCCACAAGGCCTTCGTCAGGGAAAGGAAAGAAAGTGAAGGCTAGATAGGACACATAAGAACTTAAATAAATATAAAAATAAAACCTAGGTACTTCCCTGAAGGCAAGGCATCGAAATCCTATCACTATTTGCTGTCCGCTGATGGACGCGCGTGGGCGAAAATTTTCAAGAATAAAAGACCAAGAATAAAGGATAAGTACGAAGAAGATAAAGATGACGAAGAAAAAAGAAGATAAAGAAGAGGTCAGTAAGAAGAAGATAGTGAGGAGGCGGAGTTGACGGAAACGGATTACTATTATACACAAGGTATTTGTAATATATTGTACTTTTGTTTCTCTAATGACAGCGAAATTCCACATTTTGTATTGCGTCTATCAATTGTCAGACAGAGAATTTTCAAAGACCTGGGACGTCAGTACAGGCCTATCAACTTCCAATGTATTATGCATTAATGTTTTGTATAACTTGGTATCTGCTATTTAAACTTCTCTGAGGTTGGATTTAGGTAAAATGACGTGATCAATTCATTCCTAACGACTTTGTTAAACATTACGTGTATTTCCTATACATAAAAACACTTGACCGACCTATACCGGAGTTTAATGACCGTCTTATGATATATTTCCCCTTACCTGGCGTAATCGCCATTTCGTCCAAATGACTTATATTTATCACGGACCTGGGACACGATAGGTTCACCGCAAGGGTCGTTGCTGTTGAGTTAGGTGCAAGAGGTCTCGTGGCTGCCTCAGTGTATGATCTACTGAAAATGAGCCCTCACATGATACACCATATGGAGATGAACTTCATGATGGATTTTCTCATGGTAAAAATAGATGTTTTAAGAAAAACCCAGGAAATAAACACTATGACCAGAGGAGTCACAACCAAAGAACTAAATTCAGTTTATGAAAAAGGAGCGTGTTTTTTTTTAAAACTAGATTACCGAACAGTAATTCTAGTCAGTATTCGAATATGGATAATTCAACATATTGAATTTTATTACGAAGAATTGATCGTAATAGTGATCAAACAATAAAGTTGGTAGACTCAGTTTTTACGGTCGTGATCAATGCACTAGGCCATGTGATAAGCAGTGATAGTTTAGATGAACTTGATTCTAATTCAGAAATGTGGATTATATAATTCCACAAAAGTGTTGTTCGTGGTTTTACATTATATGTAACCCCTAGCGATTAAAAATTGTGTAAAGTCGTCACCACCAGACTCGCTTGTACTGGGGATGTTTTCTCAAGAGTTGGCTTCGTTTCGAATTTGTATTGAACATTCGTTGTTTGACAGTTACAACCAACCTTAAGCAATTGGGAATAATAACACGCCTAAAACGATAGAAAAAAATCAATAATCAATAAATCAAGACTTGCAAAAAGTTAACAAGAAATATTTATTCAAGAATCATTAAAATAAAAAGCCAAAAGATAAATAAACCCATTGTTGCAGCAACGAAGATATAACATACGTAACAATTTATTCTATGACATTCGACAAAAGAAAAATATATTCTTCTTCGTTGATTAAACTCCGCAACCCCCCCCCCCCCCCCCATCACCACACCCCCACTTTTAGAGTGTAAAGGAGATTAAGGGGCCGAAACACTTGATCGACGGGGGAACTCATCTGATGATCAGATTGCCTCATGTTGTATCGCTCTGTATAGAGTTTCCTATCATCTTATCTTCTTTTTTCTTAAACTTGTTCCAAGGTTTCATTTGAACCTTTCAGATTGAAAAGATACGAAAACTGAAGACGACAATTCTTTCTCAACTTTCGCGCTAGAATAAGTTAGAATATGAAGATAGTAACCTTGACGATCAAGAAGACGTTGATGAAGAATAAAAGCAGAAGAATACAACTGATATTGACGATGATGTTGATGAAGAAAAAGGAAGCAGAATAAGGATGTATGGAAGAAGATGAAGTAAAAAGAAAAGAAATATGTGGCAGAAGGAGAAGAATAAGATAGTAATGACGATGATTGTTGAAGAGCTGCGCACGATCATTGAAGACATTGGGTTTTCCCAATAGAGGCTTCCTTCAATTATCGTTGCGCAGACTTTATGGAAGAAGTAATTATGCGTTGTTAAGGATGACGTCAGAGTGTAAGATGACGTCAGTTGGGGGAGTGGACGTTGGTCGAGCTGGTAGAAAGACAAGGTGTCCATTTTAATTGTGTGCAGATTTCATATTATTCAGAATTTGTGTAATTCTGAGGCAGGTTAGCCTCTCAGGTATCCGTGAGGATCAGAGTTAAAGGACATGCAATTTATCTGCAGTTTTACTATACAAGGCCGACAATGGAAATATGGGCAGTATGAATGACAATGGCAATGACTGAATGTCAGAGAGTGAAGCCTGAATTGTTATGTACTCAGTTAGCTCTGTTGTATTTTATCTTACAGAATAAACCTTGGATCGTCCTGGCCGAGTTTACTCATTGAATCCATGTTATGGAAATCTAACGTCAGTACAGAACTGTCAACTTCTCAATGTCACTACAGAACTGTCAACTTCTAATGTCAGTACAGAACTGTCAACTTCTAACTTCAGTATAGAACTATCAACTTCTAACGTCAATACAGAACTGTTAACTTCTAACGTCAGTACAGAACTATCAACTTCTCAATGTCAGTACAGAACTGTCAACTCCTCAACGTCAGTACAGAAATATCATCATCTCAAAGTCAGTACAGAACTGTCAACGTCCTGCCAAGTATGCATTTATGTTTTGAACATGTATATGTGGATATCTGCTATTTAAACCCTTTTGAGGTTGGGTTCACGTAAAGTGTGGTGATCAATTTTTTTTTAGTGTCGCCCATAAATTAAAAATTCCAGAATAGAAGAAAACATGCCTAACAATGATGATTCAAAATACTATATGACAATGCAACACGCATAGAGTGCATGCCCTCATTATAATGTGTGGCATTTATGTCAGCGTGTTAGCCATTAGATATTTTTCCATAATTAAAAATAGGTTTAAACATGCCATTGGTCAACTTCTACCGGAGATCCAACTGATGACCGACTTCTTAAATACATCCGTTTATTTGACGTCACCGATATGTTGCCGTAATTCACTCTTCATTTGTATCACCTTTTTGTATTACTTGCTGCAAGGTTCGTTACTGAAACAAAACGAAATCGTTCGAACGATCATTCAGAATGATTCACCATTGTTTCATCTTTATGTACCATCAACATCTAGTTTACCATAACAAAGAAACCACAGCACTCAACGTTAGAAAGTGTCCAGAGTTTTCTACCACTTGATCTCGCGATTTCGTGAATAAGTGTAGACGTATTTTGAAGTGATTTTCCCCTAGTTCTTGATAATACGCCGGAAAATCCTATACCGACTTTCTTGCTTTTCGTTTCGGAAATCCTGTATCCGCACGGATACTGTGCCACGCTTCTCCGGATTCTCAAGCTGTTATGAAAAACTAATACCCAAAACGTGAAAATGTTTCAATATGTTCATAAAGTCAGTCTGGCAACACACGAATGATTTTTTTTTTTTCTTAACCAGCGGCACTTGGGCTTTCAGCCCTTCGGCGCAATGACATGTCATTGCGAGGCTGGGGAGCCTTTGGACTTTTCTTCCAACCCGGTCAGGAGCTTCGCCCCTTCCCACCCACAGAGGGTTTATCTCAGGAGCCGTTTAGGTTATTCAGTCAAAATCCCGGTCGATGACACTCCTTCAAATGCTGACGCCCGGGCTTGAACCTTGAACACCTGATCGCCAGCGCAATGTGGTAACCATTACACCTGTGGCGAGAGGTTTTATTTGGCTCTTGGATCAGTATAGTATTGACAATTACAGAAATAGAATTTCTGCAGAAAATGGTGAAGTCCCAGTGTCTGAGAGGACTACTGGTATCACAAATTAGTTACGGCTGTGAATGATCTGATCTCGAAACAATAGTAGAGAGGAGACCGACATAAAGTGCCACCTCTGCTGTGTAACTAACTGTGATATTAAAAAAACAAGGAAACAGATTTTGCTTAACAATGATAAAATTGACAAGTCTTCAAATACAATTTCCTTATTATTTATTTAGTATATACACTATCTACTCTTGTGCTGAAGGGTGAATGTTGAAAAATGGAATGTAATGAATTTGTAAGTTTACATATGATTTACATATATATATATATATATATATATATATATATATATATATATATATATATGTAAATAAATATTACAACAAGTTTTCCAATTATAGGAACAAAAATTATATCAGCTGTGCTGTTATTCAATTATAGTACATGTATCAGCTGTGCTGTTAATTAAGGATATAACACTTATCAGCTATGCTGTCATTTTTGTCTCTTGCTATGCTACTTCACTTTCTCATCACTGACAGTTTCTATGCTCACAATGCTGACAGAAATGGTACTAATGTGTACTCATCTCTCTAAGGTCTGTTCTTCTTTGGTTGGTTCACACAACATCGGCTGAGTATCGTTCCTTTAGCCCACCCAAGACTGAGGGGGACCAAAGATGTAGAGTCAGGACAACCTCTATGCTCCTGCGGAGTTCCAGGCAGCTGGATTGACGACCGACGATCTCAGGTTTTAGGACACGAATAAAACCTGTAACAAGGAAAAATAGGGGCTAATTTCTGTCCTCAAGCCCACCTATTTCTATTGTATATGATATGAGCGTGTCTCAGTGTCTGCATGTAAGATGAATGACAACATGGCTCAGTATGATTTAGCAATAGCGAGACAAGACAGGTGTCTACTTGCATTTTCTGATAAACTAATACATGGATATCATTCAATAATATAAATTCAATGCATGAATACATTCAATACATGAATACATCCCATAATATAAGTTCAATACATGAATACATCCAATAATATGTACACCTAGGTGTGATACAACAATGTCCTTCCCCCTATAATATACCAGGCCCTCTCTGACAAGTGCTATAATATATCCTAACAATAACGTTATGTTCTTATGATAGGAGTATGTGAGACGAGGACTGTTTGGTGATATATCAGGTGGGAGTTATAGGAGACAATAGATTGGAGTTAGATGAGACAAGAGATTGAGTCCTAACAAGGACTGTTTTGGTTATATGGCAGTTGGTCTTATCGGAGATAATAGACTGAAGTCATGTGAGACAATAGATTGAGTTATAGGAGACAATAGATTGAGGTATGAGTCCTATTAGTCTTTGTCTATTCAATCATAATAGGAAATACAATCATTATACTTAATTTCCCCAAGATACAATCAGTAACCTGATAGGTAGTATAAATGACACACAACAAATACCAACATTATAGATCTGCTGAAAGCCTATTTTTCTAAAGGTTATCGTAAATATATTTACCCTCTAAGATTCAAACCGGCCAGATTTTGACTCGACTTAGCAAAGCAGGTGCAGGTCAATGCCCTCAGGTAAGCTATAAATCAAGGTGACAGCTTCTCCTCTTCAATCGGTCGGTATCTCTGGCGTCGTGTCGGTGATGTGTGATTATGCATAAAATCCGCCCGGTAGGTAAATGCTTAAGGAAAGCGTTTGGTTGGTTCCTGGCGGAGCAAAATGATTGGTTTCCTCCGGTTTAGTCTCAAGCGCTGTACAGCCTAATTTTATTCAGTTTTCATCCGCCATTTTGCGTGAACAAGATGGCCATTAATTTATTCTGTCTCAGAGACTGGTGAACGTTGCTCGTTGATTGGTTGAAGCAAATCTGTATCTCAACATAGTGATTAACAAAGTAGTGGGTTACACTCGTTTCACGACAACACCACACACGAATGATAACTTTTCTTACTTTTCTGGTTTCTACCTTATTTGTTCTATTCCTAAACAGCATTGCGCACCACTGCAATTAAATTTACTATAAACCAGCGCCAAAACACTTCATTTTATTGAAGAATATCTAAATATAGCACAAGAAGAACGAATGTTTACAAGCGATTAAAAACACGGGTAGATGTCTGTGATAACTGCCTTACCTAACGATAAACTATAAAACACAAGATAGTATCACAAGGCAGGCATAATTCTGGAACTGTAATACTAAGACCTCTGTGCAACCTATGTTTTGCTGATGATATTGATCTGATAGCTGGATCAGACGAGCACAAAACAAATGTCTATGTTAGAGAGAAGATAAACACCTATGCAGGCCACCAAGAACCACTTTTGTCAATAGTGAAACGTCGAAAGCTTGCCTGGTTTGGGCATGTAACTCGTCATGACTCTCTTTCGAAAACGATCCTTCAGGGAACAGTCGAAGGTAAACGGAGAAGAGGAAGGCAGAGAAAATCCTGGGCTGATAACATCAAAGAATGGGCAGGACACGGTTTTTCCACACTTGTACACATTGCCGAGGATAGAGAGCAGTGGAGGACCCTGTCTGCTGATGCTTCCACCATGGCACCCCTACGACCCATGACGGGTTACGGGCTGAGATGAGATGAATACTAAGAGAAAAGTCATAATCATCATTTTTCCTTTCTGTTCCTTGCAGAGCATGGAACCACTACTGCAACTGAAGCATGCGGCTAGCAGAATCTTGCTCTTGTTTTGTTGTTTTCTGTGGCAATTTTTGTACATGATTGTGGTGAAGTGGGATAGTCAGTTGTGTAGTAGTAATATGAGGTAATACTGGTTTTGTTTTGTTCAAGCTCTGTTGGTATTTGTCATCATGACTTCAATAGTTTGTCTTTATTGGAACTAGTATTGGAGATGTTCTCAGTTCCTGATATTAAAACAATTTAATTCCCCTCTTAATGTTATTTTTACAAGGTCATTTTAAGATGGGGGTACATAATTTTGAGCTCAGCTGGCCACATCAGCTTATCTTGCGTGATGGCGGCAGGAAAGGACTCCTCTGCTCGATTTCTCCCCTGTGCTCTGGAGACACCTCACTGATAGCTAAATGGACCAAGGAGTATGCTGTCCGACTCTGGATTCAGCAAAGCTCTGACCAGGTGCTGCTCAATACCATCAAGACCACGGTCCCTGAAAACAAGAAGGATGTACCTTCTACTTCATAACTAATTTATACTCTCTTTTTACACTGAGCACAATACATCACAAACATTGAGTTCAGAGCGTTAGGCCAACTGTCAGCTTCATCTGAAATACTTTATACCAGTATTAACCTCCTTAATGGTTACTACGCCTCTGCACTTCCAGCATTATTTCTTTCTAGTCAATCATCTAGGTGTCAGTGTACTGTTTGGCCATTCCATGCCGTTTTACTTTCCTCCGACACCTTCTGTTCAGGCTGGAGCATTATAGGCTTACATCATGTTTGCTACTGAACTACACATATATACAGGCATAAATTAACAATTCACATTCAATTTTCATTAAAAGATACTGAATGTTTCAAGCTTACCACAATTCATGGAAACAAACACAGATACGTTGATTAGCAATGAATTCTGGCACAAATACTGGCACAAATTCCCATCTGCTTATGTTCCAGGCTTTTATTTAGCAAAAATATGAGCTGGCTTCAACGCACTGTTGCTTTATCAAGCTTATTTGAACTAGTGGTCTCGAACTAACGCTGCTAAGTGAGTATATCAGCGAGTCTGGCCAATGGAGCCACGTTTCGACAAGTGTTTGAAAAAATTTTAACTTCCTACGTCTCCCCTAACAACCAAGGATAGCATTTATAGCCCGACTAATCGTGTTTAGCCTTACATATCATTCCAGCCAATCAGTTCAAATGTAACTTGTGGCCCATTTCCCGTACAATGGTGGATTAAAAAAAAATCTACCACTGAGCGATTCTGATTTTGGGTGTTGTCTGACAGCACCATCATTTTATTTTGGCTATAACTTGTTAATTCCTAGACTATTTGCATAACGTTGTACATATTCTTTGTCAGCAAACCCTAAGGAACCCAAATATATATATTTAATAGAGCTAAAATGCTGCGTTCAAAATATGCAATTCCTTCTACCTCCTGTTTCGAAGATGTGCTGTCTGGGTACTGTAATGTTTTCAAACGTAAACCCATCTATTGTCATCTTTCTAATAAGAGTTTTTCAGGATTTAAAAACCTAACTCTGGGAAGGTTAGTGTTTTTTATCACTGTCCGTCCGAAAAAAGTTAGTGCATGTGGCCTTACACGCGTGATAGTAGTAATTGTGTATCGCGCGACGCGTGTTTTGTGTTGCACGTGTTCGGCTTTATGCCTCTCCCTTCTCTCTATCCTTTAGTCCATCTGTCTTTAGTTACGCCGTGTATAAAATGGAATGAATGAAATATTAAAATTAGGTCATTGTTCAGCTTGGTATCTCAATGTTTTTGCAAGAAATACAGCACACGTTTCATTGAAGAACGCGGGTAATAATACAGTAGGCTTTTACTATCAACGTGAAAGCGTTACAATTTGCCGACGAAGTAGAAAACAAGGGGGATTTCGAGTACTGTCATTGTGACAGCACTGTTCTTTACCATTCTTCTTCCTTTATTTATTATATGTATTTATTAGGCTTTATATTTACTTGATAATTTATATATGTGGATTATAATATTCCACGACAATGATGAGGTAGCCAGCAGTCTGTAGAACCTCATGATAGTCGTCTTGTGTGGCGTGTCTGAATGTGCAGTAGTTCTTTACCTTTCTTTGTGTTTTCAGAGGGCCCCCCGAGACCTACATGGGGCATGAGAAATATATAAGGTAAAGGTAGTCACATAGGACTACTGCCGTTGGGGAGTGAAGTGTTAGAGACTTTAATGTACTAGGTCTAGCATAGAGAGAGGGAATGACTAGTTTCCTTCCTCGCTGACTTTTCCTTCCCTTACTCAAGAGCCAAGTCAGGTTCCCACTTACAGCTGGGTAGACTGGAGTCTGGCGATACCGGGACTCGAACCCGGCACCGTTGCGGCGAGAGGCCAGCTCTCTAACCACTCTGCCAATCGGACGTTCATTAGAAACATAATGATGGCTTAAAAAAACAAATAGAGACATGAATTAGAGACACTTACACGAGAAAAAGAAGACATGGAAATGTCTAAAACGGATGGCACGAGGAAAACTTGGCATGAACTTATTGAAGACATGTGCTTCACAGTGAACAGTAGGACAATGATGGTTGTAGAGAGACTGTGGGATGAAAGATTAGTCACTACAATTTGCGTTGGCGGTGATGTTTCATTCATGGACATGACTTGCAGAAAAATGCAACTCCCAATGTTTTCTTGGATGTATCAGTCTGGACGCTAGACATACCATGTAACGATTTCCGACAGGCCTTTATTACAATCTTGAGTATTGGGACACGAAAAAATAATATAATAACTTCCGACAAGAAGTCTTGTTGTAATAAACAAGATGGGAAATGAGGGCAACCGTGGAAGAGATTAACAGATGTAGTAATTAAAGGCTGGTCGCGTGATATAATGGCTTTGATAAAAACAATACTTAAGGGGCATTACCTTATATGGTCATGTAGTAACTTTCAGAATGAGTGGTGGGGTAACATTAACTAAAAAATCAAACGCCTTACTTGTAGTTGGTTTGAAAAAAGAATCTTAAACTAAAATTACTCATGATTGGGTTTTCGCCCAACAGAACCTCACGTGGTGACATTTGTGCATGTGCAGAAAATTCACTTTAAAACCTAGCACATTTTAAGATTTCTCCACTGTATTTTCCCATCTTCGTCAAGAAGAGATGACAGACAGCCAGAATAATTATAAGTAATAAGAATTCAACGTTGACCTATATACTTGTTTCATTGATTACACCAAAGCTTTCGACTATGTACAACATCAGCAGTTATGGACTATTATGGAAAATATGAGATTTCCAAACCACCTTATACAGCTCATCGCACTGCTGTACCAAGAACAACAGGCAGCCGTAAGAATAGAGGGGGAAACATCAGAATGATTTGAAGTACAAAAAGGAGTAAGACAAGGCTGTACCCTTTCCCCTTACTTGTTTAACATTTATGCCGAGAATATCATGAGAAACGAAAGAGATGACCAAGAACACGCAGAGTTTGACTCGTTTAACATCGGCGGGTACCAGATCCCGGAAATCAGATATGCTGACGACACAGTCCTCCTATCGACCAACCCAGAAGGACTTGAACAATTAATTATGTCCACCAAAAAACACAGCGAGGCCCAGAATCTATACCTAAACACCAAGAAGACCAAAGAATTGACAACAGACAAAGTAAAGACCAAACCAGAAATTGAAATTGATAACGAAGAACTGGAAAGTGTTAATGAATTCGAATACTTAGGATCAACCATCAATAGCTCTGGCGACTGTGCAGTAGAAAATAAAAGAAGACTTGCAATTGCTTCATATAAGCTAGTACAGATGGGAAACCTATGGCAGGGCACAAGCAGAGAAACAAAGTTACAACTGATCACAGCATGTATGTTCCCAGTAGCAACGTACAGCTGCGAGACTTGGACACTAAATAAAACAGTTGCAAAAAAGGTTACATCGTTCGAAATGAAATGCTACAGAAGGATTTTGAGAATACCATGGGCAGAAGAAACGACCAACAGAGAAGTACTGCACTCACTAAATTTAGAGGAAACTTGGCTCCTATATACCATCGCAGTAAGGAAGCTGAAATTTTTCAGTCATTTAAAAAGACATAATAGTCTAGAAAAAAACAGTGATGGAAGGCATGGTCCCGGGAAAAAGGAGAAGGGGTCGACCTAGACGACGGTGGACCCAGGACATCACAGAGAGTCTGAACTTGTCTTTGGCTGATACAGGTCGACTTGCCCAGAATCGTGATGCGTTCAGAGCAGCTGTAATGGTGACAACGTTCTGGAAAGAATACGTCACATGATGATGAATAAGAATTCCAGTTTAGGACATAGCATAGGACTAGGAATATCTTCTAACATTAGGAAATATAAAACTTCAAATATAGTTCCTCAAGTGTTAAGAGTTCGGAGTGTATTTTAAATCAGAACATTAACCACCTGATGAACGACTCCAACTTAAACAGTTGCACGACATTGCGGCTTTTCAATGCATCAAGCTTGGATATAATTCTTAACTCATTTGGGATGTGTTGTAACTATTTTTTTTGCAATTAGCATGTATAAATTACTTACTGATGCGCAGTGGCTTATGGGACAGGGAAACCTCATCATAAAAATAAAACAACTTGCCGCATAAACCCTCACTGCAAGAGCTGGTGACTGCATCATGGGGGTTTCTACGCAAGGAACCCCCAGCAGAGGTAGCCCCAGGCTCCTTACGGAGAAGGGAGTGGATGATGAGGACATCATGATGTAGATATATATATAAAAATTGTCTTCTTCTCTTCTTTGATCCTTAGTCGCTGACTGTCAAAGCAGTTAGTGGCAATCACGCTTGGTGGCGACTTGTATGGCAGCAGCAAACTGCTTCCACTTTGCTTGGTCGACGGTGATACTTCGTGCATTGCTCCAGCTCTGGTTCATTCTTTGCATCTCTGCCCCTACAGATCTTCGCCAAGCTGTTTTTGGTCGGCCTCTCTTTCGGTATCCTTCAGATGTCGATAGCATAGCTGTTCTTGTGATGGCATCAGGGTCTCTTCTGAGGACGTGGCCAACCCAACTCCAGCGTCTGCCAGCTATGATGGTGTGCATGGACTCCTTGTTGCTTCGCGTAAGCAGTTCTTGATTGGTGATGGCATTCGGCCAAAAGATTCTGACAGTTTTTCTGAGGCAGATTGCGTGAAAAGAGGACAATTTCGACATTTTCTTGTTACTCTCTAGCATTCCGCACCAAAGAGAAGCACAGCTCTCATATAATCTTAATTTGGTGTTAATGCTGTACTGAGAGGACTTCCAGGTGTTGTTTAGACTAGCAAAGGCTGTTCTTGCTTTATTCATTCTGTTGTTTATGTCGTTGCTTGTGTGACGGGGCACGTATTATTTCTTTTTACTGCTTGTATATTCCAAGTTAGATCTTGACTGGCTTAAAGTCCGCCAGAGGTATTACTTTCTTGGTTTCCATCTATTTGGACCCAGGTTGGTTCGTTCCTCTTTTGAGATGTTTTGATGGGAGACAATAGTAATGATGATGTACCAAACATGTATGTCAGAACAACAATCTATAGATGCTGTTGGATTTAACCCTATTTGTACCGTGGATTTAACTCACGGCTCATTGTCTACAAAATAGTACCACAGCACACAATAGCTGACATGAGTAATACAATAACGCCTCAAATACAGTAATATCCCTTTAATGAGAAGTACACCCAACAATCACTATGCATGAAACTGCAATACGTAAGATAATGAATACATAAGCCAACTTACTTGCGATAATCATACCAACTCTCCTAATAGCACAAAGGCAAAGCACAATGCACTGAAAAACTGCCACCTATCCTGGCGAACACTAAAATTCGTCATGAGAACCAAAATGGTTACCGACATAAACTCATCAGTGAAGGCACTGAACTGTCGCTCAGAGGCGGCACCTAATACTAGGTTAAAGCGATACACAATTGCAACCAACGTATCACAATTAATAACCAGGAAGGGAAAATCACTAGAACTTTCTAAGCTCACTCTAGCACCCATCAAATATTCCTGAATCTATGGAAAGACGAACCAGTGTTGTCGCTCTCCAGTGTGACCAATATACAATTTAGCGAAAGTCTATGTCGTGACAATGTACATAACATTTAACTTATCCAACTGTTAAGTAATCCATCACCAGCCTTGACAATTAAAGTGAAGCTTATTTGAAGCAGAACTGTTCAAGATCAACAAGCAAATATGGCAACAATGTTTCATCTATTTACATCATATGCATCCATTTCAACATGTACGATAAACCTTCCCTCCTTAATTTCAATCCAAGGTGGTTTGTATATTTCCTCAACAGTTTCAAACTTCTCTGAGTCCTTAGTGTTTATTATATCATTGTTGGGCACTTCGTATGTAGGAGTCTCTATAGTACTTATTTCTTCTTTTAGCAACTTCATTAGTTTCAAATATCAGGGACTTATCACGAAAATCGAGCTGAAAATGAAATAAAGTTCCTTGGAACGTACTTACGTGGATGAACCACAAAAATATAATCTGTATGCACAGATTTTCACAATAAAGGAAATCTCTCCTTGCAAACTGCAAAAATCTTGAAGGGTATGGAAATACACTAAGTTTCTTGTTGAATATCTCAACGTAGGAGAAGGGACTTGTGTGACAGATCGGGGGAAGCACCAATTACTATCCCCGCACGGTTAGAATCACGTCCAGATGCAATGCTAAATCCGTACAACTAATTTTCAGAAAATTATTTTTGAGCCGGTTTCAGTAGTGCGCGATTCTGGCTACTGTTCATTGGTCACAGTTTTATTTCGTTAATTTATTTACTGATCATTCCATCAAGCAATCTTACAGGGAGTAAGGCTATTCCCATATACGTCACTATTTCTATGGTAACTGCCGCCGAAAGTTGGCGTTCCTAATGCCAAGCATTGACATAGTTAATTTCATCTTACGTCATCCTATACTCAATGTATCTCGGGTTTTAAAAATTTTCCACGAGATGTCATACTTGCTTGTTTATTTTCTATAATAGTAAATGATAATTTCTATTATTTTATTACAATTAGTTTCTAGCACGAATAAATGCTATGGTAGTAGGTCATACGGCCACACTTGTTCCGCCGTCTGGTGTCACTTTGCATCCTAAGTGTGTAAATGATATTAATTTTAATTCAGATTTATTGTGCACGTATATTTCTGAAAACTATACACTTTCCTCCGACTCGATGGGTTGAGATTTAATGCGCAGGCGCATCGGAAGAAATTATGAGAAAGATGAAATGGTGGAGGGAAGCGGAGGTCCCCTGATGCTCATATCAGGAGAGAGGAAACGGAGATTCGATCCTCTATTTCTCTGTTTTTGGTACCAGTTGCCAGAAGTTGACGCTAGACACATATAACAGACGGGTCTTGAGGACACATGACGAGGCAACCTGAGCAGTTAATAAATATTAGACAAACATAAAGGTATATTTTTAGGCACTCGTAAGAAGTAAAGAAGTAGAACACTAGAGAACAGAAAAACAACAGACATGAGTGGCTTACCCAGGACTCGAACCCAGGACCTTCCGTGCGACAACCCCGCCTAGATGGCAGGGAGGATAGTGTGATTCGCTTTTTGTTTGTCTAATATTTATTTACTGTTTACAGGCCTCGGGTTTCCCTTCCTTTTGTGTTATAACTGTTTATACCTGAGCAGTTACCTAGTGCTGCTACTAACCACCCGAATCTCGATGATAAGGAACATTCAAAACTCTACTGGGAACCAGCAGTGAACGAACAAGAATTCAACTGTCACCATACTCAAAGCCAAGCACTCAGTACTGGAACTACTCGTCAACTTTATTTGCTACAATCCATAATCTCTACCTGTGAAGATAAATTAACAGTTTGTTTTTTGTTCCTTTTTTGTTCATTTTTTGTTTGTCTGTTTGTTTTGTTTTTTGTTGGTTTTTTATTTTTTGTGTGGACAAATCAATTTTATTCATTTTAACCATGTTGACCCGATATTTCATGAATAAATCTTTTGCTGTCTATGTAAATTACAAAAACAAATTATTACACTATAACGTCTATACATCAATGAGTCGACCAGTAATTAAAAACAACAAAGCGTCGTGAAGTTATTTATGTTTACAGCTGTGGTAGGAACTGATGCCAAATGGCATCATTACAATGAGATTTTACGTTATTATTAATTAGAATAAGAAGAATCGTGCACGCTCGAGTAAAAATAAAACATAAATAACACATAAGGAAGGGAAACCCGAGGCCTGTAAACAGTAAATTAATATTAGACAAACATAAAGGTATGTTTTCAGGCACTCGTAAGAAATAAAGAAGTAGAACACTTGGACAACAGAAAAACAACAGACGTGAGTGGCTTACCCAGGGTTCGAACCCCGTACCTTCCGTACGACAACTCCGCCTAGCTATCAAGCGAATCACACTGACCCCACGGCCAGCTAGGCATCCCCAAAAAAAGATGCTTTGCTGGCTATTTATCAGTACGAAACACACAAGATAACACCGGAAGTATACAGTGGGCAACTCAGCCCTTAAATGACGCAATCACTTCTGTTGTTCTCCTATTAACAGTATGTGATTGCGTCATTTAAGGGCTGAGTTGCCCACTGTATACTTCCGGTGTTATCTTGTGTGTTTCGTACTGATAAATAGCCAGCAAAGCATCTTTTTTTGGGGATGCCTAGCTGGCCGTGGGGTCAGTGTGATTCGCTTGATAGCTAGGCGGAGTTGTCGTACGGAAGGTACGGGGTTCGAACCCTGGGTAAGCCACTCACGTCTGTTGTTTTTCTGTTGTCCAAGTGTTCTACTTCTTTATTTCTTACGAGTGCCTGAAAACATACCTTTATGTTTGTCTAATATTAATTTAAAAATAAAACACATTCATTCGCTTGTATGATTATTAACATTTCTGACATTTCATTTTCAATAGCAGACTCTAGAACTT
The DNA here is from genome assembly GCA_024509875.1 of Oreohelix idahoensis. Classification (NCBI taxonomy): domain Eukaryota; kingdom Metazoa; phylum Mollusca; class Gastropoda; order Stylommatophora; family Oreohelicidae; genus Oreohelix; species Oreohelix idahoensis. The sequence continues at coordinate 22,755 of JAMPIV010010395.1, forward strand.
AAATATTGATGGCGCAAATCAAACATTTTATTGTGAACACAAACAATGTAAGCAGATAATGTAATCCCCGTGTTTAATGAAATTAAGTGACTTCTTAAAATTGCTCGTGAAAACTTAATTTTAATTTTTTTTTGTTTGTTTTTTTTTGTAGTAGATAAGGTAGTGGATAAGGTTCTAAAAAAAATACAGTCTCAAACAAGTAAGTCGTTTTAAATTATTATTCATAACCTTCATAAATAGTCTGGACTTATGGATGCGAGTCGGGGGCAATGACTACAATCCGCAAAAGTCAGCTTCAAACCTCAGAACTGAGGTATCTGTGGAAATAACAAGAAGAAACAAGGTCCGCAAACAGACTATATTCCATATCCTCAAAACCTAGCCCCTGCAGACCTGAGTGGAACAGTCCTAATTACGATGGTTTGGCCATGTCTGCAGAATGGAAAAAGATTGGCTACCACGACAAATATGGGAAAACAAGAGCCAGGGATCCAGACCTCCAGGACGACCCAGAAGTCACGGGCAGGACAACATTAGACAATCTCTGCTGGACCAGGGACTAGATTGGAACCAGGCTAGGAGGAAGACAGCCAATAGGATAGTATGGTGCTGTGTATGGTCAACCTCTACACTCCCATCAGGTAGAAGAGGAACGATTAAGCAAAAAGAATAGCAACTCCTTAATTAAAATGAGCATTCTCAAAGCAGGGATATGAAGATCGTCCACTCAGAATATTCTACATGTACAGAAATGGGGCGATGTATGTAGATCAATGACGCAAAGATTAGACTAGAGTTCTTCGCGAAATGATCTTCTGCTAACACGTGTGCTTCGTGCAATGAAGCTTAGCTTGCATAAATGTACGTCGTCCAATACGCGAATATAGTAGTTGAATTCACTTCATGCACTGATTCACTGACTAGCTGTACTTTATGATTTTATATATATATATATATATATATATACGAATCAACTTGTGAGCACTTAGTAAATTGGTGTGAAACTAAATTGCTAATTACAGCATTCCTAACGTCGTATTTGGTGGAGAATGGGTTCAGTGCAGTAGTGTTGCTACTACAAAAGCAACAAAACCGACTGCTGATTTGTAACAGAGGATTTTAACAGACTCATAACCAAATATTACAATACTGGCTGAGTCACACCAAGCGCAAGGATCTCATTAAGCTTCATTAGTAAGTGAATTTTTATATAATTATATCATTATTATCCTCTAATAATTTTTAAAAATTTTTTCATGTTTAAGGTGGTTACATAAGGAGAAGCTTTAATATTCAGATTTGAAAATATATATGCAGTCATTTAGGGGCTATTAAAATGATATGATTATGATAGTTATAGAGTTGTAAGAACTAATTTTATATCATTTGCTCCGCTAATTTGTAATTCAAGGATAATGAACTTGTGTAGATAATTCCGTACTTAAACACATATTTAATATAAATATGCTTTTATAACTACGCTTTTATAAATGTGCTTTCTCTTTTTCTTTATATTATAAGAAAAGATAACTCATTAACTGCATTGCTTTTTTAAAAGTATGGTGGAATATATGTATGTGTATGTTTGTTTATGTATACAAGATAAAGAGCAAGAGGGTGCAAATAGGGTGAGGGGCTTTTTAAAATATTATTTGTCAAAAGGGGTCGTTGCTACTATCAGGGTTGAGAAATACTGATCTAGATGAAGGTGAAATATATAACTATAAACTACTTCTTTATATTATACTCATAGTGGGAAAAAAATCTTTGATTGAATTAACCATTAACGAATAGAAGTAATTGAAAAAAGCAGTCTTTCGCACATTTAGCTATGATGCTAAGTGCAAAAACCAATCAAAAATAAAGAAAAAAAATTACTTCTAATTTTTGTAGTCACAAACCTCGTTTTCGTCTTTCGCGAATTCCTTTAGAACACTTTTGAACTTAAATTCCACTGGAATGAAATATGGAACAGGCTAGGGTCGGTGAAACTCTTCCCCTATTCAACGCGGGTGTTGTAAAAAACGTGCTGACTTCAGCGGAGCATCAGGTTATGTTTTCGTATTGCTAATGTGCTACTTTGGAGCTATGTACTATGGTTTTGCCCTCTGATCCACTAGTTACCCTTACATCTGGGGAATGTCACATCCGAACGCGGCTTGCAAAGATCCATGCCCGTCAATGACTAAAAATGGGTGAGCACTTGTAACAAACTCTTCACTTGTTTGCTTGATGTCCAGTAAGAATAAAAACCATGGCTTGGAATTGGTCGCCCAATAGAGAAACGGTGTACTCCTAGTCACAAAGGCATTTCTCTCTTTGACGGCTTCGATTTAAGTCCACTTGTGTCACCTGCCTGATTTTCTTTTAATTTCCTTGTCGTACGGCTTTCTTTAATCTATTCCTTCAGTGTCTCGCCACGTACATGTTATCTAAGAGGACACCGCCATCAAAAGGTACGGAAACTGGCTTGTAGTCTCGCAAGAACGTTGTTTTCAATCGCATCAGCTGGCCTGCTGTTGTGTTGATATTGTATGTCCAAACATGTGATTAAGCCCTCAAACGGATTGTTTCTATGGTCCACGTGGCCGTCTCCTGCGTCAAACAATAACTTGTCTAACGTGCCACGTGTGCTGCAAAAGATAACGTACGGTTGGGAAATATCAACGGTGGGAAGAAATAGTAAAGTTAAACTTAAGTAAAAGCCGTGATCAGGAAAAATGTCTTTAAAAATGATGAATGAGCAAAAACAGGAGAGAAATAAAATAAGAACGATGAAGAAAACGGTAAAAGGCGATAAAGAATAGGAACACAATATCACATGTTTAGTCAGCCCCATACTCAAACTCATACAATCACTTCTTCCTGCATGCATGTGAATGCAATGATCTTACTCTTTACTTAAGATGATGTTGCTAATGAATACTTTAATGGTGAGGATGGTGATAAGGACCACACTAATGGTAAAATTGGTGCTCATACTTCCAATAAAGTCGAATTATTTTTGCCACGATTACATTTTTGTTCACCCAAAAAGGGTAACTTCCTTCTCCATATTTTAGAATCACTGAACCACGATTTGAGATGTATAGTAACACATGAGAGATGTCAAGCCCACTTATTAATGTTTTTTTTTCAAGTTTCCCATCGTGCGTGTTTACTTCCCGTTCCTGGAAGAGCATCAGACACCACATGATAAAAAGGATGACATCTTAATGATAACGGGAAATTTCTGGAGGATGCTCCGGTGATGTCTTGTTATTTGTGGCTTAAAAATTAAATGCTGTAGCTGACTGACTTTAACTTGTACGTTGACAAAACTTTTAATAATATAACAATTAATTTAATTTTGAGATTACTGCTCCACAAAAGGTTGTGTTAACTGGGTGATTAACAAAGGCGAAAGGCTGAGTTCACTTAAGGGTTAAAATAGACACATAGGTTGTGTTATTCCAAGGATTATCAAGAAAGAAAAAGGCTGTTTTAATTGAAGTGCCAGTTCAGATCTGTGATGATTATCAAAGACTTTCTACTCAAGCGCAGATGGGTATGTATTTCATCATCATCATCATTTCTTTTGGACTCCTTACGGAGCATGGCGTCATCAGCCTGCAGCTTTTTATATTATGTATATGGCTATGTCTTAGTTGATACATGTGTGTGTACTTTGTGAGTGAGACAGATTATTTCCTCAAATCTAATCACTTGACTTTTAAAAAGAATTTTTTTTTAAGAAATGGGACGAGAGCGGAGCAGGATCAGATCTACCTACCTATCTCACGGCTGTTTGTGCCCTATACCAGAGCGCTCTTTTAGTTTCGGTGACCGGAATTCTGACACCGGGTATAAAATTTTCGTGTTCACCGTAAAAGACTATTTAAGCATTCCTATACCCACAAATCTTAAATAAGGTAGTTCTGGATAAACACAGCGCATTTTCAATTTATAATGATATTTAGCTACGTATATAAGCGTATGTAAAGCTTTAGATTACTTCCACCTAATTTGCTCTATCTTTCCCGCCTTGTTAATCTTCCTTTTAAAATATTAATTTTTTTTTTTTTTTTTTGTGTGAGATAAGGACTGTTCCATTGACGTAGACAATACAGACTTTTGAAAACTGTTTGCTTCTTTCATTCAAAGTTACAATGCAGGTAGTAAATTTAGAGAAACCAAATTCTAAATCTAATACCATCCTTTTATCAATGGCTAGAGTCAGAGATACATATGATAATTTAGAAATATTTATGAATGGCATGAAAGCTCAGATAGAGTCACTAAAATATTTAGAGTGGGATGGTAAACAAGTCGTTGTTTTCTTATTCGGGGATTATTTCCTTGTTTTGCTGGAGACACCACAGACATGGGTATATTCCTTGAGCTCCAGACAAACCAAACATTTTCATCAAAGACATCCAGAGAGCATACAACTTGCAAACCAAGAAGTTTGGCCATGTTGATAAGAGATTACAATAGATATGGTTGTTCGTATTTCCAATTATTTAAGAATATTTTTTTTTGGTTTCATATCTTGGACAGTGTGGGCAGGGAATGTTTGCTTCATGTGAAGGTTTTATTTCACGGTCCTTTCTAGCTTGTCTCCGCTGTTCCGCTGCTGCTCTTCTGGATGATTCACATGCTGCTGCACCTTTACGAAGAGATGTGCGCCAAGCAGTTCGGTCTTGCGCAGCAGCTTCCCATGTTCTTTTAGCAGGTTTTTAAACGTCTTTAACGTGTCTTTGAAGCGCTTCTTTTGGCCACCATGGGAGCGTTTACCCTTCTTAATCTCAAGGTATAAAAAAAATAACTTTTGTATGGTCTGGCATGCACTACATGACCTGAATTTTTGCATCAGAATAGTATTACTAGGGATACCAGCTCTGTCAAGAACGGCGGTATCCGGGATCTTGTCTTGCCATTTGATGTTCATTATCTTCCTGAGACAGATATGGAATATTTAGCTTTACGTATATAAGCATGTTTCACAGCATAAGCACATGTAAAGCTACATAGATTGATTACTAATCCACTTCGATAACGTTGGTGTATATGCCTGTGCTTGGCAAGTCCTGGTGTTCACCTCATTCAATCTTCTAGTTTATAAGGTATGTGAATCTTTTTTTTTCACCATTAACCTTGATGACTGGCTCAGTATAAACTGTGCCAGGAGATGGTTGGTACATGATTTCTGTTTTCTTCGTGTTGATGGTAAGCCCAAAGTTGGTTCACGCTTCGGAGAATCTATCCACACTATGCTGCAGATCAGCCTCGGAGCCAGCATTGAGGGCACAATCATCAGCAAAAGAAGACTGATTGTGTATTTACCTTGGTTTTTGCTTGAAGCCTCCTTTAAACATTTTCAAATTCGATAACTAATGTCGATTCCTGTGTCCCCGTCTCTAAAAGCATCAGTCAGCATAGCAGAAAACATGATACTGAACAGAGTCGGTGCAAGTACGCACCCTTGTTTAACTCCATTTGAGACGGGGAAAGGCTCTGATAGCTCACCGTTTTCAATAGCCTGCATTCCATATGCAGTTGCTGCACTAGATAAATTTCTTTGGGCAGCCGTATTTTATGATCTTCCATAGACCCTCTCTACTGACCGTGTCGAACGCCTTTGTCAAGTCGATGAAAGCTGTGTACAGGTCACAGTGCTGTTCTTGGCATTTTTCTTGTAGCTGTCTTGCAGCGAACACCATATCTGTGGTTCCACGTTCTTTCCGGAATCCACACTGACTTTCAGGTAAAAGACCTTTGTCAAGATGAGCCGTAAGGCGATTCAAAAGAATTCTGGCGAATATCTTCCCAGCGATTGATAAAAGAGAGATGCCTCGATGATTGTTGCAGTCTTGGCGATTACCTTTACGTTTATATAGATGTATAATTGAGGCATCTTTAAGATCGTGTGGGATGGTTTCACTCTGCCACATTTGCTGGAAGATCATATGAAGTTTCTCTATCAGAACTGCACCGCCATCTTTATAAACCTCAACAGGAATTGAATCGGAGCCAGGGGCCTTTCCATAGACAGTTGACGAATCGCTTTTTTAGTTTCCTCCAGAGTTGGTACATCATCTAATGCTTCATTTATAGGAATTTGGGGCAGGCGGATGATGGCTTCGTCGTTAATAGATGATGGCTGGTTCAAGATATTATTAAAATGTTCAGCCCAGCGTTGGAGCATTTTTTCCTTGTCTGTAATTAGTGTTTTTCCATCTGCATTAAGGAGGGGAAATGATCCTGATGATGTTGGACCATAGACCGCTTTGAGTGCAAGGTAAAAGTTTTTCAAGTCATGGCTGTCAGCAAAGCCTTGGAGCTCATCTGCTTTATTACTCAGCCATGAATCCCGCATCTGGACGTAGTTTATGTTGGACGATTCTACGCATGTTGTTGAAAGCGTCTTTCTTGGATGTAGATTTTGGATCATTTAAATATGCTTTATGAGAATGGTGTTTCTCAGCCAACATCTGCTTTATATCATCTGAGTTCTCATCAAACCAGTCATTTTGTTTCTTGATGGAAGGACCCAGGACCTCTGTAGCAGTGTTGTAGATCTGCTCACTTAGGGCTGCCCAATTTGTTTCCACACTTTGGCCGTCTAGCGAGATAGATTTGAGACGGTCTTCTAAGGTGTCAGTAAATGACTGTTTGATTTTTGTCTTCTTTAGTTTGGTAACATCCAGCCTCTTTTGAGTTTTCTTCCCCTGAGGGCGCCTGGCTGGTTGGATACGAATTTTAAGTTTAGATACAATGAGGCGATGATCAGTCCAGCATTCGGCACCACACATGGACTTGGTCACCCGGACATCTTGCCTGTCCTTCTTCCTAACAATTACATAGTCAATTAGGTGCCAATGCTTTGAGCGAGGGTGCATCCAGGAGGTCCTGTTGCAGGTAGGAAGTCGAAAAAATGGTGTTGGTGACAAGGAGGTCATGTTCTGCGCAAGTCTGGAGGAGACGAAGTCCATTACTGTTACAGCGACCCACGCCGTACCTACCAATAGTGCCATTCCAGGAGATGTTATCTGAGCCTACTCTTGCATTAAAGTCACCAAGAATGATGAGCTTATCTGCTTTAGGAACTGATGCAATGACTGCATGTAGTTCTTCGTAAAACTTATCCTTGACATCATCCTGGTTTGTCATAGTTGGTGCATACGCGCTAATGATGGTGGCATGTTTTCTTCCATAGAACAGAGGGATCTTGACCGTCATGAGTCGGTCATTTATTCCCTTTGGGGCCCCCGCTAACTTGCTGACAATTGCTGTTTTGATTGCAAATCCAACCCCTGCTTCTCGTCTTTCTTCAGTTCCTCTTCCGCTCCAAAAGAAATAACCTGCACAAAGACAAACTCAGATATCAAACTGGCCAGTTCTCTCCCAATCAGGGCAGTTCGTCTCTCAGGACTGTTTGCATTAAAGTCTTTGTCAAGTAAAGTGCGCACATTCCATGCGCCTAGAATGAGGGGGAAAAATCTGTCCTTTCTTTTTCTTATATGTCGACCGCCGAAGTAGGGTACCCACCAACCGCGGTAAGCTGGTTAGGTAATGGTGAAGCAGGCAATGTTTAGGGCACCTTTTCTAGCCCCTTCCTCATGCCATGGAGGTGAGCAGTGCGTTCCTGAAAAGGGCTGCTCAGGCACTCAGGGGGCTGCCGAATCCCACTGCTGCTCCGATCAGTGGAAGACGACCATATGGCCTGAGCCGCCTGTGTGTAGGTCTGCGACTACGACTTCCAGCGTACCCACGCCTGCCGCTTCGCCGCTCGCCCATCGCCACAGGACTTGTTGTGAGTGGATGGATGAATGGATGAAAGAGTGACTTGCGCGGTGATTTGGATTAAAGTGAGGAAGAGTTTTAGAAAATCTCAATTGCGCAGACAAGGATCAGAACTCAGATGAAGTCATGCAGTGGATGAGGCTTTCTACGTCTTGTGCTCCTTACGCTCCACAGCGCGTTGCTGGTAATCGCCGTCATGCCCGTTGAACCAACAATAGATATATGAAATATGGGAAAGGAAATAAAAGGCAAGTGGCACATTACCATAATTGTTTACACAAACCAATGTTAGAGATTGAAATTGAAAATGTAGCTCCTCCTTATGTCATATTTTATTATGCATTGTTTTGAAAACAGACTTTCTGATACAATAGACGCAAAATGTTTGACGCATGATAATGCAAACATTAACTTTTAAAAACTTTGATTTATACCATTTTCTGAAGAATTAGGAGCAGGAATTTTTCTACTTTTGATTTCTGTAATTTGTTATGCATGTTGATTGTGACCGTTTTAGTGTGTACTATTGAATTAGACAACAAAGCCAAACACAAAATCATACAACATGCTTAAATAACGTAGCATTTATAGGGAATCACTGCCACAGATATTCACACAAAAAGTTTATTCTTACAAGAGCAATCATTACACAAATTGTGATAAAATGATTGTTCTTGTTCTAAAATTTACTCTAACATTTCTAGTCTAGCTTTACGCAAAATTAAAGCCGGTATATGTTTAGAAATATTCCCCAAAGTATTCATAAAAGCAATTATTAGAAAAACATGTTTTGGGGACAATTGGGTGTGTTATTTTAAGGTAATAAATGTGGACTTGCAATTTAAACTTTCAATAATTAATGTTTGACGCATGAAACCAAAACAAATCTTTGATATCCATTTTCTGCATGTTTTCTACTTTTGATTTCTGTAATTTGTTATGCATGTTGATTGTGACCGATTGAGTGAAAATTGCATTATAAACAAACCATAACAAAATAAAAAAAAACGTAAATTTTACACTATTTCAGACTATTATATCTTCTGTTCTAATTGTGATAAAATGTTTGTTCTTGTTCTAAAATTTACTCTAACATTTCTAGTCTAGCTTTACGCAAAATTAAAGCCGGTATTTATAATAAAAAAGTAGCCTAAAAGCATTAATTAAGCCCTATCAAAAGTAAACATCGCCACATGTTTTTCCCATTAGGAAGCTGACCACGTGACCTCTGTCAAGTGGGCTATAAATAGCGCGGTCGGGGAAAAAGGGGAAATAACTAAAAGATCGCTCGCAAACAGCCGTGATCTACTTACCTATGTACTCATCTATTTATCTATCTATCTGTCTGTCTTTCTATCTATCTATCGTCTATCTTTCTATCTATCTATCTATCTATCTATCTATCTATCTATCTATCTATCTATCTATCTATCTATCTATCTATCTATCTATCTATCTATCTATCTATCTATCTATCTATCTATCTATCTATCTATCTATCTATCTATCTATATCTATATATCTATATATATATATATATATATATATATATATATATATATATATATATATAGATATATATGGGACCCAAAGATGCAGCAATAGAGAATGCAGTCAGCGACCCATAGCTTGACTGCTTGCGTCAGGGTCGGCGAACCAGAGCTGACCAAGACCCTGCACCACCTCCACGTGGTGGTCCTGGAAACAGGCTGCATCACTGCAGTCTGGCTGAGAGAGTAGGGGTCGAAGAGGGAAGGCAAACCCGGTCCCAAAAAATGCCGTGCTGAAGTCGGATGTGTCGGCCAAAAGGCGCAGATATCGCAGCTCCAGTGTAAACAGACACAACGCAACCAACGTTCTTTTCAGGACGAACGAGGAAGAAGAAGATATATATATATATATATATATATATATATATATATATATATATATATATATATATATATATATATATATATATATATATATATATATATATATATCTGCCTACCTACCTATCGACGTATCTGTCTATCTACCTGTCTGTCTGTCTATCTATCTATCTATCTATCTATCTATCTATCTATCTAAATGTCTATCTATCCATCTATCTATCTATCTATCTATCTATCTATCTATCTATCTATCTATCTATCTATCTATCTATCTATCTATCTATCTATCTATCTATCTATCTATCTATCTATCTATCTATCTATCTATCTATCTATCTATCTATCTATCTATCTATCTATCTATCTAAATGTCTGTCTGTGTCTGTCTATCTATCTATCTATCTATCTATCTATCTATCTATCTATCTATCTATCTATCTATCTATCTATCTATCTATCTATCTATCTATCTATCTATCTATCTATCTAAATGTCTGTCTGTCTGTCTGTCTATCTATCTATCTATCTATCTATCTATCTATCTATCTATCTATCTATCTATCTATCTATCTATCTATTTATCGACTGATCAATCTGGTTAACATTAACTGATTTTCTGTTCTATTTCCAGATTATACTAACATTCTCATTCGCGGTTGTCACGCTTGCCACAGCAGCTTATTTGATGTACAGAGAAATATAGTAAGTTTTACTGTTACATTATACAGAGAAATATAGTAAGTTTTACTGTTACATTATACAGAGAAATATAGTAAGTTTTACTGTTACATTATATAGAGAAATATAGTACGTTTTACTGTTACATTATACAGAGAAATATAGTAAGTTTTATTGTTACATTATACAGAGAAATATAGTACGTTTTACTGTTACATTATACAGAGAAATATAGTAAGTTTTACTGTTACATTATACGGAGAAATATAGTAAGTTGTACTGTTACATTTTACTAAGAAATGTAGTATGTTTTACTGTTACGTTGTAGAGAGAAATATAGTAAGTTTTAATGTTAAAGTATACTGAGAAACGTCGTAAGTTTTGTTGCTACATTATACAGAGAAATATAATAAGATTAGCTATTACATAATGCTGAAAAATAATTTATTAGTTGTACTGTTAAATTATACTATACAATATAATAAGTTTTACTGCTAAATTATACAGATAAATATTTTTAAGTTTTACTGTTAAATTATACTGAGAAATATAGTAAGTTTTACTGTTAATTTATATTGAGAAATGTAGTAAGTTTTGCAGCTGCATTATATAGAGAAATATTCTGTTACGTTAGTATAGAGAGGATTTTTTTTTTTTTTTTTTTGAGTAGCGTACTTTCTGTACCTCTGGTGCTCAATGCTGGAATGTAACATAAAGGAAAATGTCTAATTTGTTCTCTTTCCATACAACTAAGAAAATTTCTCAGAATTTTTGGGTCAAATACCATTACCAACTAAGAACTGGTTACTTCAAGCAATGAAGAAGATATGCACACCATCAAAGCCGGCAGACCCTGGAACTAGGTTGGCCATGTCCTCAGAAGAGACCCTGAAACCATTACAAGAACTGCTATGCTATAATCACGAGAAGGAAGGAGAAAAAGAGGCCGGCCAAAAACAACTTGGCGGAGATCTGTGGAGGCCAAAAACAACTTGGCGGAGATCTGTGGAGGCCAAAAACAACTTGGTGGAGATCTGTGGAGGCCAAAACCAACTTGGCGGAGATCTTTGAAGGTCAAAAACAACTTGGCGGAGATCTGTGGAGGCCAAAAACAACTTGGCGGAGATCTGTGGAGGCCAAAAACAACTTGGCGGAGATCTGTGGAGGCCAAAAATAACTTGGCGGAGATCTGTGGAGGCCAAGATACAAAGCATGAACCAGAGCACTGCACGAAGGATAGTCACCTACCAAGCAAAGTGGAGGCAGTTTTTACTGCCCCGCAAGACACCCCGATGATTTCTTTGTCAGTCACCGGCTAAGGATTCAAGAAAAAGAAAAGACACTTATGGACAGAAAAAGTAAAGTACGGTACAGATGTTATTTTTAGTTTTCGAGTTACTACAATTATATCCATTAGCCATTTGAACTGTCGTTGCACATAAAACACTTTTATTTTTTTTATTTTTTTCCTCCACTTCATTTTCCGATATCCAGCAGGCCAAAGAAACCCAACGCAATACTGGCCAGATATGGGTACCTGTTCCGTCAAGAAATCGATTTAGACGTCCTAGAACAGGTCATTCAGTCACAAGAAAGCGTCCCAGTTAACGAAACAGAGAACACCTTAAACGAGACGTGTACGCTCTCGTGCACCAAGAAAAATCAATATCAGAATGCACCGCCGGGTGGCAGCACGGGCAGAAACATTACTGTGAATCCTGAAAGTGTTAACTCTGAGATGTCAAACGATACCAGATGGGGCAGATATAACTACACGGACATTTACGATGAACCCCGCGCGGAGCCTCAAGTTCAAGCACAAAAGATTCAATATTCGTACCATGGCTGTTGCAAATCGTAAGTCGACACTATCTTCTCGAGTTTGTTTCCATCACATTAATTTTTGACGTTTTGTTTATTTTTATTTTATCGTACGCCCGCTATTACTCGAGGCGAAATCTCCGGTTAGTATGTCTAACCTGAGACTGACTTTACGTGAGTATCCCTTTTCCCTGTACGCTGACAGGTGTCCTCTCGCCATTTAGGCAGATACTCGCCGTCTTCGGAGGTATCCATTAGAGCTGGGTCGGCTCAGGAGTCATTCAGGTTATTTCAGTCCCTGGTCGACGACACTCTTTCAAATGTCTTCGCCGGGGCTCGAATTATTCCAGTCCAATTCCCTGTCGACGACACTTCTGCAAATGTCTTCGCCCGGGCTTGAACCTGGGATCTTCAGATCGCCTGCGCAGTGTGGTATCCACTACACTACCGCCGCTCCTTATTTTGGTCAGTTGAGAATGTCTTTCTCGCTGTTAATTATTGCACGTAACCTGTTAATTTGCTTCAAAAACCACCGGTGCAAAGAGTGTATGAAGTATTTAAGTGCAGGGTTTCTACAAGTACACTAACAGCAATCATTCATCATCATGATCATTGCCATGTTCGTTCCTTATGGACCATCAAGCCACCACAGTAGGTGGCGCCCTTGCAAGAACCATGCAAGAACCATGCAATAAAGCATTCATAAGCTCTTGCAGCTATGGTTTTTGAAGCAATCTCATGAGGTTGCTAGCCTCATAAAAAACCTCATGAGGTTGCTAGCCCCATAAAAAACCTCATGAGGTTGCTAGCCCCATAAAAAACCTCACATTAGAGTTGCTTTCTTAGACAGTCTTGGAAAGTAGTAGTTCTATAATTAGAAATTCTGTACAGAGCGATACAACAGGAGGCAATCTGATTATCAGAAAGTTCCCCCCCCCCCCCTTTCCCCGTCGGACAAGTATTTCGGCCCTTTATCTTCTTTACGCTCTGAGGGGGGTGGGTCCACTTGGGTCATGACTCCCAAGTGTCTGCCTCCTGGTGTCTTTCCTGCTTAAGATGCCCCCGAGAAATCCGCGAGGAAATAGCCGTGAAGTGCATAAAAATCTTAAGTAACAAAAATGGAACAAGGAAAAACAAGAACATGCTGAAACTGTGTTTTGTTCTTGTTGTAAGAGATATCTTTCCTGTTCATTCTTATTTATTTGTTTATTTGTGTGTGTATGTATGTGTGCTTGTTTGACGATATTAATAATAACAAAGGTGATCCTAATGGTCACGGTGGTTGTTTCAAAAGTGGTAGCAGTGATGTTGATTTTGGTAGTATAGGTGGTGATTATAGATTTGGTCTTTTTTTTATTTTAGTAGTCGTGGTTGATTTTAGTAATGGCAGACTTGATTGGAGTAGTGATGGTCGTGATTATAGTAATGGTGGACTTGATTGTAGTAGTGATGTATCAGATTAAAGGAGTGGTTTTCACGATTGTAGTAGTGGTACTCGTGATTGTTGCAGTGATGGTAATAATGGCTTTAGTAGTGACGATCCTTCTTCAGTCATATTTCCTTGTTAGATGTGATAATGTTGACTACGCACAATAATGTTCATATCTAATGTAAATATTTCCATCCACAGACACCGACATTACACTTCACCCCACAGCCTAGAACACGCGATAAATGGCAAGAGGTTGCGTATTATTCAATTCAAGAAAAAAAAGCAATATTTTTTAACTGATATTTGCGAGTAAGTTATTTTTGTTTTGTTTGTTTGTTGTTTTGTTTTGTTATTTTGTGTGTATTAATTGTATTTAGATAAAGCACGTGTGTCTCCTTTATCTGGGTAAATTCTGCAACGTGCGAATTTATTGTGAAAAAGGGACGTAACTGGCAAATTCGCAATTTCTAATTAGTGCTTTCCCTTATTCGTGTTTTATTTTATCAGACAAAAAGGTGTTTATATTTGGATATGCGTTTAATATAACCAACTAGGTTGAACGGGACGCGCCTCGAAAATACGAGGCAAAATTTTTATTGTTTTTTAAATTAATAAATAAATAGAAAGATTCGTTTCTCTTGTTCAATATGCAGTATATCTTCACGTCTCTCCTCACTTTTATGTTTCACTCCTTCGTTTTCTAAAAAACTGTCTTACTTCTAAATTCTCCTTCTGTCTATTTCTGTACACTAATTTGACAAATCTATATTTGATATTGTCCCCATCAGGGGTTCTTAGCCGGGGTTCTTAGCCAGGGTTCTTAGCCGGGGTTCCAAGAAACCCTAAGGTTCCGAGAGAGGACGCCAGGGGTTCCGCAAGAGAACTTGATTTTAAAAAATATAAAATAAAATAAACGTCGTTTTTTTATAACTTTGCACGACGGGCGATGTTAACGCTCGCAGTAGTGGTCAGTGACCAAACAGCCCCGTATGGCAGTGTGCAGTAGGACCATGTTCACTCTTGCACGTACCATATTTCATTCGCATCTTGTAGAGTAGAAATTCGTGATAAGACTTTTAGGTATATTTAGATAAGGATAAAAAAATCAACAAGGAAGATAAAAAACAAGGATAAACTGAAGTTTCTTCCACCTATACTACTAACCTGCATTACAGTTTATATATTTTATGGTGGAGGAGAACCACACAAACAGAGTCGGCTAATAAGTTGGCCAAAATAAACAGATTCACAGAAACAAATTATTCTCTACTCAAAAGAGCACTGACAATTTTTTCTATTGTTATATTTAATACTTATTGATCACGCTAATGTATCATAAACTGTAGACATCAACATTTTTAAACAATCCTGAAAATTATTTGAAGGGTTCCTCCAGAAAAAAAAAAAAAATTAAGAAACGCTGGTTTCCATGTTTCTAATATCAAACTTTTTTACTCCAAGACGCTTCTTCAACTGTCCTAGTAACTAATCTCTCTTTCCTTGAGTCTGCCTATTCTTTTTTTTTTTTCTTTTCGCTTCATATTTCTTGTGTCTCTTATCTTATTTCATTTTTGTTTTTTCATCTGTTTCTCTTTACTTTTAAAAATTTGTCTTACTCTCATATCCTGTCTCTTGAATAAATAATGAAGGAAATTCGCGGACTGTAAGAGATAAATATGTAAATAATGAAGGAAATTCGCGGCCTGTAAGAGATAAATATACAAATAATGAAGGAAATTCGCGGACTGTCAGAGATAGATATACAATTTATGAAGGACATTCGCGGACTGTCAGAGATAAATATATAAATAATGAATGAAATTCGCGGCTTGTAAGAGAAACATATGTAAATAATTAACGAAATTCGCGGCCTGTAAGGGATAAATATGTAAATAATGGTGGAAATTCGCGGCATATAAGAGATAAATATATAAATAATTTAGGAAATTCGCGGCCTGTAAGAGATAAATATATAAATAATGAAGGAAATTCGCGGCCTATAAAAGATAAATATATAAATAATGAAGGAATTTCGCGGCCTGTAAGAGATAAATATATAAATAATGAAGGAATTTCGCGGCCTGTAAGAGATAAATATACAAATAATGAAATAAATTCGCGGCCTGTAAGAGATAAATATACAAATAATGAAATAAATTCGCGGCCTGTAAGAGATAAATATATAAATAATGAAATAAATTCGCGGCCTGTAAGAGATAAATATATAAATAATGAAGGAAATTCGCGGCCTGTAAAAGATAAATATATAAATAATGAAGGAAATTCGCGGCCTGTAAGAGATAAATATACAAATATTGAAGGAATTTAGCGGACTGTAAGAGATAAATATATAAATAATGAAGGAAATTCGCGGACTGTAAGAGATAAATATATAAATAATGAAGGAAATTCGCGGCCTGTAAGAGATAAATATATAAATAATGAAGGAAATTCGCGGCCTGTAAGAGATAAATATATAAATAATGAAGGAATTTCGCGGCCTGTAAGAGATAAATATACAAATAATGAAATAAATTCGCGGCCTGTAAGAGATAAATATACAAATAATGAAATAAATTCGCGGCCTGTAAGAGATAAATATACAAATAATGAAGGAAATTCGCGGCCTGTAAGAGATAAATATATAAATAATGAAGGAAATTCGCGGCCTGTAAGAGATAAATATATAAATAATGAAGGAAATTCGCGGACTGTAAGAGATAAATATATAAATAATGAAGGAATTTCGCGGCCTGTAAGAGATAAATATATAAATAATGAAGGAATTTCGCGGCCTGTAAGAGATAAATATACAAATAATGAAATAAATTCGTGGCCTGTAAGAGATAAATATACAAATAATGAAATAAATTCGCGGCCTGTAAGAGATAAATATACAAATAATGAAGGAAATTCGCGGACTGTAAGAGATAAATATATAAATAATGAAGGAATTTCGCGGCCTGTAAGAGATAAATATATAAATAATGAAGGAATTTCGCGGCCTGTAAGAGATAAATATACAAATAATGAAATAAATTCGCGGCCTGTAAGAGATAAATATACAAATAATGAAATAAATTCGCGGCCTGTAAGAGATAAATATACAAATAATGAAATAAATTCGCGGCCTGTAAGAGACAAATATACAAATAATGAAATAAATTCGCGGCCTGTAAGAGATAAATATACAAATAATGAAATAAATTCGCGGCCTGTAAGAGATAAATATACAAATAATGAAGGAAATTCGCGGCCTGTAAGAGATAAATATACAAATAATGAAATAAATTCGCGGCCTGTAAGAGATAAATATACAAATAATGAAATAAATTCGCGGCCTGTAAGAGATAAATATACAAATAATGAAATAAATTCGCGGCCTGTAAGAGATAAATATATAAATAATGAAATAAATTCGCGGCCTGTAAGAGATAAATATACAAATAATGAAATAAATTCGCGGCCTGTAAGAGATAAATATACAAATAATGAAATAAATTCGCGGCCTGTAAGAGATAAATATACAAATAATGAAGGAATTTCGCGGCCTGTAAGAGATAAATATACAAATAATGAAATAAATTCGCGGCCTGTAAGAGATAAATATACAAATAATGAAGGAATTTCGCGGCCTGTAAGAGATAAATATACAAATAATGAAATAAATTCGCGGCCTGTAAGAGATAAATATACAAATAATGAAATAAATTCGCGGCCTGTAAGAGATAAATATACAAATAATGAAATAAATTCGCGGCCTGTAAGAGATAAATATACAAATAATGAAATAAATTCGCGGCCTGTAAGAGATAAATATATAAATAATGAAGGAATTTCGCGGCCTGTAAGAGATAAATATACAAATAATGAAATAAATTCGCGGCCTGTAAGAGATAAATATATAAATAATGAAACAAATTCGCGGCCTGTAAGAGATAAATATACAAATAATGAAATAAATTCGCGGCCTGTAAGAGATAAATATACAAATAATGAAATAAATTCGCGGCCTGTAAGAGATAAATATATAAATAATGAAGGAATTTCGCGGCCTGTAAGAGATAAATATACAAATAATGAAATAAATTCGCGGCCTGTAAGAGATAAATATACAAATAATGAAATAAATTCGCGGCCTGTAAGAGATAAATATACAAATAATGAAATAAATTCGCGGCCTGTAAGAGATAAATATACAAATAATGAAATAAATTCGCGGCCTGTAAGAAATAAATATACAAATAATGAAATAAATTCGCGGCCTGTAAGAGATAAATATATAAATAATGAAAGAAGGGCCTTGTGAACGGCGCCATCGCTTCGTGACGAGAGTGAATCATGAATGGACACACAGCCAACTAAGTGCTATAAAAAAGTGCCTCATTGTTTGTATGTTCTATTTGCTCCTTGCTCTTTCCTTCCGTTCAATTTGTTTTCTTCTCTTTCACTCACTCACTGTTTCTCAGTCAACTAAATCGTTCATTCCTGCATTATCTGACACTCTCACTTACTCACTCCCTCACTCAGTCCGACTCACTCAATCTGTCATGGTCTTATTCATTTTACTCATTTAGTTTCTCACAGTCACTCATTTTCATTTACTCTCCCCTTCACTATATCTAAGTCTCTCTCATTCACTCTTCTTTCCAATCACTCAATCACTCGCTCTCTCTCTAACTCATTCCTTCTCCAACACTTTTCTATTAACTCATTCTAATTTATTCTCTCTCTCTCTCTCTCTCTCTCTCTCTCTCTCTCTCTCTCTCATTCATTCATTTCCCAAACAGTTACTATATCGTTGAGACTCACTTTCTCTCTCTCATCTCTCCCACTTCTTCATTCTCTGTCCTACTCACAATTTTCCCACTCACTCACTCTTTCTCTCCATTTCTCCCACTCACTCACTCTTTCTCAGTTAGTCACGCATTCATTCTCTAAACTGTTCTTACCATTTTGTTTTTTCAGACATGTCAAAAATTGTGACAGAAATTGTGAGTGTAAGCAGCAGATAGTCATAGCTGTCGCACTAGTTGTCGACGGGGTATCAACAAATGAAGACTTTGATGAAAACAGCAGTAATAATTACGATGAAATGAATGCACGGATAGAATTAGTCAAATATCCTGGTTGGTGTAAATGTTTTAATACATAAAGAATTGTTTATATTAACAATGACATGTTTGTTATTATTGTTGTTGTTGTTTAAATAAGATGTCGCTTTTTTGTCGATGAGAATTATTCGTCTCATCATCAAAAACTTCATCATAACTGTAGAGGAAGGAAAACAGAAACAGAAAACAGGGCTACACATGAACAGATACAAGAATTAGTCAGAAATAACTGTAGAGATAAATGGCGTAGTGAACACCCAAACTCCGATACTGCACAACCAAACTATAAATTACCAGGAAGAGAACAAGTGATAATTTTCAGACTAAAAACCGACCATTGCAGACTCAGATACCATCTGTACAAGAAAATAAAAATCGTAAAGATATACGTGCCCATGTCTTTCTTCTTCTTTGATCTATAGCCGTCAACCGTCAAAGCAGTCAGTGGCCATCACGCCTGGTGGGGCAGCAACAAATTGATTCCACTTTGCTCGGTCGGCGGCCATCCGTCGTACCGTACGTACTCCAAAACTGTCGGCTTCATGAGAGGAGCAAAGTGGCCTTCTCCAACACAGTTGAGGGAGAAACTGTACGGTGACAGAGAAGCCTGAGACGGACTGTCAGCTTTATAAGAGAGATAGATGTGGTTGTTTGAGAAGAAGACGAAGAAGAAGAAATGTTTTATTCACTATAATTACCATCCTACTTATCACGATCATCAACAAAATCTTCATCATAATCACATCTCCAGCGTGAAGGCTATTATATCTATATTCATTATCGTCATCGACCTCCTATTTCTCATCAACATCAGAATCATCAGCTTTATCATCGCTACCACAATCCTCCTCCTCATCATACAAACATATGGAAGTATGAGGTGGGGTCTTCGTAAGCAGAAGAAAACAAAGAAGTTTTGGGTGAGGACAAAAAATCCCTATGAAAAGTGAGAAAACAAAGCGAACAAGATTGAACAAAAAATGTAAATAATTCAGACATACAATAGGACATTCAAGATGTCAAAGGTCCAGTGAAGCAGCTTACTAACTGTCACGACCACTCAAACATCAGAATATTAATATGAAAACTAAATGACAGCTGATGTTGTTGTTCTTATTGTTTAACTAGGGATGCTTAGTTTTTCGCTCTTTTGTAGCCAATGCTTTTCTGCCATTCCGAAACGTGTTGAGTTGATGTCATGAGCTCTAGTTTCTCCAGCAGGCTTGCATTTAAAGGATCGTCACATGTGGTCCCAAGCTAGGAAGAAGAACCGTGTGGCATCCTGTGCATTCCCCGCCATCCAAGGGAGCTCTCCAACTATGTAGAGTTAAAGTACTGTGCTCTGGTTCTGGACTCTCCCAAGGAATCGTCACGTCCTACACAGAGCCATTTCTCAGCTCCAACTGCCTTTCATGGGTCTGTGGCACCGCTAGTTAACAGTTGGCTGCTGCAAACAGCCTTTGTTTACCCAGGATCTTTTGCCTCAAGCGTTGGTGATTGACTGCTCCGTTGTTGGCCGTTTATATACAACATACATTTAGTGACCACATACTACTTCGTAGCAAATTAATATGAGACAAACATAAAGGTATGTTATCAGGCACTCGTAGGAAATAAAGAAGTAGAACACTAGACAGCAGAAAAACAACAGAGTAGCAACTCCAGTACAAACATGGGAACACCGCATTCAACTGGAACAAATGTTTATTTATACTAAGTATAACAAATGTTGTCGGTGACCCTTCCAACAATCTGGGTCCATCCGACTCTCTTCTCTTGAACACTATTAGCTTCCATACAACCATGTACTTCATAATTTCACTGTCTTATGCATATTGTCCCTTTGAGGACAGTACAGGTATATTATTGGAATGCGCTCAGGTTATTAAGATAGTTATACCGGACTGACTCCGGGGAATGTAACTTTACCTGATTATGGTGGCCGCTATCTTAGCACACTTATCCACCATCGAATTGTCATAACTAGTTTACTCTACGTAACCTTCCTTCAGAATAAAGCTTCACCGCTCCTTCCTCCATGTACTATTGTCGGAACTCGTCAGCCTATCTATCTATGGAGGCTTATGTCTACACAACCCGGACTCGGGATATCTAAGAGACGAT
Organism: Oreohelix idahoensis; assembly: GCA_024509875.1. Lineage (NCBI taxonomy): Eukaryota > Metazoa > Mollusca > Gastropoda > Stylommatophora > Oreohelicidae > Oreohelix > Oreohelix idahoensis. Next base: position 43,583 of record JAMPIV010010395.1, read on the forward strand.
ACATAGTCTCCTTTAACTAGAGGTCGCCTTCAATATGGCTGCCCTGCTTCTGTTCCGACATCTCTCAAGCTTCTGCCCGATGCTGAGAAAAACGTGCCTAACCTCTTTCTGTTTTGACCCTTCCTATGCGCATCATTTCCGTACATCCCTTTTTTCTACCTCGTCTAAACCAACACATGTTAGACTTCTCATTCTTCTTTCCCTTTCTGCCACATCTATCTTCTTACCCCCCAAAAAAACTTATTTATCCATAGTAGAAAATTTTTTTCCAATGGTCGTACCAACACTATTGTACTTTTCCCTATATTCAAAATCCTTTGCAATGTGTTGTTTCTACCCTTCTTTAACACATAACTAATTTTTATCTCCCTGATGGACAATTTCTTTCTACCCAACATAATTATTATTGTACTGGGAACATTCTTGTCCCGTCCTTTTATCAATAACTACATTCATCCACATCTCCTTCCCTTTCATACTTCTAATGAAGAACAATTTATATTTCTCAATTTCTTTCATTCACAATCGACCAAATGTATTTCCTGACAGTCATTCTTTCACCCCTACTATCTCACACGCACATCATCTTGCTAACCATTTTAATGTATCACACACCTGGTGAGGTTTTCTTTTACCATTTCTTCACAATACCTAGAACCTGCTCTGTGTCCTGTCTTATTATGAACACTTTACATGTCTGCATGAGCCATTCAGTCATCGACATATCTGCGTAAGCCATTTAGTCGTCGTAGTCTCATTCTAATGCCGTCCCCCTGTCTATCCCTGGGAGAAATGTTTACCTCCCATTTACGAACACTTATCTTCTCTTTACCCCTCTACTATCTACTCATGTGTTACCACCTTTTATATAGAGTGCTGTGGTATAATGATACTGTAGAGGCTGGCACTGCTGACAAGGATGTTGTCAGAAAAGGTCGAGCTTACTAACAGTGGCCGACAGTCTTATAACAACGCGAATACAGTGGGTTGTAGGAACGGGCCAATGGTGATAATGTGAACATAACTGTGGCGGTTTTGTCATAAAGGTTGACCAACGTATAAGAAATCTGGACTGGACCCATGGTATTACATTAATGACGACTTATTCAACGTAGACATATTCATCATAGACATAGATCATCAGTTATACAATTGACAGTAGCAAGTTTCATCAAATTATGATTCATTAGAACATGGCATCAATCAGGAACTTGACCGACTCTCTGACCACCGACGTCTCAAGGACGGCGGGAGCTCTGCGGTGAGCAGTTCTGGTATTCTAGTATCCATAACGGAGTTTTGACTAATACCAAGGTTTTTTTTGGGAAGGAACCCTGAAAATATAATGTAGTACGATCCCGATAAAATCAGCAACGATATGGGCACACTAGCGACACGCCATGACAAGACGTGTCGAAGTTCTACCAAATCTTGCCACGAATGAATACGGTAACAAATATGATACATAATCAGGCCATGGACTGGCTAGAACAAACACTCCACCCAGGGAGGTATAAAAATATCTCTTCGTTGAGTCTTCCCACGACTTGGGGTAAAACTCACAATAATCTCCGTTAAAGACGTCTGTCTTTATCAACAGATTTTATGGATCTCTCTACAGCGTAATTGCTGTTTGGAAAAAAAAACCGATCGCACCAAGTTGCGCTAGTTGGTTCAAGTATTGTGCCCGACGGCGCGTAAATAAATAAACAAATACAACTTACTTGGATGCGCTCACATGTCCGCCTATCAAGACTAGACGGCCATGTGAGAGTCTCACACATTTAACTCCCACGCTAAAAAGGACTTAACAGTTTACATCGCCCCCCGGAGAAAAAAAAACAAAGTTTTTTCTTTTTTTTAAGTAGTATACCGGAGAAGTCGATCAAAGTCCATTTTACAATAATCAATCAAACATAATGAATGTTAAGTCATTATACGAAGATAGCAATTGGGATAGAAGTGTGTAAAAGGAATTAAATACTAAATGCGAACAAAAGAAACGAGTCATCTAATACAAAAATGTACAAAATACAAACCAAGAAGTGGCAGATGAAATGAGAAAAGGAAATAAAAGTGGGTGAAGAATGATAAGAACTCCGCCCAGGCCGGTCCCAAGCCAGGCTGAAAAAGGAGAAGGGTGGCCTGCATGGAGGCCGTAAGGAGGCAGCCCCTGCACTATGCAAAGGCACAACAGGCCAATCACCTGTTTGCTTTAAAACATGATTACGCGAAATACAAGAGAGAAAACCGGATTGATTCTAAAGGCGACGAACTGGAACGGACTACGGACTACGACTTATGGAACTTGGAACACAAGAAGTATAAATGGGAAAGAAGAGGAGCTGGTGGAAGAGATGAGGAAAGCAAAACTAGAAATCCTGGCTATTACGGAAACAAAGAAAAAGGGACAAGGAGTCATGGATCTCGATGGCAACACGCTGCTCTACAGTGGTGTACCCACATCTGAAAGAGCTAAAGGGGGCGTGGGTTGCATTGTGGCCAAAAACCAGAAAGATAGTATCAAGGGATGGAACTTTGTCTCGGAGCGCATTATGGTTGTAAAACTAAAAGAAGGAGAAACCATAGTCAACCCAGTCATAGTGTATGGGCCAAATGAGGATGAGAGAGCAGAGGTCAAGGAGGAATTCTTCGAGCTGCTTCAAAGGACAGTGGATGACTGCCTAGATGAAATTATCATGCTCGGAGATTTCAATGCCAGAGTTGGAAATGACCATGCTAGATGGGGTGGAGTTATCGGAAGATATGGAGAAGATACTCTCAATGACAATGGAAAGCGACTCCTTAGATTCTGCAATGAGCAGAATCTGATCATTACCAACACAAAGTTCCCCCATAAGCGCATACATGCATACACTAGGTGTGAACCAACAAAGAATGAGAAGTCAGTGATCGACTATGCCATTGTTAGGAGGAGCTCATTCAAATATGTCCGGGATGCTAGAGTCTGGAGGGGGCCAGAGATTGGAAGTGATCACTACCTGCTTACAATCAAACGAACAACTGAAAGAGTTGCTTAGCCTAGGAACTGCCCAGCATCATGCAAGAAACCAAGTAAACGAACGGGAGAAATGAGCATTAGGACCTACAAGCTGAGAGAGCCAGAAATTAAGACCAGATATCAGGGGCTTATTGCTACAGCGGTGAGAAACACAGAAGAACAGCCTGACGACTTGGAAACCCTGTGGCTTAAATTCAAGGACATCATAAAGACAGCTGCTGCAGAAGCATGTGGTGAAGTCCGACTTAGGAACAAGAGAAAGAGGACACCTTGGTGGACAGAGGAAGTCAAAGAGAAAATAAGAGAGAAGAAAATGGCATGGAAACAATACTTAGGAGCTAAAAACACAGCAGGACAGATAGAGAAATATAGAGAATATGTGATACTCAGAACAGAAGCAAAGAACAAGGTGCTAGCAGCAAAACAGAAGTCCTGGGATAACGTTGGAGAAAAGCTAGAAAAAGATGCGCAAGAAAAACAGAAATTGTTCTATAAGACCCTAAAGAACATGATGAAGGAAAAACAATGCCCTCTCAAATTTATAAAGGACAAGCAAGGCAAATTGCTTACTGCCCCGAAGGAAGTAATGGAAAGATGGAAAGAATATTTCTCAGAACTCCTTGATGGTGAGCAAGATCAAGCATCAGAAATGATAACCACTAGCACAGAAGAGGAAACAAATGGTGATGAAGATGACATAAAGATGGAAGAACTGAAGGCAGCACTGGAGAAAATCAAGATGGGCAAAGCAGCAGGGCATCATGGTATAACACCAGAAATGGTTAAGTGCATGGGAGCATCAGGGGACCTATTACTCTTAAGTGTCCTACAGGCAGCGTGGTGCAACAAGACCATCCCAAAGGACTGGGATATTGCCATCATAACACCAATTTTCAAAAAGGGTAACAATCGACAATATGGAAACCATAGAGGCATATCTCTTCTCATAGTCCCTGGTAAAATCTACTCTAGAATCCTAAAGCATAGACTCCGAAACCTAGCTGAGCCACAATTGGATGAGGTCCAATGCGGATTCCGAGCAAACCGAAGTACTCAAGACCTAATCTTCACACTCAGACAGCTGAGTGAAAGGGCCCTTGAGTATAAGAGTGAGATCCATCTTTGTTTCATAGATCTGGAAAAGGCATTTGACAGGGTCCCCTGGAGCAAACTTTGGGACTGTTTGGCAAGGAAGAACATTCCAGCACCTCTGATTCATGCTATACAGAGCTTCTACAAGTCTTGCAGAAAGTATGTGAGGATAGCAAACCATAAGTCTGAAGAGTTCATGACCACCACTGGTGTAAGACAAGGTGATATCCTGTCACCTTATCTTTTCATACTCCTCATAGATGATGTTATCAAGTCATGTAAGGAGAGAACAAGAAAGTATTCAGTGGGGTACTGGAAGATGAGACAGGTATGTATTTCAGAGCTGGCATTTGCTGATGATGTTGCCCTGATTGCTACATCAGAGGTACATCTCCAATCCAACCTGCAAGTCTGGAAGGAAGAGCTGGAGAAGAGAGGGATGGTCATAAGCAGCTCTAAAACAAAATCCATGGTGATATCACGAGAAGAAATAAGACATCAAATTAAGCTGGGAAAACAGGTCCTGGAGCAGGTCGACCACTTTAAATATCTCGGAGCTATTATAGACCGAAAGGGAGGCATCAAAGAAGAGTTGGCCACTCGAAAAGCAGCAGCTGGGAGGCTTTTTCAGGCCATAAATCGAGGATTCCTCAGCAAGAGAGAGGTTAGTAAGAAAACGAAGATGGCTGTATACCACTCCACCTATGTCCCAGTCTTGACATATGGATGCGAGTAATGGGCAATGACTACAACCCATAAAAGCCAGATCAAAACCTCAGAAATGAGGTATCTGAGGAAGGTGGTTGAAGTAACAGGAAGAGAAATGGTCCGCAACCAGACGATACGTCAAGGCCTAAAATCCCACCCCCTGCAGACCCAAGTAGAACAGTCCCAACTAAGATGGTTTGGTCATGTCTGCAGAATGGGAGAAAATCGGCTACCACGACAAGCATGGAAAACAAAGAGCCAGGGATCCAGACCTCCAGGACGACCCAGAGTCCGCTGGGAGGACAACATTAGACAATCTTTGAAGGACCGAGGACTAGATTGGAACCAGGCCAGGAGGAAGACAGCCGATAGGATAGTCTGGCGCTCTCTCTTCCAAACCTCTACACCTCACGGTAGAAGGGGAACGACTAAGTAAGAAGAATGATAAGAAAAGTGAATTAAGTGATATTAATTGATAAAGAGAAATGAAAAAGAAATATGTCAACCAGAGAACAAAATTAAATTGTGTAATGTATGTATGTATGCGCAGAAATGTAAGAGTGGGTAAACAAGTAAATAAAATCAATGCGCAAAGTAAAACACTAGAATTAAACAACACAGACCAAACAGAGTGTAGGGAGAATCAACTACACAGCGTAAGCAAGTATGCGAATATGGCTACATGAACTATCTCTATATGCCAAATGTATATCAAGCGCTAATGATGCGCGACCAATAATAATTAAGGTGAGATGCAATAGTGTATCGAAATTACTAAGCTAATTAAGTTAAAATTACTGTCACAAATGTCTCACATTGTTCCTGGAATATTAAAATGTTAGTACTTACTCTACAATACAATTCTGTAGAAGTGTCATGAAATCACATAGTTAGCTAGTAAAATTGTAATTAATCCGCACAAATAGTGTTGGAAACATACGTGTAACGTGCAGTGGCGGATCTACTATGAAACTAATGAAGCTTAAGCTTCAGGGCCCCTAATCCCGGAGGGCCCCCAAAAGCGACTTTAGTCCACATTGCTTAAAAATTTTGGGTCTACTGTATGAGAAGGGGTTTTAAAAAAAAATAATATTAATAACATAGTGTAATTCAATACAAAATAATAGTTAAAATTAAAAGGTTATTAAAGTATCATGTAGGCTAGCCGTAAACGAAAAAACGCTTTTTCAGAAAGTAGACCTACAATTTTTTCATTTAAAAGCATGCAACAATTGTAGCTCAACTCAAATTGATTAATTTTTTATTGGATATATTTCAACAATCCCAAAGTTTGAGAGTCAGTAGCACAGATGTTGTAAAGGTGGAGTGTCGCGGTAAGTTGGCTGTTCTGCTGTGGCTAATGTAATTTGTTACCCTTTTTAACAGAGGTCAAGACCCTAGAGGAATAACAATGAGTTCACGAAAGTACTTAAGTGGATACCAAAAACGCAAACTCAAGGAAAAGCGATCTGATGAAATCTCTAAAGGTCAAAAACTAACAAACTGTTTGGCAATGTCAAGTTTCTCAACACCTACAGTTGAAACAAGCCAAGCAAACACCATTGAAGCCAGTGATAGTGCACAAACTGTGGTAGCTCTTTCTGGCAATATTCAACCCACTGCTGACGCTTTTGATACAGATGACGATCACAGTGGTCAACATGAAAGTAAAGCAGAACAAGCAGAGACTGAGCAGAAACATGAAACAGGAAGCAAATTCAGTGATTTCAAAGAATACAGTGACCTCGAAAACTGGCCCATAACAGTTGATAATGATTTCATACAGAATTGTTTAATGCAAGACAGGTTTTTTTTTTTTTCAAAATGAAAAAACCAGATGATGTATATACCGAATCAAGCAGGGTTTACAGGGAGCAAAACAGAAGTTCCTCAAACAAATATTTAAAAAAAAAAAGATTGAAAAATGGCCTGATTGTGATGAGATCCTGGTTAGTTTACTCAAAGAGCAAAGGCTGTATATACTGTTTTGTTTGCAAACTCTTTTCTAAATGCCAAACATCACTTACAACAGGTGGGTTTTCTGACTGGATGAATGTACTCAGAGCTCTGGAGAATCATGAAGACAGCATGGAACATAAGAGGGCGGTGTTGTGTTGGATAACAAGAAAGTCAAATAAAAATACTGTGGATCAGCAACTTGAAGAACAGATGACAAAAACCATACAGTACTATTTTCAAGTAATGAAAAGAGTTGTAGCTGTTTTGGGACCCAAAGATGCAGCAATAGAAAATGCAGTCAGCGACCCATAGCTTGACTGCTTGCGTCAGGGTCAGCGAACCATAGCTGACCAAGACCCTACTCCACCTCTACGTGGTGGTCCTGGAAACAGGCTGCATCACTGCAGTCTGGCTGAGAGAGTAGGGATCGAAGAGGGAAGGCAAACACGGTCCCAAAAATGCCGTGCTGAAGTAGGATGTGTCGGCCGAAAGGCGCAGATATCGCAGCTCCGGTGTAAACAGACACAACCCAACCAACGTCCTTTTCAGGGCGAACGAGGAAGAAGAAGTTATAAAGTTTTTAAGTGAAAGAGGTGTGGCATTTAGAGGTCATGAGGAGAAGTGGGGCTCACCAATTAATTGAAACTTCATGGGGGCCATTGAACTTATTGCAGAATTCGACCCATTTTTACATGAACATCTCGAGAAATGTAAAAATGAAAAAGTAAATGCTACTTACCTATCCAAAACCGTGTATGAAGAATTGATAGAAATTATGGGAAAACATGTGCAAGATGAAATTGTGAATCAAATCAACAACCTAGTCACCAAATACTACTCTATTATTGTTGACTCTACGCCTGACCTGACACATGTTGACCAGCTGGTATATGTGGTTCGATACTGCTATAATGTAAAACCCTGTGAGAGATTTTTAACATGTTTACCGATAGAAAACTATTCATCCACGACCTTGTTCAACAAAATACAACAAGTCCTGGGTGAACACGCTTTCACTTGAAAATATCCGTGCTCAGTCCTATGATAATGCATCTAACATGAAGGGCTGGGAGAAAGGGCTGCAAGCACTCTTTAAAAACATTAACAGGTACGCAGACTATGTACCATGTGCAGCCCATCCATTTAACCTTGTTGGAGAAAAGGCAGTATCTACTGTACCTGAAGTTGTTGACTATTTTGGCATTTTGCAGGAGCTGTATGTTTTCTTTTCTGGATCTCCACGAAGATGGGGGATTTTAAACACACAGGACAATCTACATTTTTCTCTAAAGATCTTAAGTGTAACTAGATGGTCTGCACACTATGAAGTAGTCCGGGCAATTAAAAATGGATATATGGGTATTTAACAAACTCTCAAACATATTTTTGAAGACTGAGAAGAGAAACCTGAATGTAAACGAGATGTAAAGAATTTATACAACAAGTTGGTACAGCTGGAATATGCTATTTTAACAGTCGTTTGGGAAGAAGTGCTGGAGCGTTTCAACAAAACAAGTAAGAAATTCCAAACCCCTGGTTTTGATAGGTTATCCTCTGCTTTCATCTTTACTTTCGATTGTTAAAGAACTCAGAGAAAATTCAGCCGATAGAATTGCACACTATGAATCAGAAGCAAAAGGTTTGTGTGAAGATATCACTTCAAGTTATTCTGATGCTTCCAAACGCATTGTTATAAGGAAATTTTCAGATGGAACAAGTGGTATTGCTTCTTTGAGAGGAGCTGACTAATTTATGATAGAAGTTTTATATGAACTCTATGACTGCTTGATAATCCAATTATGCAAGAGGATTGACCCATATGAGCAGATTGCGAAAAGGTTCAAGTTCCTCTCAGATTTGGTAAACAATTCTGAAATTTATGAGGACATTATTAAACTTATAATATCGTATTAAAAAGATGACATTGACCACAAATTAGTAAACGAGTGCTATCAGTTCAAAGAATATTTGCACCTTAGGAAATCCCAGAACACAGAAGAAAACACGCCATCTAAAATGCAATGCGCAGAAGTTCTTCAGCTTATTTGTGAGCAACACCTAATTGAAGTGTTCCCCAATATTACTACTGCGCTTAAGCCGTACTTGACAATGCCTATCACGAGCTGTGAAGCAGAAGGAATTTTTCAAAGCTATCCGTTACAACAACAACAAAAAAAAACAAATTTCGATCTACCATGACTGAAGAGAGTTTAAATTCTTTTTGCATATTGTCTCTAGAAAATGACATTGCAAGGAAGCTCTCATATGACAACTGTACGAGAATATGTTGCTAGAAAATACAGAAATAAGAGTATTTTGTAAAATGTGCTTCATGTAGTATGTTCTGGTAAGTTTAACTTTACCTTCTGAGCACAAATCTCTTATGGATACACCTTGTCAGCCTTGTTTTTTTAACAAATGTATTAAAATATTTTATATTTTCGTCATCGCTAATTTTCTTATTTTATAATTTTCTTGGTATGTCTTCAACGAACTAATTCTGAATGATGAAGGCAATCATTAAAATAGTTAAGATTTAAAAAATCACATTTACCAAGGTGGATAGTGGTTTAGTGATCAGAACATATGCCTTTCAAGCAAATGTTCTGCATTCAACTCCCAGCAGAGTTGTTTCTTTTTTTTAAATTCATTCATTTGTCTTCAGTTTTTATATGTGTGTTGTTGTGGATCTACTATAAAGCTTGAACTTCAGGTCCTCCAAGTCCATTTATCTCTATAATACATTTCTTTCCCATCCTCACAAATTTTTTTTTTTATTTTTTATATAAAAGGGGCCCCTCCAAGAGTTCAAGCTTCAAGGCCCCCAAAATGTAGATCCGCCACTGGTAACGTGTTGAAGTCAAATGTTATGAAATTAATAACGCGATAATCAAGTACAGTTTAAGCCACTTTAATGTTCGATAGAAATCGATGTAAATTCGCACAATAGTCAATGTTGAATAAACAAAGTCACTGATAGTTAAAGAGAATGATACTCGTAATTACCAAAAATAAAATGTGATGTTGTTAAGAAAGTATAAAACACAGTCCAAAACGGTGCGAATGCGGTAACGTTATGTTCCATAGTAAGCTCATGGTTGGAAAACGTAAAGTATCAAGTGGCGTCATTGTTCGTAAGCAGCCATTTATTAGTGATGACTGGGTAACGCAGGGGTGTTACAATCATAGGTTCAGCGGTGTCGTGGTTGAGTTAGAGTGTAGAGTATTTGTCGAGTTGGACCATAGTAGTGAAATCGACAAGGGATAGTGGACTGACAGAGTTATAGATTTACACATAGATAAAGTGTAATAGGAGATGGACTTGAGACAACCTGGAAGAAGAGTTATTAAAGTTATCACTCTCTCCAAGCCCTCAACACACTTATAAAGTCCAAGCACCTCCTGCTCTCACTCTTTTCTCTTATCATACATAGAGACAGTAGTAAAGAGCTAAAAATGTAAAATATGGATGGAAGGGTCGTAAACAGCGTATTAATAAAGGTGTAAACTTTATTAAATGAAGAAAAGCATGAAAATAATGCACATCATCACAAACAACATAAAATTTCATCAATAGTAAAAAATATGCAAAATACACCAACAACACACACACACACAGACCACCTATCATAAAACCTGTAGAACATGGAGAGATAAATAAACTGAGTGTCAGTCCGTCCGCTTTCGGGGACCAGATGAAATAGCTCCAATAAGTGGTTTTTTCGTATATATCCTCCATGGGTCTAGGAATTAACCTGAATAAAATCATTGTATAGGCGCTATCGTTGGTGACTCCTCCCTAATTGCGCGAGGTGGGCTGGCAGACTCTATTTACCTCCGTTTTACCAAATGAATAAACTGCGTGTCAGCCTGTCCGCTTTCGTGGGACCAGAAGCTAGCTCCAGAAAAGTGTCTTACAGATAAATATCCTTCAAGATGAATGAAGTGAAATACCAAACTTTCCTTGTTGGTGCTATACTTTGGTGACCTCTAATTGCGCGAGGGGGCTGGAAGACGCTGTTTATCTCCTGCTGACCAAATAAACAAACTGAGCGACAGCCTGTCCGCTTTCGTGGGACCAAGTGTACTAGCTCCAGAAAAGTGTCTTATATGTAGATATCCTTCGTGAGGGAATCAGCCTACATAACTTTCCTTGGTGGTGCTAAACGTTGGTTGCCTCTAATTGCGTGAGGGGGGCTGGAACTCTGTCTATCTTTCTGCTGACCGCTCCTAAGTGCGAGGTTCTACCTGACCCAGAAATACCCCAGACGAAGTTACTTAAGGACAACGAGTCCCATGCGCTCTTATCCGGCGCTATTGCTTGCTTGGCATTAAATCCGGTTTAGACTGGTTTGGTTGTGGTTTGGCTGAGTGCCCCGTTTAGGCACACAAAGGCGGGTGATATCAGATTCTGCTATATACATGCTGGGTGGTTTTGACATTCTGGAAGCCGCAATGCTCTGACTGGTAATCCAATAAGCGAGTAGGGAACTACTACTGCATTAGATGATTTAAGATTTAGCGTTGGCTCGTTGCACTGCGTGAGCTTAACTTGGCGTTGACAAAGGGTTTTGGTTCAGGTATTTGGGGGTTGACAACTCGTGAATGCTAGGTGTTACTCAGAAACCCTCTAGATCGAAGAGACTAAGACATTCTTCGCCTGACTGGATTCTTGTTCTAGCAATCCGGTATCCCTGAAACTGAGACCCAAAAGGAGACACCCTTTACATCAAGCAACAATAAAATCACACTAATGTTATATAAAATGGTTATGCTCCGCTATGGGATTTCAATTTATTGTAATTATTGCTATGATAGTTTTAGGGCTGTCTTTCTCCATATAAGTCTCCCTCCTGTTCCTTCCACTCTATCAACTATCATCCTGCGTCCGCATAGGCTTAATATATTGTGTACACCCAGGTACCTGTCAGTAAATGTTCTGACAGCAAAACTACTCCTCTTCTTCCAACTATACATACAGGAAACCTAACCTTGTAGTTACAGTTGAATCTATTCATCTCTCAATCATTTAAATGAATGTACATAACCAAATTACCGCATGTGACATTACACAAATAAATCATATGCCCCTTGGGGGAAAAATATATTAACATTCCACAGAATGAATACATAGAAAATGCAATGTTCTTGCTAATATAATACAGTTGGCTGAATCATAAGATATAATTATATCTATACCTGGTGACTGCTTTCTGTGAAAGTTATAGACTAGTGCCTAGCCACACAAGTAAGAATGAAATGATTCTCCCTTTCCACTAGAAATATCTATCAAAAAGGAATAAGTGACTTTCTCCCATAATTCAGTTTTAAGTGAACAATCCACCTCTGACCTTTCCTTACAGTAATGACAGTTAATTTTGCTGACTCTTAACCCAATGGTAAGCATTGTATGAACTGATTCTACGCCTAGTATCTGTTTTTGTGAGTTTATCATTTCCCATTATAAACCGTAACAGTTTAAGCACCACTTAACTAAGGCCGTAGACAGCGCTACTTTATCACTAAATTAAATTACTAGTAGAGTCCTCAGAAAATGAAGTAAGTCACATTCCTATCAGATATATATAAAAAGCTAACATGAATATAATATAATAAGATATGTCAACTCACCCCGAAAAATGACAAGAACATAGGCAAACACAGTCTAGTTCTGCTGTGCTAACTCTGCCTAAGTCTCATATGGTCACCTACGGGCCAGGAATATTCCTGAGTGTGTTGGCTCATTAAGCCCATCTACTCTCCCCCGGACCCCTGGCCTGCATATTTCTACAGATGTTCGGCGAAAGACGTAATCGAGAGTAAGACAAAAGGTTTCAGAAGCAACAACTTTGAGAAAATTTCCCCGATATACATAATATTATGGTTTCTGACTCGTTTAAGGGCAAAACCACACAGACCGCAGTGGGCCGTTATCTTCCCTGAATCGAAGATCAAACTCGTTTACCGACCTCAGAAGATAGGTCCCTGCTAACGAGCCGTGTCTTCACAGAAACTGTCTCTCGAGATCAAACACTTACAGCGACTAGAGGAATTCCCCTGGACGGACCAGGTGCGTGTATGTAATATTACCGCTACGCTGACCGTTTCTGACCATACAGTGTTGACCAAACAATGGCGAAGAGTTCGAGGTAAACAACAGAGCTATGATGTTTAGCTTCATTCAATTGGCGATAGAAGTGGAGTACTTGCACAGCTCCGATTCCCATTGCAAAAACGTTCCTGCGAATAACGAAATGAAAATGTCAATTTAGTAATCGTATGATATTAGTCTGAGCATCGAGGAAAACTAGCTCATAAACAATATCATGTCCCGGAAACTGAAATATGTTGGCCACATTAAACGCCACAGTGGCTTAGAGAGAGCAGTGATAGAGGGTGTGGTACCTGGAAGGCGAGGCAGGGGCCGAGCAAGACGACGGTGGACACAGAACATTGAAGACACCTTGAACATGACATAGGAGGAGGCAGAAGGGCTGGCTAGAGATCGAGAATCTTTCAGGCGGGCTGTGATGAGAGCGACGTTCTGCAAAAGACATGCTACATGATGATGATGATGATATTAGTGAAGGAAGATATGAAATTTATCTTACCGCCTGTGGTCTGGTACATCCTTGACCACTGTGGCATGCCAGGTGATCCTTTCTTTAATAAAAGAGAAAGCGAAGCAGTGATAATAGTCAAGAAAAAGGAAACGCAGGTGACAAAGGCCTAGCTCTCAAAGGCTGAAGTCATAGCCTGTGTAAAAGTAAAGCAGTGCGACAAAAAGTCGTTGACCAAGAAAATACTGAGCTAAACGGCCCAATAAATATAAAGAAATACAGATACAACAAGTGAAGGGAGTCGGAACAGACAGGATATCTGAAAATAAAGAAATGCCAATATGCAAGACATAGATTAAGTCAAGTACCAAGAAGTATCTGTAATAGCAGAAAAGACAAGTACAAAACATCCCGAAAGGAATTAAGAAGAACGCACCAGCAAACGCAACTATAAAGTGCGTGGTGCAGAGTTTTGTACAAGTTGCACGTCCAGAGGACGGTGTGCAAAAAGCGACCCATGTTTGACATGAACAGCTATGTGAGCGTCACAATAGTCAGCAAAGCGAACAAAAGCAAGCTGGCTATCAGAGTTTTGAAGTTCGAACATGCGAACAAATTTAACATTACCCACTTGCTGAAAAAAAAAAAAACTTTCGAAGTGCATACCAAGTTGTAGGCGATGGGATGTTGCGCACCAGAACAGTGCGATTAAGTGAAATATGATCTCGGCCAGATCGAAACTGAGCACGAGAATCCAGTTATTATTTAACCTTCAGATCTAACGGTTTTTTATATTTGGACATGCGCCCAAATATAACCGAGTAGGTTGAACGGGACGCGCCTCGCCAATGCGAGGCAAAATTAAAAAAAAACCCAGAATCATTGAAAATTGCATTATGCGTAACGCGTGATATGCGCGAAGTATTCTTATGCACATGATTCTCCTTACATGTCGTAATGGCAGGACAATCATGATTTTATTGTTAACACCCTCATAAGTATTATTATTGACACCTTCTACGTTAGCAGATATCTCATGCCGTAGCCGATTATGTTTGGGTGTAGCCCAAGGAGTGTCAACCGGACATGTCGTATTTTTCCTGTCAATAGGAGTAGTACCACACACACATGATCATCATAACTAACATCATAACAGTCACCATGATTGTAGTGAAATTGACAGAGATACAACGGTAAAATTCCTCCAAGGATAACATTTAAGGATAAAAACATAATGCGTAGGCTGCTGATGTACATGATCGCCTAGACCGCGGGTCATCATCCCCATAAAATTGACTTGCTAGACCGGAGGGGAACGGAGGATCAAAAAGGAAAAAAAAAAATATGACTGGAAAGGCTAAAGAGACGCAATTGGGGGGGGGGGGGGGGGGGGGGGGGGGGGGGGGGGGGGGGGGGGGCGGGGGGAATGGATGAAAGTAAAAAAAAAATTCAAGTCCCCCAAATTGACACGAGGTACGGAATTGGACGTTTTGCGATACCAAGCGCTTGATTTGAATTTGAGCGGAAGAACGCAGATGTCTGAAAAAAATTACAAAAAAATTAAAAAGTAAATTTTTCTTAATATTAATGTTAGGAATATAAAAATTAGCTGGCCAGATGGCCTATTCTGAGCAGTGAACGAATATGGTCTTAATTTTACAGACGGATAGATAATATTGAAAATAATGACAAAAGACAGTGTAGTTTACATCAGCCACAGACTGCATTGAATCTAACATATCGTTATTTGCACACAAAAACACGACCTTGGGGACGCAGATGTTCAAATTTACTTGGCATAGAAGTGAAGGGACATTGGTGGTAGCTGTGTCTAAATATAACTTTTTACAACAAAAATTTGAAGGGGAGAGAACGGTTGGGTCAAAAATCGAGCACAATTTTGTAGAAAACACAAGCCACCCCCACGACCCCCCCCCCCCGCCGCCCCCCCCCCCCCCCCCTCCCCCCCCCCCCTCCACCCCACCCCCCCCCCCCCGACCCCCCCCCCCCCCCCCCCCCCCCCCCCACCACCCCCCACCCCCACCACCGCATCTTCTAGGTATATACCTATTGAAATTATTTACTTTATATATTGATTCTTATTGTTTCTTGTGTGCGAGTGATTTGAGTTACTGCTTTATATGTCATTATATAGCTCTGTACAAATCTAAGTGAGGGAGTTCATTTGCGTCGAGACACGCCCTCCCCAGTATCAGGTGTCTAGGCGACTCTAACAATGTACTCCTGAAACAACGCCGTGCTATAGAGCAAGGACTTATGCAAAGACTGAGCATCTGATCGAGAGGTTGAGGAATAAGAGAGCATACGTACACTGTCTTCTCCTCCTTGTAGCGGTACGCAAGTATCTTAATATATTATGTTTTTTCCCTCAAGCTTCTTGATTTTCAGAATCTATGAGTCTGGTGAGGATCTTATGAGAGATGTCGTAAGAAACTACGCACCATCGCGTGTAACTGTGCTGTTTGGTCAGAGAGATCTGACACTAGTTGTATAATGTGGTTGTTGTCGATCAGTGTGTGTGTCCAGAGTGTCGCGTAGCTAGAATAGATTTTGACACATGGCCCATACTTTGATTGAAGAGCTGCGAGTTTCTGTAGTTCATGTCGATCAGAAGTGTTATGTCTAATAGCGCGGCTGTGTGACTTTACTCAGACAAGTGTATCTGTCAGTCCTTGTGACATGATGACCACCATTTTGATGTGCCACTGTGTCTTCAGCACGGAGACTGGTGGGACCAACCTGTGTCGAGTTCACGAGCACGCCAGAGCTACAAATAGCCAGAGTGACGTGAGCGTTCTCTGTGTGCGTGCGCGAGATTTCGCATCCTAGAACTCCTATTTAGTTGCAGATACCCCATAAAGAATGTTTCCAGACGCCATTTTTGGACATCTTCGCGTAGTCAATATGTAGATCAGGTGTGTCGTGAGATCCAACTCCGCATACATGCACAGACAATAAATTATCCTCTTAGTCAGCTGTACATACTCCAGTGACTATTTTAAGTGAACAAACTAACTTTCTCTCGTGTGACTGTGAATATGTGACACACTTTGTGCATATTTATTTCTTGTAACATTCACATGCATAATTTGTTCATTAAATTCTTACAAAGCCTTCTTGTTTTGTAATGAAACAAGTTCTGGTGTGTAATGATAAGTAACTTGATCCTGGGAACATAATCTATAGAAATGTAATATACATTGTATCCAAAACTTTACACTGTCGAGCGAGTTAGTTCAGATGATTGTAAAACTTGTTAATCTTTATTAGTCTTGTTAAGTATGTATTTTATGTGGGCTTCTGTTGTGTCTTTAGAAATCTGTATCAGTACACCTACAGTACCACTTTGTACTATTGCCCTGAGACACTCTTCGTCAGCTACATTCAATAGAATAGTAAATAGAGGAAGAAAAAGAATATAACCTAAGTGTGAGGAGGAGTGTACGCATTTTAGTCGGTAGAAAAGCAACAGGGCACTTTCTGACGTAATTTTGCTAATATCATGTATATGTGTCACAGCTCAGTGAGCCACTTTCTACATGTGCGCGCAGCCATACTAGAGTGTTTACATCGTTTCCCTTTGTGGTACCATCATCAAGCATACAGAACCATCATACCACTTAAATCTCATAGTATATGGGGTTTGTGTCTCATATGAGTGTGTAGTTAGCCGCCAACAAGCGCGTAATTAATAAAATAGTCATTGATGTGTCGTCCTAGGTGTGGGTTGATACATGAAGAAAGTAGGAAATAATATTGTGTAACAATTTGCCTCTCTTAGATAAATTTATAAGGTGTGCCCTGCTAGAGTAAAAGTTGGAATCTACTGACAGCCTCAGTGGAATTGTAACGTTTTATTTGAATAGTGCTTAATTGGAGATAGTTTTGTGTGATTTCGCTGAGTAGATATATTAATTAGGAAGTTATAGTTAGTGTGTAGTGTGAGTACTGGTTAGAGATTTAGACACCGCGATATATTATTATAATTGTCTAAAACGTATGGCTGAGCTCTAGCTCAAAGAGTTGTGTGATCAGCTGCTGTTGCTCACTGCGAAGGATGCATGGGGACATGTGATGGTGTCAAATTTTAATGTCAAGTACAGTAACGACTTCTGAATGTGAGATATACTAATAAGTTATTGTAATAGGGGGAGAAGATGTGAGAAAGGTAGACGAAGAGAACGCAGGTTACAATATTGAGGCTGATAGAGAACTTAAGATGGCTGCGTAGATGTATGGCAGAATCTGAACTGTATAAAAACGACAGCAAAAGACTGATGTGCAATGAGAGAGAATAAACTGACATGACAAAGAGGATGCTAGAGGATAAGATAAAATGGCGCGATTCGTGGAGCAGGAGGAAAGAGTAAGGTTGACCTCCTGATGCCAGCTCAGAGGATGGCCAGAATGTGTAGATAATAAGGCCGCATGTAGGGAGGGAGAGGAAAAAAGGTTCATGGCCGTACATAGGGACGCTGAAGAAGAGTGAAGGGTTTGCAGAGGAGCACGAATTACGATCTAGAGTGAGCTGGAGATTACTAGGCCTGGACCCCTCGAAATATGGATGACACAGCTACACTCTTTTTGCACTACAGATGCTCGTCTGCCTGCTATAGGGAAGCTCTGAGAAAGCGCAGCTTATGGGGATTTCATTTCTCGCTCTATATTTGAGTGCAATTCATGAGAAAGTCGTAAGCGCTCATAGAGGCGCAGTAAGTGAACTGGAGGTTTGATGTAGCGCTGTGTGAACGATCTAGGACGATCATGAGAGGATGTGTGAGACTAGAGAGAGGGAGGTGTTGTGAAAAGTCAGTTAATATATAGCAGGATAGGAGAAGGTGGTGCAGTCTTATGAAGCTGTCAGTTTATGCTCACTCAAAGAATGAGAACTGGGAAGATACGTCCAAGGAGACAGGTATACATATAGTTAAAGCAGAGTCTTGAGTTATTGAGACCATAGGTACTGAGGAACGAATGGGTGCTAATTTTGATGCGTAAGAGATTTAGAAATGCTCGAAAGTGTGGAGTGTATGGGGAGACATACCACCATTTTCTCGGCCAGACTAGAAAAACCTAGTGATGTTGGAGAAATGGGACGGCTACTGGGAAGACGCCAAGTAGTCTTAAAGAAATGATCATGAGTGAGCTAGATGAGAGAAATGCGCAATGTGCAATCCGAGGAGAACATGAGAAAAAAGTTGATATGTGTGCACTGGAACGCAAGAGAGTTGCTCGAGAAGTTGGGTAGGAATATTGTTTAAAGTGATTGCTGAGAGGTATTCAGGCAGACATAGCAGAACGCGCGCGAAAGTAGGGTGCTACGAAGAAGCACTCATAGATCATATTGAGCGTATAGTCTCCTATCAGCTCTCTCGCAAGATATAATGTAATCGTTAAAAAACATGAGAATTCGAGAGCAGGAATAGTAAAGGTTAGGACATAATCATTGTGCAATGCCGGTCCATAACGATAGAACTTATACGTCTATCTAGATCAGACAGAAATCACAGTTCAAGACCAAAAAGTTCAAATGTGTCAAGAAAACCAGCCTGAGATGTGAATATGAGACCGAAAGGGTTAGTACTCGCTTAGGTGTGTAAAATGGGTGCCTAAGTAACAAGAAGGTAATTAACATCGACAATTAATCATACCAGCAATTTATATAAGAAGCAGTATATACCTTAGTCATAGAGTATTCTGCGTGTCGACGCATATGATCTGCGCGGGGACGCAAAGATTAAAGGTTAATCCTAAGGGACATGAACAGGTAACATTATCACCCCCCTAGTTTTGGAGGATGTTAGATTGTTGTAATGGTCACCTATCTAAGGAGGATCTTTATGATAATTGGTTGTGGATTATGATTTCACATCGCTTGCTAGAATTCGTGTCATACGCCTCCGTCTGGACCCAAAGTCAGATGTAAACAAAGTATGTCCTGACAGTATAAGACAGATGTGTGAAAGTAGAGACTAATATATACAGGGGGCAGCTCACTAGTGGAATCATATGAAGCGCGCACGGCATGATATTCATTAATGCAATTGTGGTACGTAGAGTATAGGAGGTTTCACGCACTGATTTTTGGGGTTACCAACGTGTAATGTATTGTAAAAGTAGTGTATGAGTCGTTAGTGATATCTGCATTGTGTGTGGTGAGTTTCAGTGCGTTGAGGCGCTGAGAGCAATCGCAACACGGTAGCACTAGTGAGACACGAGGAACTGCTTTTCTAGGGACGACCCGTATAGACGAAACCGATGTAACGAGATGTGAACATTGTGTAAACTGTGTTTTATTGCCGGGATTATATTGCACGACAACAATATAGATAATTACATTAAATACTTAATGGACATGGTGTCAGAGATACTCCAAGACGTGTGTACCACGAATTAAACGAACAGAAAGATGTATCACTGGTACAGTGTTGTCTAGTTAATAGTGAATCTAACTGCTGCGATTTGTCGAACGTGAATATATAGTTTCACGCACCTTAGTATAGATTGCCTCAATGACAGTCGCATAATCTTGACTACACTGTCGGTGTATTGGATTTTCCACACCTCCACGCACAAAAGAAACGCGTGCATTCAGATTGCAGTGCGCTGGTTTCATTGACTAATTATGTGTCATTTCATAAGCAGCTAGGAGGACAAAGGACTGACTTTAGTAGAACATGGAATATGTTATATCGCTGATGCATTGACTGGAGATCTGCAAGCTGTCACTTACGCTTATAGTCTTATCGCACTAGATGACCACATGTGGATAAAATAGAGATCTTAGTATGGAATCGATAGAAATAAAAAAAAAAAAAAAATAGTTTGTGGACTCGAGAAAAAGGACTTAGACAAATCTATAAACTAGTCTAAGAGATTGATGAACTGTATGATGTGAGTGATGTATCAATATATATAGTATAGTCACTACTCCTTCAGCGTGACATAGATCCTAACCATCAAAGATGGCACAAAGACTCATATAAATTTACTGAGAAAAGACAGATGGAATAATTATATGAGTAACGTAATATGAAGAGCAGTATAAACCAGCCCAATTAAACAGTGTTAACAGACAAACAGTGAGTAAGCCTAACTAAGGTAAGCAGTGGTAAATAAAAACTAGACGATAATCTAGATCTAAATTAATGATTTTGTGATAAGATTATTGCTGTTTCTATTAGACTGCATCAGCCCAGATAGAAGAAACTGAGGATGCATAGTAGTGAGACTAGGCTCATAGTCATATAATGTTTTTCCGGGATTAATATTATACAAGTACTCTAGTAAGGAATTGACTAGAGGTAAATATCATGATGTAAAAACATCTCGGAAGTGTCATAATCAAGTAAGTCTTTTTATTAGTGTTCCATAGAGACTCAGTGGTGAGAACGCAACAAAGGACTAGATTGAAATAGAGAAGAGAAGCATAGTTAACAGTTTAATTCATAGAGAGACACTCGCACGAAGAAAGTAGATCGAAGTGATACGTTATCGAAAGTGATACGTTCGTGTATCGGTCAATAATGCATTATAATTTCACTTTGAAAAAAAACAAAAACAACAGGAAAATTTTTTGGTTTAATGGGAGAAAGGATTTATATGCGTCTATAGTTTTAGATCTGTTGTTTTTTCATAGTAGAGAATTTGGAGTTAATCTTGGATTTAGATTCATGTATAGAAAGATAAGGTGATCCTAGATGTTCGTGAAGCTGTGATCTAGAGAAGATGTATTACTTTGATCTAGATCGCAGAGTCTGATATATTTTGAATAGTAAATATAGAGATGATGTATAGAGAGTAGATGTCATCAATATTGAGTCTGTAGATCGTGTATCTCAGATTCTATTAGTACTATAAAATATAGTCGTATCCTCTAGTATTAACCTCCTATCACAACTATAGAGATATGTTTACCGGGATATGTAACAGATGCGTACTGATATAAGAATGCAATTTATGAGTTTGAGTGTAAGAGAAAGATGGATTACTAGAGATTGGTAAAAAGTGTGCTCAGAAAAGTTCTGTGAATCCATAGAGGTTATATACACTCATTTGTAATTGATTTAGATATTGACAAATAGAGAACATATGTTTATATTTATAAGTTTAATATTAAGAGCATATGAAATTTCTTCATTGAATTAATGAGATGAATGTAGCATGGTATATGATGAAATTTAGTTATATGACATTTGTTGATGGAATTAGGAGATTGAAGTGTTGACCACATTGATTGTGAAGAGATAAGTGAGTAAGGGTACCTGTAGAAAGAGGGCATAGAGCACCTTTATGTGACCTCTGAAGTAAGCATATAAATTATTAGTGAAGAAGTAAATATATAGAGTTAAACATTATAATTAGACATTAATTAAGTAGATCCATATATACTAATATAATTAGAGACTATCTTTAGTCTAGTTACTAGATGTGTGAATTTAAGTGTACAATAGAATAGAACTAATTATGTGATGGGAGATAAAGACACACATAATTAGTTATATATTAGAAGATGAAACATGTGAAGATAATTTCAGGCAGAACTATATAGATATTAACTAGAGCATTAACTATTTAAGATGTGAGAGATAGTGAAGGATATATATATAATATTTACTATACAAAATATAGAGAAGTTTGTGGAAATCTTAAAGATATAGGATATAAAGACAGAGAAATATGATAGTGTGTGAGTTCTCGGACATAGATTACATTGTATAGATTACAAGACAAGAAGTAATTAAATATTAAAATGAGATTAAACTCCATAGAAAGGAAAAAAAAAAATTGATCTTGGTCCATTAGTCTTAAAATTGGAAAATAAGAGATTTGATAATAAAAGAAGGGAGAGGCCATAACTCCTTGGCAATTTGGAACTAAGTGAACAAAAAAAAAAAATCTACTGTCAGAGATTATAGAGAGCAGAGAGATGGGGAAGAGAAATCTTGTAAGAAAGAGAGAGGCTATGAAATAGAGAAGCTGAAATTAAGATACAAGAATGATAGAAGAGAATAGGTGTATAGAAGATGAAATCACTAGTACGAGATATTGAAGAGAAGAGAAAATTAATTGAGAATAATCGACTAAGATATGATCAATGTCAAAGTGACACGCAAGATAATGGATATCACTGCCTAAAACGGCTTAATTGCCAGATAAATATGACTCTCTATAGAATTGAATATCGACAAGAGTGCTAGCATCTCGATAGCTATAAAATGATATGATCTTAATCTAGATGGAGAGTAGAATATATCCATAATACCGAGAAACTTAATAAGGAGCTAAATTGATTACTTAGAATGTACTGAACCCCCAGATATCATGAAGTTTATTCAACCATATGGATGTAAGTACACTAAAAATTCTATATGAAATCAGTAGGCTAGAGGACGCAGCTTTAAGAGGATATAATGTAATAGATACAATAAAACCAGAGAAGACATTAGATACTGTACAAAATATAGAAAGAGCAATGTAATATCCGCCTAAGGAATTTCTGGAAGAGACGAATCGCTCTAAGAAATGCAAGATCACATAAGATAGATTTAGAACTAAAAATTATCCACAGACTATAGATGGACACAATTTAAGACGTTGTTATTACGCCATTTCCACTTGAAAACGAGAAGTAGAGTTCATGTAGATTACTGTTTACTATATTGAGATATAAGAGAATATTGTTGCTACAGATCTCAATATAATAAGATGATTCACAGGACAAATCTGTGTGTATCTCTCTTTATGTGAATTGAAGACTAACATAGAGACGATAGATATAGATTTACAGATGGGCTGAAATGGCAGGTTGTATAACATATATAAGTCTTACTGACTAAGTGAGAGAGACGAAAGAGAGTGATTGTATAGAGAGGATAGAGAGTATTAGACTTCTGTGACAGAGACCATCACCATTGTTCTTTGAACGGTGAGTCTAGTGCAAGATAAGAAACATCAGAATGTATATTGAAGAGAGAGTAGAAAAGATATAATTTCTCAGTGAGAGTAGAATTATACATGCACAGTGTCTCATAAAAAAAAAACGAGAAGAGCTAATATTGAGGAGAGGCTCAGATTGAGACAGATAGAGACCACTATTCCTGTAGTCTCACATCCATTTATGGCCATATCATAATCATATACATTACAATTAAATCCAACCTAGAACAGAACACACACAGTGGTGGACAGTAAGGTGAAAGGTTCAAAGGAAAACTATGGACATTACATACCTTCTCATAAGGACGAATAACTCTTAAATTCACATAAAACAAGGGACATAGAAAGCACAAATACATACAGATCTTATTAAACCACCAACACAGAAATTATTCTTCTATACTCTCAGTGCAAAGACTAACGAAACACACCAAGTCAAAACATTCAACCAACGGTAATACTGTCAAGTTATATAACCGATTTCATATAAGTTGTGGGAACAAACTAATGAGTAATTATATACTCTAAGTTAACCTTGGAACATACATGCTGTACACAAGTACATCGAGACACAAGTTCTAATAACACGCACTCGAGACTATCGAGTTCACTTACAAATGACTATGACTCCAAACCTTATTATACCAGAGTAATCAACCTCCGGGAGATATACTCTCATATCTCACTGAGATTTAAAATGTCACCGTCATCTGAGTTTCTCAGTTCTCATGAATAGAATAGAACGGATCTATCTAAATATAGCTATGCAGATCTCCTAACTATAGAAATATAAGAACAGAGACGACTAACAAACAGATCTTTATAGTATACGCACATCTCATACTACATCATACACGTACACATCTTCCCACCCTGAGAGTGCGCGGAGAAACTGAGAGCGTAGAGTCTTCACACCTACTAGCATAAATGAACACTCAATACCAAATAACGTCATATGATAATACTAATGTGGACAGTACTGTCACACACTCTCTAAAACCTCAAAAGAAATCATTGCTTAGATCTAGTGGCAAGAGTGCTACAAAAAATGTGTAATTATAAAGCGTCGCGCATGAACTAATGTTGCGATCCAACAATAGTAAATCTTATATTTCAAGAATAGTCATAGCTAATGAAAAGACATAGCGCTATCTATATCGTGATTTAGATAGTATACATACTTAGAATCCTCTCAGAACACGTAGATCACAGTCAAGTCTAGACAAGTTTTCTGACAACTGATGGAAACTTGCGGCCCCCATAGAATTCCCTACCCCATAAAAAACAGATGAAAGATACGCACGTCTATAAGTAATGGATAATACACTCCAACATCGCGAGTACCTGAACAAGGACTTATAGTATACAGGAGAGTTAGTTGCGGGATCGATCTCCAGTAGCGAAAACTGATCACCGAGACAAGTTCCGTAGATCGACTACTTGCTCTCTAGATCCCCACCCAATTCAGACTCCATAGTGCATAAGGAACGCGGAGGGAACATGTAGGGTGTTGTGCACCTGGGGAGTGTGAGAGCCGATATAGTCCAGGTGGGGGTGGAGTAGAGTCACATATACTGGCTAAAGTGAACCATTAGATGGGTCTATCCAACTCGCCTAGAATATCTAGTCTTAAACAACATCTGTTGTCATAAGGCAAATAAACGTTTAGATCATGATGCATAGCATTGTTTAAGAAAACCCAATATTGCCGATCCTTATGGTGGGTTTTGCATATACAAGGGAGTAAAGAATTGCCTACTACCAGAAGTAGATTATTAGAAATGGGAAAAAAATTTAATCTATTGGCTATCGGAAAATGAGCAAAGCATATAAATACAGAAGCACTAATACAAAAAAATTTGAGGACTATAGTATGCGACTATAATCTGATGAGACGAAGCGAAAACAGATCTAGATCATGAGAAAAGTATCTAGAGATTCTAGTCTGCTATTTGATCGAGAGTAATTCCTTTTGCTGGCATAAACTAGAGGGATAGTTACGAGTCACTAACAAAATTTTTTTCACTGGTCAACAAAAGGCTGACACAATCTTTGCTGCATGAAACAAAAAATAATATGTCATTGGTTTAAGTCATTAAAAAATGACAGAGTTAGATAAGAGGATTTGAGTTTGGATAGATAAACTCTAGGTAGAGTAACAACTAGTCCATGGTACCTTTTTGATTGTGTTAGGTGACGGACATACATCATAATCTGTCATATACTATGATGACATATATGATTCTTGAGTTATGAAAGGTCCCACATGGGGTTATATACTCGTGAAACACAGTTCACGCGAGTATTTGTCGTCCCCTTAGATTTTTGAGCCGGAGAAAAAGTATTCACGAGATTATGATTCACTAGTACGTATATGCTCCTGTACTCTAGATATGCCAAGAAGTGAAAGCAATAGGGGATGCCTTAGATCATCACTGTCGCCTATTCAGGCTTTATGATACTATGATTGAGAGAAGACCTGGAGTAGACAAAATCGGCCTATTTGATAGATCTAGATTGGCCCACTTTTACCATCAGAGACAGATGGATTTAAGATAGAGTGTTCTCAAAAAAAAACTTGCAGATCTCGATATTAATGCACACGATTGGCAGATAGCCATCCTAAGAGTAAAAACAAACCAGAGACACCACATAGATTGTAGCTGATGCACTTATACCCTAGTATCTTTAGATCTAGGAGGTAGGATTTATCTCGTGAGAGACAATCTGAGTGTTGAGATCCAGATCCTATGGTATTTCTCAAATAGTAGAATATTGAAGACTATATGGAACAGAGGTAATGAAGATCTTAGGCAAATAGATAGATAATCCTTCAAGCTAGCCATTTTATCTACTCCCATAATGAGTGAAATGGTGTCTGTAGAGAGTGATAAGTATTGGATAACATCAGCCCAACACTCATATAACACAAATGTTGAACATAAAGTATGTTACAGTTATACTATCCATCACGATATGGGACTGGAGACTATATGGAGTAGACAGAACAGCTAGTGGTTTTAATTCGCTTATATCGAGAATGAATAAAGTGCCATTACAGTGTGATCATACAGATAATAACTGAGCATCTTAACTACTGATCTCTATGTAATCAATATACAGAGTAGTCATTTGGCGCATCTCACTTCCATAGAGGTAACCAGATGAGAATCTAATTAGAGAGAGATAGCCTAGAGAATTGATTAGACCGTCAGAGATTGATTCTATCAGGATACCCATACCAGTCATCCTATGTAAAAATGCAGTATAGTATTTATATATAAGAACCGGAATTAGATTATTTTTGATTGCCAGTAAAATTGGCATAACACTATTTCATATGTGTGGCTTGCGAAAGAGTGATAAGTTAGAGCTAGAACTTTACAAAACAGTAATAGAACGATAATTACGTTCTATATTATTTCCAGGAAAGATCAAGCTTATGTGTTATTGTCCACATTAACAATAATAAACTACTAATCTCAGACGCCCGCGTGGAACGGTCCACCCTACCAGGTTATCAAATAAGCCCCTCCCCCCTTTATCTGATGCCATGTTGATTGATGTCCCTGGACATTAAGGGACATCGCCACACAAAATATTTCACATAAATATGCTCAAGCAATTTCAACATACTCGACCTGAAACATCTACAAGCTATTTGTTTCTGCATGAACTAGATGACACTTTCGTTACCTAGATGTCACCTATTCTAATTTTTGTCTGTTTATCTCAGGAAGAAGAATCATTCTTTTTCTTGAGGTACAGTTTTAGCATTACCCCCTGTACCCCTGTCACCCTTACAGCCTAGTGAATCTTGGCCCCCCCGGCCCGGATGTAAACCCTGTCCATCTCCTCGCTCAGTCCAGTTACACCGCGCCAAACAGCATCAACAAGATAGCTGAACTTCTACAATCCTATCAAGATGTGGTTAACCGACATTCCCAGGTCGCAACATGCGAGTCATTAATCATGACATCACTCTTAAATGATGATTACTCCCAATTGCGGGACAACATCCTAATTCTGTTCCTCTACACCTTTCTTACTAAAACTACTAAGGAACTTGAAACAGATGTTATCTTTAGGAATTATCGAAACTAGTAATTCCCCATTGTTTCTTCTCCATTAGTTTATTGTTCCGACTAAGTAATGGACAAATAACATTAGGGACGTATGCAGTCGCTCCTATAGAAAAATCTTAAATGCACAAGACTCAGATAGTTGATAGCGAACCATCATCGCAATATTCATCGACTGACCCCATCCTTACTGCACACCCACGTCTATCTCGACAAGCACTACTACTTATTCACTACGATTGAACGCTGAAATCTAAAGGTTATTGGCAGATACTAACTAACCGAATCAATGGCTAATTCTCGAATACACAGCCGTTTTCTCTCACTCCGCTTAGGTCCCCCCTATACCAGTGGAACTGTGATGCACTTGCTGTGCGGACTAGAGTTAACGCTTATACAGCTGACTTTGACTTCGCATGAGCTGCGGATCACACATTCGCGCTCCTGCGTAGACACATAGCATCAACTTACGCCTTACATCTACATAGCATTGACATTCTGCTTATTTTAGTTTCCATTCTTTTGAGGCTACACCTGTTTTGGGATCTCGAATCTAGTTTGTGGAATACTTTTTCGAAAAGTATCACAATTTAACTGCCTATCACCCACTCCAATTAAATTACTTACTCCGTATCGCGTTTCAACACGAACATATAAACTTTTTTGGGCTCCACATTATTGGACGCTGGATATCGCTATCAGAACACTTATACCCCAGTACAGATTCAATAGAAGAATCTTTATCAATACACCTCGTCTATCCGTTCCCGCCTCTCTCAGAACGATCATCCATGCAGCTTCCTATGAAGCTTTGTGTTAGTGTCTAGTCCCCCAATATTACTGGTTAGCCTCATTCGTACCTGTATCACAGCGTCATCCCTCGCCACACGGCTATGGCTACCGCTCGTTCCTCCATTTCCCTCGTCGGAAATGGACCATGCGGACAGGCGCCTGTAGGATGGACTCGGGCTACTAATGCTCGCTCGTAATGAATGCTATATACACCTTAATTATTGCTAGCTCCTATCCGTCTTTCCAACAACCACCTATTGTCGAGTCACTTGTTGCTGCTTCCCATCAACGTTATCACTCTAGCCTCCCCAGATGCGCGTAGCGTAACTATCGATGTACTCTCGGGCGCATGTGATTGCCATCCCATCTATACTCATGGTACGACATATCACTTCCACCTCTCAATCTTGCGTATCGTGCTCAGATCGAAAACCTGAAACCACCCTGACGTGACAAAATACTCTACCGTTGACCGCGAACTGTCCTCTCTCACGCCGTTCGCTCCGGTGGGGCGATTAACCAACACTTGAGCAAAAAGATAAGAAATTTCTTACTGGGAGCACTCTTTCGTAGTACTAAACTGCATCCCAAGGGCGTCGAGCATCACTAACGCACGGGGACGAACTCATAAAAGGTCCAACCAGACTGACAACCAGATACTCTATTCTCACTATATACCCGTCTCCACACAAACACATTGTCTATCAACTTTCTCGAATATGAAGTACACTGCTTATGGCGGAAACGAGACCAATACTCCGATCGCAGACACGCCACTCTCTCTAGGAATAGTAGTCACTTTGCGATCGCCTATAGATCAATCACACACTGACACTTTCTCTTATTACAGTCAACAGCAACTATTACGTCCCGTACACAGAAGAATTGATAATCCTATACACGCGACAGACATTCTTACTCCCATGGCTGCTACAACCTTGTTGCTTACAAACTCACACCTAACTACACATGGTACACAGCTCGAAACTTGCTCGACAACCCTAGAAATGAACTAAATTCAAAATGACCACTATAGGTCGTGATATTGCTCCTGACCAATGAAACTTTGTCTAAGTGAATTAATTGTATGGACAAACTATTGGGACACATATTTCCTTGAATCTAATATGTGGAAAGAAAATAATAGAAAATACAGACACTATCAAAGTATACCTCAGTATGCCGACATGAAACAATTGCATACGCTTCGATTCTCATGAACTTGAAAACATTGAGCGTAGAATATTTGTTTGTTTTAATGGAATTCACAAATTATCAAGCCACGTATGGATCAAATCATGTAGATTCCAACTTTCCTTAAATTTTAGTT
This sequence comes from Oreohelix idahoensis, assembly GCA_024509875.1. NCBI lineage: Eukaryota > Metazoa > Mollusca > Gastropoda > Stylommatophora > Oreohelicidae > Oreohelix > Oreohelix idahoensis. The sequence goes on from JAMPIV010010395.1 coordinate 73,088, forward strand.
GAATTTACGATTTGAAAAAAGTAATGGTAATAATAAATAAAAGGTGAGTTAAATATGAAAAACAATGAATATGTTAATATGTGATAAGATGAAAAAGAAAATTTTGAAAGAAGAAATAAAAATAAGATCTCAAATGATTCTTAGATAATGTTATTGTATGTTCAATAATTATGTTTATTAATTAGGTTGATACACTAACTTAGACATACTATTTTATTGTTTAAATTAGTTAGATAGGGTTTTAAAAACTTAATACTACACCATCTTATTTAATTTTACATTATCCCAACACACATTTTTAAGTTAAAATTCCGATTCATTAATGTCTTTCAGCTACTTTATTTTTGACATCGTTATTTATTTTTCTATACCATTAACATATCCCTACGTTCTCTCTCACATTAGGATTTGCAATAACTTTTATTTTTGATTTAACACACGCTCACTATATAGAATTTAATTAATTAAATTTTAACTCGTATTATAAATTCTTAGTCCTGACTCATGACTACAGTTTCATTATGAGAACATATTTTCACTCAAATTTAATTATTTTATAGTATAAATCAAACATTAGTCATTTATGTATTAGACCTCACCACTACTGTATTGGGTATAATAGTTGTGATTATTTGTAAACTTATAGTTATTTAGATGGGACTTGTTTACTGATTGTCGTACGCCATGGACACCACGACACTGTTGTAGACAGTATCACATCAGTTGATAAGTCCATATTGACACGCTATTGTTGGTAGAAGATTTTTCGTATTTTTATTTGTTTAAATTTTTTTTGTTTTGGTTGATTCATTTGCAGATAGAGCTTGTTTGAAATAATATAAAGATTGAGAAAATGAAAGTAACAAAGATAAATAAAATACGATAATTAGTACGGTATCTAGAAAAATTCAGATCAGCTTTGTTTAGTTTTTTACCCCCAGTGGACCAGGGATAAAATTTGTGTACGGCACAGATTTTATTGGCACTCGCGAGTCTGCTAGTAGGTTAAACATGACATTCCTGATTGATAGAGGGTTACAAATTAACTGTGTAATGAGTAATTGTCCACAAAGTATTTATTGGTCACTAGTGTAACAGCCTGTGACGTTTCAGAGTTTTGTTGTCCACGCACCGGCTTGGACCAAGAGTAACGAGAACGCCTTTTCTGAGACGAACCCGTCAGCGAATCTCGCGATAATTAAGATACGTGTCGCCTTGGAATGTTTTATTGAACGTGGCTTATATATTGCTCGCTCAACAATTATAGTACGCATTTAAAATATATGGTACATTGGGTCACGTACAGATCATGTGAGTAACGAAGATAGGTTGAAGGGTACAGGTTTATGTAATTGTACTAAAACTACCTTGTCAAACGTGGATATATAGTCACCGCCCTTAAGTTGAGTTCTAATGCACATGACGCATAATGTCTCATCTGTCGGTGTATTGGATATGTTTCCAACACACACGCAGCATGCATACAAGTTTATGCGGTTCTGATCTTACTATGTTTTCAAAGCTAGGAGCACAAAGGACTAAGATTTGTTAAGAGGATGAATAATTATTTGACAGAGTTTGAATGCTGCGCAACTTATTATGTTATAATTCTCCGCCATGCCGCCCGCCATCCGCCCCCGCCTCCCCATGTGTAAAAAACTGTTCTTTGTTATGGGAATCGATTATTAATAAAATGTTTGTGGAATCCGAGAAAGGAACCCCCCATGTATGTCAAGTCGCTATAACGTCAGAATTTGGACTGTATGATGAAGTCCTGTCAATATTATAATCCCCACACTTCGGCGTAACTTCACCACCAAGAAGCAACGCATCTCATAATTTACATGAGAAATAGACCATGGAATAATATAATAGATAAACGTAAATAGAAGAGCCTGTATAAATAAACCAGGCCCCCATTAACAGAGTGTTAAACGGCAAACAGTGAGAAGGCCAAATCGGTAACAACATACCAACTCTTGGACACTGCCATCGCAAGGATAACGAGTGAAAACTCAGCATATTGGAAGTGTGAAAGTCACAGAGCAGCGTGATAGATTGGGAATCCAATCCTAACCCTCTGATATATGGCCGGTGTAGGGATACGTCCTTCTTTCCTTCGAAGTTTCGATGTGGGAAATCCACGTCTGAGTCATGATGCCGACAGAGACATTGTCAAGTGAACATCTGGGCGAGACCGCGTGTGCAGAAGGTGTGAACGCAGGGTATCAACGCACAGAAGAGAAAAGATAGAGGTGGGTGGAGAAGCAGGGTGAACCTATAATAGGTCACGCTAAGTTCCAAGGTGTTTAAGGTGGGAAATTTGGAGGGGGTAAAATGCCACCACACCGTTGCCGAGACATAGGATAGGAATATTTAGCATACGATAGATTTTAAAAAACTTTTTATACAAAGTAAATGGCGCTGGGATCAGGGGATGGACAATGCTAGTAATTAAATGGTCTACCACACTCAAGCTGGTTTCGTGTGTCCCATAGTTTCATGTGATAGAGATAAAGTGATGGAACTCGGGACAGTAAATGCGAATTGTTCCTGGTCCGACAGCAGTGGTCAATTGGGGATCAGCGCCAACAGGAAGCGCGTATAGCAAAATTTGTCATAGGCGCTGCTGACGCACCACAATTGTGGAGATAACGGTAGGATCATAAAAAGATATGTCAAATCCTGCCCAGAATGTCATGAAGAAGGTCAATAGCTACTCCAAAAGCATAATGGACTTGCCCCTGCAATCTAGGGGGAAAATGCATGGCCCATAGTGGGACATGTTTGCACACTTTTTGATGAGAGGGTTGCAAGTGGATTATTGTAGGAACTACTCTCCTCGGACCCAAGAGGAGACGAGGAAAACGTATTACACTACATCTCTTACTCTGGTGGACACACATTTGTGTCTAGGCGATTTGGGGACTGAAGAGGCGGTAGCCCTGCCATCAATTGATTCAAAACATGTAGCAGAGGCACTACTTACAATATTTACCCGATTAGGATTCCCGCATCAAATCTTGTCGGATAATGGTTCTCAGTTCAAGGGGAAACTAACGGAAGAAGTTTTTAAGCTATTTCAAGCATGGACACTTTCATGTGTAAGTACCGTACATTCTCACAAAGGGAACGGCCAGGGTTAGAGAGGTTCAACGGGGACTTCTAATTTCTATCCATGAGAAAGCTGGCCACGAAACGAAAAAACGGCATCTGTGGGATCAATTCCTGCCCGCCGCATTGTATTGGCGTACCGGGATGGTACACACATAGTTCAACCGGGATGGCTCCCGCAACTCTTGCTCGTATTTGGAGTCAGATGAGTTCGACTGGCAAAATAAGAATAAAAGGTCCAGTTAGATCGAACTTTACTATTAAGGACCTGGACAGATGAGAAGGGCGGAAGAGAGACTGTTACCTTCATCTCCTCCTCTGAATACGATGTGAAACGAATCTGACCACTCGTTTGTGAAAGCTACGTGGATATGGAAACTGGCAAAATGATAATTTGAAACCGCAAGCCGTAAGGAAGAAACATGCAGCATGCATATTTTTTAATAAGGAAGGCACAAAAATGGACAGGGGAGAACTGAGGCAGAAGTCGGAGAGAAGGTGCTGCTTCTACTACCCGGAAGCGAGAATAAATTACAAATTGGTTGGCAAGGTCCATATACGGTTCTAGAGAAGGTGTCTAGAACAAACTATAAAATTGACAAAAAGGGGAAGGAGAAAGTTTATCATGTAAACCTGTTAAAGAAGTATCTGGACAGACCACTCCAGGAAAGCACCCCCTTATTGACCTTGGCTATTGCACATTGCAACCCAGATGCAAAAAGAACCACTCACCTCTCACATGAATACCCATTACATCCTTGTGAAACAGCAGCACAGGTAAAAGTCAGTAAGCACCTGACTAAAAACCAGAGGGAGAGAGTTCAACAAGTTCTGGAGGAACATACAGATGTATTAACAGATAAACCAGGCCATACAAATTTGCTACAGTATGACATGAAACTGGTAGACTCAAACCCAATCTGTATGAGAGCCTATTCTATTCCGTTCGCGAAGGAGAAGGCATTGAAGGAAGAAATAGAGTATTTGTTGAAGGAGGGGATTATTTAGCACAGTGAATCATCTTTTAGTTCTAGTGTCGTTTTGTTGAGAAAACCGTCTGGGGAACACAGACTGTGCATAGATTACAGGAAACTGAATGCTGTCACAGAAGGACAAGTGGATCCATTACCAGACACAAAACAGCTATTTTGCCAGACTGAACAAGGCAAAATACTTTTCAAAGGTGGATCTTAGTAAAGGCTATTTCCAGATCCCAGTGAAGCCTGAAGTGAGACCTTATTTGGCTTTTAGCACTTCGGATGGACATTATGAATTCAATATGCTACCATTCGGACTGAAAAATGCTCCGAGTGTGTTTTCAAGGATGATGCGCAAATTGTTGGATCCCCTGAATAACCCATGTATCACGAATTTCATGGATGATATTCTCGTCGCCACAGAGACATTTGAAGAACACATTGAAGCTCTGGAGATGTTGTTTGATAGACTTCGGGAGGCGAACTTAACTGCTAGGCCAACAACATGTTGTATTGGATGCAAAGAGTTGGAATTCTTGGGACACACTGTATATCAGGGTAATATGACCCCTGATCCTAAGAACTTGGAAAAACTGCAGAGAGCACCTAGGCCGCAAACAAAAAAGGACGTGCGATCATTTGTGTCGTTATGCGGATTTTATCAGAAATACATCAAGAATTTTAACGCTATTTGTGCTCCTCTGACTGATCTGACTCGCAAGGGACTTCCAGATAAAATTATTTGGACGGCACAATGTGAATTAGCGTTCCAAGAGTTAAAGGAAAAACTCACTAGCAAGCCTATTCTCAAACTGCCTGATTTGACACAGGACTTTGTCTTAAGAACCGATGCAAGTAATGTAGGACTAGGAGGAGGGGCTTTGTTGCATAAAGATCAAATCTTCACCTGATGGGGAAACTTGAAACCAGTCGCTTATGCAAAGCCGCAAATGTGTATTGAAGGGTAGGAATACAAGGATACTCCACAAGCGAAAAAGAATGTTTAGCATTAATCTGGGCAATAAAGAAGTTTCAAATCTATCTGTATGGTAGGACATTTGTGGTGGAGACGGATCATCAGCCTCTCGTGTTCTTGTCTCAGGCTAAGCATGAAAACGCAAGATTGCTGAGGTGGTCTTTATTGCTTCAAACTTATCAGTTTAGTATCCAATATATCCCAGGCAAATTGAATGTCGGTGCAGATTTCCTCAGTCGGCACCCCTGTGATCAAAATTAGAGTAATGGCAGACGTGAGGAGTAATTTTACCTATGTGTATCGCTGGTTTTGGAACTTGCCATAGGCATGTTTTCAGGTGGGGAGATGTGTAGATATTATTTGTGTTATTGACAAATTGACAGAGATAAAATTTAAGGATAAAAACCATAATGCGTAAGACTGCTGTATAGTAAATTTCCTCGAGCGCTGAAGGATTACTTTTAAGTAAAAATAAACAGACGCTCGACGGGTGTTTAAGATCATCTTGACGAAATAGAGAAAAATTGCGTAGGCTGGCTGATCAACGTGTCCATATGATTGTTCACATCTGACCGCGGGTGACATCATCTCCTTAATAAGAATAATTGACTTGGATGAGCCGGGAAAGGAAGTAAAACGATGCCTGTAGATCCAAAAGGCTAAAAAAAAAATTATGGGACTGGGGGAGGGAATGGGCGTAGGCTAGAAGAGCTAAGCGATAGTTGTGGGGCCGGGGGGGTGGGGCGAGGGGAAGGACACGTTTCCTCACCCAATCGGACTAAGCAGACATACCTTAAAGAAAAATTCGAAGAAGTCCCCATGATTAATGACACGCCTCACGAGGTCGGATTTATTGGACGGACGTTTTGCGATAATACCAAGCCTGCTTTGATTTGCAATTTGAGCGGCTCCGCAGAAGCGCAGATGTGCTGATGGAAAATTATTACGCAAAAATTAAAAAAGTAAATTTTTCTTAATATTAATGTTAGGAATATAAAAATTAGCTGGCCGGATGGCCCATTCTGAGCAGTGAACTAATATGTTCTTAATTTTACAGACGGATAGATAATATTGAATATAATGACAAAAGACAGTGTTGTTCACATCATCGACAGACTGTATTGAATCTCTAAACTAGTGGTCATATCGTGGGACGCTATTTGCACACACAAAAACACGACCACCCCTGGAGACGCAGAATGTGTTCAAATTTACTTAGTTGTAGCATAGAAGGGACTGAAGGTTATTGTTGGTGGTAGCTGTGTCTAAAATATAACTGTTTTTACGAACAAAAAGTTTGAAGGGGGAGAGAAAGGTTGGGTTCAAAATCTAAAGTACATTTTTTTGTAGACAAACACAAGTTGAAAAAAAGAGACGGACAGGACTAAGAGGTAACAGATATAACCATCCATACTTGACTGAAGCATGACTGAAATGACTCTTTAGTGTAGGAAATTTGAAATTTAAAAATGAAAACCTAGGCAGGGATGTGGATTGGCCACAGACTAAACATCATTATCATTAGCGCTCATCGAGACGCGCATTTGGGGTGGGGGCCATTCTTCAATCAGGGTTGTTCAGTGTATAGGAACACAGATTTTGAAATTTGTGTGGTGTATTTCCATATGAAGCTTAGAATTGGTGAGAGAAGTTATAATTTTAGGGAAGAGCGACGCCATACTATAGCCAGCAGCTCAGCTGAGTTTTGCTAGCAATTCTGTGTTATTTATTCATAATCTGGTAAGATTGAAATTATTTCTTTATTTATTTTGAATATTGTTTCATGTTCGAGTGATTTGATACTGCCATATCGAAATCTAGCCTTACAAACAAGTAGGGATTTGCTCTAGACCCCCCGCCCAAGTCGGGTCTAGGGACCAACAATGTACATAAACTCCAGCAAGGGTTAGGAAAGACAGATCAAGTGTTGAGAATAATGAAACATATTACCTATCCACTTTTAGGGAAGGAAACTAATAAATATTTTTCAGAATCTATAGTCTGGGAGGACCTATCGATGTACGTAAAACCACCACATGGTAACTGTGCTGGTTTGGTCAGAGAGATCTGACCTGTCACTGTATAGATGTGGTTGTTGTGTCAGTGTTGTGTCCAGACGTGGGTAGATGAAGAGATGTTTTAGCCTTCAGAGAATATGATTTTGACTCACATGGCCCAATACTTTGATTGCTGAGCTGCTCGACGTTTCTGTCGTCCACGAAGAGTGAAGTCTATTCGGGTGGTGACTTTACACACCGAAGTGTAATCTGTGCAGTCCTTTGTGACAGAGACCACCATTATTGCCCGCCAGCACACGGCAGAGAGTTGGGTGGACACCTGATTTCCACCTGACATACCAGAGGCTCCCTCACCAATGCTGACCCCACCCTAAGCTACAAAATACAATTCTCAGCTACACAAACTGAGATGAGTGAGCCTAGCTGGTCTGCTGGATATTCACCAACGCCGTTTAGTTGCAGAAGATACCCCTAAAAACACCGCATCTCCCCCCCTAACTGTTCCTAGCAATTGAGCCCCCACCATGTTTTTGGACACGTCCCCGTTGTAGTCAATATATAGACAGGTGTGATGCAGACGTCCATCCCCTACAGAACAGCACAAATCATGTTAAATATCATCTAACGCCATTTAGTGCCAGCTTGACCGGACTACCAGAAACATTTTAATAAAATCTAACTATTTCTTAGTAACTTGAATATGTTCAACTAGCTTGCATTTGTAAATTTGTATTTATTGTAAACATATTCCATGCATTGATATGCAATTTTTATTATAAATTTTAAATCCTTCTTTTAAATAAACAGAGTTCATGGAGTCTCTAAAAATATGAATAACAACTTGATACCAGTGAATCAAATAAATGTAATCATAAAATTGATATCAAAAAACTTTACAACACACGTGAGTTTAGTTCAGTGTATTGTAAACACTTGTTAATCGTTATTAGTCTTGTTAAAATATTTATGTGGTATATTAAGTATAACTATCACACCACAGTACACATCATTACCCTAGACACTTTACGTAGCTACATTCAATAAAAAAAAAAAAAAAAATTAAGTGTGAGGTCGTAGTGGTAGCAAGAAAGGCCTTCTGACAATTCTCAATTACATTTTATCTCAGGAGCCTTCACAGCTGGCCTCATACAATTTACATGTAGTACCATCATCATCATACAAAACCATCAATACCACTACAATGATGAAGGTTGTTCTTGTGAACAATCTTCTTTTGTGCATAGAGCCCCTTAAAAGCATCATCATTGGTAAATATGTTTTTTGGTGGGCATTTAGCTTTGTCAAAAGAACTACTGGCCTTACGCCATGACCCACTTTCATCACAGTCAGACCTGTTACGAGAGGAAAATCCTGTATAAGAAATATGCCGAGAGAAATTACATTTGCCCCGACAAGATTTGTTAAAATTCTTCTGACTATCGGCATTGAGTCCTTTGTGCTGACTCTTTGTTTCTGTAAGGTGTTGATCATCAAAATTATGTCTAACCCAGCTAACCTTGACAGCAGACAACACCTTGTTGTTCAAGACAACATCCAACAGACCGTCAACTCTGTTACGAAGTTTCGTAATTGCTAAATCTGTAATTTATTTTTCTTCAGCCAGAGCTTTACGTATTCTATCTTGAGTTTTAACTTGAAGTCTATCGCAATCTATTTTTAAATCACGCAACTGAGAAGTAAGAATCTTCTCTCTAGCAATCCCTTTCACAATCTCTAAATCTTTAACTTTGAGTTCTGCAGCAGCAGTTTGAGTCAGGCGTTCAATATCGAAAGAGTGTCTACTGACACATTCTACATTCTTGGCCTTTTCTTTTCCTAGTGCCTCAATAGCATTATGATGGCTATTCATAAGCTCATCAACCTTTAATTTCAAAAGAGAAACCTCAGATGTCAGTTCTTGAATCTGAGCCACCTGAGCATGACAGTCAATCTTTAAAGTCATATTAAGCTTATCAAATTCCCCACTGACATTCTTTTCTTTGTCAAGTAATTTTTTAAATGATTTTACCTCACCCTCTAGCTCCATTTTCTCCTGCTCCAGATTATATTGTCTCATTTTATTCTCATGATAAAGAGCGAAGTCTTTTAATTGAAGTTTCTTTAATTCACGTTCTTGTGCTTTTGCGTATTCAGTAGTCACGAATAGCTTTAATTCCCCAGGTTCCACACAAAGCTCTTTACCTTGTTCAATGAAGTAATCTAAAGTAGACATTTTGTCCACCTTTATAAGTATATAACTTACTTAGTCAAATATATTTCAAAGAGGTTATAATTTATCCCTTACTTAACATGTGACAATGTGACCGCTTGACATACACTACCATTGATACGTGTTAAAAGCCACATAAAATGAGAAAAAACAACGTTAAAAGCAGTTAAGATATTTGTGCACAAAACACAGTATCATGAAAAGTTCACGGCTTTGAGAGAAGCTGTCCCAGAACTACAAAATAGTAAGTGCATGTTTTTTGAATGGAAAGTTTTGTGAGAAGTTGCTAATCTGGGTTTTTTTCCGTTGTTAGAGAGAAAGACGTGTGGGAAAAGTCGAAAAGCTTGAGGAAACGTGTGCAAATGTAGATGTTTTGTACCGTGTGAAAAAGAAAGCATCGTGTGAAAATTGGCGGGAAATAAATAGTGGGCTGTATAAATAGAAGAGATGTGGGAGATAGGCAATGATTCCAGGATTTTACAGATAGTGATAGGTGACCTGCGTCTTCGAGAGTATCAAGACCAGTTTATATTTTCTTCTGTAGGAATGATTCCAGGATTTATAATTCCAATGATTCAATGATATTAGACTAAAGGATTTTACAGATTGTGATGAATTTACCGTGATACAACGTTAAAATATCTCCAATTATAAAGATAACATGTAGGGATAAAATAATGCGTGAGATACTAGGAGACATGCTCGCCTATGCCCGCGGTTCCTACCGCCATTGAAACTAACTAGTAGACATGCAGACGAAACGGTACCCTTTTAGACGGGAGGGAAACGGAGATAAAAATCATTATGACGGTCTGAACACGTGTTTGAATCTAGAAAGGCTAAAAGACGCAATTTGTAGTTTAAAGAAAAAAATCGCGCCACTAGTTGACACAATGTAAGGAAATGGACAGAATAACGACTTTAGCTCTTGTCAGAGACAGACGTTTCTTTGACGATTTACGGTACTTTGACGTTATAGTTTGAATATAGCGGCAACCGCGTGAACGAACGTTCAAAAACAAATTTCAAAAACTAACCTTGATAAAAATAGTTTTTTTCTTAATAATAAAGTTATGAAAATAAAACCTAGCTAGTTTGATAGCCCATCTTAAGCAGAGAAATAATATACTTTTAATTATACGGACGGACAGATAACAAGGAAGATATTGACGAAAGACCGTATTGTTCCCATCAGACTAGCGAACAGTATTGTTGGGCATACTTTCACTAAAGTCTCAATTTTGCGTCCTTGAGACAAGAAAATGCAAATTTCAAACTGTAGTGAACTAGCGGGGCAAAGTCGGGAGATAGGGCTAAAAATAACTTAGGAAGCAGGTTCGTGCAGTTTTTACATGTGTTAGTCCAAAAAACAAGTAGAATTTTGTGAAAAGATAAAATGTGACCGACGTAAATTTTAAAAATTGAGATGTAATTTTGACTTGATTTTCAAATTTTGAATTGAAAAGCTTAGTCTTCTGATCTGATTGGCCAACGCATTTTATATTAGCGGGATAGAGACGCACATTTTTGCCATTCGATAGAAGTCTGTCCAGTAACACAGTCATTAACTGCCAGTGGTGTTTTCCCAGAAATAATACATAATATTCAGTGGGACGCCATACTCTAGCCAGCAGCTCAGCTGAGTTTTGCTAGTATTAACTGTGTTCTCAATTCTGAATTCTGGTAAGAATGAAAGCATTTATCTTGTTTATTTTAATATTTTGAGTGATTGATACTGCCATATCATGAAAAATGATTACGACAAGTAAGTGCTCGCTCTAGGTCCCCGCCGCAGTTCAGGGCCTAGAGACAAACAAAAAATATATGGAAACCTAACTAAGACTATGGAAGGCGAATCTGTTATTGAGATCAGTGGGAACATATCACCTATCTTATTGAATGAAAGAGGAAACAATTGAACATATCTCAGATGCAATGCAGTCTTGGGGAACTGGTACTATGTGAAAACAACTGGGTAAGATGTGCTATGTTGGTCAGAGAGATCTGACCCAGTCTGTGTAATGTTTTTGTGTGGTGTTGTGTGTAAGAGTGGCGCAGTGGATAGAGTACTGACACATGGCACAAATTTTGTTTCAGAATTGTGAGTTTCTGTTTTGGCACTAAGGTGGTGCCAAATGCTTATATAAGAGTACACAAGCAGATGTGGGTGTGCTGCCTAACATTTGTGCCTGTGCAGCCTAACATTGTACTCCAGCTACGGAGAGGAGTGGGCCACCAGAATCCTGTATCAGATCGTCACAGGAGAGATAAGTGAAAACCTGGCCTGCTGAAGATTCACAACTATTCCACCATTAAATAAAGACATAACTATTGAGCAATAAAACATTTACTTCATTCCATAAGTCAATGGACAATGATTGTTGTAGTCACAGATTGGGAGTGATGACGCCACCCCAACGAAACATCCAGTACTAGTTCTCCCAAAGACAGTATAGATAATAGTAATATTAACCATTCTTATAATATACCTATGTACACAAATTACTTTTTATTATGCCACATATTTACGCATTTCATTGATAAATCCATATCATTTCATATGTTCTGACCAAACTAAAACTTGGTTCAGAACTAATCAATTTAAAAGATTTATAAAATTTAAACTATAACAACCAGAGTTAGTTCAGTGTGTTATAGAGTTTATTAATATTATTAGACTTATTAATTACATGTATGTGTCTGTATATTATATTACTACACATTACATTTCAGTACCCTAGACTTTTAACGTAGCTAACATTCATGATAGTAGAATAGGTCTGTTTTAGGTCGTAGTGGTAGTAAGAAGGGCCTTCTGTAATTCACATAAACTTTTATCTCAGGAGCCTTCACAGCTGACCTCATACAGTACACTAGGTAACATAACATCCATACAATAACATCAAAAACCACTACACAGATAGTGATAGGTGAACTGCGTCTTCGAGATTATCAAGCAAGACCAGTTTATATTTTCTTCTGTTGGATACAAATTTCTTGTTGGATATATCTGTTTTTCATTTTTTGGATGCTCACTACTTTGTGTAAGCAAGAAATAAGTACTTCACCATTGTGTCAATAACATTGCTGTTCCAAATCACGTTAATAAACTATATTTTATTTTTCTACATTGCTGAGTTTTCTTTGGAATATTACAGTTGGATACTTTTGTCGTGAGAAATTCTAATCCACATACATAAATTAAAAAGTAAATGTAAAGCCTCACAAATAACTTCAATAAAAGGAAAGAAGAATGGTAAAGAACAGTGCTGTCACAATGACTGTACTCGAAATCCCCCTTGTTTTCTCCTTCGTCTGCAAATTGTAACGTTTCACGTTGATAGTAAAAGCCTACTGCTTCAATACCCGCTTTCTACGATAAAACGTGTACTGCCTTTCTGAGAAAAACCTTGAGATACGCAAGCTGACCTATATTTAATATTCCATTCATGTCATTTTATACACTAAGTTACCATAAACGAAAGACAGATGGACTAAGGATAGAAAGAAAGGGAGGGGCTGAAAGCCGGAACGCAGGCAATACTACCACAGTCTCGTGATACACAATTAATGCCACCCCTAACACGCGTGTAAGGCCACAAGCACTAGCTTTTTTCAAATCGACAGTGATAAAAAACACTACCCATACGAGAGTTAGGTTTTAAAAACCTGAAAAACGCTTATTAGGAAACATGACATTATACTGGTTTACGTTTGAAAACATTACAGTACCCAGACACCACATCGTATTCGAAGTGAACAGGAGGTAGAAGAAAATGCACATTTTGAACGCAGCCACCTAGCTCCCTTAAATTTATATAATTGGGTTCCTTAGGACTTGCTGACAAATAATATGTTAAACGTTACGCAAATAGTCTAGGAATTAACAAATTATAGCCAAAATAAAAGGGTGGTGCTGTCAGACAACACCAAAATCAGAATCGCTTAGTGGCAGATTTTAACACCACCATTGTACGGGAAATAGGTCCCCATGTTAAATCCTATTTGATTGGATAGAAGTAAATGTAAGGCTAAACACGATTAGTCGGGCTATAAATACTATCTTTTGTTGTTAGGGGAGACGGAAGGAAGGGTACTTTTTTTTTTAAAACCTGTGTAAACATGGCACGATTGGTTAGACCCGCCAATATAGTCAATCAGAGGCGTCAGGTCAGCACCACATTTTCAAATAAACTTACTAAAGAACCAGTGCGTTGAGCGCCAGTGCATATTTTTCTAAATAAAAGCCTGGGACATCGGCAGATCGAAATTGTGCTATATTCATTACCAGTCAACGTAACTGTGTATTATTCCATGAATTGTGGTAAGCTTGAAATATTTGATATCTTTTTAATGAAAATTGAATGTAAATTGATAATTTATGTCTGTATATATGTGTGGTTCAGTAGCGAACATGAGGTAAAGCCTATATAGTGCTCCAACCTGAACAGAAGGTGTCGGAGGAAAGTAAAACTACATGGAATTGCCAAACAGTACACTGACACCTATCTTATTGACTAGAAAGAAATAATGCTGGAATTGCAGAGGCGTAGTAACCATTAGGGAGGAGTATACTGGTGAAAATTGTTTCAGATGAAGATAGCAGTTGGCCTACCGCTCTGAACTCAGTGTTTGTTATGTATTGTGTTCAGTCTGGAAATTTATTATAAATTAGTTCTGAAATAGGAGGTACAACCTTCTTGTTTCAGGGACCGTGGTCCTAAAGTTATTGAGCAGCACCTGGTCTGAGCTTTGCTGAACCTAGAGGCTGACAGCATACTCCTGGGTCCAGATAGTGACCAGTGAGGTGTCTCCAGAACACAAGGAGGCTATCAAGCAGAGGAGTCTTTTCCTGCCGCCATCACGAAAGATAAGCGTCTGTGGCCAGAGGAGCTCAACATTATGCCCCCCCCCCCCCCTCTCAAAATCTGACTTTATAATAAAACAGAGGGAAAATACAGTGTTTAAATTGATAGGAACTGTGAACTTTTCCCCATACTATTTCCAAGATAAACAAACACTTAAATTCTTTACATATAAATTGTAATTACAAATGATTGTGATTCCTAGTTCACTTTGTAGTTGAATCAGGACATATATATTAGTGAAAGTAATTAATACATATTTATATTTGAAACTTTACCAGTGCCTCATTTAAGATAGTCTTATAGAGTGTTAAATGTGTGTGAGTGTCACAGTGTTGTCAAGTGTGGTGGAATAAATTAAATTGTTTATCTGTCTGTTGTTGTTGTGTACCAGTGCCTCATTTAAGATAGTCTTATAGAGTGTTAAATGTGTGCGAGTGTCACAGTGTTGTCAAGTGTGGTGGAATAAATTAAATTGTTTATCTGTCTGTTGTTGTTGTGACTTACACTTCATCATATACATATCCTAGACATTTAACGTAGTCATCACAATATTCCAGAATAATTCTGACTGAGGTATAATGTGGTAGCAAGTAAGGTTATCTGCAAAACACTACACCGATTAGATACAGATACCTTCACAGCTGATCTCAGTCAGTACACTAAGTCCCCTTTAAATATTTATAACATCAAACATTACCACAACTTTGACAAAACCATTATACGAGATTGCTTTACACTAAACCTAAAAAGGGTACGAACGAACTCTGGGAAGAAAGATAAACTAAGGTCAAGAATTTCCACCTCAGGCGAAAGGCCTGTAACGACTTGAACCAGAACGTACAAGAGTTAGCGCACGTCAAAATATTTACCTGCGCTCAACACGATTAACTGAACTGACCCGGCCAACTCAAGGACACACATTCTCACATTGATGCAGTAATCACAGCCCGGTTACACGATACTAATTGGCGCCGTGACCAGCCCTTTTCGTTTGTGAAAGCATACTCATTTTGGAGAGCAAACAGCCACCTTTTTTTAATGATAGCAGACAGGCTTAATCACTATTAATCACTATCATGGATCCACAAGCGTTGCAAAAGCAGCTTGATCAGCAACAATTACTAATACAACAGCAACAACAACAACTTTTAATAAATGTACAGAAGCAGCAACAATCAGCTCTACCAAGTCACATACCCCTTCTAGACGACGCAGAGCCAGCTATGATTGCTCTACAAAAAATTACAGAAACCTTGGATAATGTTGACCATTTCGCCAAGTACCAACAGGTCCGAACTGTCGTAACTCCATTTGCTGGGGATGCCAAGTCTTTCAGAAAATGGCTAGTGGACATGGACAAATTTGCTTCTCTAATAAACGCTGCATGTGATAAAGACCGCAAAAGAATAGATTACCTTTCTTCAGATTCTTTGGTGACCGATTTTCTCCGTCGTAGATCTAAAACATATCCCAATGAGACTTTGATTCACTGAGGAAACATCTTGTACAACGCTATAGTGATATAGCCGATGGACAACATGCTTGGACTTTACTTCGCAAAATACACCAAGATAGATATGAACCAGTACAATTCTACGCAGATCGATTACTCAACTTGGCTGAAGATGCTTTTCTAGACGTGAACATCCCTTCCCAAGAGCTTGAAAGACATTTAGTTGGTATTTTTATTGACGGATTACACGCAGATAACCTTAAACTCCATCTTCTTAGAAAGGATACAAAGACCATTACAGAGACCCTTCAACTAGCGGTGACTGAAGAAAATGTTCGTAAAAGGTTCCAGCAACGAATTGGCAGGGAACCAAACCTTGACCATTCCGACGAATTCTACGAACCAATGGAAATTGGCCACTCAAGACCACATTGGAGTAGGAACAGCTCCCACAGAGTCCATTCAAATTACAATCATTCCAACCAACATGCAGGACAGTCTCATTCGCATCAGCAACCCAGAAGACATCAACAGAATGTGCACCAGGTTACTGCCCTTACTTGTTTTATTTGCAAACGCCGAGGACATACTTCTTACGAATGTAGACAAACACAGAGTAACAATCAATACAGAGCACATCCGCATCAGTATGAGAACCACTCACCGCGTTATTATTATGCAAATGGCGATCAACACAGACCTCACCCACAGTGAAATCATGCCTTCAACCGAAGCCAGCCCAGATCTTACAACCAAGATCAGGGAAACACTTATGTCAGCCGTTAAATGGGACCATTCGGTATGACCACAACAGACATAACTTTAACAACAGTTATGAACAAAGGTCCTACACCACCAAATACAAACCTCAACATCATAGTACCGACTGCAAACCACAGCTAACAGAAATCAATTACATAAATTTATCACCTGATCCCAGTTCATCCTTAATATCCATCAATAACAAAAATTACAGAGCTCTGATAGATACTGGAGCCACCATTAGCTTGATGAGAGAGCACGTATACCTACAGATTAAGAAACATGTCAAATTTGCACCTTCGAAAACCTGTATGGCTTCTGTGACAGGCCAACAGTTACAGTCGATTGGAACTGCTTATGTGACATTTCAGATCGGACATCAAAAACTGATTCATCCTTTTATAATTACAAGAGGCATGTCTCAAAATTTCAAATTAGGACGTGATTTCTTAAATAAACATCAGGCAAGAATTTACTTTGATCTACACAAAATAAAGGAACCGCGGTAGCGTAGTGGTTAGTGCACTGGCTTCCTAGCGCAGTGGTCTATGGTTCGATTCCCAGATGAGGTGGGAATTTTTTAGGCCACAAAAGGCTCCTGGGTCGACCCAGCCCTAAATGGGTACCAGAGCAACTCTGGGAAGGTTAAGGCGGCCGGCGTGATGCCGACCACATCACCCCTAGTGTGCTGACGGTCAAGATAAAATGGGCCTAACACCATATTCCCAATATGCCTCAATGGGCGTGCAAGGGTTCTTTACCTTTACCTTCTTTACACAAAATAAAGATAAATGGCGAATATATTATGTTGCAAGACGACATTCATATCGCATCATTAGTTCGACTTACATCACCGGTGACTTTACAACCAAACTCTCTTACTATAGTAAACAGTCGTATTAAAGGATCCCAATACTTCAGTCCAGGACACACAATTGAAGTACAACCTTTAACAGACAATGCAATTAACGAAGATCCCCACATCAGTATCACAGAAGGAATCGCAGAAATTACCACCACCCGTGATTTTCCTGTAATGATTTTAAATACCTCAGGGAAGGCGACATCAATTGCACGCGGTGCAATTATATCGCAAGTTAAATTTGCGAACACAAATATAACAGACAAGGTTCATTCTCTTTCGAGCCCCACCATCAAGAAAGATGCACACACTGATGATCTGAGTCACCCTCCCCCATTCCATACTCCTCGTATGCCTCCACACTTTTTCCCACGTCCTCATACGAACTTTGAGAAATCACAGCGCCGGGATACATGTCCTGTCACTAAACATTCACTCTACGTTCCGTACAAACAGTATGGAAGGAGATCCCACTGCGAAGCCGAACACAGATATTACAAGGATAACATGTATGTTAATACTGGTAAACATACAAATTACACCCGCGGAACAAACGAACAGTGTAACTTTTCACCTGCCTACCCAGATAAATATGTGCGTAAATACCACAATATTCACTACCTAACAGAGGTACAGAAGCGAAAACCTACAATTGATTACGACTTGAATTATGCGGATATCGTAGATCAAGAAATAGTTATTGAAGCATACCGTAATACTCTAACACCAGCACACTTACCGGCTTATAAGACAAATGACAGAACTTCTCCAAGTAAATTTTACGCTTATACGAGAAAACAGCGGGCAGGAAATAGAAAGGCTTATCACAGGAACAGATTTGGCACTGAGATATATTATCCAGAACTTGATGACAGCTTACATCACAGGAAACGCAGAAGGTTTCATTAGATTAATCTTGTGACACACGTTACCCCCAGATACCATCGCTTAATTAATATGAAAAACCAGCGACGTAACCAACTAGTGCATACCCAGACAAACACTCAGGGAAACAAACTTTCAATAAATCAACAACAGCTAATTCCACGATACTGCCGTAGTGGTAGAGAGAGCGAAACTTACATTCAACACAACACACCGCGATACTGCCGGAGTGCAGGACAGATCGAGAGTGATCGTCATCGCTTTACCACCAAACCACAACAAGAACGCAGTTCTCAAGAAACATCCATTACAACTGATGTGCAAAAGAATAGAGAAGACAGGCTGACAAAATTACTTGAAACCTTGCATGCAGAGGAACCTCATGTCAATAGGCTTCAACAGTTTGTCACCAAACACCAACATATGTTTGCCATCAGTTCAGTCTGCCAGAGGTCATAGATTTATCTTAACCTGCATAGACATGTGCGCAAGATGGCCTGAGGCAATACCTTTAAAGAATATTGCTACAACAGACGTAGCTGATGCTCTGATGTTGATTTTCAACAGATTGGGTTTTCCTGACATATTGTTGTCTGATAGGGGTACACAGTTTATTTCTGATGTTATGTCACAGGTTATGAGGTTGTTCAATATTGACAGATCCCTCAGTTCAGTGTATCACGCCATGTACAATGGAAAATTAGAACGTCTAAATCGGTTATTAAAACTACTTCTGGGCAAAGTGACTGATAAATATCCTCAGGACTGGGATAGGGTACACAAAGCTGTATTGTTTGCATACAGTTAAAAAACAAAATCAACATGCAGGCTTTGCACCTTTCGAGCTCATTTTTTGTGTATTGTTTAGGTTTGAGCTAGATTTGTTTTGTAAATTAAAAAAATGTTGAATCGTTTTGGCGTTTTGTTCTCGAGGCTTCAGCTTCATAACGGCGCATGTCCAAATGCAAAAGACCTTGCGGTCGGTTTCTATGTATAATATCCATGATGAACATCTTGTTATTCCGAGTATACAATTAATATCTGCGTTGTAAAATAATAACAATTTGCGTAGTTATTTGCAAAAAAATATATACATTTTGATCATTCTGATTATTTCCCTTGATTCAGCCTTTACGTTGCATACTAGTGGTCTGTCAAATTTTAAGAATGTGTCTCCAAAGTGTAATCCTTTAAGGCAAGATATCACAGATCTTCACTTTTGTATCTAAGGCACCAGCCTGTTTTTTTTTTAACCAAAGCGGTGCAAAACCAAATTATTTTGCAATTTAAATTAGTTTAATGCAGTATTGTTAAATAATTTACATAAATTCTAAATCTTGTTAGATTTTCTTTCAAATTAAACTTGTGCAGTTGGTGGTGCTTACTTTGAATGTTGATCCACATGGAACATTCCCTGGTTATATATATATATATATATATATATATATATATATATATATATATATATATATATATATATATATATATATATATATATATATATATATATATATATATATATATATATGTGTGTGTGTGTGTGTGTGTGTGTGTGTGAGTGTGTTACTGTCCCCTTTTTTGTTGCTGTGGTGTGTGGGTTTATTATTGTTGTCGTCTTGTTGTTGCTGTGAACGCTTAATACGTGGGTCTTTTTCTTTATGACAATGAAGGCAATACAACAACACAACTGTAATGACTGGGTCATAAGGTTGACCAACTGGCAGTAATAGAGACTGAATACAGTGTAGACTTCAATGACGAGACATTTTATTGACGAGTAAGTACACTGACATCATGGATAAGTATAGTGGCATCAACATAGTAGCATGGCAAAAATATTTCATAAAACGATCATGTGGTGGGCATCATACATCATTAAGATAAGCATTGATATGGCCTTTGATTGACAGCACCTGCCGTTCTAACATCAAGGTCAACGGCTTGACAAAATTACAGAATACTGTCGAATTGACAGTTCGTCATATATATATATATATATATATATATATATATATATATATATATATATATATATATATATATATATATATATATATATATATATATATATATATATATATATATATATATATATATATATATATATATAATTCTGACATTTAAATCTGCTCCTGATGTCAGAGGGTCGAACTAGCCGTTGAACATGTTGAGTTAAGCAGTAGTTCTGCCATGACGAACAGGGTTGCAGGTCTCTGAGGAGTGAGACGTAAAAAGAGCCATTTTTCTGGCAAGACACGAATACTGGAAGGATTCTTGGCAAGGTTCTTCAAGCATAGGCTTCCTCCTTTTTTAAATCATAAGCATAGTAATATACATGTGTCTTCCCTTTACTTAGGGCAAGACCGCAAAATTCACGTCTATCTTGGACGGAAAATTTCTTAGACTGCCTCCAGCATCATAACTGTATGACAACAGATCGACGCAACAAGCTGCACTTGTTCAAATATGGTGCGCGTCGGCGCGTAAATAATTATGTATACAATTAACTTAGATGTGCTCACACGTGTGTCTATAAAAGACTAGACCCGCATGTGAGGATCTCAAACACTTAACTCCCAAGCAAAAAGGACTTAACAGTTTACATCGACCCCCAGAGAAAAAAATGCAAAGCTTTTTTTTATTATTATTATGCCGAAGAGGTCAATCAAAATCCATCATCTAACAACAGATAAATATAATATATGTTAAGTCATAGAAAGAAAAAGAATAATAGAGGGATGGAAGTATGTAAATACAATCGAATACCAAATTCAAACAAAAGAAATGAGACATAGATTAACTGTGTATAAAATATAAACCAACAAGTGGTAAACGAAATGAATAAGAGGTGAAGAATGATGATAATAGGTGGAACAAGTGACAGTAATAAACAAGAATGATAAAACATGTGAACCAAATAACAAAAATAAATTGTGTGATGTATGTATGGATGTGCATAAACGCAGAATTAAACAAAAAGCAATGCGCAAATTAAAACACTAGAAGAAAACAACACAGTCCAAAAAAGAGTGTGGTGAGAATCAATTATGTAGCGTAAGCGAACTAATAAAAGTCCAGTATGGCTACATTAAATAGCTATGCACGCAAAATATATCAGGCGCAAATGATGCGCTACCATTAAAAAATGTGGTTAGACGCAATAGTGCAGCGAAAGAAATATCCTAATTAAGGAAACATGTCATAAACACAGCGCACTGTTCCATGAACATTAAAATGTAAGTAATCACTCCAGAAAAAGTGTCATATAGGTCAATGCAAATAAAATGGTAGTAATTGAAAACTTGCTAAAAAGTCAATAAGTCCGTAATTAAAGTGTTAGTGATCAACACTAATCGCATAGAAGACGTGCTAATGTAATGGGTAGTAATTAAATGTTGCGTTAAAATAAAATGTTATTACTCGTTCATGCGCTAGAAAGTCATGTAGTTCATTGGAGTTTCATATATATCGCTAGAAATGCGAACATAAGTGAAGTGTTATGAATAACTCGGCACGAGCTGAAATACGATAATGAACTAGCAAAAGTAGCCATTAAAAATCCAATAAGTCAATGGTGGACAAATAAAGTCACTCCTAGTTTACTATGGCGAAATTCAACATAAACCTCTAGTCAGTTAAAAATGAGCACAAAATAGTCAAATAGTGGCGTATGTAAAAATGTAATATTCACACGCTCCAAAACGAAAAGTATAATATGATGTCAACGTACAAAAGCAGAAGAACAACAGTGATGACGTAGCAGCGCAATGGCGGAACAATATTAGAGGTTCTGCGGCCCGGGAGAAACGTGTGGGCATCTGGACTGAACTGCAGTATAGACCAAACAATGGCCAACATCTCGATGTTCATCACTGAAAATAGCTGTATTGCTGCGGTCAACTGTCGTTAGACGTATACCACTGGGTGTAGAGTTCTTGAACAGCTCGGCATCAGCGAAGCTCTGAAACTCATCAGCGGTTCGTACCTGCGAATTATCAAACGTAAAATTGTGTTTGGTAACCGAAAAAATAGTAGCAATTTTAACTCTTAACATTATCGTACCGAATGTGGCTTGGCAAACTTGTAACCACTGAAACATGGTAGGCGACCCTTTCTTTAACAAACAAGATAGGGTAGCAGTGACAGAAGCCAAGATAGCGATAACACGATTAGCGAACCGGGAGGATAGAATTGTCCGTATAAGAGAACAAAGTGCCAAATAACTCGTGCAGAGAACAAAATGGTGCATAAAAGATATGCACAAGAAACAGTACGAAACAAACTGCTGAGTGTGCGAAATGACGTAAGGAAAAATAAGGAATATACAAATTATACCAACGTCGAAAGGAAAAAAGTACTAAGAGTGCAATGATGACTGACAATCTGATTCGCTGTGTATGACCAAGGAAATGTAGTTAACAAAGGCATCTCTCTCAAAGGCTGAACTGAAGTCGTAGCCTGTGTACTGGGCAAAGAAAAAAACATGAGATATACAATAAAGATGTAAAAACAGACAGGAGTGAATTTGGACCTGCGTCGAATTTAAAAAGTAAAGCAGTGAGTGCGACAAAAAGAAGATGACCAAAAAATACTGAGCTAACCGGCCCAGAAAGAAAGGTAAATATTCCCACAAGAAATACAAATGCACGGAGAACTAAGTCCGAACATCTGGCAAAGAAAGCACAAGTCATTGCAGAAAAGCAGTTGCAACCAACATGACTGTATGTAGATTCAGCCGTGGCGATAAAGTCAGTGTGTGTGTCAGACACAACAGAGGAATTTTTCTCTTTAATAGTACCCAAAGAAGAACCATAATTTGAGCAACGACGTACTGAAGCATAACGTCCTGGGGTCAAAGAAGTAACAACATTGGTATAATGAACATTAGTATTATTAGAACCCTAACATCCCACTGCATTAGCAGAATGTATCACGTTAGCAGAATGTACCTGTGGATAAGATTTTACCAAAGTCGTAAGTGTAGCAGCAGTGAGGTGATGTTGCGGTTCCCGAGCAGCAATTTGTACCGGAGTACACACCTTTATCCCGTGTATCTGTCCGACAACAAGATCGGCGATCGGGTTCGGGAGCATGCATACGTGTATATAACCTGTAAAAAATGGTGTGGCAATGTGGACGATGGCAGTTGGAAAAGTCTAGACTGTGCCACCAAACGTCACACATTTTACGACTTTAACTGTAGCGCAAGACGGGTGGACTAGCGACTGTCGTACATCAACTGTCGAGCAACCAGAATCCTGGAGCATAGGGCCGAGAATATTATTTACAAATCCCGTGTGTAGTGTAAGAAAGCCTGTTCTATCATGCGCAGACAAGGCAGTAAACGTCGGTAGAGAATGACCGCAACTCAAAGTCGTAACTGCTGCAGGATAAAATAGAGTTGTGCACTCAGGGCACTGAGATGCATGCTTAAAATCAACAGAACATGAAGCCGCAGTATTATTAACATTATTAATGTCATTATTAACATTATTAATGTCGCTTTGATTTAAAACACTCTGAGGTTGGGCTGAGTTAGCATGTCTAGGAGATCTATCAGTTGAAGATCTACCTCGATATCACGAACTATTATGACTATTATTCCTAATGGAATCACTGTTTTGATTTAAACCCCCGTTAGAATGATTGCGATACCTATTTTCCCTATGATTGAAATGTCTATTAGGTGAATTTTGTTGGCTTAGAGAAAAATTAGAGTGAGGTTGCCAATCACTAGTATGGTTATTCCTTTTATAATTTCCTAAATTATTTCCATTAAAAGGTTGTGGTACATTAGATTGCCTCCAGTTTCTTGGAGCTAGAGAATTACTGCGACATTGACTCCCTTTATAAGAATTGAAATTCTTGTAATCTCCCTTACCAAAATTACGATCAACACTAAGTAATCTATGGCGAAAGTTATTACCGTATGGCACTGCTGAAGCCACTGTGAAACCCTCCTTGACGTTAGAGTGCCTAACAATTATATTTGGATGTGCGGTTAGATATTGGCGAGAAATTTCCTCTGTAGCCGTCAGGTTAGCAGGTGTTCGTTCATGCAGGAAGGAGAGATATGACGCATTTACTGAAGACATGACTTTATCACGTAGCATTAAATCTACAAGGGCGTCATAAGTGTGCTCAATTTTTGAAAGCTCGATCAATCGCAAGAACGTAAGACGTATATTTGCTATAAACTCCGTGAAATGATTTCCAGTCTCCGGCAATAGAGATTTAAAGCGGAGACGATAACCGTCTTCATCAAGTTGGTATTTTTTTAGTAAAACACTTCTGACAGTGTTGTAGTCATTCTGGTCAGGTCCTTCCAACATACATACAGCTGTCATAGCTTCTCCTGAGAGAAATTCCTTAAGTCGAGTACAATATTCCAATCTATCGAACTTATGAGACTCGCATACGGCCTCGAATCTATTCAGATAGAATAGGATATCGTCTGAAGGTGGCCTAAATGGTGGCAACCTGATTTTGTAAGAGCTAGGATTGTTCTTATGTGGAGAAGCCTGAGTATCCAGAGCATTGTGTGTATTATTTCCATTCATTAACTTGATTTTTTCAAGTTCCAAAGATAACAATTTCTGCTCATGAAATCTACGGTTTTCATTCTCAGTAGTTTCTAATTGCATTCTATGAGCTTCAGATTCCATCTGAAGTTTCTTTTCTTCTTCGTCCATCTGACGCTTCCTTTCCTCCATTTGAAATTTCTTTAATTCCTGTTCTTGAGCTTTCGCATATTCAGTGATTGCTAATTGTTTTAACTCGTCAGGTTCCATCCCAAGCTCCTTTCCTTGCTTGATGAAGAAGTCTAAATTAGACATCTTGTCTGTTTTTGGGAATTAACTTACTTAGTCATATATTTCTTAAAGAAATGAAGATTTTCCCCTAATTAATGGGTGACATGTTCTTGTCCACAGAACCTGTATAAAAATTCCTATCAATGTCAGGAATGCTAATATATCACAGAATTATTAATTAATCATTAAATCATGCATTTAAAAAGACGTTAATATAGCATATAAGACAAGAACTACATGATGAAGGTACGAAGAACAACTGATAAAAAGACGAGATACTCAAGATCAAATGACAACGTTCGCAGAATCAAAGAAGTAAGAAAACAGAAATAAAAAAAAAGCTCGAAAAAAAACATGCAACAGTAGTAGAGTGCACATACAAAAAACCACTTATCTTTAAAAAATCCCGGCCTTCGCGAAAATAACGACGATGGTTCTCGGGCGTTGCATGATGAGCCATAAAAAACCTGCTGTAGTCCGATGTTGACCTTCACTTCAGGTACGAGTCTGGATCCCTTGGTGGTCAGCAAGGTCGACCATTACGTAGGCTTCCGAAAACAACTGTGACTTCGAGAGTGTTGACTCGAAAAGGGACAGACTGGAAACTTGATATAGTTAAAAACTTGAAGATCTTGATAAAAATTCTTTTCCCCGTAGACTGGCCCACCAGCTGTTACTGTCGTGGGTGTGTGAATTTGTATTGTATTGACCGGCCTGTTGGACTGTCTATGGCCGACGTATATTTTAATAACGCAAACAACCGTGGGTCGTTTTCTTTAGGGCGAGGAAGACAATATAACAACACAACTGTAATGACTGGGTCATAAGGTTGACCAACTGGTAGTAATAGAGACTGGATACAGTGTAGACTTCAATTACGAGACATTTTATTGACGAGTAAAGTACACTGACATCATGGATAAGTATAGTGGCATCAACGTAGTAGCATGGCATGAATATTTCATAAAACGACCATGTGGTGGGCATCATTAACATAAGCATTGATATGGCCTTTGATTGACAGCACCTGCCATTCTAACATCAAGGTCAACGGCTTGACAAAATTACAGAATACTGTCGAATTGACAGTTTCTCATATATGTATATATATATATATATATATATATATATATATATATATATATATATATATATATATATTTATATATATATATATATATATATATATATATATATATATATATATATATATATATTGTGATAGGGTGGGCGAGATGATGATGATGATTATATTGTGATATTTGATCTCTCTCTTTTCACACTCGCACAGACCCGAACAACAATAAAACTCTTGATTCCAGGTGCAGGGGCTGTATTTATTTTTACAACCCATTCAGTGACTCAGCAAACATTAAACAAATAAACCAGCGAACATAACAAAACAAAACACCCAGCATGTGCCCGATTGCTACTGTGTCATGTCTTTGTGTTCTTCTGCTTACCCACACAGGGCGCCTCGTTTCTCTCTCTGGGCGGTTCTTGCAAAAATCCTCATTCGCCGGCTAGGCGCTACTTATATAGGCCCTATGGCGCATCACTCACTTACTGCGCGCTGGGCGTATTAATCTTGGCTACTTAAATATCACACGCGATTATAGCTTTAGAAGGGCCGAAAACAGAAATATACACAACTATTTCTAGAGCAAAAACATAATTCTACACCACAACTTAATTTTAAGGCATTAGTATGGCCTTTTCATCAATCTTGAAGAATTTACATCTCAGCATGCTTCGCACACTTCTAAAATACATGGGCGATAAATCTGCCCAAAAACAGGAAGGGGGCGGGCGTCTCCTTTTCGGCCCCATCATATATATATATATATATATATATATATATATATATATATATATATATATATATATATATATATATAGATATATATAGATATATATATATATATATATATATATATATATATATATATATATAATTCTGACATCTAAATCTGCTCCTGGTGTCAGAAGCACGCACTAGCCGTTGAACATGTTGAGTTCAGCAGCAGTCTGAAATGACGAACAGGGTTGCAGGTCTCTGAGGGGTGAGACGTAAAAAGAGCCATTTTTCTGGCTAGACACGAATACCGGAAATATTATTGGCAAGGTTCTTCAAGAAAAGGCTTCCTCCTTTTTTAAATCATAATCATAGTAATATACATGTGTTTTCCCTTTATTTAGGGTAAGACGACAAAATTCACGTCTATCTTGGAAGGAAAATATCTTAGACTGCCTCCAGCATCATAGCTGTATAACAACAGATCGACGCAACAAGCTGCACTATTCTGTTCAAATAAAGTGTGCGTCGGCGCGTCAAACAAACTCCCACGCGAAAAAGAATTAACTATATATATATATATATGTGTGTGTGTGTGTGTGTGAAGCCTTCATTGTGCTGACAATCCTCTCTACTAGAGTAAAGTACTGCTTCTCCTGTAGCAATTTTTATTATCCCCGTCCCGGTACATCTGCTCTCACTTATTCCCAGTATATATAATCTGTAGTTCTTCATCTCTGCTGTGATCTGCCTCAGCTTTCCTGCCCCATTCGTGATTCTGACGTTCCAAAATCCAATTCTAGTTTCGTGTTTTGCGGTCGGGGTCTTCGTTGTCATGTCAATAGCTTCCTTTCGGCTGTCACAACTGACAGTCATACGAGCCTGAGACTCTGGATGTCCCTGCAGCATAAAGGTTTTTCTATTTGTTCCTGTTTCCGAAACTGTTCAGATTTTTTACATATTGAAACCAGACTACTGCGCACGCCTGTATTTCACCGTAACTGTCAAAGACTTGGTTGGTAAAAGACTTTTAAGTTTTCCATCAGATCAAGCCATCCGTACTAAGGTCAAGTTAGCCCATCGTCAGTAGTCATGGGCCAGAATCAGATAGAACTGATGCGAAACAGAGCAATTCATCACTGTTAGTTTCCAATATTCCTAACAGGCCACAGTTAGTTCACCACAAGAAGAAAGCATCCAGAGGTCTGGTAGCTTGTCTCAGACAAGCTTTATATGGACATCTCATTTATCAGTAATGTTGGTGCAGTATAAGTGCCTGTTCATTATCATTAATTGCTGAGTAATCCTTTGTAAGACACAACTTTCATTTCGTTGACTGTGTTCACTATATTTCACGAAGTCCAGTCTCATCAATAAAATGGCGTTCAGAGTATTAAATGTGTTGATTAATTAGTCATTTGTTTAACATTCATGCTTTATTGTGTCACTAATATTTATTATTGCATTGTTCAAGTTCTATAAAAAAGAAAATAAACGCAGCATGTTAATTTATAATTTGTTTATACCATTTATGCTTTGAATGTTTGATCGAATCGTTGATGTGTTCATTTTAATAGAAAAGGGGGATGAGGGGAGAGTCTTGTATCGTTTGTGTGACTCCCAGGTGAAAATATCGCCCTAGATCAGAATACATTATGAAATCTTCTCCTTCTTAGTAAGGATTCGCGGTCTTTTTCACTCTGAACTCCCCAAGTTGGCCGTCATACATACCGAGCCATTACCACAAAAGGCCTAGTTGGTGGTATCCTTCAACCTTCATCAATTCAACCTGCGAATAATTCATATTCGCGGTACACTTAACAAACGAGTTATAAACTAGAAAGATATTTCATTTTGTAAACAAAGTTTATGAACAACGCACATCAGAAAAACGTATTTTAGTTTTGACAGATTAAAGATGAATCGAGATTTTGTATTAAACTTATATTTTTTCCTGGAGTTGAATGAGCAGATTTTTTGTTTCCTGACCTCCGTCAAGTGAAAGTCGGCTAGGTCTTGCGTTAATATGTGACATTAATGATTTTCGTTAGACGGAACCTGTAGAAATAAATCAGAAAGTAAATCAACGTTTTGTTTAATCTAGGCCAGTTCTTCAAGACTTGAGGATTCTATTGATGGTTTCCATTCCTGCCGCATCTATCCATTCTGAACTTTCCGAAGCATGGTCTGACACAATAACTGCCCAGGTTGATGGAGTTTCAGACAGCCACCTCCGTGCCGCAGTAACTGCCTCTACCTCCATTCTCATGCAAGAGGTTGTCATGTAGGCTCCCCTCTGTTCAGCGACGACCCAGCCCTTTATTCTCGCAGAGAAGCCTCATCCTGATTTCTCACCATGCATTACAGACCCATCAGTGTACACAATGACGTCATCATCCCCAGCATGATCACTTATCAGCTGATTATTCTCCAGCTCTGCTTTTCCATTGCCCCAAGATCTGCACTTTCTGCCAAGGCTAATGATGACCTGCTGGTAGTTTATCCAGTTCTCCCCTGACTTACTCCATTCTTCCCCTTTGGATACATTTTCAACCCTGGTCACCTTACCAATCGTAGCCTCTGCCTGTACCATCCCTGGCATTCCCCTCTTGATTCTTGCTTCTTTGATGTCAGCTACATTCTTTTGTATGGGGTGTCTTTTGTCGGTGGTTACCCGCATATGTCCCTTTGCTTGGGCTACCGCATATCTGCATCTAATCAACAGCAATCCGAGCATGTAGCTCATTGTCACAATGGAGGTATCACGCGTACAGCCCAAAACTACTCGCATCCCTTCATTGTGAATGCGTTCCAGTCGTTCACATTGTGACACTGACAACGTGAGTATCCATAGCCCGTACTCGATTACTGAAATCACGAGTTGATGATACAGGAGAAACAAGAGTCTCTGTTTCTATCGCGCAGCAGCCATTGTTTTTAAGGCTGCCAGTCCTCGCTTGCACTTCTGTATGATCAGTTTGTCATGATACTTGAATGATAGCCCACGATTAAACGTTACTCACATATACTTCAGCCTGCCTTGCCTTTCAATGTTATGCCCATTGAAAGTGATGTCTGAAAGGTCTACTTTCACTATAAAGTTGTTCAAAGAGGAGCACATTACATTGGCCTTGTTGGGATTGACCCTTGATCCGCTTTCCTCACCACCATTTATAAACCGCCTGTAGTGACTATTGTATGCCGTGGACTATTTCCTGTCTGTTTGTGCCAGTTCTGTATATGAGTATGTCATCTGCGAAAGGGAATGTTTGTCCCAGTCCTGTTGGTTGAAAGGTTGCTACTTTTGCTTTGTATATGTTAAACAGCAGTGGTGATAGTGGAGAACTTTGCGGTAGTGCCGGGTAAATGCGCATTGGTCCTGATGTCCAAGTTCCCAAGCGAAATGCAAATGATCTCTCCATTAAGGCAGCTGTTATCCACCTTGTGAGCCAAGTGTTTACACCACATGCATTATACAGTTTATTAGGGTTGCAAAGTTCACACTATTATAAGCATCTTCTAGGTCAACTGCGACAGCCACCTTTTCTCTTTTACCTGGAATCCCTCGTACACATCGTAAGCAAACGTTCCAGCATTACCCCATGTTATTTTCATAGCCTTGAAGATCCTTGGTATCAGGAAGGATGTGTGCATTTTCGAGGTGGCTCATTACTTGTCTTGCAACTATCTTTTCAAGTAATTTATCAAATACATATTTCGTGTGGTAATTCGATCGCTGTTGAGCAGTGTGGGGTCTTTGCCAGTTTTAGGAAGTGGCCGAAGGTAACAATGTATATGAATAATATGTTTGTATAGGGGTAATTATAGATTACACATTCTAGGGATACGCGAGAGCGAGAGCAGATGG
Organism: Oreohelix idahoensis; assembly: GCA_024509875.1. Classification (NCBI taxonomy): domain Eukaryota; kingdom Metazoa; phylum Mollusca; class Gastropoda; order Stylommatophora; family Oreohelicidae; genus Oreohelix; species Oreohelix idahoensis. The sequence continues at coordinate 103,708 of JAMPIV010010395.1, forward strand.
ACAGGGGCAGGAAAACTAAAAACAGCAACAGGAGAAACAGTACTTTACTCTGGAAGAGAGGATGGACAGCTGTGATAAGAGGTTTTGATGTTAATAAGAGAATGGCTATCCTGGACAAATAGGTGTATCAGATGATACCAGGATAGTGCCAGATAAGAGACTGGTCTTAAAAGTAATACCCCCTTCTCTGAAAAGAGTAAGGGTGTATAGACATCAAAGTGGGGTCAAGCTTTGCAAGTTCTCAGAGAAGATGATGATGATGTACTCTGAGTCCCTACTGCTACCTCTTCTGATCCCAAATTGATTTAGCTACGGGTCTAGGGGAATGTATTTATTTGTACTTAATGATTAATTGCAAACAGAACTTTCAACTTTAATGAAAATTATTTAAGAAAGGCTGTATTCAAGTTATCTGTACAATTTAATAGTCCGGAACATCAATCTTTATGCAAGGACTTTCAAACTCAAGAAAATGTTTATTACAGAATAAAATAAATAATTTGGAAAACAAATATGTTCATTTCTGTAAAGTGTCACTGGAATGTCTGCACACACAGTTCTTGTTGCAAATATTACTACTGTTCTAGTCCTACACTGTAAGGTCTGCTAATGTCATCATACCATAGTTGTTTCTAAGTTTACTTGGGTGAACCAGTTTTTGGATGAACCACCATTTGCCTTATAAAGGACTTATCTTTAGACTGATGCTACTGCTGTTCTCTCAATAGTAGTCAGGATCACCCACTGTGTGACTCCTGGCTGAGACGATGGTGTCTAGCTTCAAGTGTCTGAGAAGCGCTCAACTTCCACACGCCCCTCTTCTCAATAGCATGCAGCCACGATGTAAATTCTTAATATGACCTGGAATAGAAGGACAACCATGCCATGTATACATCTGCCTCAAGCACTTCACCCCTAAACAATATTAAACTTACTATGGTCAGTCATGTGTGCTAACAAGTTGCACAAGACCTTGAAGTCCGTTGTCTACCATCAGTTTCATGAAATCATTCTTTTCCTGGTGTTGATTCAATGGTTGGGTCTCTTATCCATGTTTGGCTTCCATACCATAAGCATGTCAAGTACAATACAGCATGTGAACTCTTGATTACTTATGTTAACCTTCTCTATATGTTTATTACATGATCGATGAACAGTGTGTCACTCCAGAAGAAATACTAAATTAAACCACTAATAACGCTTATTTGTCGTAATTGCGCCATATTTTCAAACATTAGACACATTTTTTTTCTTCATTTCAAATAGGCCTGCTTACAACACACATTCCTACTTAGGTCGGCATGACATAACACATCCCGCCGGCAGTTTTCACTTTCGAATGAATATGGAGCACATAGGCTTTGAAATTACAAGTCAATTATTTAACAAAATACACAAATAAAATTATCTCTCTTACCCTCAGGTAAATATGTTCACTCACACACAAGCTGACTGGCCGTAAACGGGTTCTTATCACTGCTTTCCCAGATCAGACGGCAAAGGCTTGGTCATACAGTCTTCTTAGAATATGTCAGCTCGGCGTGGTGTTTATGAATCAATGGCGGAAAACCACAAAAAGTTGATACTATTTATAGCATTTCCCACCCAACCAGTCAGAGAACAGTAAAAAAAAACAAAAGTTAACTTTTTGAGACTTGAAAATATTCTGGTTTCTAAGCGTGTTTGTCTAATCTGACCGAATCTGAATATTTTATTTTAAAGTTATTAGTGGACCGATTTCAATTATCAAAAGTGATAATTGAACGGCCAATTAATCTCTATCGTTCTATATAATTTTCCCTTAGTTATTCCTTTGCATTCAAATGTGGGTAATTTTTTGTAATTAAATTGGGCCATACGCTGATGTGAAAATATCACTAAATTAAATGTTTCTATTACCCTAAAATTTTTTTAGGAGGGAATCTCTATGTATATATGTTAAGCCATATCAGCGCTATAATTTGAGATATCCCTTTCATTTTAATTATCTTTAGTTATTAAGAAATAAATTATCTAAGTTCAGTCAAAAACACAAAATATTTCTCGTCAACCAAAATTTTCTTACCACTACAAAATTTGGAAACGATTTGATTGGTTGTTAAATTTATACTATGCTCCTCGATAATTTTTGGTGTGGGCGGCAACTTTTTACTTGTTTCTTATAAAAATTCAAACACACTAGATAAATTGTTGGCGGTAAATTTGACTTGCCCCTCAGAAAAATTTCAAATACTGTAGTTATTAATAGATTTTAAAATAAAGTTCGTTTTGACCTTGACTTTTTCATTAACTCTATCGATTTTGGGTCGTGAGCGATTTCGATTCATAGCCTGTCTCCGAAAGTCGTCGCCACGAGATGTTCTTTCCCAGCTCACATGTCGCTGCATTGTTCTGCATCGGTTGATGCATGTACCAAGGACCATTACTTGCTACTTTGTTAAATGAACTAGGTTTAGGAAACCTTTATTATCTAGAGGATATTTTTTGAGGACATTATTTATACTTCGGCAGACGTGTCTGTCTTGCTGAAGTCAAACTAAGGAGAGTGAACTGATCTCATACATCTGGTTATCTCCTGGCTGTTATAGAAAAGGATGGAGTTTTCCACCTGACTACATTTACAGCACTATGAAATATAACATGCATCTGACTCATCATTGTAATGCTGTCTACCGTCTATTGCTGTATTGAATGTTGCTGTGATAATGACTGTTTGATGTGCCTACACATTTGCGTAACCATTTTGTCACTGTGGCGTCCACAATAAATAATGAAGAAAAACGTCAACGGCTGTTTCAAGACTCATTGACTTTATACGTCGTGAGTTTACTGACGTCCTATGTGGATTGCCCTGTTATTGTTGTATGAACATTGTTTTTGACTGAACACATCTACACACTACACAAAACCAGACATGCGGATACCATCCATCATCATATGGCATCACGCATCATTTGGTGGCCATAAGCTGGTTTGATTCTGGTACTAGCAAACACGGGGTCCCTTACCCACTTCATTTTCAACAAGAATTCATCAGCATCCTTCAAGAAATTAACATTCTTCAATACAGTCAACATCTTCAAAATTTTCAAAGTACTCGGCGTTGCCCGGTAAAAGTCAAAATTTCAACTTTTGACGGAAACAAGAATTTGACAGTACCCGGCGTTGTTACATGTTGCCGGATAACTCGGACTGCTGTTATCTTTTACGCAAGTCAAGCAAGTTGCTGCTGTCAAGGTTCCAGTGCTGTCGTTTTTTGAGAAGGTCAAGTGCCGGTTGAAACGGGTTGTTTTCTGAAGAAGGCCAAGTACCGATTTCCATCAACTTACTTTTGGATTAGAAGGTCAAGTGCCGAAACAACTCAACACACAGTATTTCAGAAGCTCTTGTACCATCGTGTTAGCAGTGGAAGCAGTTCAGATGTGCCATCATCGTTGGAGCTTCGCTCTTTAGGACGTTGATTGACATCCGTTTTTCTGCTGTTCTACGATTGGAAGCCTATAAGTTAAGTGGCCTGTTTGTATGTAAACTGTGCCCTTATACTTCTGCTGAGTCTTCTGTGTATCATCTCATTCTATATGTTATATGTTTATATGTTATTTGTATATTTATATGTTTATATTTCAGCGGGTTCTCGGTTGGGTGGTGTCTCCGTTAGATTATGCCACGTCATAGAGGTCGTCTATTGTGAGCGTTTTCTGTAGGGTTTGCAAATTCCGATACTGGAATTTGCTAAGCGACTTCTGTTGCTATTTATGTTAGCTGTGATGACATGTTTTAATATTGTTTTCGTTATTATTTCGCATTCTTTAGTTTTGTTTTGATTTGTTTGTATTTGTTAGCCTACTCTTGTCTATAATTTAGTTTCATACAACATTTTTGTTTATACACTGTGGTGTCATGTATTTTGTTTAATTCTATCGCAGATATCGTCACATTTTTTGTGATATTTCATTAATTTCTGCTTTATTTTTAGTTGATTTCTGCGAAAGTTTTTGTATTGTTGCTGATCTTTGTTATTGTTTACATTGTTATTGTTTACATTGTTTGTATTGTTTACATTTTCAATGTTTACATTCTGCATGTGTTTACATAGTCATTGTTTACAGTTATAGTAATTAGTTAATGGGCTATGCTAATGCACTGTTACTACTATACTGATGATAAATGAATGATGAATAGTGTCGTGCACTATTGAATGAGAAGTGCACTTATGATCAAGAATTGAGTGCTGATATTTCATATACAAGTTCTTTGATTGGAGACTTGTTTCCCACAGAGACTGGGATAATATAATGTGATGTGAATATACAAGTGCTTAATTAAGACTTGTTACACTTAGGTTTGAAATAAATTAGTTAATTATTTCAGGTTTTGGACTCATATGTTAGACAACATGTCTACATTTGAGCATTTTATTGAGCAGGGTAAATTGCTTGGGAAGACTGGTGATAAGTTAGAAGAATTTGCAACTGCTCGATATGATAAAGCAATGGAAGCTGAACAAAAGAAACTGCAGATGGAAGCTGAACAAAAGAAACTGCAGATGCAGGTGGATGAAAAGAGATTCCAAATGGAAATGGAAAAACAAAAAAGGGAATCAGAAGCTGAGGAAAGAAAACTACAGCTAGAAGCTGAAAGACTTGACAAAAAGAAGCTGAAAATAAAAGACTTGAAAAAGAAGCTGAAAATGAAAGACTTCAAATGCAGGCTCAAGCTGAAGAAAGGAAGTTACAAAGAGAGTCTGATGAGAGGAAAGCAAAAATGGAACATGAAGAAAAACTCTTAGCTTTAGAGTTGGAGAAATTGAAATTGACGAGCATGAGTAATGGTAATGATTCAAACAAGGGTTCATCTTCTGGTAAGGCTAATAATGATACTTTTAAGATTAAGTTACCAACATTTAGTCCTTCCAGTGATGACATAATGTTCTATCTGGACAGATTTGAACAAGCATGTACAGCTCATAACATAGACAAAGCAAAATATGTTTATCAGTTATCAGGGATACTGACAGGTAAAGCTCTAAGTATATTAAATATGGTGGATGAACCTGACAAGAACAATTATGAGGTTGTCAGGGCCGCTTTGTTAAAGAAATATCAGCTTAACGAAGACGGCTATCGTCTACAATTTAAAAACATGTTACCTGAAAATGGAGTTGAATTCTCCGAGTTTTATTGCAAGAAATACGCATTACTTTCTCACGATGGGTTGAACTATCTAAGACGGAAAAAACTTATGAAGGACTTATGGACTTAATACTTAGAGACAAAGTCATGTCGTCTGTCAATGAGTCTTTCCTTGCTTTCCTTCATGAACGTAAACCTAAAACAATAAAAGAAATGGAAGATTTCTGTTGCCAATACGTAACTGCGCACCCACACATAACCATGGGTAACTCTAAGGTGAAAGAAGGTTTACCAGTTGCTTCGGCAGCTCCGTATGGTCAAAACTTTGCTCGTAGATCCCAACAAAATTTTGATAGAAAGGGTAGCGGTAATTTCTGTCAAAATCATGGAAATCAATTTCATGGTGATTCTTCTTCGAAGAATTGGAGACAACCTGATAGTACTCGTTACTATCACCCTAATAATTATAAGCATTTCAAAAGAGGATATGGTAATAGAGGTTATTCCTGCCGAAGACCTCAGAACCAAACAAATAGATGTTCGCATCAATGTGAACATGATAGTAATCGTGGAAACTGGAATTCGAACCAGGATAACAATTACAATAGAGACAATAATAACTGCAGAGATAATAATAACTCTGATAACTTCAGAGGTAATAATAGTCGGGGTAGATCTCAACACAAAAAAAAGAGATATCAGCAGGCTAATGCTGTACAACAGGAAACTGAGGGAGCCTGTAATCATGTTGTTGATAGTAAAAACTTTGACGCTGTCACTAGTTCTGCTTTTGACTTTGAGAGAGCAAACAAATGCCCCCAATGCAGTACTTTATTCGAACCGGGTACCATAACTACTTTGAGTTGTGGTCACCCACTTCCCGCTCTTCCTGCTGCTGTTGCGCATGACGGGAGGGGTTCTTTAATTCTACATAAGGGTCTTGTTAATGATACTCCGGTCTCACTACTTTTCGATTCCGGATGCACCACTATTGGTGTTAGACAATCGCTTGTAGATCCATCTTGTGCTACAGGAAGGGTTATTAAATGTGTCACATTTGGCGGCACTCTAGAAAAATATCCTACTGCTGTAATTCGCATTGCCACTCCTTTCTTTACTGGAGATGTGCATGCTTGTCTCTTACCTAATCCTATTGCGGACCTTATTATTGGTCGTATTCACGGAGTTAGGGAGTGTACCCCACAGCAGATTGCTGCTTGGGAAGATAATAACATGCAAGCTACAAATGCAGTAGTTACAAGAGCACAAGCTCTACAAACACCCGAAACTTCACTGAATAGTGATAATGAAGTTGATAGCCAAGATAGTCACTTAGTAATCACTCGTGACTCTTTCATAAAATTGCAAGAAGAAGATCCTTCTTTAAAAAAATTCTTCGTTCTTGCGAAGAAAGGTGATCCGAATCAGGATACAAATAGAAAATCTTGGATTGCAATGAGAAACGGCGTACTTGTACGTATGGTACAAGATTCGACTACGTCGGCACATTCGCAAATTCTTGTTCCCAAGAGCATGAGAGTCCAAATATTACAACATGCTCATGACTCGCAATGTGCTGGACATATGGGTTTTGCCCGTACGAAGTCGAGAGTCCTTGCGGCTTTCTTTTGGCCTTTTGTCAATAAGGACATTCGTATTTACTGCCGATCATGCAAGGTATGTCAGAAGGTCAAATCTAGAGGACCACGACATGCTGCGCCTATCCAGGCTGCTGACATTCCTATTCGGCCGTTTCAGAAAATGGCCATAGATATTATTGGCCCTTTTAAGGTCAAGTCGGCCAGAGGACATCAGTTTATCCTTACATGTGTCGATATGTGCACACACGTTGGCCAGAGGCTATTCCTCTTAAGAGCATATCTACTACAGATATCGCAGATGCTCTTTGGTTGATATTTTCTCGCTTGGGGTTCCCCAGAGAAATATTGTCAGACCATGGCACTCAACTCATATCTGACACTATGTCACAGGTAATGTCTACCTTACATATTGAACGATCTCTCAGTAGTATCTACCATCCTATGTCTAATGGGTTAGTTGAGCGTCTGAATAGAACGCTCAAGACTTTGCTTGGTAAGATAACTGAAGATCATCCTCAAGATTGGGACAGGGTTTTACCCGCGGCTCTCTTTGCCTATAGAGAAGTCCCTAATGAACACACAGGATTTTCTCCCTTCGAACTTGTCTTTGGCGCGCGTCCACGCGGCCCTATGTCTTTATTACACGATCTCATCACTGCCGATGATATTAGCGATGAAACTCAATCCTCATATGAGTATGTCATTGCTCTTAGACAAAAGATCATTGAGGCATGTAAGCTAGCAACTGCTTCATCAGAAATTGCTAAAGAGAAGGCAAGACAGTTTGCTAACAAGAATAGATGTCTACGACAACTTTGTCCAGGTGACAAAGCATTCGTCCTACTCCCCAGTAGGGAAAATAGACTTCTTATTGCATGGAAAGGTCCGTATGCAATAGTCTCTCGGATTTCCGCTGTTGACTATGTGGTCGATATTGATGGAAAGCATAAAACTTTCCACATAAACATGCTTTCGGAATTTCACGAACGTCCGGACTATTTGCTGCCTATTTTCCAGGCAACGGATGATGCTCCTGCACCTCACGGTCATTATTCATCCCTGTCTGTCATTCAGGATGAGGAAGCTACCTTCTCTGATGTCAACCTTCCCCTTCCAGTGGTTCCATTACATTCCACGGAATCTTGGAAAAACGTTTCTGTTTCTCCTAATCTTTCTGGTGACGAACATCGACAAGTCTCGTCGATGTTACAAACATTTCAGGATGTTCTCACTGACATTCCTGGACACACAGATGTCATAGAACATGACATAATTCTTACCGACAATAATCCAATTAGGGTTAGGCCGTATCCTATTCCTATACACTTTCAGTCGCAAGTGGAAAAGGAATTGGATGAAATGATTCAATTAAATATAATTGAACCATCGACTTCACCATATTCTTCTTCCATGGTTATTGTCCGGAAGAAGGATAAGAACATACGAATTTGCGTTGATTATCGCAAATTGAATCAGGTCACAAAGTTCGACGCTGAACCGATGCCTTTGTTAGAAGATCTACTGATTAGACTTTCTAATTCTAGATTCTTCACTAAACTTGACTTGTCTAAAGGTTATTGGCAAGTGCCTTTAGCAGAGCATGCCAAACCTCTTACTGCTTTTTCTACACCTAGGGGTCTATTTCAATGGAATGTTATGCCTTTTGGTCTCATGAACGCCCCTGCCACTTTCGTTCGCATGATGCGTCGAATTCTGTCACATCGTTCGGATGTCATCGCATACTTAGATGACATCTGTCTCTTCAGTGATACCTGGGAAGATCACTATTTAGGGTTATATGACTTACTGTCCACTCTACGTGAGAATAATTTGACAGCAAAACCTTCTAAAGCTTTTGTTGGTTTTGGTGAAACCTCTTTCCTGGGTCATCGTGTTGGTCATGGTCTCTTGAAGACAGAAGACCACAATACTTCCAAAATACTGAACATCTCTGTTCCTAAAACGAAGAAACAAGTTAGGAGTCTCTTAGGTTTAATTCAATTTTATGGGAGATTTATTCCAAATTTATCTTCGATCATGGCACCTCTATCAACATTGTTGAAGAAAGGTTCGCCTAATCTGGTCCGTTGGTCGGAAGAATGCCAATCTTCACTAGACCAAATCAAGAATATATTTTCTTCTCCTCCCATCTTAAGATTACCTACTCTTGATAGGACTTTTGTTCGTCGGAGTGATGCTTCATCCACTGGGATTGGAGCAGCACTGATGCAAGAATATGCAAATACTCTGCATCCTGTTATGTACATTTCTAGAAAACTAAATGCGGCAGAGAGGAACTACTCGGTTTTAGACCGTGAGTTGTTAGCGATGGTTTGGTCAATTCTAAAGCTACAAAGATTCCTCCTGGGCGCACATTTCATTCTAGAGACTGATCAGAAAGCTCTTACAGCTATTCAGACTAAGAATTTGCAGAGTTCGAGATCCACTCGATATGCTATAGCTCTTCAACCTTTTCACTTCACGGTACGAGCTATCCGTGGTGCGGATAATGTGATGGCTGACATTTTGTCTAGATGCCCACATGACTCCAACTAATACTTCTGTCCTATATTTCTATATATTACAGAGTCATAACACACCTATATTTCTACAATAGATTAGCACATCTGTACTTACTTTATATGTACACACTATCGTGCTTTGTTGTCATCTTCTTCTGTTCGTTTTTTAAGATGATAGAGGAGGACTGAGTAGTTAATATAAGGGCCGTTAGTTTACTAAACAGCCACAATTATTAATAATGTATTGTACCTTATGAAGCATATTAGTTATTAATTAGCATTATATTGCTTGTACTTTCTCAGAATGTCATTGTTGAGCTGAGGACTTACCTTACGAGTTCTAGATTGTGTACTTACCCTCGGAATACCAGAGCATATGTCCTGGATCGTCATGTAGTTTAACTTTACTATGTACTTATGTCATTACATGTCAAAGAATGTACTATTTAAATTTTCCTATCAGATTTGTACATACATTTTTAAAGACAATATTAGAGTATGCTGTTTAATGATGATTATAGTAACTTGCATACGTATATTGTGTTTACATGCTAACGTGATGTGTGTTGGTGACACCTCCCCGATGTGCATATTTTTTGAGACATATTTATTTTTCTGTTGAGGTATATCCTCACCAGACACTCTATAATTAGCCTATTGTTTGGCAATTTAATTAATTATCAGCGCATAATTCGTGCGTTTTGAGCCGCTTATCGCATGCTCTTTGATATTGGAAAAAAAAATATGTTCCACATTTTTTTTTTTATCGGGAGGAGGTGGTGATATGTTGCGTGATAAATTCTCGCAACATCGTTTTATTTCAATATCTGTTTTATAACGCAAGGGCAACAACTGCTTGAAATTTATAGTCACTTTTCTCGGTAAGCATTTGTCTTCTCGCGTTGGTATCGAATGCAGTTAAGTTTGAGCTGTGGTCATTTTTGCGCTGGACTGCGCATGACTTGTCTTGTTGTTTGGTCGAGCGGTTTCCGCCCACGACGAGTGGAGTGAGCGATTTGGAATGGCGAAAGAGATGCCTCGTTGAAGAGGGGATCTCCGCTTTCTTTTGTTCTGTCAGGGATGTGTAGTCCTCTTATGGATATTTCGTTTAGTCGAGATAATACCTCTAGTGTTTTCCACATGTCGGGAGGCGTGATATTTCTGTGTATTTCATGAAAGCAAGGTAAATTGACTTTTTCATTAACTCTATCGATTTTGGGTCGTGAGCGATTTCGATTCATAGCCTGTCTCCGAAAGTCGTCGCCACGAGATGTTCTTTCCCAGCTCACATGTCGCTGCATTGTTCTGCATCGGTTGATGCATGTACCAAGGACCATTACTTGCTACTTTGTTAAATGAACTAGGTTTAGGAAACCTTTATTATCTAGAGGATATTTTTTGAGGACATTATTTATACTTCGGCAGACGTGTCTGTCTTGCTGAAGTCAAACTAAGGAGAGTGAACTGATCTCATACATCTGGTTATCTCCTGGCTGTTATAGAAAAGGATGGAGTTTTCCACCTGACTACATTTACAGCACTATGAAATATAACATGCATCTGACTCATCATTGTAATGCTGTCTACCGTCTATTGCTGTATTGAATGTTGCTGTGATAATGACTGTTTGATGTGCCTACACATTTGCGTAACCATTTTGTCACTGTGGCGTCCACAATAAATAATGAAGAAAAACGTCAACGGCTGTTTCAAGACTCATTGACTTTATACGTCGTGAGTTTACTGACGTCCTATGTGGATTGCCCTGTTATTGTTGTATGAACATTGTTTTTGACTGAACACATCTACACACTACACAAAACCAGACATGCGGATACCATCCATCATCATATGGCATCACGCATCAAATACCCATATATAAATTAGAACATAAATGTAAAGCCGAACGAAATAATACGATAGGAAGAACAATGGAGAAAGACCAGTGCTTTCCCAGTATAGATAGCGCTTCCGTTTTATAACGCCGTAATGGCTGAACTCAAAAGATATCCACTTTTCCTACTTCGTTCGTATAGGCCTAACGATACGGCGATAGTAAATACTACACGCGAATCATAGTAGTTCTAAAAATAGAACGTGTACTGTAATTTATAAACGACCTTGATACTAGAACTGACATAGTGCAAGTTCAAGCAAATGTTAGCCTAGAAAGACAGACGGACGAAGAAAGAGAGAGAGATGGGCTGAACGGCGCGATAATGCTACGCCGTCTCGCGAGTCAAAAGACAAATAAAGTGAACGCATAACACATTGCCCACGCGTGAGAGTGATTTTCAAATAAACAGGGATGAAAAAACTAAAGATTAGACAAAAGGTCCCGAATCAATCTTAGCTCTTATTGGGAAACATGACATTCTACTGTTTTACACCTGATTCCTGACTTTATACTGATAGTACAGTCTAAAAGAAGCGGACAGGTCGTAGTTTAAAAATAAACAACTAACATCGAAAAAAGACAGTATTTTTAAATAAGCCATTTAGCCCCATGATAATCATATATTCGGGTACCTGGAGACTTATGGACTGAGAATATGTACTTAGTTGTCTAAATAGTCCATTAGATAATTAAATATTGGTAATAAAACATATAGAGAACGTGGATACTGTCAGGTTTGGTCATATCTGCTTGGGGTGGAATTCCCTGAATTTTGTTGAAACATAATAGTGACAGGAAGTCTAAGATAGTACGAGGGAGGCCATTGGCTGAACTTTGAAGTTAAAAGAAATTGGATTGGGTGACCTATGAATAACAAATAAATGCCTAGAAACGGAGTAAAAGTGAATGAAAAATTGAAGAACAGTGTACTCTTTTGAAAATATTCAAAACGATTGGCCAATACACTGGATATTGGCAGAAGAAATCTTAGAGGGGACGCCATATCGTTACACATTGTGAGAGATGAGAACAGGCAGTGTTATCTAAAACTAAATATGTGATACAGCCTGGACATACGGCAGATCAAAACTGTACCAGTCATCTTTAGTGTGTATTTCCTTACGAATTGTGGTAAGCTAGACATTTTAATCTGTATTTTATATGAAAATTGAATGTGAAATGATAAATTATGTCTGTATGTGTGTGGTTCAGTAGCAAACATGAGGCAAAGCCTAGATATTGCTCCACCTTGTAAAAGATTGTCAGAGAGGAGTATAACTGCATATATATATATATATTGGAGTGCCATATAGTAACATGACACCTATCCTATTATATGGAAGGGATTACAGTTGGAATTGCAGAGGCGTTGTAACCATTAGGGAGAGGAATACTGGTGTATACTGTCACATGAAAAGCTAGCAGTTGGCCTACAGCGCTGAACTTTATGTTTGTTTGTACTGTCATGTACTTCTGTGTGGAAATATATTGTATATTAGTTATGAAGAAGGAGGCACAACCTTCTCATTTCAGGGGCCGTGGTATAGATGGTGATATTGCATCGTCCGGTCTGAGTACTGCGTGATCCAGAAAGCTGGCAGCAGTCTCCCTGCACGAGATAGCGGCCATTGTTTATTATACTATCAAACTGAGAAGCAAGCGAGCAGAGGATACAGGTTTCCTGCAGCTGCATTATGCGATAAGCGATTGTCAGCACGAGCCGCTCAACCTTGAATAAACTAACCCTGAAATGAACTTTAATATAAAACAAAAGGGACAGACATTTTAAAAGGAAAAAGTGAATCCTTCAATATTATTTCCACCAGTAACAAACACATGAAGTCGTGATGACAAACAACAACCTAGCACTAAAAGCCAGTATTACCTCATAATAATATATCACAACACTACACTCCTATTACAATAATATTATATGTCTGAACAAAGATCTTTTGTATAAATTTTTGTACGTAAACATTGTGCTTACATTTGATTGTGATTCCTGATTCACATTATAGTAGGATCAGGATATCTATATATTGAAAAAACTAATACATTGTATAAAAGTTAACACTTGACTTACTTAAGATAAATCTTTAGAGTGTTATCTGTTTGTGATTGTCATAGTGTTGTAAAGTGTTGTGGATATTAACTTAGGTGTTTATCTGTCTGTTGGTTGTTGTGAACTTACACTACATCACTATCATAACCCTAGACATTAAACGAAGTCATCATAAAATTCAAGAATAAGTCTGATTGAGGTCTAAATGTGGTAGCAAGCAAGGTCCTCTGTAACACACCAAACTTATTAGATACAGAGACCTTCACAGCTGATCTCAGTCAGTACACTAAGTCCCCTATACTATATTTATATATCCCAAATCACCACATAAATTGGGGGCTCGTCCGGGATTTGAATTTTTCAAAGCACCAATTATATTGGGTAGCTCACTTCAGGGAATTATAAAAATTAAAAAGGTATTCTTGGGTGGAAAATAAATAAGGTTGAGCTCTCAGTGCTTGTGGTTGTCCTTAGTATAATTAGTCATAGATCGAATTGTTTAGTTAAACATTGTATAAATTTGCCTGTTAGAAAATGGCTGACCTGGCAAAGTTTCGATCTACTGCTGTACAGACTGCTAAAGAGATGGGCATGGATGGACCAGAGTTGGTTCAATATGTAACTTCAGAGGTGGATAAATTTATTGCCCGAGAAGATAAAAGATTAGAAAAAGAAGCAGAAAGAAAGTTAGAGCCTGAAAAAGAAATTAAGAGGTTGCAGAATGAGGCTGACAAAGAGGCTAGGGCATTAGAGGCAGATAGGGAGGCAGAGATTAAAATGCTCCAATTAGAAGAGAAAAAGGCTGAAAGAGAAGCCGAAGAAAAGAGATTGACTGCCGAAAGGGAGGCAGAAAAAAAGAGACAGGCTGCTGAAAGGGAAGACAAGCAATTGGCTGCAGAGAGGGAAGCAGCAAAGGAGGAGAAAAGACTACAAAAAGAACATGGGTTACGACTAAGGGAGTTGGAATTTCAAGGCCATGCTCCTGAAAATGGTGCCAGTCCCTTTACCTCAGATGCCACTGCTAGTCAGGGAGCCTCAACCTCAGCTATGAGTTTTCATTTAGACCATTTTGTTGAGTAAGACGATGACATAGAAAGTTACCTAAATAGATATGAACTTTTAGCTACCACGTATGGTTTAGAGAGAGTAAGGTGGAGCCTAAAGTTATCACAAGGGCTTCGTGGTACAGCTTATGAAGTTTTTGCCAAGATGAGCAGAGATGACCAAGACAATTATGACATGTTAAAGCAGGCTCTTTTGTTAAGATATGAAAAGAATGGAGAATTTTATAGAAAAAAGTTCAGGAATGCTAAACTACTGTCAGGTGAGACATATCATCAGTTCTCTGCACGGTTAGAGACATACTTGGAGAAATGGACTGCTTTGGGGAAAACCCAAGATCTTAAGGAAATGATCCTTATAGAGCAGCTAAGAGAGTCCATGGCTCCAGACCTGAGAAAGTTTCTCATGGAACAAGGTGCAGAGAGGCTGGGTGAGTTACTAAATGTCGCTGAAAGATATCAGGCAGCTCAAGCAGAGGTAACTGGTAATAAAAAGAAACAGGTAGACAATTTTAAGGCACCACAAAACTTTAATAAGTTTGATCATAGAGATCAGAACAAAGGTAAGCACCAGTTTGATAGGCCACGGTATGATAATAAAAATAAAACCCCACAATTCGATGAAAGGAAAATTGATGAAAGAAAATCTTTCAACCAAGGAAGGAAGTGGTGTAAAGCTTGTCGGATGGACAATCATGATACTGACCGTTGTAGAAGGAAACCTGTGTATATGGCCACCCTTCAGGTCAGGTCGACCTCTAGAAAGGAGGAGGATATTCTGATAGATACCACTCCAGATGAGATGAGGAAGGCGCAGGCTGGGGATAAGACCCTCAATCCTTGTTTTAAGAAATTGTCAAATTAACATACACCTCCAGGAAAAGGAGACTTCTATATGAAGAACAAACTGATATACAGGAAGGCCGGAACTAGATCCAATGGTCAGGGACAGCTGGTACTTCCTAAAAAATATAGGGCAGAGTTAATAAGGAGCTTACATGTGAAACAAGATGGAGACCATGAGAAAATAGGTACCATCATCCAAAAGGTGGCTCACAATTATTATTGGCCCAAGGCAATGATTGACATTGAGAATTTTGTAGAAAAATGTGGCATATTACATGAGGGAACACCCACAAGTGGGAACAGTGATCAGAACCTAGACACGCCACGGGGCAACCTTAGGCCTGACACTGAAAAGAAAAATAAATTTAATAAAGTGGACAAATTGGAATGGGGGCCCCCTTTTCACGGACAGTCTTCACTTGGATGTTTTACAATGGCCACTATGCAGCGAGTACCAAGAGATGTCTTACCCCAGAATTGGCCGAAAATCCCTCAATCGGACTTATGTGAACTGGAGGAAGATAAACGAGAGAAGAGATCTCTCACAAAGAATTTTAAGTGGGGAGAGAGCCCCAAGAAAAAAATTGGTAGCGGTCGTTTTGCGAATGATGATTCTGGGAAGAAAAATCATCACTACAGTGGTTCTAGTTGAAGAGACCATACCGGTGCATGGAAAAATAGGTCAACAATATTAAAGGTCCATATGTAGCCTGTTAAGAACGTGGACTGATGAAAAGGCAGAGGAAAATATTACATCATCCTACCAATATGTGAATGAGCTGACCACTCGTTTAAAAACTGGCTGGAAACTTGCCAATGAAAATTTGAGACAAGCCAGGAAAAAGCATGCTGCCTATTATAACAAGAAAGCTAAAGACAGAGATTTGGTTGTGGGAGAGAAGGTACTGCTTCTTCTACCCGGTAGCTAGAATAAGTTACAAATTGGATGGCAAGGTCCATATACAGTTCTAGAGAAGGTATCTAGAACAAATTATAAGATAGATAAGAAGGGGAAAGAAAAAATCTATCATGTGAATCTCCTGAAGAAATATTTGGAAAGAGAAAATCAGGAAGAGACACATTTGCTGACCTTGTCTATTGCAATGGAGATGAAAAAAGAACCACTTTCATCATTTGAATATCCATTACACCCCTGTGAGACCACTGCACAGGTTAAAATCAGTACACATTTAACGAAAAGTCAGAAGGAGAGAGTGCAACAGGTTCTAGATGATCATACAGAGGTGTTAACGGACCGTCCGGAGCATACAAACTTATTAGAATATGATATGAAACTTGTAGACCCAACACCAGTCTGTATGAAAGCCTATTCGATTCCTTTCGCTAAGGAGAAAGCTTTGAAGGAAGAGATAGACTATTTGTTGAAGGAAGGAATTATTTCACACAGTGAATCTTCGTATAGTTCCAGTGTGGTGCTCTTGAGAAAACCCTCTGGAGAACATAGACTCTGTATAGATTACAGGAGACTGAATGCTATCACAGAAGGTCAGGTGGATCCATTGCCGGATACAACTCAGCTGTTTGCCAGGCTGAATAAAGCTAAATATTTCTCAAAGGTGGATCTGGGCAAAGGCTACTATCAGATTCCAGTAAAGCCTGAGGTTAGACCTTATCTAGCTTTTAGTACCTCAGAGGGACACTATGAATTTAACAGATTGCCATTTGGATTGATAAATGCGCCCAGTGTCTTCTCTAGAATGATGAGAAAATTGTTGGATCCCCTGAATAATCCATGCATCACAAACTTCATGGATGATATCCGCATAGCGACAGAAACATTTGAGGAACACATTAACTCTCTGAACATGTTGTTTGATCGACTTAGAGAAGCGAATTTGACAGCCCGACCAACCAAATGTTGCGTTGGGTGTAAAGAATTAGAATTCTTGGGACACACAGTCCATCAGGGAAACATGACCCCTGACCCCAAGAACTTGGAGAAACTGAGAAAAGCACCGAGGCCACAAACAAAGAAAGATGTGAGATCTTTTGTCTCATTATGTGGTTTCTACCAAAAGTATATCAAAAACTTTAACTCCATATGTGCACCGTTAACTGATTTGACACGCAAAGGAAATCCAGATCGAATTACTTGGACAGCACAGTGTGAATTAGCATACCAAGAATTGAAGGAAAAGCTCACAAGCAAACCTATTTTGAAATTACCTGACTTAAGTCAAAAATTCATTGTGAGAACGGATGCTAGTAATATCGGTTTGGGTGCCACCCTGTTACAGAAGTCAGATTCACTGGATGGGGAATTAATCCCAGTGGCATATGCTAGTCGTAAGTTGAATACAGCTGAAAAAAAATTATTCAACTAGTGAAAAAGAATTTCTCGCAGTGATATGGGCGATCAACAAATTCAATATTTATCTGTATGGGAGAGCATTCAAGTTACACACGGATCACAAACCCCTGGCTTTTCTGGCGCAAGCTAGGCATGAAAATTCCAGGTTACTCCGCTGGTCTTTGCTTTTACAGCTATTCCAGTTCAGTATAGAATATATTTCTGGAAAAACTAACCTAGGTGCTGATTTTCTAAGCCGCCATCCGTGCGATGAGAATCAAAGTAATCACCAGGCATAGATAGAAATTTATCTATGTGTATATAGAATTAGGGACTGACATATGATGTCTGTTTTAAGTGGGAAGAATTGTGGTGAAAAATTCTAATACCCATATATAAATTAGAACATAAATGTAAAGCCGAACGAAATAATACGATAGGAACGAACGAACGAACGAAGAAAGAAGAATGGGGAAAGACCAGTGCTTTCCCAGTATAGATAGCGCTTCCGTTTTATAACGCCGTAATGGCTGAACTCAAAAGATATCCACTTTTCCTACTTCGTTCGTATAGGCCTAACGATACGGCGATAGTAAATACTACACGCGAATCATAGTAGTTCTAAAAATAGAACGTGTACTGTAATTTATAAACGACCTTGATACTAGAACTGACATAGTGCAAGTTCAAGCAAATGTTAGCCTAGAAAGACAGACGGACGAAGAAAGAGAGAGAGATGGGCTGAACGGCGCGATAATGCTACGCCGTCTCGCGAGTCAAAAGAAAAAAAAAGTGAACGCATAACACATTGCCCACGCGTGAGAGTGATTTTAAAAAAAACAAGGATGAAAAAACTAAAGATTAGACAAAAGGTCCCGAATCAATCTTAGCTCTTATTGGGAAACATGACATTCTACTGTTTTACACCTGATTCCTGACTTTATACTGATAGTACAGTCTAAAAGAAGCGGACAGGTCGTAGTTTAAAAATAAACAACTAACATCGAAAAAAGACAGTATTTTTAAATAAGCCATTTAGCCCCATGATAATCATATATTCGGGTACCTAGAGACTTATGGACTGAGAATATGTACTTAGTTGTCTAAATAGTCCATTAGATAATTAAATATTGGTAATAAAACATATAGAGAACGTGGATACTGTCAGGTTTGGTCATATCTGCTTGGGGTGGAATTCCCTGAATTTTGTTGAAACATAATAGTGACAGGAAGTCTAAGATAGTACGAGGGAGGCCATTGGCTGAACTTTGAAGTTAAAAGAAATTGGATTGGGTGACCTATGAATAACAAATAAATGCCTAGAAACGGAGTAAAAGTGAATGAAAAATTGAAGAACAGTGTACTCTTTTGAAAATATTCAAAACGATTGGCCAATACACTGGATATTGGCAGAAGAAATCTTAGAGGGGACGCCATATCGTTACACATTGTGAGAGATGAGAACAGGCAGTGTTATCTAAAACTAAATATGTGATACAGCCTGGACATACGGCAGATCAAAACTGTACCAGTCATCTTTAGTGTGTATTTCCTTACGAATTGTGGTAAGCTAGACATTTTAATCTGTATTTTATATGAAAATTGAATGTGAAATGATAAATTATGTCTGTATGTGTGTGGTTCAGTAGCAAACATGAGGCAAAGCCTAGATATTGCTCCACCTTGTAAAAGATTGTCAGAGAGGAGTATAACTGCATATATATATATTGGAGTGCCATATAGTAACATGACACCTATCCTATTATATGGAAGGGATTACAGTTGGAATTGCAGAGGCGTTGTAACCATTAGGGAGAGGAATACTGGTGTATACTGTCACATGAAAAGCTAGCAGTTGGCCTACAGCGCTGAACTTTATGTTTGTTTGTACTGTCATGTACTTCTGTGTGGAAATATATTGTATATTAGTTATGAAGAAGGAGGCACAACCTTCTCATTTCAGGGGCCGTGGTATAGATGGTGATATTGCATCGTCCGGTCTGAGTACTGCGTGATCCAGAAAGCTGGCAGCAGTCTCCCTGCACAAGATAGCGGCCATTGTTTATTATACTATCAAACTGAGAAGCAAGCGAGCAGAGGATACAGGTTTCCTGCAGCTGCATTATGCGATAAGTGATCTTCAGCACGAGCCGCTCAACCTTGAATAAACTAACCCTGAAATGAACTTTAATATAAAACAAAAGGGACAGACATTTTAAAAGGAAAAAGTGAATCCTTCAATATTATTTCCACCAGTAACAAACACATGAAGTCGTGATGACAAACAACAACCTAGCACTAAAAGCCAGTATTACCTCATAATAATATATCACAACACTACACTCCTATTACAATAATATTATATGTCTGAACAAAGATCTTTTGTATAAATTTTTGTACATAAACATTGTGCTTACATTTGATTGTGATTCCTGATTCACATTGTAGTAGGATCAGGATATCTATATATTGAAAAAACTAATACATTGTATAAAAGTTAACACTTGACTTACTTAAGATAAATCTTTAGAGTGTTATCTGTTTGTGATTGTCATAGTGTTGTAAAGTGTTGTGGATATTAACTTAGGTGTTTATCTGTCTGTTGGTTGTTGTGAACTTACACTACATCACTGGCATAACCCTAGATATTAAACGAAGTCATCATAAAATTCAAGAATAAGTCTGATTGAGGTCTAAATGTGGTAGCAAGCAAGGTCCTCTGTAACACACCAAACTTATTAGATACAGAGACCTTCACAGCTGATCTCAGTCAGTACACTAAGTCCCCTATACTATATTTATATATCCCAACTCACCACAAGCACAATGAAGGTGTAGCCATTATTCTACAGAAAGGAATAGAAAGGACATTACTGGAATGGAAACCCATCAACAACAGAATAATAAGAATAAGATTGAGAGGAAGATTCACTAACACTACAATAATACAATGCTACGCACCAACGAATGACAGCGATGAAGAGGTCAAGGATGAACTCTTTCAACAACTGCAGAAAGAAATGGAAGACACACCTAGATATGATCTTATCATAGTAATCGGAGACCTCAATGCGAAAGTTGGAACACACAATACATATAATGAAAGAGTGATGGGGAAATGCTGCAGCGGAACAGCAAACGAAAATGGGGATAAATTAATAAGTTTCTGTAGCATTAACAACCTGGTCATTGGAGGAACACTTTTCCCACACAAAGAAATTCACAAATTAACATGGGAATCACCAAATGGCCGGGACAGAAACCAGATAGACCACATCATGATTAATGGTAGATGGAGACATGCATTACAAGATGTGAAGGTAAGAAGAGGTGCAGATGTGGGAAGTGATCACCATTTAGTAGTAGCAAAACTGATAGTAAAACTATGAAGGGCTGGACCAACTGTAACTACACAGAAAAGCTTTGACATCAGCAAATCGAAGGACCCCCTTACCAGAAAAGCTTTTGCAGCTGATATAAAGAAGCGATATCAATTTGCCAAAAGTCAGGAAAAGACATTGACTGATGATATAGACCAGAAACTCAACACCATTTCAACAATATATAAGGAAAGCAGCAAATCATAATTGGGATTCCAGGAAAGGAAGAAGCAAGACTGGATAACACCAAAAAACGTTAAACACCATAGCGATGAGAAAGGAAATGAAAAGAAAGAAAACTGAAGTTAAGTCTCCCAGGTTAAAGCAACTATATAGCGAACAGTACAGTCAGCTGGACAAAGAAGTTAAACGCCAAACCCGAGCCAACAAAAATAATTTCCTAGACGATCTTGCAAGACAGGCAGAAAAAGCAGAACTGAGAAATTAACAAAGCACAGTATACAAAATAACTAAATTCATCAGCGGAAAACGAGGTGCAAAGATTATTACATTAGTAAGAGATAAGCAAGGAAATCTCATCACGACAGCAGAGGGACAAGAAACAAAATGGGCAGAGCATTTCAGAGAAACTCTGAACAAGGCGTTTTTCATTCCAGGGCCTACGTAAGCGTTCTTTAGGGACACTCTTGTAGATTTCCCGCAGTGGAAATTCCAGCGAATTTTTGCTGAAGGATTTTCAGTCCACTGTGTTCGGTGATCTGTGACACTATTGTTTAGGTGTGACGAACTGTTTTATTGTCGTTATTGTGGTATTTTTTCTCTGTGCCTTAGTATCTTGATTAATTTGTTCGTGATTATCATTCTCAATCTTACTATCATTTATTTTATACAAATTTTGTTTTTATACACTGTGCTGTTGCTTGTCTTGTCACTCCTCTCGCAGTGTAATTGCATTCTTTGCAATATTTTTTCTTTCGTTCTGCTTTCTTGTTTATTTGATTCTGCGAACGTTATCATTTGTCTTGGGTATTTCGTCTTGGTTTTTGTTATTTTCCGTACTTTTATCATGTATTTCTTGTCCTAAGATTAAAAGATTGATTTATAATTATATGCTATATTTGTATACACCTTCTATTAACAAGGACTTGTCACCCACTAATTAGGGATAAGATTAACTTCATAGATAATATCTTAGAAAATTAGACAAGATGTCTGTATTAGAGTATTTTATGGATTATGGAAGATTGAGTGGTTTGAAGGGTGAGGCTTTAGTAGTGTATGCAGCCAGCGCATCGGAAGAGAGGAGAATATGTACTCCAGATTGGTATGAATGGAAGAGGAAAGAAGAAATATCTAAAGAGAGTCAAGCAGAATTGCTTTTGGTGGATATGAATCGTGCAGAGAAATTGGCTGAGACGAAGAGAAGAGAAGAATTGGCTCCTCCTCATGAGTTTAAATTAAGACAATCTAAACTGGAGAAGGAGAAAAAGGAGCTAGAAGATGAGATGAGCCATTTACAATACGAACAACGTTGTAAGGAAAATGCTCTGACTAGTGTGCTAGAATTAATCAAAATGGACTATGAGAAATTAAAAGTTGAGGCCGAGAAACATGAGGAGTCAATTACAGAAGAGCTTCTTGCTTTATTGGATGATAATGCAGATCTCCATCGCCAACTTAAAAAGAAGAATACTGTATTTCCCGAGAAGGTTGATGAGCTTTGAATAGCCATCATAGTGCTATTGAAGCACTCAAACTTGAACTTGTACAGGAGAGGGCTAAGGCTTTAGAAACTATCCAAACTCTCCAACAAGAAATTAACAGCCTTAAATTGGAGACTACATCTCAGAAGGAAAAATTGAAAGTAGATCTTAGGGATAGAATTGCTAAAGAGAAGATTCTTACTTCTCAGTTACACGACTTAAGGTTAGATTACAATAGGCCTTAAGTTGAAACCCACGAGAAAATACATAAAGCTCTTGCCAAAGAAAAAGCTATTACAGAATTGGAAATTACGAAACTTCGTAACAGAATTGATGGCCTATTAGATGTTGTCTTAAACAACAAGGTGTTGTCGAAACTTGCTGTCAGAATTGGGTAACAGTCAGTCCTTTAGATCACGGTAAAAACTCTGATAAATTTCATGTCAAGGCTCCACAGACCAACCGTGCATCGACTTTTCAGAGTTCTGATAAATTCGTAACAGGGGACAAAACTATTAGTACTCGTTCCCAAAATAATACCCATTATGTTCGTAACAATAAGGATTCTACCATTCCTGTGCACAGTGGTTTCGCTGGTGCTATTACTCATCATACTCCGCACAGTCAGTATGATGTACCTTTTAAGCACATTCCCACATGCAAAAATACAAGAAATAACCAAGGTTCTCCCTCGTTAGAGAGAGCACACCATCCACCTAGAGCACAATTTCGTGCTGATAACGCGCATGTAGTGGGTTCGATCCCCACATATGGTGGTGTTATTACACGCTCACGCACCGTATTAGTGCGCAATCTACCACCTCATACTCCATGGCATGCAGTGGCTGATTTTTTTCACTTCACTGCAAACGTAAAATTTGTGCGTGTTTTGCCATCTCACAATATCAGGTAAGGACCACCATTCCCTCAATTTGCAATTGGTTCCTAATTCTGCTACAAGCAGATATTGATACGTTTCTACTTGCTTTTTCTGGTGTATGTATTGTATGCAGCGCATTGTCCTCAGTGCGACATACTTCTCACGCTGCTATTTTTCTCGGACACTTTTATCGCCCTATATTATTGATAATTTCAATTCAGTCTGTGCTACTTTCACTGCTACCCTTTCTCGTTTATCGGAGGAAGGTTCGACTAACATCGTACAGTGGTCTAAAGTTTGCACGGCCACATTTGGTAGGTTAAAGTTAAAGTTAACTTTTTTCGCTAATAATATCCTACCGTTACCAAACAGGAATTTTCATTTGATTATTCGCAGGAACTTCTTCTCGAAAAGAATCGGAGCTGTTATACGTGTCTTCATACCATTGACTGAATTTGAGCGTCGATACTCTGCAATAGACATCAATATGTTGGACAATTCAAGATCTCCAAAAGACGCTGTCGCCTTGCACCCGTTGGACTTTACCATTCAAGCCATTCGGAATTCTGACTCCGCAGTGGATGATTTTTGTCTCAACGCGCTCACAAGACTTTCCAAGGCCGCTGGAGCTTTGACATTGTGTTCTTTGACTTTTATGTGACACGTTATTAGAATATTATTCATACACGACAGTGTGTTGATGAGCATTGTACGAGTGACAATAGTATTGACTATAGTATTTAAGCTTAACGTATCATTACGATACATTTTGGTAGTGAACATTTACCAAGTGTGTGTTTTTTCTTTTTTTCTGATATTGTTATTTATTTGCATTACCCAACACTTAGTTGTGCACCAGTAGTAACTGTTTATAGCGGTATTATTTTCTGATTTCAGTAATAAGCTCATTATTAGTACTTAATAAGTTAATTAACTTGTTTCTCTTGCCTATTATGCTCTATTTAGATTGTAGCTTTCATCTTTCTTCTTCTTTGACCCTTAGCCGCCGATCTTCAAAGAAGTCAGTGGCCATCACGCCTAGTGGCGTCTTTAGGGCAACAACAAATTGATTCCACTTTGCTCGGTCGGCGGCCATCCTTCGTATAGTGCCCCAACTCTGGTTCATTCTTTGCATCTCAGCCTCCACAGTCCTCCGCCAGGTTGTTTTTGGTCGGCCTCTCTTTCGTTTTCCTTCAGGTGTCCAAAGCATAGCTGTTCTTGTGATGGCATCAGGGTCATCTTCATACTCCACACATACTTCCATCCCTCTATTGTTGGTTTATTTCAATGACTTAACATATAATATAATAGAATTTGATCGACCTCACATTTTTGTTCAATGTAATTTTTAAAAAAAATGATGTTACCATTTTTTTCCCCGGGGGTCGGTGTAATCTGTTAAGTCATGTTTTTGAGTAGGAGTTAAGTGTTTGGGATTCTTACGTAGGGGTCTGATTTTTTTTATAGACACGCTAGTAAGCACGTTTAAAGTAATGAGATGATTTTTTACTTGGGTGCTTTGTACGCTATATTTTTTTTTGAACATAGCTCAACTGAGTATGTGTTAGTTTTAAAAAAATAAAGAAAGTGTTCAAATGTTCTTAGTAGTAGTTGGGGGAGAGATACGATCAAGCGGTTAGTTCGCACTTGAGTAAAAATGTACTGAGTTGTTTTGAGAAACTATAATCTCGGGCATTTAGTATCTGGCAGAGCTTCGAGGCGGTTTTTTTTAATAGTCTCCCGAGTGTGTCCAGAGTGGTTTTGGATGACAGAGATTTGATATGATTCATATTCCTATGGAGGATATTTGCTAATGCAATGTACAGTGAGTTGCTGTTTATGCAACCCTTTTTCTGATGGATTTTTACTGTCATTACCATGTATGATGAGTTGCTGTGTATGCAACCAATTTCTGATGGGATATGTACTTTCACACTTTATGATGAGTTGCTGTTTTCCGCAACCTATTTTCCATGGATTATGCTTGCTGTTCTAACTTGTGATTTGCTGTGATCTGTTGTCCATGATGTCAACGTTACTGTCTTAAATAAACTGTGTATAAGTTAAAACTAGTTGGTCTATTTCCTGACCCATCGTTACTGTTGTGTGGGTGACATCAGAGACATATGAGTTTAAAGAACTCACGACATTCGCCTATTATATTTACACACCTATCGGCCATTAACAGTAAGTCCGACCTTACTGACATCGTCCTTGTCAGTGGTACTACACCACAACACCCACCACAAATATTCAACATTAACAGAACAGCTTGTAACGAATTTTCTACACAGTAACAGAAACAACTAGAACAAATTAGAATGACAAGGAAAAACAAAACAATACAAAACAAACTAAAAAGTCCATTCAATATCAGTAGCAGAAAAATTAAAAACAAACAAACAAACAAAAAACCACCAATCCAAAACCAACAAAAGCCCAGTAGATAACAAAATGTCAATAGCGAGAGAGAGAAAGAGAGAGAGAGAGAGGGAGAGAGAGAGAGAGAGAGAGAGACAGAGACAGAGACAGAGACAGAGAGAGTAATATGGTATCATTGAAGAAAAAACATTACAGACACAATAGACATTAAACATTGCCACAGCAAACGGCACATAAATTACAGCATGGAAGAGCCAACACTTAAGAAAAACAGCACAGTAATACATTATATGGAATGATGAACACTTTATACCCAAATTATAACCCACATGGGGTTGAACCGGGTATCCCTTCAAATAAAAAACACCGGTTTTCAATTGCAGGTTCAAAACCCAAACCAAACAGATGGTCTTACAGAAGCAAGACTAGATTTGCAGTTACTCTCTGAAATTACTTCGAACGTGCTGCGCCTTTAATCTTGACCAGAGACGTGGGAACTCCAGTGACTTATCTGCACAGAACCCAACAACCCAGCGAGAGCAGAAACAACCATTCGTAGCTAAGTGAAACCTATAAGCTGCCACGTGACTTCTTTCATTAAACACTTAACCATCACACGTTGATGAGTATTTTATGTTAAAGATTATTCCATTTCTTTTTAAACTGTTTCAACTTATACGATTATTAAATCTTTTAGTTGTTAATATACAAATGTAACTTCGATTTAATCATTTTGAATGTACTGCATGTTTGTCTCAGTACATTTACTAAATACATTCTAAAAAGAGCTATTCCATAATAGTAAGATATCCACTGAGTAAATCTGAGGTGAGAGCTTAAACGAGCTGAAATTAGTCATTGCATAAATCTTCATAAAAGGCATCGGATCAGATATAATAAGTTAACAATTGCCCTGCCAATGCAGTATTGTTCTTGACTTCTGAAATATATTATGAACACTCCCTTGAGACAGAAGCTTCATTATTCTCCTATCTACAACTCTGCCAAAAGCAATCTTGTGTGAAGGTAGACACCTTTGAAGACCCATATTAGATACGCTTGAGTTTTGGCCACTGTTGGACCACTACTGCAAAGCAGGGAAGCAGTTCCGTGATACACGGACTTTATACGAGACTGGTTCACTACTGTCATGGCTGGATCTTGTTGTTTAATTCTGAAGGAAGAATTATGAATTATTATCTGGGAATATTTGTATTTCATATAATGTTTGTGTTTCATGGCATTTCCCTAATACAGTGTTCAGTTTGGGACTAAATTTCGGTGTTTATTGGTTTACGCTGGAATGGATGTGTCAATTATGGTGTAAGAAGATAGTAAGCATATTTGAGGATTAATAAATGTGACAGCATGCATCACCCCAGCATGTGTCATTTGGGGGCTCTTTGCGGGAAATTGTACCCGCCAGAAGAATATAGCCAGCCGTGCCAAAAGTATTCAGCCATTTTATAATCCAGGGTTGCCAGTCAAGAAATATCTACTTATATTCCTGAGAGTTTCGCTCATGTATGTTGGCGTGTTCACACAACACTGAGTTCCAAAGACTAGGCAGTGTTCAGCCTACTATCGATTTAAATTACTGGTTTCACGCAACACGTAATATTCAAGACATTTGCATGTAAGAGCAGAAGGTATTGCCACTAGTATCGGTTATCAACGCTTGAGTTTGTATCAAACGGAAGAAGCTACACTCTGTTTCAAGAATTTATATGCTTGGTTGACATTCATCAGCGCTTGAGTGGTGGCTAGTTGGACAGCTGCACGCTGTTTTCGCGGACTTACATACGGTTATATAGACGCATTGTTATCGTCTTGTTTGTGGTCCTTACTGACGTTCTTTTTGCCATAGTGTCAGGACTACCAGCAGTGATATGTACAACATAATTCAACATTGAAAATCTACCCGCTTGCCGCATCTTGTGCAGTATCAGTGAACATTCTTCATTCAAGAAAGTCGACGCTGCTTGCCGCATCTTGTGCAGTATCAGTGAACATTCTTAATTCAAGAAAGTTGACGCTGCTTACCGCATCTTTTGCAGTATCAGTGAACATTCCTACTTCAAGAAAGTCTACGCTGCTTGTCGCATCTTGTGCAGTATCAAAGAACATTTATAAGTCAAGACATCCTTACGGTTGAGTCTACGACTTTTGCCATATCCTTGCAGTGGAATTGATCATTTGAAAACCAAGGCATCATTACAGCAAGATGACTCGTCAGTACAGCTCACTGCCTCCTCCCTTGTGCATGAATACTTCTAGACAGTAAAGTCTACACCTCGTACTAAGCAAGGCACCATACAGTGAAAGGCTGCTAAACAGATAAGTCATTTTTGTGCTTTCATTGCTCTTGTTCGTGCGTACCACACTGTTGGCATTTCTGTCTTTACCTCATCTGTTGCTTGTTGTTATTGTGCGTAACTTACGTGATTGCTTAAATTATGTTTTAGAGTCAATGTTTAGTCTTCTTTATAGAGGAACTAATGTTGAGTTAATCTATTAGGATTTTGTTAAAATTAATCCCTTAAGGGGCCACATCTGTGTTGGATCGGGTGATATGGAGCGTTTGAGTGATTTCTTTGAACATAATGCACGTTAGTTGTGTTGGTTTAGTTCGTAGACAGCGTTGCAGTCGTATAAAGCCTCTTTCTTGTCCAGTTTACATGTTGTATTCTTCAGTTATTTTTCTTACTATCATTGTACATAAGTTCTTTTTTTAGTCCCATTGTGGCTGGTCGTCTGTCAGGTTCGGTGTTGTATATAAATCTATATTTTCTATTTATTTATTTTTTCTTCTGTTCTGTACGTTACTATCCACCACCGACCTGCTAGTTTTCGTTGTCCTTATTGTAGCGTCTGTTTTCTTCATCCATCACCTGTGTCATGAATATCGAATATTTTGCGGTATAGTTAGTAATTCGTATACGCTACTGCCGTTTGCAGATCAGTTTACCTTGTATAAATATAGATTTTTTTTCTCTGGTTTGGGTGACCTCAATATTAGTCGAAGGCAAGATGGCAAGTCTCAGAGACTTTATTGATATGGGAAAACAGTTGGACGAAACAGGCCTTGAACTGGAAACATGGGCAATGGAACAGTTCAAAGAGGCACAGACAGAAATAAAGCGAAAACAGGACGAGGAACGAAAAGAAAGATTTGATGAAAGACTGTTAAAGAGAATGGAATTTGAGGCAACTACGAAACAAAGGGAAGTTTAGGAAATTACCAAACAAAAGGAAGTTGAGGCGAAACAAAGGAAAGTTGAGGAAATTACCAAACAAAAGGAAGTTGAGGCAGCTACCAAACAAATAGAAATTGAAAAGGAAAAGGCCATTGCTTTAAAGAGATTAGAATTGGAAGCTTCTAGTCATGAGTCCTCTGGTAGAGAGTCCTCGGGGAAGGAACCATTCCATACATATAAATTAAGGTTACAAAATTCGACTTGATCGACGTGTGCCAAGAACGCTTCAAAGGAAAGATGATATCACTGAAGATAAAGAAAGAACAATGGAGTTCCATGTTATGCGATCTGCTCTCGGGCCAGGTGTTACAGACCTTTTTTTATTATCTGTAAATGACCGGCTCAACTATGATGTGGTAAAAGAAGCATTGCTTCGCAAATACCGTCTTACTTCACATGGTTATTCTATGCGTTTTAAAAACGAGAAACCCAGTAAAGATCAGGACTTTTGCGACTTTATTGCTAACATCAAACTAGCATTTACACGCTGGATAGATCTATATGGGATCAGTAAAGATTTTCAAGGCCTCAAAGATCTCATCTTGAGATCCTCTCGGCCTGTAGTTCGGACTTAGTTGCGTTCTTTCAAGAACGTAACCCAAAGAATCTTGACACCATATTAGAACTAGGGAGGCAGTATATGACTGCCCATCCTAGAAGGTCAGTACATAAGGAGGTGGAACCTGAGAATTTTCCGGTATGTTTTGCAAGGGAAGTAAACAATGCACCATATAGTAGACCGCGATTTGATAATGTGAACAGATAATACGACATGAGGTCTAGATTTGATAGGATATTTAACCACGATTCCATGCCGCGTTTTTCCCAGACCAATCGTTTTCCGCAGCGTCGGTCAGATAGCTCTAAATGGGGGTGTCGTAGCTGTGGTTCCTGGCGCCACGCATCCAAAATTTGTGACAAACCAGTTCCAAGCCCTACTAACACACCACCATCCAGCCCAAAGGGAAGTCCAAGGAAAAACTACCATCGTGAAGCTCACTGTTACCTTTGTAATGCGACGGATCATTTCTTAAAAAATGTCCGACTAGGAAGACAGAGCATGCAAACGCTACATCGGTATTAGAAATATTTAACAGTGAAGATTGTCTAGGTTGTAAGCCTTTATTCAAACCTAACGGTAGGCCGAAACTGATCTGTGGTCACGCTTTGCCTGTGTTGTCATCGATTGAGGAAGGCGGCACTTTGACTTTTTACAGAGGTTTGGTGTCCGGTAAACTAGTACGTGTGCTACGAGACACGGGTTGTACGACGATTGGAGTGAGACGTTCATGCATTGACGAGTCGTGTCTCGTCAAAAAAACTGCCAGATGCGTTACCTTTGGAGGCAGAGTAGAGTACTATCCCCTAGCGGTTATCGAAATAGATACTCCTTTCCTATCAGGTAAAGTTCGTGCTTGCGTCCTCGACTTGCCTGTCGCAGATTTAATTATAGGCAATTTACCGAAAGTGCAGAACTGCACACAGCAAGATATAGATGACTGGAGTCAGCAACACTCACTTGTAGCAAACGCAGTCACTACTAGGGCACAGAAAAAGGCTGAGGATTAACAGGTGGATAATGATCCGATACTGTTACTTAATAATAATGCTGCTAACCCAAACAAAGATCCCGAGGATCTTTGTACGTCTTTTATAGAACAGCAGCATGCTGACTTATCTCTTCGACCTTTGTTCGATTTTGCTGAGAATGCTGATATTAAACACACTAAATCAGCGAGATATTGGTTTCAATTAAAGAATGAAATACTAACCAGATGTTTTGCCAAAAATCATTCTCTAATGCGGCAAATTGTCTTGCCCAGTTCACTTAGGACTATGGTGCTTAAAACCGCACATGATTGCCCGTTCGCAGGCCACATGGGAATAGCTAGAACCAAAAATAAGGTATTATCACCGTTTTATTGGCCAGGTTATAATAAAGACATTCGGGAATATTGTCGTTCGTTCGTGGTGTGCCAAGATACTTTTCCCAAAGGCAGGGTCCCATTGCAGGTTACGGACATCTCTTCTAGACCATTTAAGAAACTTGCAGTAGATATTGTAGGTCCCCTGCCCATAATGTCTGACAGAGGACATCGTTACATTCTTAATGTGGTAGATCTTTGCGCTAGATGGCCCGAGGCTGTCCCTATTAAAGTAATTACTTCCGCGGCCGTAATAGAAGCTCTCCAAATGTTATTCAGTAGGTTCGGGTTTCCGGATGAAATATTATCCGATAGAGGGACACAGTTTACATCAGACGTGATGAAAGAGGTATGCAAAATGCTAAATATTAAACAGTCATTCACAACTCCTTATCATCCACAAACTAATGGCACATGCGAGCGTTTTAACGGATCGTTGAAGCGTATGCTAGGAAAGGTGACGACAGAGTCATCCACAGAGTGGGACATATACTTACCAGCCGTGCTTTTTGCTTTTAGAGAAGCACCGCAGGAAAGTACGGGGTTCTCGCCATTCGAACTTATATATGGAGCTAATCCTCGTGGCCCCATGAGTCTGTTGAAGGATTTGTTCATCGGTAAATACCCCAACGAGGAGGTGAAATCTTCATACGGATTAGTTGTCATTCTGCAAGAGCGCATCGTGAGATCATGTCAGATTGAGTGTAAAGTGAGCTAAGTATCGAGCTTATGCTAGCCGTAACAGGAAATTCTTGGCTTTCAACCTGGGGATAAAGTGTGGCTCTTGCTCCCCACCAATAGAAATCATTTGCTTATCTCCTGGCAGGGTCAATTTTCTGTAATTCAAGCAGATACAGACGTAGATTATATGATTGAAGTGAAGGGGAAGGAAAAAATATTCCATGTCAACATGTTAAGACCCCACTATGAACGCCCTGATTCCCTCCAGCACATTGCGGAAGCCATTCTTAAGGATACGCAGGAAATTGCATGTTCTGCAATGGTGGCGGGAAAAGGCTGTGTTAGGGAGGATATCCATCTCCACTTGTCTCTTCTTCCCTTACAACAGTCAGAGTCATGGAAGAATGTAGAGATATGTAACTCCATTCCTCTCGATCAACAACGGCAACTTCAAGCATTACTTCAAGACTATGCTGATGTGCTGACGGATAAACCAGGCAGGCCGACACTGATAAGTTACTACATCAAATTTTTAGATGAGCGCCCCATTAGACTGAAACCGTACCCGCTACCTCTCCATTATAAGGCTGCAGTGGAAAGAGAGATAGACGAAATGCTCCACTTGGGGATTATTGAACCTTCTGAGTCCCCATATGCATTCCCGTTAGTGATTGTTAGAAAGAAAGATAACTCTTTACGTATCTGTATTGAATTCAGGTGCTTAATCGCTATTAC
Source organism: Oreohelix idahoensis (assembly GCA_024509875.1). NCBI lineage: Eukaryota > Metazoa > Mollusca > Gastropoda > Stylommatophora > Oreohelicidae > Oreohelix > Oreohelix idahoensis. Next base: position 136,044 of record JAMPIV010010395.1, read on the forward strand.
AATAACAAACGCAGAACCTATATCAAATCAGGATGACCTGTTAGCACAAATGTCGAAAGCTTATTTCTTTAGTAAGTTCGACATGTCTAAAGGCTACTGGCAAGTTCCTCTGACGGAATCGGCAAGATCTCTGACAGCTTTTGTCACGCCAAAAGGTCTGTTCCATTGGAACTATATGTGCTTTGGACTTGTTAATGTCCCAGCGACATTCGTGCGTATGATGAGAAAGCTACTCGGCGACCGGCCTGATGTAGTCACTTACCTGGACGATATTTGCCTCTTTAGTGATTCTTGGAAGCAGCATGTCCATGGACTGTCATCACTTTTGGCATGTCTTAGACAGCATAATCTAACAACAAGACCCATAAAAGTCAAAATCGCATTCCACGAACTTGGGTTTCTAGGATATAGAGTAGATGGGGGAATGCTCAAACCAGAAGACACTACTGTAACGAAGATTATGAATCTCCAAGTTCCTTCTAGCAAAAAACAAGTACTCTTGGGAGTTGATCCATTTTTACCATAGATTCATTGCCCAGTTCTCGTCACTGTCTGCCAATCTCTCCTCATTAACGCACAAAGGTTTGCCTAATAGAGTGGTATGGACGGATGAGTGCGATGTGGAATTAAAAATGATAAAATGTATTTTCTCCAAACAACCAATTTTGATTCTACATAACGTACATCTTCCATTTGTCCTCAGGACAGATGCGTCCTCTGTGGGCATAGAAGGATGCCTAATGCAAAAACATCAAAACACTCTGCATACGGACTTATATACAAGTCGGAAATTATTACCAGCAGAGACCAGATATGCTACCATCGAGAGAGAATGCTTAGCCATTGTATGGTGTGTTGCGAAGCTTTCCAAGTATCTGATGGGAGCTCTTTATTTCTTAACACAGATCATAAACCTTTAGCATATATGAGGACGGAAAAATCGCCAAACAGCCGGTTAACAAGATGGTACCTACTGCTACAACAATATGACTTTTCTGTAATACCTCTTGAGGGAAAATCAAATGTGTTGACGGATGCTTTATCCCGTCTATAACTTATAATATGTTCACAGATATATTTTTCATGAGACAATTTTGGATGATATTATCTTATGCTAATTTACCTGTAACTAGATGTAATAAACTCTTTTATTGTTCCAGACATTTACCTTGCTCTTTGAGAAAACAGTTTTCTTCTGGAGAAAGCGGTAGATGTCACGGCTGGATCTCGTTCTTTAATTCTGAAGGAAGAGTTATGAATTATTACCTGGGATATTTGTATTTCGTATAATGTTTGTGTTTCATGACATTTCCGAAATATAGTGTTCAGTTTGGGACTAAATTTCGGTGTTGATTGGTTTACTCAGGAATGGATGTGCCAATTATGGTGTAAGAAGATAGTAAGCACCTTTGAATATTAATAAATGTGACAGCATGCATCACCCCAGCATGTGTCAACTACACTGGTTCAGGTGCAAGAGGTATCGTGGCTGCCTGAAATGAGACAGTCGTGTTTTAAAGAACAGTCAAGAACAAGGGTGCTTAAGAGGCTCAGCAAAAATGTGGAGAGTGGATCATCCTGGCTATGGAACAACCATAACTGGCTATGGAACTATAGAAGAGAAATTGTTTTCAACACAAGGGTTACTTTCACAATTGCCTCCAGCTGGCAGAAAACAGGTGTGAAAGTTGACAGCTGCAACCAAAATAGGGTGGGTTCAATCCTCATTACTTTATAAAAGGAGGCTGTCACTTCGGTGTCATGACCCAACTGGACCTGTCCCTCATGGAGTGTCCACCAGTCATTCCATCAGTTTGTGTCATTAAGTCAACCCCTTTAATCTGTCTGCTCAACAATAACTATATCAATACAATGGTCAGATAGTTCATCATTCATTCATTCAGTCCACCAATAAATCAATCCGTCTGTTACAAAATCATTTTAAAAGTAGGTCCTTGAAGTTAGCAGTTTATCCGTTGTCTATCACTCAGTCACCAGTCAATCAAAAGGAGTACATCAGTCAATCCCTCGGTGTGTCAGTCAATACATGAACCAGTACGTTAATAAATATGACATTTAATATATTTCGTCAGTCTGTGAGTCAATACTTCTGGGGAAAAGGGGGGGGGGGGGGGGGGGGGGGCTGTTATAAAATATTAATGATGACAAATAAAAAGTGTTTTAACTATAAATCAACAGCATCCAGCTTAAAAAAGACAATCTTTTCCACATTTGCACCCCAAATGTATGACAGTTTATAATCATATTCGATACTTGCACACTACGATACATGTCCAGGAAACTCTTCTAAGGGCAGGAAGGGAAATAACTCCAAGTGAATATTCTGTGCTGAGCTAAAAGCCACGAGTATTAGGAAATTACCCGTTTCCTATATCTAGGGCTAGAATTGATTTTTTTTTAAAATCTTAATCGATTAATAAAATTTATTTTTTTTTTTTATTTTTTTTTTTTTGCGTACGCCCGCTAATACTCGAGGCGAAATCTCAGGTTATTACTATGTCTAACCTGACATTGATTTTACGTGAGTATCCCTTTTTAACTTGTACAGAGACAGGTGTCCCTCGCCATTCAGGCAAATACTCTCCGATTTCGGAGGTACTCATTGCAGCTGGGTCGGCTCAGGAGCCGCCAATCCCTGGTCGACGACACTCCTTCAAATGTCCTCGCCAGGTCTCGAGTTAATCCAGTCCAATTCCCGGTCGACGAAAAATCCTCAAATGCCGTCGCCCGGGTTTGATCCTGAATCACCCGGTCGCCAGAGCGGTGTTGTAACCACTACGCTAGCGCGGCTCCCTTAAAATTTATTTAATCAATGGTAATAGATCAATTTTGACCAATAACAAAAATTATTAAAAAAGCAGAAATAACATTATTTTTAAAGCACTAAGGATTTTATTTACAAATATTTGTTATGAGACAACATCGTCTTAAAAAATATCATGAAAATAGTGAAAAATTACAAACAAACAATTTATTATTATTGAACATGCTTGTCAAATTTAAAATTACAAACGTCTAACACAGCAAATGCTCTTACATTTAAGCAAAACATATAAACATTGCTAATAATTCAATGGTAAAGGGTAAAGGATCCCGTTACACGCCCATTGAGGCATATTGGGAATATGGTGTTAGGCCCATATTTTCTTGACCATCATAACTAGGGGTGACGTGGTCAACATCACGCCGGCCGCCTTAACCTTCCCAGAGTTGCTCTGGTACCCATTTGGGGCTTGGTCGACCCAGGAGCCGTTTGTGGCCTAAAAAAATCCCACCTCATCTGGGGATCGAACCACAGACCACTGAGCTAGGAAGCAAGTGCACTAACCACTATGCAACCGCGGCTCCCAATAATTCAATAATCGATTAAAATTTGCTTTATCATTCAATCTATTGAACATTTATTTTTGACCGATTAATCTATTAATTACCAGTCAAAGATTCTAGCCATACATATATCAAAGAAATATTAATTTGTAGGCAACTGTTCTCACCTGTTGTGAAACTTAGTAAAGGTGATTCACAGGCAAATCGACGTGTACGGCTACAATCAATATCACGCCAGCGGTAACCGTGATAAAATTTCTTGATTTCAATGCAATGTGTACCTTCAGGGATCAGATAAGTGGTTATGAAATAAACAATAAAAAGGTTAGAACAATGTCCATATAAGTTATCATTTCATTACATACCAATATCTTTTAGAAAGCTCAAAGATTATTATATATGTGTAACACAAACATTCGACGTTAAATCACTTAAAGAGAACTACTTAAGATGACTTCCACACATTATGCAAATTCTAATAATTCTCCTATATGCCATGTTGTATTTTATTATATCATGTCAGTTCTTATCAATGTATTTTCTGGAGAATAAAGATTCTCATATGTATGTATGTATGTATGTATGTATGTATGTATGTATGCATATATGTATGTACGGCAGAAAGGTTCTTGCGAGCTGACAAGGATGATCCCTGCAAAAATGTTATCAGTGACCACAACTCCATATATCGAATTAATAAGACAACTTTCATTAAAAGGTACCAAGAGCTTTCAGGGAAGCACTACATACCAGAGACTAGACTGCCTACTCAAGCTGTACCTGACCTACCACCTCACGTAGAACTAAAAATACCAATAATACCTACAAACCGTCTGCAACCTGCAAATAAAAGCCTCATACCTACACTGCTGAAAACACTTGCCACGGAAACCATCTGTCAGTATGATGAAGATATTATCCATGCTTACACAGACGGATCAGCTTTCAAAGCAGTCATAAATACTGGATATGGGGGCCATAATCATCCCACCCAGTACAGAAGAACATATCAAAATTGCAGGCCCCAGAGGTACCTGGTGCACAAACTACGAAGATCAAGTAGTCGCCATCCAGAAAAAAACCCTAACTAGAATTTTTGAACTCTTTGAATCGGACGAAATGGAACCAAATAGAAGTTTGGCTGAACACGTGGGCACAGGCTAAAACAGGAAGAAGTCTATTCAAACACCAAACAGCCCCAAACAAGGAAGATGCTATGAACCATATCGAACAAAGATACGAAACCAAAATTTTCAGATTGATGTACAGGCCACTGTACACTAAATGGTCACAGAAACAGAATGTGTTCACAAAATATCGCAAAATGTAGACACTGCCCAAACCCGTTGGAGACAGTAGAACACCACCTACTACAGTGCCCTGCACTTCACGGACTGAGACAACTACTGCTACCACACAACCCATCCATAGACAATACACTGTATGGCAGCTCAGAACAGCTTATACGAACTGCGCAGTACCATATAATGGCATCAAGGTCACCAAGAGCTGACGCTCAGTGACAGCGGATCAAAGTCAAGTCAAGTCAAGCCAGGTAAAGTCAAGTCAAGTCATGTATATACCAAGTGGATGAAGATAGGAATAACTTTGCCAGTTACAAGCTAAACCAAACGAACCATCTAGTTAAAAGATCGAAAGTGAAATGGCCAAGATCAATATGGGTAGAACTGAATGAAGAATGCGCGCGTGAAGGAGTGAGTGTAAACGTGGATGACAGTGGCCATTACAATGTACATGTAAACATAGATGAAAATGTAAGTCTAACATCCAAGTCAGCAAACACTTTTTATTCTGAATTTAAATCACATAAACTAAACCAAATTCTAAGGGAACTAAACAGTAAATCGTCACATGGAATGCGCGAAATGAAATTTGTAAACCACTCATTGTCATCTACCTTTCTATCTAACGTTAAACTAAGTGATTAAATACTGTCATTTGCTGTTAGATCGAGGTCACAGTTACTGGAATGCGAAAATCGTTTACATCTATACTACCCACAGTCAAACACGAAAAAGTGCAAAATATGTAACCACCTTGATAAGGTCTGTTTTTCGGTCACCACATTGATATGACTTTAGTAGTGTAGAAAGAGGTGCCATGATAGAGGATAGATTCGGAATGAATCTTCCATAAAATTGAATAAGACCTAAGAGACTTCGTACTTGCTTTTTAGTCTTAGGAATAGAGATGTTAAGTATTTTACTTGTAGTATGGTCCTCTGTCTTTAGGAAACCATGACCAACACGATGACCTAGAAAAGAGATTTCGCTAAAACCAATAAAGGCTTTAGACGGTTTCGCTGTCAGGTTATACTCGCGTAGAGTAGATAGTAATTCAACTAACCCCGAATAGTGATCTTACCAAGTATCGCTGAAAAGACAGATGTCGTCTAGGTACGCGATGACATCTGACCGATAAGATAGGATTCGACGCATCATGCGTACGAATGTAGCTGGTGCGTTCATAAGGCAGAAAGGCATGAAATTCCATTGAAAAAGGCCTCTAGATGTAGAAAAAGAAGTAAAAGGTTTGTCGCGTTCAGATAAAGGAACTTGCCAATATCCTTTAGACAAATCTAGTTTAGTGAAAAAATGAGATTTAGAAAGCCTAGTAAGTAACTCTTCTAGTAAAGGCATAGGTTCAGCATCAAACTTCGTAACTTGATTCAATTTGCGATAGTCAACGCAAAGACGTATGTTATTGTCTTTTTTACGTACAATAACACTCGGCGAAGAATATGCTGAAGTGGATGGTTCAATTAATTTCAAATCTATCATCTCATCCAACTCCTTCTCAACCTGTGCTTGAAAATGTATAGGGATAGGATAAGGTCTGACTCTAATAGGATTATAGTCAGTTAGAATAATGTCATTTTCAATGACATGAGTTTGTCCAGGGATGTCAGTAAGAACATCCTGAAATGTTTGTAACATAGCCGAAACTTGTCGCTGTTCTCCTAGAGATAAATCAGGAGAGACAGTAACATTTTTCCATGATTCACTAGAATGAAGTGGAATCATCGGAAGCGGAAGATTAACATCCGAAAAACTTGTTTCCTCATCCTGTATTACGGACAGTGATGAGTAATGACCATGTTGGACTGGTGAATCGTCCGTTGCTTGGAAAATAGGCTGGGCCTGAATTTATACGTAGTGTTTGTATGAGTAGGACGAGTCTGTCTTATATATGGATATCTTTACATTTCTAAGTCGAACTATGTTGGTTGTCGCTAGAAAAGGTCAAAGGCTATGCAGCGGAAGTATCGCTAGCAAGGGGTGTGATTCATGGCCGTCATCCTGTCTGGATGTCGAATTTTGTTGTAGCAGGCCTATCGCCGAAAAAGTGATCGATAAGTCAATGGGGAAAAGTGATAGTCATTTAGACATGTTGTATGTACTTTACCCCAGTGTTTATTCTCTTTTGCCAAGGAATGGCAAAGTTATATTTCGCATAGAAAGGTAAAACCACAATTTATTATGAACTTGGGCTTCGCCATCGTTGTTGATAAACAGATGCACAGTGGTACTTTTGAAAAGAATATTTATTCAAAGGAAGACGACATTCCTATGTATCAACACTAGATTGTATGATATTATTCAATCACTTCTATGAGAGAAGCTATGAAGAAATGAGGACATTTAACGAATGACCAATTTTGGTCTGGGTCCTATAGTGAGTGAAACTCACGAGAGAAGAACAGCCATGTTGAAATTCATATACTTTGTATTTATCGAGTGAGAAAAAGGGATGCCTGTACTATCGCTCGATGAACCAAGAGATCACTGCTACATGTGAGAACCCATGTCTGGGATTCCTATATCTTTATGGAAAATATATATATTGAACTTTACGTGAAGGGATATTCACTAGACGAGGTTAGGTCTAGGAGCCTTCCTATATATTGGTTATGGTCTGACGTGCCCAGTCAGTAAAGCCAGATGATTTACATGATGGAACTCTGAATGCTTATTTACGAATGCTCCATTATGATATTTGCCAAGCATGAATGCTAACTTAAGATGATATTCCTGTGATCAACATTATGCTGTCTATGTCGACATTTGTTCCTGTAACCATACACGTACTGTCCAAGTGTGCGTCCCATTAAATGTTATAAAAAGACCACCGTAGTTCCAGTACTTCTTGAATTCGAACAGTGTGAGTATGAGTGATGTACTACCAACCTGTCAACTCTATCGAATCATGCTACCATTCGCGTTCTGACATTCACATACACACTCATTGTTTACACTCACATTCTTGTCGGAGCCTCATCACGTTCCAGGACAAGATGACCTGTATGACCAAAACTGTGCTGGGTTTAATGAGTTGACAATCGTTACACTTTACTACACCAGTCCCAACATCTACATTTATCAACTGGTGGACATTCACGTCATTTAACAAATAAAGCGTGATTCAACAACTAGTAGCCAGTATGAGTTAACAACTAAACAGAGTTTAACAACTGGTGTGCCAGCTTCCTGGGTCAACCTGCACAGTGACCATATTGAGAAGTAAACTACTGAGACCAGACGTTCCTTGGGGTCTGTTACGACACACAAATACATCAGCAGTACAACTCTACAGTGATGTCAGCGTGACCTGTCCTGTCGACAGTATGCGGTAACTAGGTCAGCGTTTGTTGACATTTGGTTCGTTGGACATTTGCCATACAACTGACAGTGTTACACAGCAAGCTTGGTTGAAACATAGAACATTACACATCAGGACTGGAGAATATTTGACAGTGTTTGCGAAAGGAAATGTTATTGAACTGAGAAGTCCTACATCGATTGTTATCATTCACATCAACGATGGAGCTTCTATTTCTGTGTTGAATTTAAAATAATTAGACCAGAAGTATTTGTTTAATAAAGTACCACAGTATTGTACTATTAGGCAGTGTAACTGAGCCTTCTTTACAACACATTCTTTCTGCAACACTCTATTTACATCATATTGCCATACTATTTATGCAATTATGTATTTATGTTTAAATATTTATATGTGATATTTGTTTGTATCCAGCGGGTTGTTGTTTTGGTTGGGCGGTGTCACACAGCAGAGTATCCCACGTAATAGAGGGTCTGATGTGTGCGTTTCTATAGGTGCAATTTTCTTGATTGAAAATTTGCTGCGACAGCTGTTGCTATTAGTGTTAGCTGTGAAGACTGTACTCATTGTTGTTTTTGTAATATTCCTCTGTTCTTTAGTTTGTTTTGATTTGTTTGTAATTTGTTGGTCTACCCTATTCTATCTTTCAGTTCTATTCTCAATTTATATTTATATACTGTGGCGTTATTTGTATTTGTTATCCTCTTGCGGTTTATCTTTTATTGTTTTCCCATTTCATTTATTTCATTTCCGCAAATGTTTTCATGTTCTCCTGTATAACTGTTTTGTTTTGTGCCTGATCGACATACACTATTTAAAATATAGTTGATCATATAAATTGATGTACAAGAATCAACTGATAGTTAATTGCTATTACTAAAGGTACACAGTTGATGATATAAAACACTATTTCTGGTGCACTGCACTTATATTATAGAGTGAACCAGCAACTTATAGCTGTTATTATATAAGGATTTATACAAGACCTTTGTAAGGCTTGTTTCCCACAGTGATTGGGATAGTTAAGTACTATTTTCCACAGGTTAAAAAGTTATCATACAAGGTCTTTGATTAAGACTAAGAAAGTGAATTTATTTACTTTTGCAAATTACTGATCTTATTAGACAAGATGTCTACATTAGATTATTTTATCACACACAAGGCAAGGCTCTTGATAAGACTGGTCAGCAATTAGAAGAATGGGCAGTTGCTCAATATGACAAAGCATTAGCTGCTGAAGAAAGAAAAGCATTGATTGAGGAGAAAAGATTAGAAGCTGAGGAAAAAAAATTACAAAGAGAGTATGAACAAAAGAAATTGCAGATACAGACTGATGAAAAAAGATTCCAGATGGAAATGGAAAAAGAGAAAAGAAAAGATGAAGCTGCTGCAGAAGAGAAAAAATTACAAGCTGCTGCAGAAGAGAAAAAATTACAAGCTGCTGCAGAAGAGAAAAAATTACAAGCTGCTGCAGAAGAAAAAAGATTACAAAGAGAAGCTGAAGCAGAAGAGAAAAAAGCAATAAGAGAGCATGAACACAAAAAAGAACTTTTAGCATTTGAGTTAGAAAAGTTAAAGTTAACAAACATAAGTGATGGTAATCAAGCATCTGGTGGTAATGGTAAACCCTTTACTTACAAGGTCAAGGTACCAGCGTTCAACCCTTCCAGTGATGACATAACATTCTGGCTAAATAGATTTGAACGCTCGTGTCGAGCACATAATGTGGACAAATCACAATATGCTAACCAGTTATCAGAAAATCTGAAAGGTGATTCTCTGACTAGTTTAAGTTTGGTTGAAGAGGCTGACAAAGATAACTATGATGTTATTAGGGCAGCCTTATTAAAGAAGTATCAGTTGTCTGAAGAGGGTTATCGGAAGTTGTTTAAGACAATGGTGCCTGAGTCAGGTGTAGAATTCTCAGAATTCATTGCAAGGACACGTCTTACATTTGATCGTTGGATTGAGCTATCCAAAACAGAAAAGACTTATGAAGCCCTTATGGACTTGATACTCAGAGACAAGATTATGTCAAGTATAAATAAACCTTTCCTCGAATTCTTACATGAGTGTAAACCTGAGTCTCTAAAAGAAATGGAACAATATTGTACCCAATACGTCACTGCACATCCGGACGTAGCTATTAGCAACAGTAAGGTTAAAGAAGGTATGCCAGTTGCTTCTGCAACACCATACAACCCTAATCACTCTCACAAATTCCAAGGACCTCAAAATAGGTTTAATAAAAAAGGTAACTATTACAGTTATCAGAACCAAGGTAACCAATCATTTCAGGGTTCTTCTTCGAATACCTGGAGAAGAGCTGACAGCCCTCGATTCAGGGGTGGTCATAATTACAGGAACTTTCGCAAAGGAAGTCATTCTAGAAACTATCCAAGTTTTCCTTCATGGAGACAACAAGATCATAATTACAGAGATACTCATTATAATGAATATGATGATAGTAACCAAAGGAGCTATGATTCAAACCCGAGTAGAGGTTATAATAGTGGAAACAATGATAAGTACAGAGGCAATAATAACAGAGGTAGAGCACAATTCAAAAAACATAAAGCTCATTACCAGGCGAACTCTGCACAGCAAGAGTCCCACGAAGCCTATAAACAAAATAAAGATAATGATGACTCTAATAATATGGCATGTGCCGCTTTTGATTTTGGGAGAGCATCTCAGTGCCCCCAATGCAAAACATTATTTGAGCCAACCACAGTGTCTACTTTAAGCTGTGGGCATCCTCTTCCCGCTCTTCCTGCGTCAATCGCGCATGATGGGAGAGGTTCTCTTGTCTTACACAAAGGTTTAGTAAATGACAATCCAGTCTCAGTACTTTTTGATTCTGGATGCACAACTATTGGGGGAAGGCAGTCACTCATAGATCCTTCTCATTCTACAGGCAAAGTAGTCAAATGCGTAACATTTGGCGGCACCATAGAGAAATACTCTACCGCTATCATTAGGATTGCTACTCCTTTCTTCACAGGAGATGTACACGCATGTCTTTTGCCGAATCCGATCGCTGATCTTATCATCGGTCGCATTCACGGAGTCAAAGAATGCACTCCGGAGCAAATTTCCATTTGGGAAAATCAAAATATGCAATCTGCTAATGCGGTAGTCACTAGAGCTCAAGCTCTCAATATGCCTGAAACTTCATCTGTTGAAGATAATGAAGTGCATAACCAAGATGATCCCTTGGTAATTTCTCGTGACTCGTTTATAAAACAACAAGAAGAAGATCCGACTCTTAAGAAATTCTTCACTCTTGTAACGAAAGGTGATCCGAATAAAGATTCAAATTGTAAATCTTGGATTACAATGAAGAATGGCGTACTTGTACGTATGGTGCAAGACTCCACTAAGTCAAGTCATTCTCAGATTCTTGTACCCAAGAATTTGAGAGTTAAGATCTTACAACATGCACACGACTCTCAGTGTGCTGGTCACATGGGTTTTTCCCGTACAAAGTCAAGAGTTCTTGCGGCTTTCTTTTGGCCTTTTGTGAACAAGGACATACGGATCTATTGTCGATCCTGTAAAGTATGTCAAGAAGTCAAATCCAAAGGTCCTCGTCATGCTGCGCCTATTCAGGCTGCAGATATTCCTATTCGTCCATTCCAGAAAATGGCGATAGACATCATTGGTCCATTCAAGATCAAATCTGCTAGAGGACATCAGTTTATCTTAACGTGTGTAGACATGTGCACACGTTGGCCAGAGGCTATCCCTCTAAAGAGCATTACTACCGCTGACATTGCAGATGCTCTTTGGCTTATATTTTCTCGGCTGGGATTCCCGGAGAAATATTATCAGATCATGGCACCCAACTGATATCGGATACCATGTCTCAAGTAATGTCTACTCTACAGATAGAGAGATCTTTGAGTAGCATCTATCATCCTATGTCCAATGGGATGGTCGAGCGACTAAATAGAACACTTAAGAACTTATTAGGGAAGATAACTGAGGATCATCCTCAAGATTGGGATAGGGTTTTACCCCGGCCCTCTTCGCGTACAGAGAGGTCCCCAATGAACATACAGGGTTTTCTCCCTTTGAACTTGTCTTTGGCGCGCGACCGCGCGGCCCAATGTCTTTGCTGCATGATCTTATAACAGCTGACAATATTGACGATGACACAAAATCTTCTTACGAGTATGTCATCGCGCTGAGACAAAAGATTATCGAAGCATGCAAATTGGCAACGTCCTCTTCTGAATTTGCTAAGCAGAAGGCAAGACAATTTGCTAATAAGAAGAGAACTTTACGACAACTTTGTCCTGGTGACAAAGCATTTGTTTTGCTACCTTGTCGTGAAAATAGACTCCTTATTAGTTGGAAAGGTCCGTACGATATAATATCGAAAATTTCAGATGTTGACTACATCGTCGATATCAACGGGAAGCATAAAACCTTCCACATCAATATGCTTACGGAGTTCCATGAACGTCCTGACTATCTACAGCCTATTTTCCAGGCAACGGACGATTCTCATGTCAAACATGGTCATTACTCATCACTGTCTGTAATACAGGATGAGGAAACAAGTTTTTCGGATGTTAATCTTCCGCTTCCAATGATCCCACTTCATTCTAGTGAATCATGGAAAGACGTTACTGTTTCTCCTGATTTGTCTCTAGGAGAACGGCGACAAGTTTCGTCTATGTTACAAACATTTCAGGATGTCCTCACTGACATCCCTGGACAAACTCATGTCATTGAGCATGACATTGTTCTAACTGAACATACTCCAATTAGGGTTAGACCTTATCCTATCCCTATACATTTCCAAACACAGGTTGAAAAGGAGTTGGATGAAATGATAGATTTACAAATAATCGAACCATCCACTTCTGCATATTCTTCGCCGATGGTTATTGTTCGAAAAAAAGACAATAACATACGTCTTTGCGTTGACTATCGCAAATTGAATCAAGTTACGAAGTTCGATGCTGAACCTATGCCTTTACTAGAAGAGCTACTTACTCGTCTTTCTAAATCGCATTTTTTCACTAAACTTGATTTGTCTAAAGGATATTGGCAAGTTCCATTATCCGAACGCGCCAAACCTCTTACCGCTTTCTCTACTCCCAGAGGCCTTTTCCAATGGAATTTTATGCCTTTCGGCCTTATGAACGCACCAGCTACATTTGTACGCATGATGCGTCGAATCCTATCGTATCGGTCAGATGTCATTGCTTATCTAGACGACATCTGTCTTTTCAGCGATACTTGGGAAGATCACTATTCAGGGTTAGTTGAATTATTATCAACTCTGCGTGAGTATAACCTGACAGCAAAACCATCTAAAGCTTGTATTGGCTTTAGCAAAATTGCTTTCTTAGGCCATCGAGTAGGTCACGGTTTCTTGAAGACAGAAGACCATAATATCACTAAGATACTTAACATCTCTATCCCTAGGACTAAAAAGCAAGTGCGAAGTCTTTTAGGTCTCATACAATTTTATGGACGTTTCATTCCGAATCTGTCCTCTATCATGGCACCTCTCTCTACACTATTAAAGAAAGGGTCGCCTAACATGGTTCACTGGTCTCATGAATGCCAATCTTCACTAGAGAAGATCAAAACTATGTTTTCATCACCACCTATTTTAGTGTTACCTACAACAGATAAGACATTTGTTCTTCGTAGTGACGCTTCATCCACTGGGATTGGAGCGGCACTAATGCAAGAGTACTCTGGAACTCTGCATCCTGTAATGTATATATCCAGAAAACTTAATGCTGCAGAAAGGAATTACTCGGTTTTAGACCGTGAATTATTGGCAATGGTTTGGTCAATTCTCAAACTCCAAAGATTCCTTCTGGGCGCGCATTTCGTAGTGGAAACTGACCAAAAAGCTCTTACGGCTATCCAAAGTAAGAACTTGAAGAGCTCGAGATCAACTCGATACGCAATCGCTCTTCAACCTTTTCATTTCTCGGTACGAGCTATCCGTGGTTCAGAAAATGTGATGGCGGACATTCTGTCCAGATGCCCACATGATGCCACTTAACTGTTAAATATTGGATCTTTTTAATATGTATAACTTTACAACAGTTATTTTTTGTTTCTTTACTAAGATACACATTTGTAATTTAATAATAGAATGATGGTATCGCTACTTAGCGGTTTATTGATGTTTATTCACCGCTGTTCTTTGATGATTGTTTCTTCATAAATCATAAATTTAAGATTATAGTGTGAATTTTTGGTATGCATTGTATAATTACCAGAATTGTATTATACGTACATCACACCTTCCTGGAAACATTTATTCGTAGAGAAACAATTTCTCTCAGATTTTGAGATATATTCTCACCGGTCATATTAGGAATTATAGTTATTCCTGATATTTTCATCTGCGCAGTATTCTTGCGTTGTGAGCCTATTCTACGTGCTCCTAGATGTATTTTTAAAAAAAAAAAAATTTTTTTTTTTTTTTTTCCCGGGAGGTGTGGTAAGACTGTAAAGGGCAATTTTTACTATCTTGCAATATAATACATTTATATACTTATTATGTTCGCAAATATTTTGTAATCAAAGTATTTCCTTTTTAAGTGCTTAAGGAGAAGTCATTTTTGAGTTACTTCCCTTGAAAGTAGTTCCGTCATCTTCGATCGGACTCCGCGGACGAGTCTAGGCCTACTGCGATTTATTCTTTGGCTGGGTAGGAATAGATTGTTCTTGCTTCAGTATATCTATGGCCTGAATTTATACGTAGTGTTTGTATGAGTAGGACGAGTCTGTCTTATATATGGATATCTTTACATTTCTAAGTCGAACTATGTTGGTTGTCGCTAGAAAAGGTCAAAGGCTATGCAGCGGAAGTATCGCTAGCAAGGGGTGTGATTCATGGCCGTCATCCTGTCTGGATGTCGAATTTTGTTGTAGCAGGCCTATCGCCGAAAAAGTGATCGATAAGTCAATGGGGAAAAGTGATAGTCATTTAGACATGTTGTATGTACTTTACCCCAGTGTTTATTCTCTTTTGCCAAGGAATGGCAAAGTTATATTTCGCATAGAAAGGTAAAACCACAATTTATTATGAACTTGGGCTTCGCCATCGTTGTTGATAAACAGATGCACAGTGGTACTTTTGAAAAGAATATTTATTCAAAGGAAGACGACATTCCTATGTATCAACACTAGATTGTATGATATTATTCAATCACCTCTATGAGAGAAGCTATGAAGAAATGAGGACATTTAACGAATGACCAATTTTGGTCTGGGTCCTATAGTGAGTGAAACTCACGAGAGAAGAACAGCCATGTTGAAATTCATATACTTTGTATTTATCGAGTGAGAAAAAGGGATGCCTGTACTATCGCTCGATGAACCAAGAGATCACTGCTACATGTGAGAACCCATGTCTGGGATTCCTATATCTTTATGGAAAATATATATATTGAACTTTACGTGAAGGGATATTCACTAGACGAGGTTAGGTCTAGGAGCCTTCCTATATATTGGTTATGGTCTGACGTGCCCAGTCAGTAAAGCCAGATGATTTACATGATGGAACTCTGAATGCTTATTTACGAATGCTCCATTATGATATTTGCCAAGCATGAATGCTAACTTAAGATGATATTCCTGTGATCAACATTATGCTGTCTATGTCGACATTTGTTCCTGTAACCATACACGTACTGTCCAAGTGTGCGTCCCATTAAATGTTATAAAAAGACCACCGTAGTTCCAGTACTTCTTGAATTCGAACAGTGTGAGTATGAGTGATGTACTACCAACCTGTCAACTCTATCGAATCATGCTACCATTCGCGTTCTGACATTCACATACACACTCATTGTTTACACTCACATTCTTGTCGGAGCCTCATCACGTTCCAGGACAAGATGACCTGTATGACCAAAACTGTGCTGGGTTTAATGAGTTGACAATCGTTACACTTTACTACACCAGTCCCAACATCTACATTTATCAACTGGTGGACATTCACGTCATTTAACAAATAAAGCGTGATTCAACAACTAGTAGCCAGTATGAGTTAACAACTAAACAGAGTTTAACAGTAGTCAACATCGGAAATTTTCGAGATTATATCGTACGGACCTTTCCAAGAAATAAGAAGTCTGTTTTCCCTACAAGGTAGCAAAACAAATGCTTTGTCACCAGGACAAAGTTGTCGTAAGGTTCTTTTCTTATTGGCAAATTGTCTTGCTTTCTTATTAGCAAATTCAGAAGAAGTAGTTGCCTATTTGCATGTCTCGATAATCTTTTGTCTCAGCGCGATGACATATTCGTAAGAAGATTTTGTGTCATCGGTAATATTATCAGCGGTTATGAGATCATGAAGCAAAGACATAGGGTCGCGCGGTCGCGAGCCAAAGACAAGTTCAAAGGGAGAAAATCCTGTATGTTTTTTGGGGACCTCTCTGTAAGCGAAGAGGGCTGCAGGTAAAACCCTGTCCCAATCTTGAGGAGGATCCTCAGTTATTTTCCATTGTAAGTTTTTGAGTGTTCTATTTACCCGTTCGACCATCCCATTGGACATAGGATGATAGATACTACTCAAAGATCTCTCTATCTGCAGGGTCGACATTACTTGAGACATGGTATCCGATATTAGTTGGGTGCCATGGTCTGATAATATTTCTCCGGGGAATCCCAGACGAGAAAATATAAGCCAAAGAGCATCTGCAATGTCAGCAGTAGTAATGCTCTTCAGAGGAATAGCCTCTGGCCAACGTGTGCACATATCAACACGTCAAGATAAACTGATGTCCTCTAGCAGATTTGATCTTAAATGGACCAATGATGTCTATCGCCATTTTCTGAAATGGTCGAATAGGAATGTCAGCAGCCTGAATAGGTGCAGCATGGCGTGGACCTTTGGATTTGACTTCTTGACATACTATACAAGATCGACAATAGTTCCGAATGTCTTTGGTTACAAAAGGCCAAAAGAAAGCCACAAGAACTCTTGATTTAGTACGGGAAAAACCCATATGTGGAGCACACTGAGAGTCGTGTGCGTGCTGCAAAATTTTAACTCTCAAATTCTTGGGCACAAGAATCTGAGAATGACTTGACTTAGTGGAGTCTTGCACCATACGTGCAAGTACGCCATTCTTCATTGTAATCCAAGATTTACGCTTTGTATCTTTATTCGGATCACCTTTTGTTGCAAGAGTGAAGAATTTCTTTAGAGTCGGATCCTCTTCTTGCGGTTTTATAAACGAGTCACGAGAAATTACCAAGGGATCATCTTGGTTATGCACTTCATTATCTTCAGTAGATGAAGTTTGAGGCATATTAAGAGCCTGAGCTCTAGTGACTACAGCATTAGCAGTTTGCATATTTTGTTTTTCCCAAACGGAAATTTGTTGTGGAGTGCATTCTTTGACTCCGTGAATACGACCGATGATAAAATCAGCGATCGGATTCGGCAGAAGACATGCGTGTACATCTCCTGTAAAGAAAGGAGTAGCAATCCTAATGGAAGAGCAGGAAGAGAATGGCCACAACTTAAAGTGGACACCGTAGTTGTTTCAAATAATGTTTTGCATTGGGGGCACTGAGATGCTCTCCCAAAATCAAAAGCGGAACATGCCATATTATTAGCGTCATTATTATCTTTAGTCTGTTTATAGGCTTCATGTGACTCTTGCTGTGCAGAGTTTTCTTGATAATGTGATTTATGTTTTTTGAATTGTGATCTACCTCGATTATTATTGCCTCTGTAATCATTATTGTTTCCTCTATTGTAACCCCTATCTGGGTTTGAGTCATAGTTCTCATAGTTACCATTATCATATTCATTATAATGAGTATCTCTATAATCATGATCTTGTTGTCTCCATGATGGATGACTTGGATAGTTCCTATAATGACTTCCTCTGCGGAAATTCCTATAATTATGACCACCCCTGAATCGAGGGCTGTCAGCTCGTCTCCAGTTCTTCGAAGAAGAACCCTGAAATGACTGGTTACCTTGGTTTTGATAACTATTATGGTTACCCTTTTTATCAAACCTGTTTTGTGGTCCATGAAATTTGTGTGAGTAATTAGGGTTGTATGGTGTTGCGGAGAATGCTCAGTTATACAAAATCATGGTACAGTTTCTATCAAAATTAACTACCACTTTAATCAATAATTGCTTCTGGCCTTAAATAATACAAAGTTCAACACAAACTAAGGCAGTGCAGGAAAATCCACCGTTACAGTTCCTAAGAATCACAAGTAGGACTTCTCGCTTCAGTTGCACTGTACTTGTCGCAAACACAGTTAAATATACGCTCCAACACTGATGTGTAATGCTGTCTGTTTTATGTAAACACTGTCTGTTCAACGAGCGCTGACCTATTTACTGCATACGCTCGATAGGGCAGGTCATGATGACATCAACTGTAGAGTTGTACTGCTGGTGTGTCGTATCGGGCCACAGGAAACGGTCTGGTCCCAGTAGCTGACTTCACAAAATGTCCACTGTGCAGGTTTACCCAGAAAGCTGGCCTACCACCTTGATAAGGTCTGTTTTTCGGTCACCACATTGATATGATTTATTTTCCCGTTATTGCTCGAACAGTCCCAATGTTCTGTAAATGGGTCAGGTGTTATAATTGTCAACTCGCTAACCGACACAGGGTTGTACATACAAGTCACCTGGTCCATAAAGTAGTGAGGCTCTGGACAGGTGATGTTGACAATGAGTGAGAGTGTAAATGTCAATTGCGCGAATGTGTAAATGGTTCTGTAGAGTTGACAAGTTGATTGGAATACACTCATACACTCGTATGCAAGTCAATGATGTCTTGAACTGCTATTGACGTTTCCATATATTTATTGTGACACATACTCTGACATTACAGTTGACAGTCACTGGAACAAGTTGACATACACATTGTTGTATACATAAAGAAATACATAGCATCTAGATATAATGGAATGATCGTAGGCAAGCACATAGTATACTGATCTGTCTATAGTCTCATTCCTTAGCTGACTAATCGCGTCAGCCAATAAATATTATTTAATAATGGCTCCTTATCAGACCCTCTTCTGCCTACGTCTTACAAGCCTTAAATCTAGCAAATGTTCCTGGTAACGATCTTAAACCACCAGTAGTGGGGTTTTATTTTCCTTATAGATAACAGATCTCTATCATCATCAGATAATAAGGTTGTCCCTGTTTTCGATAGATGATTTTATTAAACTGGCAATGATATCTGTTCATCCAAATGTCCGTATTGGGCTCTGAATGTTCTGAAATTAATGATGCTGGTCACATCAAATAACATAGGACTGCTAGGTAGCATATAATCTCCCTCTGTAGTCAATAATAACCTAGGCACGACGAAAACGTCTGCCCATCTAGGCATTGCAGAAGAGTACATAAACTGGCTTCGTTACCTTGTTATGGAAATACACTGGCGAATAGCTCACACCATCTTTTGGCGTTAAGAACAAACACTGGGGAGGATTACCGATATAACAGTCATATAGAGCAATTATCTCCTTTCCCCAAATAAACCACAGAAAGATCCCATCTTCGGACTTCCGTGGTACAGACCAGCCATCGCAGACTCGACATGACGGAAGACTCCCTTCCAAACACACCCGGTCTGGGCATGCGCTAAAGATAACCTCTGAACTCTATAATCAAGTGGGACAACTATATATTACATTCATACGAAGCAAATACTGAGTATTCGCCCTTTGTCTGCAGGTACGTTAGAACCAAAATATTTTCAAACATAACAAGTATACAGACAAATAAATATCTTCCAATATATACTCTACGAATCTGTGCGTAACACACCCGTAAGAAACAGTGTCACATTTATTAAATGATGTACCAAATTTCAATCCTTATACGAATATAGGCGCAATAGAGTTGTAGGCATTGTTTATGAGACAGTGACGTCCTTAAACAGTAATAATAGTGACGTAACAATAAATAAAGAAATAATGGTTAAACCATCTCTTTTCGGAAGCAGTAAAATTTCATTTAAATCACGCGCCGTAAAACCTGATTTAACAATAATCAATCAACAGAGCAAAACAGCATTTCTAGTAGAAGTAGAAATACCACATGATGCACATTTAGATAAATGTTACCAACATAAATTTGATAAATACTATCCACTGACTGCGGAAATTATTAAATTAGGCTATCGTACACGTGTTATCGTACTGATAATTGGTAGTTTGGGACATATGTATGCAAAGAGTGTGAGTGGATTAATGTCGCTGCGATTGCGGAAATCTGAAGCCAACCTTTTATTCTAATTAGTCAGCATCATTGCAATCATAGATTCTTACAGAATATGGAAACTTCGATGTTAAAAACGCCCATTTTAAATTGCTGGAGATGTATTTCGTACTTTTGTTAAGTCTAAGCTCACTTGTGCTCTGTTTAATTTACCAAATTGCTATTGTATTTTATGCTATATTTAGTATCCCACTCCACTACCTGTCAATGTATTTTATAGCAAACATAGATTCTGATAAAACCCCATGTAAAAAATACCCATATTGATCTACTTAAAAGGTATTCTAGAGAAATTGTGTAAATTTTAACATTACTCCTTTTTGGTATGTTGTAACATATCATTACATGCCAATGTCTTTTAGAAAGCTTAAAGATTATTATATGTGTAACACAAACATTCGATGTAAAAACAACCACATAGAACTACCTGGGATGTCCTTCCACACTATGTAAATTCTAATTATTCACTTTTATACTTACTTACTTAGTCGTTCCCCTTCTACCGTGAGGTGTAGAGCTTTGGAAGAGAGAGCACCAGATTATCATATCGGCTGTCTTTCTCCTGGCCTGGTTGAATTCTAGTCCTCGGTCCTTCAAAGATTGTCTAATGTTGTCCTCTGGGTTGTCCTGGAGGTCTGGATCTTTCCCATGCTTGTCGTGGTAGCCGATCTTCTCCCATTCTGCAGACGTGGCCAAACCATCTTAGTTAGTGTTACCTCGTGTTTATGTGTAATTGTGAATGTTATCGGTAACACATGTTATGTCGTGGGTTGGCATGTATAACATCCACATGTAAATGCAGTCAGACCAACTTGAAATAAGTACGCTCAGTCCATCGTACAATTAACACGATTTTAATTGACGATATTCACAACACTGAGTACTTCACACATTAAGACATGTGTATAAAAATGATGCTCCATAATAACCATATTATCTCTGGCAGTAAGAATTGATGAACTGTACAGCTGGCCGTTAGAGGTCAAACTGTCTGCAAATATTCCAAAACGACATTGTCATGAATGTTAATTTGTATTACACAGTTACGTACTACCTTCTGTCTGCCGTCTTGCCACACATCACTCAAACACACATTCTTGAAGTAGTGTCAGTAGATAATCTGACAATAATTGAATAGAATGTAGGACCCCAGTAAGGAACTCCTAAAACACACACTGTCCATTAGTACGAACACCTCAAATGCCCCTGACCCCCGAACGTTAACCGTTCGTTTTTCGCCGCAGACATTGCCTACGTCATACACTCATTTACATATAGGTCACACTTTAACAAATAGCTAGCGTTTAGCACTGGTCCGTCGCGTGTACCTCTCAGCTGTGCACAGCGATGCCTTAGCAAGCCTGTGCAAAATGAGTGGTAACACTACCCCGCCCCCCAGCGAAAACTGAAAGTTTTCCTCAAAGGAGGATGACAAACCCTTGACCATTTCACAAAACGTGAAGTAAAAGTCGTGTATGTTAGATATGATTAATTGTCCATAGAAAAGATGTCAAGAAATGGAAAAAAAAAAAAAAACTAAATGGAGATGTCAAATGATGAAATATGATAATAAAATTGTGATGCATGATACATGGAGAAGTTCAATGAAATAATTAAATGATGAATCAATTTAACTAGCTAATTGAATGATATTAAACCATATTGAAAAAAAACAGAAAAAAAAACTGTAAATTTAATTATGTCCATGTGATAATGTCTAAGATGTGTTCATCATCTTGAAATAATGAAACTAGTTAAAGTTCTTAAAGTAAGGCATATGTATTATCACTTCTTAATTTTATCGTCCCTTAAATGGTATGGTTATGAAAATGTTCCAGATGTGAGTTTCCTTTACGCCAAAAGTCAATCCGATTTTAAGCATTCTGCACAAGATGTGTCAGTAAAAGTTCCAGACACGTAGTATTTGTTGAAATAACAGATGATACCAGTCAATACTGCTTGATAGTGAGTTGGAGAAGTCTGTGACCATGTCCTTAATTCTTGATCATCATACACCTAAGTTTCAAAGTACCCGCAGGAAAGAAAGTCACTTACAAATGTCTTTGGATAGCTGTGTGGCCGAAGTTACCATTGAGCATGTGCCGAGACCAACAAAAAAAACTTAACCATGCATAACAATGTCTTGTAATGTCATATCAAAAAGTCCGGAAATGACTATCAAGCACCTCATACTGTGGGTACCCTCGACATCGTGATTCAAATCCAATGGTAGATGTAGAGGTTCAGCTCTGTGCCATGGTCAGTGTATAGGCATTAATTTATTCTACACAATGCCAAATGCTTGAGAATCTGTATTATCTGTCTGTGGGTAACGCGATAGTACATCAGCCATTACGTTGGACTTGCCATCAATTGGGTGGATGATGTAGTCATATGCTTGTAAGTTTATCGCATATCTTGCGACCCTTGGGTTTTTCATCTGTGCACTCTGTAAATACGAGAGAGCCTTCTGGTCTGTCTCAATAATGAAACGAGACCCAAGAAGGTATCGCTGAAGTTTGGTCACCGACCAGATAATTGCTAGAAGCTCTCTCTCAATTATGGGGTATCTGCATTCAGTTTGAGAGAGCTTACGCGAGATATAGAGAACTGGATGAAGTATTCCATCCACCTCCTGCATTAAGGCACCACCGATCCCATACTGTGAAGCGTCCGTTCTGAGGATGAAAATTAATTTTGGATCAGGTAATTTTAATATAGGCTCAGATGAAAAGAATTCTTTTAAATGGGCTAGAGCTCTGTCACAGTGCTCAGTCCAGACAATCCTATTAGGAGAGCCTTTTGTAGTCAACTCAGATAGAACTGAAGTAATGGATGACAGATGTGGCATAAATTTATTGTAGAACTGGACAAGACCCAGGAGGCTTCTTACTTGTTTCTTTGTCCGAGGAATGGACAAATTAAGAATTTTTGAAATAGTGTTGTCTTCAGTTTTGAGAAATCCGTGTCCAACTCTGTGACCTAAGAAGGAGATTTCGTGGAACCCTATGTGAATCTTAGAAGGCTTTGCAGTAAGACCATGTGACCGAAGAATCTCGAGTAGAGATTTAAGTCCAGAAACATGTTCGTCCCAAGAGTTGTGGAACAAACAAATATCATCTATATAAGAGATAATATCAGATCTGTGGGAAAAAAGTTTTCTCATCATGCGGACAAAGGTAGCTGGTGCATTCACCAAGCCAAAGCACATGAAATTCCAATGAAAGAGACCTTTAGGAGTAGCAAAAGC
The DNA here is from genome assembly GCA_024509875.1 of Oreohelix idahoensis. NCBI lineage: Eukaryota > Metazoa > Mollusca > Gastropoda > Stylommatophora > Oreohelicidae > Oreohelix > Oreohelix idahoensis. The sequence goes on from JAMPIV010010395.1 coordinate 159,545, forward strand.
AGTGAGAGGTTTGGCTCTTTCTGTGAGAGGTACCTGCCAATACCCCTTGGATAGGTCAAATTTACTAAAATACTTAGCTTCCGAAAGTTTTGCTAATAATTCCTCAAGAACTGGCATTGGCTCTGCGTCAGACTCTGTTATACTATTGAGTCTACGGAAATCAATGCATAATCTAATACTCTTATCTTTTTTTCTGATGATGACCATCGGGAAAGAATATGGTGACTCTGAATGTGAAATGATATTAAGTTTTAGCATCTCGTCCAATTCCTTTTCGACCCGATCCTGAAAGTGGATAGGGATAGGGTAAGGTTTCAAGTGAATAGGACGATTATCTGTGAGTTTAATATCGTGAGAAATGATAGACGTCCGACCAGGAATATCAGTAAGGACTTGTTGATAGGACTCAAGAATTGCAAGGACTTGAGTTTGTTGAGCAGCAGACAGATCAGGACAGATAGAAACATTTAGCCACGATTCTGAAGGCTGCAGTGATATTGCAGGAAGAGGTAAGGGTATGTCAAGGAATGCAGTAGCTTCTTCCTGAATAACAGATAAGGAGGAATATGACGTAGGACGATCAGAGGATTCGTCCAAAACATCAAAAATAGGCTTGAGATATGCAGGTCTATCATGGAATTCCTTTAGCATATTGACATGAAATGTTTTATTCTTGCCATCAACGTCAAGAATATAGTCAACATCTGTGAGTTTTGACATAATTTTATATGGTCCCCTCCAAGAGATAAGAAGGCGATTTTGTCTTGTTGGTAACAATACAAAAGCCTTGTCCCCTGGCAGTAATTGTCTAAGCTTTTTCCGTCGGTTTTGAAGGGACCGAGCTTTTTCTTTTGCCTTTTCAGAAGAATTTACAGCAATTTGCCAAACCTCAAGAAGTTTCTGACGCAGGTTAACCACATAGTCATAAGATGACTGAACTTCGGGGGCTATTTATGGACCTGACAGTAGCTGTTTTATCATTGACATGGGTCCTCGTGGTGGAGCACCATAAAGGAGCTCAAAAGGAGAAAAGCCAGTGTGTTCATTTGGAACTTCCCGATAAGCAAACAGCACTGCTGGGAGCATTCTGTCCCAGTCTTGTGGATAACTAGTGGTCACCTTACCTAGCATTTGTTTCAAAGACCTATTTAGCCGTTCTACCATACCGTTTGACATGGCATGATATACAGAGCTCAGAGATCTATCTATATTACATAGATTCAAGACCTGTGACATGACGTCTGACACAAACTGTGGTCCCCTATCAGATATAATTTTATCTGGGAAACCCAATCTCGTAAAAATTAGGAGAAGTGCATCAGCCACATCACTGGTAGCAATATGTTTAAGAGGTATTGCTTCAGGCCACCTAGTACACATATCAATACAGGTAAGGACAAACCTGTGACCTCTGGCTGAAGGAACCATTAGTGGACCTATTAAGTCTATGGCTATTTTTGCGAATGGTCGCACAGAGATATCAGCAGCCTGAATGGGTGCATTATGATAAGCTCCTTTAGTAGCCACCTCTTGGCATATTTTACAAGAACGGCAAAACATTTTGACATCCTTCACCACTCCAGGCCAATAAAAGTCAGACAAGACTCTGTATTTTGTCCTAGCAAAACCCATGTGACCTGCACAGTTTGTGTCATGTGCATGCCTAAGAATGTATGGCCGAACCACAGTTGGTACAAGAATTTTGACTACGCACTAACGTAGAGTCTGTATAATTACGCATTAAAATATCATTTTTGATAGAGTACCAAGGACATGATTTTTCTGAGCAATCAGAATCATGTGGTCTCACCAACTTAAAAAACCTTTTCAGGGATTTGTCAGTCTTCTGCATTTCAATGAATGAAGTCTTGGTGAGCATAGGTTTTTTATGTTCATCATCATCATCATCATCGCCAAGCACTTCAATCTGACTTTGAGCATGTGATTGTGCTCTTGTTGTCACCACATTTGCGTGCAGCCTATGCTGTCGTTCCCAGATTTCAATATCTTGTGTGGAACATTCTTTTATGCCAACAAGATTACCCAGGATCAATTCAGCAACCGGATCCTCCAATAAACAAACTTTAACTTGCCCTGCAAAGAATGGTGTGTCAATGTGTACAATGGCTAGTGGATAGAATTCTGCCGTTCCACCAAATGTAATACATTTTACCATTTCCCTGTGCAGCAGGAAGGGTCAACAAGGGACTTGCGTACACCCACAGTGGTGCAACCTGTATCTCTTAAAACTGAAACAAGATTGTTATTTAAGAAACCCTTGTAAAAAGTAAGTGACCCTTGTCCATCATGGGAGGCTAACGCTGGTACCAATGCAGGGATGGGATGTCCACAAGATAGTCGCGACACCACCCCTGGCTGAAATAAAGTGCTGCACTCAGAGCAATTTGATGTATTGAACAAGTCAACAGCACAAGCATTAGCAAGGTTGGTGTTTACATTATTCTGATCGACCACCCCTGTGTTGCTATTATGACTCGAGTTCGAGTTTGAACGTTCCACACTTCGTGAGCGCTGAAAGTTGTTTTTTCCACGATAGTTATTTCGGTTTCCTCTTCCGTTCTGATGATTATTAGAATGTTGAGGGCATGTGCACCCTATACAGTGTTGAAAAGGTGGAGAGTTCTGGCTGTTCTCATCATTATAATATCTGTCACTTCTATACATGTAGGAATTATCAGGCCTACGCCATCCTCTGTTTGATCTATTGTACATTTGAGATGGCCCATTACCTCCAGGATATTGACGAAAATTTCTTTGATCTTGAGATGGTCGAGTATCGAAATTGTACCGTCCACGAAACGATCCGACATTTCGGTCTCTGTTCTGACCAAAATTCCGATCCATGCTTTTTGATCTGGCTCCTGGGTTTTGTATTTGCACAGAACGAGCCGAAGCAACCGGTAATGACTCTTTCACCGTGGAGTTGCTCACAACCTGCCCCGGATGAGCTGTCATAAATTGTCGACCTAAAGACTCAACAGCTTGTAAAGATTCAGGTTTTCGTTCATGCAAAAATGTTAAAAATTCTGAGCTAATGGAGGATAAAACTTTGTCCCTCAATATGAGATCCTTAAGACCCTCAAATGTATGTTCAATCTTAGCCAAACCAATCCATCTATCAAAACATAATTTAATAGATGAAATGAAATCCGAGAAGTCCTTGTTCATGTCGGGTATGAGTTTTTTTTAACCTCATTCTATACCCATTCTCATCAAGTTGGTATCTTCGTAGAAGTAACGCCTTAGCTGCCTCATAGGATTGCCTATTGTTCTCATCCATAGTTAAAATAGCAGTCAAAGCATCACCTGTAACTATTTGCATTAAATGGACCACCCATGATGATCTTTCAAGTTTGTATTCTGTACATACTGTCTCAAAACGATTTATAAAGCAAGATATGTCATCAGAATTCTGGTTAAATTTGGATAAATGAAGTTTAATTGTGTTAGGAAGTACTTTCTTAGACGAACCTGTCACTTCCTGATTTTGTGAATTGCCAGATTCTATTTTAGATCTATCTAAATTTAAAGAAGCCATCTTCTCTTCATGCTCAAATTGAGCTTTTTTCGCTGCTAAATCTATCTCATCTTGTCTTTTCCTTTCTGCCAAATCTTCCTGTCTTCTTCTCTCTGCAAAATCTTCTTGTCTTCTTTTCTCTTCGATCACTTCTTGTCTTCTTTTCTCTTCTCTTGCTTGTGCCCTTTCTTCTCTGGCAATATCTTCTAGCCTTTTTTGTTCCTCTTTCTCCAATCTACTCTCTGCTCTTGTAAGTTGCTCCATGGCAAACTCTTCCAAAGCTTGTCCCTGCTTACCAAGTTTTTTCTCCCAATAGAATAAAATGCTCCAGAGTAGCCATGTTAGAAGGTTATAAATGACTTACTTGTGATGTAAAATGTGTACTATATAGTAATTAGCAGTACCAATGCAAATTCTTATAAATGTCAAGATAAAGCAAGTGAAAAATATTATGTGAGCATATGTTAATCTCGTGAAGTAGACAAGACAAACTATGACCAGGACACAGTACAACAAGCCAAGAAAGACAATACTAATGTAGAAAAATAATAAATAAAAAAAATAAAATAAATAAAAATGTATTTCAGTAAAAATAACAATGCTTAGTCTAACAAAATAACAAGACAAACACGCTTTACTACATTTAATACACACAGGAACTGAGGGACAGTAAGGTACGATCAACTGTGTACAAACAATAATGTTGCCAAAACGAAATAATCAGAAACACTCAACGAACTTGAACACCAAGCATCACGTGACAACACAACTAAACGGAAAAAAGGATATGATTAATTCAGGTGAAGCGTTATCCACTCGGCCATGTGCGCCGGACCCTCAATCCTGAAATAATCACCTACCAATCCTACAGACAACCTTGATCTTAGGCCCAGCCAGAGCGGGATGTTTTCCTATGATCAAGTCCTTCACTGACCCCCCTTTAAATACACAAAGAAACATAAAACATGCAGAAAACAAAAGGCTCTGCACAGGATATATCTAAACTAAGCCGACAACAGATGGACCACTTAGCTTATAATGAATCCTCCCCAGGTATGGTACTGGACAGAATGGAATCGATTACTCTCACTACAGGAGGATGATAGTGTTGAAATTCTTCATTGTTGTTTACAAAAACAATGATTTTGTTGTTGTTGCCGAATACGCCATCTTGTGTTGTCTGACTGTGCAAGACGTGGAGGGCTGGAGGCTGAAAATCTTCGCTGAGCTTGATCAATTTCGAAGAAAGTTGAAATTCTGCTGCCAAAACTGATGCAAATACTTATAGAATAGAAATGTCATTGATGACAATAAAAATAGTTCAAACTCTTGACCGCATCAAAATTACTAAGTTTGTAGTAGGCTTGTTAATGTTTTTGGATCCTGCCGCTAATTCGCTGCTGACGTGAAAAGGTCAACTAAAGCTGCGCAGTGCAGTTTGTACGCGCTGAAAAGTATGGCTCGCCGATAGCGCAAATTTTGTAAAAGTGGCTCAGACAGAAGGCTTCATAATGATTAATTTCGAATTGGAGAAAAAAACAAACTCCCCACACTGGCCACCTTTGGGTGTTACCTCGTGTTTATGTGTAATTATGAATGTTATCGGTAACACATGTTATGTCGTGGGTTGGCATGTATAACATCCACATGTAAATGCAGTCAGACCAACTTGAAATAAGTACGCTCAGTCCATCGTACAATTAACACGATTTTTAATTGACGATATTCACAACACTGAGTACTTCACACATTAAGACATTTGTATAAAAATGATGCTCCATAATAACCATATTATCTCTGGCAGTAAGAATTGATGAACTGTACAGCTGGCCGTTAGAGGTCAAACTGTCTGCAAATATTCCAAAACGACATTGTCATGAATGTTAATTTGTATTACACAGTTACGTACTACCTTCTGTCTGCCGTCTTGCCACACATCACTCAAACACACATTCTTGAAGTAGTGTCAGTAGCTAATCTGACAATAATTGAATAGAATGTAGGACCCCAGTAAGGAACTCCTAAAACACACACTGTCCATTAGTACGAACACCTCGAATGCCCCTGACCCCCGAACGTTAACCGTTCGTTTTTCGCCGCAGACATTGCCTACGTCATACACTCATTTACATATAGGTCACACCTTAACAAATAGCTAGCGTTTAGCACTGGTCCGTCGCGTGTACCTCTCAGCTGTGCACAGCGATGCCTTAGCAAGCCTGTGCAAAATGAGTGGTAACAGTTAGGACTGTTCTACTTGGGTCTGCCGGGAGTGGGATTTTAGTCCTTAACATATCGTCTTGCTGCTGACTATGTCTCTTCTTGTTACTTCACCCAAATTTCTCAGATACCTCATTTCTGAGGTTTGGATCTGGCTTTTGTGGGTTGTAGTCATTGTCCATGACTCGCATCCATACGTCAAGACTGGGACATAGGTGGAGCGGTATACAGCCATCTCCGTTTTCTTACCAACTTTTCTCTTGCTGAGGAATCATCGATTTATGGCTTGAAAAAGTCTCGCAGCTGCTGCTTTTCGAGTGGCCGACTCTTCTTTGATGTCTCCATTCCGGTCTATAACAGCTCCGAGGTATTTAAATTGGTCGACCTGTTCCAGGACCTGTTCTCCCAGCTTAATTTGATGCCTTCTATCTTCTCGTGATATCACCATGGTTTTTCTTTTAGAGCTGTTAATGACCATCCTTCTATTTTCCAGCTGTTCCTTCCAGACTTGCAGGTTGGATTGTAGATGTGCCTCTGATTTAGCAATCAGGGTAACATCCTCAGCAAATACCAGCTCTGAAATATAGACTTGTTTAATCATCCAGTAGCCCACTGAATACCTTCTTGTTCTCTCCTAACATGCCTTAATGACATCGTCCATAAGGAGTATGAAAAGATAAGGTGACAGGATATCACCTTATCTTACACCAGTGGTGGTCCTGAACTCTTCTGACTTATGGTTTGCTGCCCTTACTTAATTTCTGCAAGACGTATAGAAGATCTGTATAGCATGAATCAGAGGTGCTGGAATGTTCTTTATGGTCAAACAGTCACAAAGTCTGAACCAGGAGACCCTGTCAAACGCCTTGTCCAGATCTATGAAACAAAGATGGATTTCACTCTTATACTCAAGGGCCTTTTCACTCAGCTGTCTAAGTGTGGAGATTATGTCTTCAGTACTTGGTTTGCTCGGAATCTACACTAAACCTCATCCAACTGTGGCTCAGCTAGTTGTCTGAGTCTTTGCTCTAGGATTCTAGAGTAGATTTTACCAGGGAAACTGAGAAAGGAAATGCCTTGTCACCCTTTTTGAAAATCGGTGTTATGATGGCAATCTCCCAATCCTTTGGTATGGTCTTGTTTCACCACGCTGCCTGAAGAACCCTTATGAGTAATAGGTCGCCTGCTGCTCTCATGTACTTAACCATTTCTGGTGTTATACGATCATGCCCTGCTACTTTGCCCATCTTGATTTTCTCCAGTGCTGCCTTCAGTTCTTCCATCTTTATGTCATCTTCACCACCACTGGTTTTCTCCAAATTCTTCCCAGGACTTCTGTTTTGCTGCTAGCACCTTGTTCTTTGCTTCTGTTCTGAGTATCATCTATTCTCTGTATGTCTCTATTTGTCCTGCTGTGTTATTAGCTCCTAAGTATTGTTTCCATTCCATTTTCCCATTTTCCTCTCTCTTATTTCATCTTTGACTTCATCTGTCCACCAAGGTGTCCTCTTTCTCTTGTTTTCCACGTCGGACTTCACCACATGCTTCTGCAGCAGCTGTCTTTATGATGTCCTTGAATTTAATCCAGAGGGTTTCCAAGTCATCAGGTTGTTCTTCTGTATTTCTCATCGCTGTAGCAATAAGCCCTTGATATCTGGTCTTAATTGAATTTCTGGCTCTCAGCATGTAGGTCTTAATGCTCATTTCTCCTGTTCGTTTTCTTAGTTTCTTGCGTGATGTTGGGCAGTTCCTAGGCTGAGCAACTCTTTCAGTAGTTTTTTTTTATTGTTAGCAGGTAGTGATCAATTCCATTCTCTGGCCCCCTCTAGTCTATAGCATCCCGGACTCCGCCTAACTATGGTAAAGTCGATCACTGACTTCTCAGTCCTTGTTGGTTCACATCTATTGTATGCATGTATGCGCTTATGGGGGAGCTTTGTGTTTGTAATGATCAGATTCTGCTCATTGCAGAATCTAAGGAGTCGCTTTCCTTTGTCATTGAGAGTATCTTCTCCATATCTTCCGATAACTCCACCCCATCTAGCAAGGTCATTTCCAACTCTGGCATCAAAATCTCCGAGCATGATAATTTCATCTACGCAGTCGTACACTGCTTTTTGAAGCAGCTTGAAGAATCCCTCCTTAACCTTTGCTCTCTCATCCTTATTTGGCCCTTACACTATGACAAGGTTGACTGTGGTTTTTCCTTCTTTTAGTTTTACAACCATAATGCGCTCCGAGACAAAGTTCCATCCTTTGATACTATCTTTTTGGTTCTTTGCCACAATGCAACTCACGCCCCCTTTAGCTCTTTCAGATGTGGGTACACCATTGTTGAGCAGTGTGTCGCCATCGAGATCTATGACTCCTTGTCCTTTTTTCTTTGTTTCCGTTATAGCCAGGATTTCTAGTTTTGCTTTACTGATCTCATCTACCATCTCCTCTTCTTTCCCATTAATACTTCTTGTGTTCCAAGTTCCAAAAGTCGTAGTCCGTTCCAGTCCCTCGCCTTTAAAATCAATCCGGTTTTCTCTCTTGTTTTGCTCGTAATCGTGATTTAAAGCAAACAGGTGATTGGCCTGTTATGTCTTTGCATGGTGGAGATGCTGCCTCCTTACGGCCTGATTCTCCTTTATGCCATGTTGAATTTTATTATATCATGTCAGTACATATCAATGTATGGTCTAAAAAATAACGATTTTGATATGTATGTATGTATGTGTATGTATGTATGTTATACCACACTATTCTTGTATTTAATGTATCACACCACTATATGTTAAAATATTTTATAGAGAATAAAAATGATAATATGTGTATATAGAATAGGTACACATTTGGTGTAAAAAACACTCACACATTCACAGGCTCACTCAACCAATATTGAAAACATGAGACGCACATGTATTGCACATTTAGTGTATGTTTCTCATTATCGTATGTTTTTGTAGTCCTATATGTAATTCTTGTCTTTGTCACCCGTTTGTGGCTGACGAAGGGTAAAACCCGAAATGTCCCTTGTTTCATGTGAACCGTTATTTGTGGAACTGATTCAATTCCGTTTTATTGGTTTATATACTTACATGTCACTGTATTTTACGTTAAATAAAAAATAATATATTTTGAAGTTAAAAAACATGTCATGCTATTGCCTGGATGTTTGATCATGAAACTGGATTAGTTAACTGTTCTGTTATTTCATAATAGATTACTTGCGAAAAAAATCATGAAATCAGAATAAAGTAAAGTATTGGTCTCTATTTGGGACGATTATAATAGTCGCTCAAGACAGTGTTCACTCACAGTACAATTATTCCGAAATCGTATATTTGTCTGTCTATATGTCTGTCTGTGTGTTTGTCTATCAGAGTGTCTCTCTGCCTACGTGTATGTCTGCCTGCGTATCTGTGTATGTGTTGCGCACATATTCTTTTGTGTAACGCACGGATTACGCATACAAATGTAAAATGTAATTATTTGTCTGATAAAAATATATTTATCTTTGAATTCACATTCTTAGGCTAAGGGCCAGAACTCAGATTAGTCGATGTGTATTCATTCTATGAGTTATCTGTTCTTGTATCTTTCCTGAATATCAAACTTGGCGTATGAATCTAGACTTATGTCATATTTTGTGTCTGGTATAGCCAGAAACAGATTAATCTTGTTTAGGTTTATGCAGGGATGTTTATGATCCGAATCTATGTTTACTCCTTGTCTGTTTGAGACGATTCGGTCTTATATCGTGTTATCTTTGTATGTCTATGTCGGACTATTTTCCTTGTACTGTACTTTGGGGTCAGGCACTTTCGGCGCATGAAGATACGTTAGAGAGTTTTTCGGTGATGAAGGAGCCTGGCGGGACGTCATGTCTTAGACCTGTCCAAAGTTTGTGATCTCTTCGATTTATTATGGGGACGAAGATAGTTTCTTCTAGGATTGTGAAGTCTATGAGTTCCCCAGTGTTGATTCAGTAACGCCAGGAGAGCGTTTGTGTTTGCTAGTATATTTCCTATGCCAAGGTAAAGAACTTTTCACTGAACTCTTTCATTCCTAGGCTCAGATGGGCAGACGTCTATATGAATTTACCTATGTCGGGACAACATGTTATCTAGCAACACTGATTAGGTTTATATGCAGCAATTCTGAGGAAAAAATATGCTGATTGTTATAGAAAACATTTATGTTCATGAACTGAACCTTTAATGAAGCTTCATTGTGCATCGTTATCGTGAGCGAGGCTCACAAGACCAGAAGCCATTTTGAATTATATATATATATTTTTTCGATCATTGAGGAGAGAACAGGGATGCCCCTTACTATCACCTGATGAGTCCAGAGATCACTGCCACAGAAGAGAACCCACTACTAGTGGTTCAATATTGTTATCAAAGAAATATGTGCTGAACCTTAGCTAAAGGAATCTTCGCTAGAAGAGGTTCGGTCTAGGAACCATTATTAAACATTATGTATTCACTGACGCAATTTGTCAGTAAGACCTAAGAATTATATATGCACTGGAACTCTGAGTGCTGGTCTATTGACATTGCATTGTACTTCTATTCAACATGAATGCCCATATAATTTTGTAGACCATTGGTCAACTGTGTGATGATTTGTGCCAACCTGTTTACAGTAACTGTACCTGTGCTGTCCGAGTGTGTGTCAAATTAAACTGTACGAAAACGACCACAGTAGTTTATCAACGTCTCTGACTTCCAGCCATGTGTGAGTGAGAATGTTCTTTTGTCAACTCTACAGAACATTGCCATCATTCGCAAACCTTTGTATTCTCACTCCAAGTCTACACACCACTGCGTAGGTCGAGTTGACCTTTGTTTGTCTTCATTGTACAACAAACCTTACAGTAACACTGGTGTAAAATAATCAAGCCCTTATCAACGTGGTGCCCAGTATGGGAACATTTCTCTTTGGACAACAGACTACCGTTGGACATTACACAGCATTACAAATCAAGTTGCAAGCATACATTTAACTTTTTTGTAACAAGTACAGTACAGGTGAAGGCAGAAGTCCTACTTTCATCGATGGACCTTCTTATGTTCTGCTATGGTGTTGAACTTTAATATTTAAGGCCAGAATTTGTAATTCAATAAAGTGGCAGTTTATTTATTTTGATTAGAATAACTGTGCCATTACTGTAAAACTGAGCCTTCTTTACAACACATCCTATTATATACATAATTTATATATTTATGTTCACATTACATGTATTTGTTTTTCGTTGTGTTTATGTAGCGGGAGGCTGGGAGTGTGACTATTATATGGTATACCACGTAGAGAGGTCATATAATAGCGTTCTGTAGGGTGCAATTTTCTTAATTGAAAATTTGCATGCAACATCTGTTGCTATTTTTTGTTAGCTGTGAAAACTGTGCTTATCGTTGTTTTTGTGATATTTTTTCTGTTCTTCAGTTTTATTTTGATTTGTTTGTACTTGTAGATCTACCCTTTCCTATAATTTAGTTCTATACACATTTATATTTATACACTGTGACGTCATTTGTGTTGTTTATTTCATCGCGGTTATCATCACAGGTTCTGTGATTATTATTTTTTCAGTTTTCTATTTAATTTAGTTGATTTCTGCGAATGTTTTCGTATTGTTTTTCTTGATTGTCTTTTGTTTATGTTGGTGGTTGACATATACTATAAAATATAGTTGATCATACACTACTAGCTGTGTAGTGAATTTATTAGAAAGAATCAACTGAGGATTAATTGCTGTTATTTTAGGTACACAGTTGATTATACAAGACCTTATTTAAAGGCTTGTTTCCCACATAGATTGGGATAAAAGGAGCTGATTATTCAAGCTATTAAGAGCTTGTTTCCATTTATTTGGAGATAGATTTCATTATTGCTATTTCAGGTATCTAGTCACATATTGGTATACATCATGTCGACTTTAGATTACTTCATTGAGTTAGGGAAATCCCTAGGCAAGACTGGTGATAAGTTAGAGGAGTATGCTACCAGTCAATTTGAAAAAGCACAAAAGGCGGAAGAGAGAAAACAAAAAGCCGAGGATAAAAGAATGGAATTAGAATTTGAGCAAAAGAAATTGCAGATGCAAGTAGACGAAAGGAGATTCCAAATGGAAATGGAAAAACAAAATAAAGAAGCAGAAGCTGAACAAAAGAGATTAGACAGTGAAGCTGAACAAAAGAGATTAGACAGGGAAGCTGAGGTAGAACAAAAGAGATTAGACAAAGAAGCTGAACAAAAAAGATTAGAAAGAGAAGCTGAGGCTGAACAAAAGAGATTAGACAGAGAAGCTGAGGAGAGAAAAGCAATGAGAGAACATGAACATCAAAAAGAACTTTTAGCATTTGAGTTAGAAAATTGAAATTGACAAATATGAGTAATGTTAATCAATCAAATGGTAATAGTGGTAAACCCTTTACTTATAAGGTCAAGGTACCAGCGTTCAATCCTTCCAGTGACGATATTACATTCTGGCTGGATCGTTTTGAACGTTCTTGTCGAGCTCATAATGTGGATAAATCACAGTATGCTAATCAGTTGTCAGAAATTTTAAAAGGTGATTCTCTGACTAGTTTAAGTTTGGTTGAAGAGGCTGACAAGGATAATTATGATGTTATTAGAGCAGCTTTATTGAAAAAATATCAATTAACAGAGGAAGGTTACCGTATTTTGTTTAAGAAAATGGTACCTGAATCAGGGGTAGAATTCTCAGAATTCATTGCAAGGACACGTCTTATATTTAATCGTTGGATTGAATTGTCCAAAACAGAAAAGACATATGAAGCCCTTATGGACTTGCTGTTCAGAGACAAGATTATATCAAGTGTTAATAAAATATTCCTTGAATTCCTACATGAGCGTAAACCCAAGACACTAAAAGAAATGCAAGAATATTGTGACCAATACGTCAAGGCACACCCTAACGTAACTCTTAGCAACACTAAGATTAAAGAGAGTATGAAGGTTGCATCAGCAACACCATACAACCCTAATTATTCACACAAATTTCAGGGACCACAAAACAGGTTTGATAAAAAGGGTAACCATAATAGTTATCAAAACCAAGGTAACCAGTCATTTCAGGGTTCTTCGGCGAAGAACTGGAGACGAGCTGACAGCCCTCGATTCAGGGGTGGTCATAATTATAGAAATTTCCGCAGAGGAAGTCATTATAGAAACTATCCAAGTCATCCATCATGGAGACAACAAGACCATAGTTATAGAGATACTCATTATAATGAATATGATAATGGTAACTATGAGAACTATGACTCAAACCCAGATAGGGGTTACAATAGAGGAAACAATAATGATTACAGAGGCAATAATAATCGAGGTAGATCACAATTCAAAAAACATAAATCACATTATCAGGCAAACTCTGCACAGCAAGAGTCACATGAAGCCTATAAACAGACTAAAGATAATAATGACGCTAATAATATGGCATATTCCGCTTTTGATTTTGGGAGAGCATCTCAGTGCCCCCAATGCAAAACATTATTTGAACCAACTACGGTGTCCACTTTAAGTTGTGGCCATCCTCTTCCCGCTCTTCCTGCGTCAGTCGCGCATGATGGAAGAGGTTCTCTTGTCTTACATAAAGGTTTAGTAAATGACAATCCAGTCTCAGTTCTTTTTGATTCTGGATGCACCACAATTGGTGTTAGGCAGTCGCTTGTAGATCCTTCTCGTGCCACTGGAAAAGTAGTCAAATGTGTAACGTTTGGCGGCACCTTAGAGAAATACTCTACTGCTATCATTAGGATTGCTACTCCTTTCTTTACAGGAGATGTACACGCATGTCTTCTGCCGAATCCGATCGCTGATCTTATCATCGGTCGTATTCACGGAGTCAAAGAATGCACTCCACAACAGATTTCCGTTTGGGAAAAACAAAATATGCAAACTGCTAATGCTGTAGTCACTAGAGATCAGGCTCTTAATATGCCTCAAACTTCATCTACTGAAGATAATGAAGTGCATAACCAAGATGATCCCTTGGTAATTTCTCGTGACTCGTTTATAAAACAGCAAGACGAGGATCCGACTCTAAAGAAATTCTTCACTCTTGCAACAAAAGGTGATCCGAATAAAGATACAAAGCGTAAATCTTGGATTACAATGAAGAATGGCGTACTTGTACGTATGGTGCAAGACTCCACTAAGTCAAGTCATTCTCAGATTCCTGTTCCAAAGAATTTGAGAGTTAAAATTTTGCAGCACGCTCACGACTCTCAGTGTGCTGGACATATGGGTTTTTCCCGTATAAAGTCAAGAGTTCTTGCGGCTTTCTTTTGGCCTTTTGTGAACAAGGACATACGGATTTATTGTCAAGAAGTCAAATCCAAAGGTCCACGCCATGCTGCACCTATTCAGGCTGCAGACATTCCTATTCGACCATTTCAGAAAATGGCGATAGACATCATTGGTCCATTTAAGATCAAATCTGCTAGAGGACATCAGTTTATCTTGACGTGTTGATATGTGCACACGTTGGCCAGAGGCTATTCCTCTGAAGAGCATTACTACTGCTGACATTGCAGATGCTCTTTGGCTGATATTTTCTCGTCTGGGATTCCCCGGAGAAATATTGTCGACTCTGCAGATAGAGAGATCTTTGAGTAGTATCTATCATCCTATGTCCAATGGGATGGTCGAACGGCTAAATAGAACACTCAAAAACTTACTAGGGAAGATAACTGAGGATCATCCTCAAGATTGGGACAGGGTTTTACCCGCGGCCTTCTTCGCTTACAGAGAGGTCCCCAATGAACATACAGGATTTTCTCCCTTTGAACTTGTCTTTGGCGCGCGACCGCGCGGCCCTATGTCTTTGCTTCATGATCTCATAACCGCTGATAATATCACCGATGACATAAAATCTTCTTACGAATATGTCATCACGCTGAGACAAAAGATTATCGAAGCATGTAAATTGGCAACTTCTTCTGAATTTGCTAAGCAGAAGGCAAGACAATTTGCCAATAAGAAAAGAACCTTATGACAACTTTGTCCTAGTGACAAAGCATTTGTTTTGCTACCTTGTAGGGAAAACAGACTTCTTATTTCTTGGAAAGGTCCGTACGATATAATGTCGAAAATTTCCGATGTTGACTACATTGTTGATATTGATGGAAAACATAAAACCTTCCACATCAATATGCTTACGGAATTCCATGAACGTCCGGATTATTTACAGCCTATTTTCCAGGCAACGGACGATTCGCCAGTCCAACATGGTCATTACTCATCACTGTCCGTAATACAGGATGAGGAAACAAGTTTTTCGGATGTTAATCTTTCGCTTCATTCTAGTGAATCATGGAAAAACGTTACTGTTTCTCCGGATTTATCTCTAGGAGAACAGCGACAAGTTTCGGCTATGTTACAAACATTTCAGGATGTCCTTACTGACATTCCTGGACAAACTCATGTAATTCAACATGACATTATTCTAGCTGACCATAATCCTATTAGGGTCAGACCTTATCCTATCCCTATACATTTTCAAGCACAGGTTGAAAAGGAGTTGGATGAGATGATAGATTTAAAAATAATTGAACCATCCACTTCTGCATATTCTTCGCCGATGGTTATTGTTCGAAAAAAAGACAATAACATACGTCTTTGCGTTGACTATCGCAAATTGAATCAAGTTACGAAGTTTGATGCTGAACCAATGCCTTTACTAGAAGAGCTACTTACTAGGCTTTCTAAATCTCATTTTTTCACTAAACTAGATTTGTCTAAAGGATATTGGCAAGTTCCTTTATCTGAACGCGCCAAACCAATTACGGCTTTTTCTACACCTAGAGCCCTTTTTCAATGGAATTTCATGCCTTTCGGCCTTATGAACGCACCAGCTACATTCGTACGCATGATGCGTCGAATCCTATCTTATCGGTCAGATGTCATCGCGTACCTAGACGACATCTGTCTTTTCAGCGATACTTGGGAAGATCACTATTCGGGGTTAGTTGAATTACTATCTACTTTACGCGAGTATAACCTGACAGTGAAACCCTCTAAAGCCTGCATTGGTTTTAGCAAAATTTCTTTCCTAGGCCATCGTGTTGGTCATGGGTTCCTAAAGACAGAGGACCATAATATCACTAAGATACTTAACATCTCTATTCCTAAGACAAAAAAGCAAGTACGAAGTCTCTTAGGTCTTATTCAATTTTATGGAAGATTCATTCCGAATCTATCCTCTATCATGGCACCTCTTTCTACACTACTAAAGAAAGGATCGCCTAATATGGTCCACTGGTCACAGGAATGCCAATCCTCTTTGGATAAGATTTAAAAAAATTTTCAACACCACCTATTTTAGTGTTACCTACTACAGATAAGACATTTGTTCTTCGTAGTGACGCTTCATCCACTGGGATTGGAGCGGCACTAATGCAAGAGTACTCTGGAACTCTGCATCCTGTAATGTATATTTCCAGAAAACTTAATGCGGCAGAAAGGAATGATTCGGTTTTAGACCGTGAGCTATTAGCTATGGTTTGGTCGATCCTCAAACTACAGAGATTCCTTCTAGGCGCACATTTCATAGTAGAAACCGACCAAAAAGCTCTTACTGCTATACAGAGTAAAAATTTGAAGAGCTCGAGGTCTACTCGATATGCAATTGCTCTTCAACCTTTTCATTTCTCAGTACGAGCTATCCGTGGATCAGATAATGTGATGGCAGACATTTTATCTAGATGCCCACATGATTCCACCTAACTGTTGGGTCTTGGACTTCTTAACACATCCAACTCTACAACAGTTTTTTCTTTTCTATATCAAGATAAATACACATTGTAATTTGTAATATAGTGATTGTGGGGGCACTGGACGTGGATCCAGCAACATGGGAGGATGAGGCTGCCGATCGCACTGGGTGGCGATGCTGTTTGCAGCGCCACCTCAGGTTGGGCGGAGAGAGGCTCGCGCGGGAAGCAGAGGTGAGAAGAGGGCGTCGAAAGGAGGACCAGGAAAGTGGGCAGCTGGGGGCTGTCACCTCAGGGGCGCATTTCCATAGTCAGTTATGACTGAAGGGGCTATTATTATTATTATTATTATTATTATTATTATTATCACTACTATCACTACGTTCATTGATATATATATTCACCGATACTCGTTGATGATTTTTTCTTTTTTGTCAATCATGTACTTATGGTGCTTAAATATGAAATTGTTATATGCATTGTGTCATTGCAAGTATAGTAGTATGCGTTGGTGACACCTCCCTGGAAACATTTATGCTTAAGAGAAATGCTTTCTCTGAGAGGTTGAGATGTATTCTCACCAGTCGATCTATATTTCGACTTTGCCTTAATTTGGCTTATAAATTCTAGATATTTCTCATCTGCGCAGTATTTGTGCGTTGTGAGCCTATTGTATGTTGCTCTCAGATGAAAAAAAAATGATTTTCATTTTTTTTCCGGGGGGTGTGGTAATCTGTTGCGCACATATTCTTTTGTGTGGCGCACGGATTACGCATACAAATGTAAAATGTAATTATTTGTCTGATAAAAGTATATTTATCTTTGAATTCACGATTCTTAGGCTAAGGGACAGAACTCAGATTAGTCGATGTGTATTCATTCTATGAGTTATCTGTTCTTGTATCTTTCCTGAATATCAAACTTGGCGTATGAATCTAGACTTATGTCATATTTTGTGTCAGGTATAGCCAGAAACAGATTATTCTTGTTTAGTTTATGCAGGGATGTTTATGATCCGAATCTATGTTTACTCCTTGTCTGTTTGAGACGATTCGGTCTTATATCGTGTTATCTTTGTATGTCTATGTCGGACTATTTTCCTTGTACTGTACTTTGGGGTCAGGCACTTTCGGCGCATGAAGATACGTTAGAGAGTTCTTCGGTGATGAAGGAGCCTGGCGGGACTTCATGTCTTAGACTTGTCCAAAGTTTGTGATCTCTTCGATTTATTATGGGGACGAAGATAGTTTCTTCTAGGATTGTGAAGTCTATGAGTTCCCCAGTGTTGATTCAGTAACGCCAGGAGAGCGTTTGTGTTTGCTAGTATATTTCCTATGCCAAGGTAAAGAACTTTTCACTGAACTCTTTCATTCCTAGGCTCAGATGGGCAGACGTCTATATGAATTTACCTATGTCGGGATGACATGTTATCTAGCAACACTGATTAGGTTTATATGCAGCAATTCTGAGGAAAGAATATGCTGATTGTTATAGAAAATATTTATGTTCATGAACTAAACCTTTAATGAAGCTTCATTGTGCATCGTTATCGTGAGCGAGGCTCACAAGACCAGAAGCCATTTTGAATTATATATATATTTTTTTCGATCATTGAGGAGAGAACAGGGATGCCCCTTACTATCACCTGATGAGTCCAGAGATCACTGCTACAGAAGAGAAACCACTACTTGTGGTTCAATATTGTTATCAAAGAAATATGTGCTGAACCTTAGCTAAAGGAATCTTCGCTAGAAGAGGTTCGGTCTAGGAACCATTATTAAACATTATGTATTCACTGATGCGATTTGTCAGTAAGACCTGAGAATTATATATGCACTGGAACTCTGAGTGCTGGTCTATTGACATTGCATTGTACTTCTATTTAACATGAATGCCCATATAATTTTGTAGACCATTGGTCAACTGTGTGATGATTTGTGCCAACCTGTTTACAGTAACTGTACCTGTGCTGTCCGAGTGTGTGTCAAATTAAACTGTACGAAAACGACCACAGTAGTTTATCAACGTCTCTGACTTCCAGCCATGTGTGAGTGAGAATGTTCTTTTGTCAACTCTACAGAACATTGCCATCATTCGCGAACCTTTGTATTCTCACTCCAAGTCTACACACCACTGCGTAGGTCGCGTTGACCTTTGTTTGTCTTCATTGTACAACAAACCTTACAGTAACTTACTTACTTAGTCGTTCCCCTTCTACCGTGAGGTGTAGAGGTTTGGAAGAGAGAGCGCCAGACTATTCTATCGGCTGTCTTCCTCCTGGCCTGGTTCCATTCTAGTCCTCGGTCCTTCAAAGATTGTCTAATGTTGTCCTCCCAGCGGACTCTGGGTCGTCCTCGGGGTCTGGATCCTTGGCTCTTTGTTTCCCATGCTTGTCGTGGTAGCCGATCTTCTCCCATTCTGCAGACATGGCCAAACCATCTTAGTTGGGACTGTTCTACTTGGGTCTGTAGGGGGTGGCATTTTAGGCCTTGACGTATCGTCTGGTTGCGTACCATGTCTCTTCTTGTTACTTCAACCACCTTCCTCAGATAACCTTACAGTAACACTGGTGTAAAATAATCAAGCCCTTATCAGTATGTCTGTGTGTGTGTCTGTCTCTATGCCTGTTTGTCTGCCTGTATGTCAGTCTGTGTGTACGTCTTTTTTTCAGTGTCAATATGCGTGTGTGTGTGTGTTTGTATATGCGGGTGTATTTATGTCTGCGTCTTCGTATTTGTGTGTATTTTTGGATGTATGTCTATCTGTGTGGCTGTCTGTATGTCTGTGTATATGTGTGTCTCTCATTGTATTTGTGTATATGGATGGCTGTATGTCTGTGACCTGTCTGTCTACATGTATGACTGTCTATGTATCTAACCATATGTATGTCTGTCTGTGTGACTGTACGTGTACGTGTCTGTCTGTGTATCTGACTGGATGCTGTATATGCACGTGTTTATATGGCCGTGTATATATATATGTCTGTACATTTGTCTCTATGTGCATATATGTGTGTATGTCTGCGTGTGTCTGTTTCAGTGTTTATCCTTGTATGCCTGTGTGTGTCTGCTTATGTGTGTCTTTCTGTCTATCTCCGTGTGTCTATCCTTGTGTATAATTGTCTGTCTGTGTGTGCCTGTCAATGTGAGGGTGTCTATCTAGATGTCTGTCTGTGTGTATCTCTGTGTGGGTTTTTGTCTGTATGTATCTGTGTCTACATGTGTTTGTCTGTCTGATCTTTTCTGTGAATGTCTGTGTATAGTTTTGTTTGTGTTTATGTCTGTATATGTGTATTCCTGTCTGTAAATTTCTGTGTGTATATCTGTCTGTGTTGCGCACAGATTTTTCTGAGTCGATATATAATTTACCTGTCTTGTTTGTATACTTTAATTTTGTAATCAAAGGGGCATAACTCATGGTTCTCTGAGGTTGCATTTTACAATGGTTGTTACCCTCTCTTGTTTCTTAACCTGGCGATCTAATATCTGGTTGTCTATCCATATATGGCTCGAATAGGTCAGCTTTTCTCGGAATGTTTGCAACCAGAGACGATGTTTATTCCCTGACCATATAAGGCTCGATTGATCAGTCTTTTTCTTGGTATGTGTCCAACATCGTTCCGTTTGAGTTTAACTCAGGGGTCGAGCGCTAACTGCGCATGTGTGAAGTTTAGAGTTGGTTAAGGAAGACTTCCGTTCTGGGAGTCAAGCAAGGGTTGTGACAGAATCCAGACGTGCTTGGCGTCTGTGATATGTTTTTGCCGGGGAAAAGAAAGTCCTCTTTTGTGTAGTTAAGTTATCTACAGATGGTTTTCCCCATGTGATTCTAAACGCCTGGAGGCGTGTGAGTTGTGGTGTTTATTTCTGAAGAAAGGTAATTGCTCTTCATATCATTTCTATTTGTCGCCAGCTTTAATGATTGACATTTCGTTTCCTGCTTGCTGACTTTTCCGCTGGGTGGGAAAGAGTCTATTATCATTACCAGTTCAACTCACGAATCACCATGTCACTATATGCATCGGGTTGGTGCATGCCCGAAGGGTTATCTATTCGTTGAACTCTGCTGCTCCGGCGGTATCACGTCGGACAAGGTTTGACACCTTTGCTGCCAAAGGAACTTAGAGAACATTGCATTTAAGGGGTCCACCATATGTCGCGGCCTGAAGTACACCAGAAGATATGCTTGTCTTGCTGGGGGTCAGAAAGAGAGAGTTGATTTAATCTCCTACATATATATATTTTGGCTGTAGCTAGAAAAGGATGGTGGTTTCAGCACCTTAATTTATCTACAGTCGTCTATGATGCACCTATGCCAGCTATATTATTCGCCATTTCTATGCTGTAATGTCGTCAAGTATTGTCAACTGACTATTTATATTATGATGAGCGTCCATTGTCTTGTATCGTCAATAAATCCATGAAACGTCAGCTATTGTCCACAATTACTGACTTCTACATGTGGTTGTGTGGATGGACTGTGACCTGTCAGAACCTTTACACGCATTCGCACCCATCTATTGATGTTTACTCATCTACATATCACACCAACCACCCTTCTTGAAGCAATATATAGATATCAAGCGAATACACACTTGAGAGTGAGTTTGTGTGACACCCTGTCAGCACCTCAATGCCTGGTGACCTATATCAGTCAAAACATTGTCTCCAGGTCGACTTGACACTCACTCACCTTTGCAGCACTTACACCTTCGATACCTGAGCACGACCTGTATTATTTATGGTGGCCTACATTACTACGAAGAATAACCGGTAACAGCCTACAACAGGATGTTCATTCATTGACAGTATCTTCGTACAATCCATTGATACCACGCAACATCCAGTATGAGTCTATACATTTACAGTGGATCAGATACAGAAAACATTATATAACAGCATTTAACAGTCTGTCTAAGTGTTTTTTCTGTGTATATGTTTGTGTATGAATGTTTGCCTAAGTGCAAGTCTGACTGTGTGCCTGTGGCTAAGTAAGTAAATATTAGACAAACATAAAAGTATGTTTTCAGGCACTCGTAAGAAATAAAGAAGTAGAACACTAGACAACAGAAAAACAACAGACGTGAGTGGCGTACCCAGGATTTGAACCCCGGACCTTCCGTACGACAACACCGCCTAGCTATACAAGCGAATCACACTATCCTCCCGGCCAGCTAGGCAACCCTATAAAAAGATGCTTTGATGAACGGTCATTAGTGCAAAACGCAAGACAATACCGGAAGTTTACAATGGGCAGCTTAGCCTTATTAATGACGCAATCACTTCTGTTGTTCCCCTATTATACAATATATGTCAGTCCACACAAGACAAAGACCTTGATACTGTGTCTAGTAAATGATAGAAGACTTAAGAACAGTAGTATGGAACAGAGGGTAGGTTTCTGGTATTGTATAAACATTTATAACATATAAGGAAGGGAAACCCGAGGCCTGTAAACAGTAAATAAATATTAGACAAACATAAAGGTATGTTTTCAGGCACTCGTAAGAAATAAAGAAGTAGAACACTAGACAACAGAAAAACAACAGACGTGAGTGGCTTACCCAGGATTTGAACCCCGGACCTTCCGTACGACAACACCGCCTAGCTATACAAGCGAATCACACTATCCTGTTGCTAAGTACATGTACCTGTCAGTATGTCTGTCTTTGTGTCTGTTTGTGTATCTGAATGAATATCTTTGTCTGTTTTTGTCAGTCTATGTGTCTGTCTGACTGTAATTGTGTGCGTATTTTATGTTTTTGTCTGTCTATCTATCTGAAGAAATCAAGAAGAGAATAGGAATGGCCAAGGCTACATTCAACGACATGAAACATATACTGACATCAAAACAGTTATCTCACAAATTAAAACTGAGAATCATAAAGTGTTATATATATATATTCTGCATTTCTGTATGGTGCGGAAACATGGATGATGAATAAGCATTTGGAAGAAAGAATTGTGTCTCTTGAAATGTGGATATATAGAAGAATGGGGCGTATCTCATGGAAAGAGAAGAAAACAAATAAGGAGGTCCTAGAAAATCTAGGTATGCAAAGAGAACTAATGAGGGAGATCAAAGTTCGGCAGCTAAAATACTTTGGCCACATAAAAAGGCATAACACCTTGCAGAAGACCATAATAGAAGGGAGAGGTGAAGGCAAACGTGCAAGGGGAAGACAGCGCTATAAGTGGGAAGATAACATCAAGAGATGGACAGGAAAGAGTCTATCAGAGTGCACCACCAAGACAAGATACAGAAGACGTTGGAGATCCATTACAGCCAACCTTCGTTGTGGAGATGGCAGCTGATTATGATGATAATCTATCTATCTATCTATCTATCTATCTATCTATCTATCTATCTATCTATCTATCTATCTATCTATCTATCTATCTATCTATCTATCTATCTATCTATCTATCTATCTATCTATATATCTATCTATCTATCTATCTATCTATCTATCTATCTATCTATCTATCTATCTATCTATCTTTCTATCTATCTATCTATCTATCTATCTATCTATCTATCTATCTATCTATCTATCTATCTATCTATCTATCTATCTATCTATCTATCTACCTTTCTATCTATCTATCTATTTATCTATCTATTTGTCCGTCTGCGCTTTCATTCTACTATCAAACTGATTTATCCTTTCATCCATTCTGTATCCAATCGTTTATCTACAGAGTCTCACGACTCTGTATTCCTGTGAACTTTTGTCACTTACTGTTTTTTTTGTTGTTTGGCATGCTTCTGTCCCAGAATGGGAAGTGTACAGTTTTTCCGCTATGTTTCCATTGAAACACATCGTGTCGAAATGCATCAGTTGCTCCAATCCAGACTGAAGGAACTATGAAGATATACATTACAATTTTAAAATTACAATTCACCAGAAAGCAGACTGTGCTAACAAAAAAATGTGAATCGTGATGTCACTGTAATATTTAATGTCCCTTCTTGTATTATATCTTGGCAAATTTTTTTTTCGATGGCCACGGGCACCGTGAAAGAGATCCGGGAAGACATTTAGTTGAGCTCTCCTGATTTAATCACTCAACTACTATAATCAGTAAACGGTGAGTCTATATCAAAACGTAATTACTTACTACATGATCATCAGGACCTCAAGGTGCATAAGACTTTTGTTCATTTATGCCAGGGCCTATTGTCTTATGCTTTTCGTTTACGATCGATCCATGTCTTCTTCTTTATCTCCTTCGTTTATCTCCAAAAACTGAGACATGCTATATCATCCACCTTTTTCTTCAAGTACCATGCCTTGTCTTGAACATATCTCACTACAACTTCCTGTCTAAAGTAATATTTTGTGGCGTTATTGTAGCTTGTTTAAATATCTCATGTGATTCGCTCACTAATTGTGGCAAAGGTGAGTGTTGCGGGTCTTTATATTATTATTATATTCTGAGTACACGTCTTGTTACTCTGGCCAAAGATTACATAGGGGTCAAACTGGTAGACCACGCACACATCAATTCACCACACCTATTAATGTCCCCACAAAATCAGAGTAGAACGATGTACATAATGTTTAATACAGCAAACGTTGCTCCACAGTTATACTCTTGAAAACCATTTTTTATCATATGGTATCAAATCTACAGTCATCAGTATATCTCTGAACCGTAGGTAGCATCGTCAGATTTACACACTTTTAATTACTCACGTTCTTCACAGAAATCATAATTCCTTTCACAAATATACTAGCATCATCTCACGGAGGTATATGGATGATCTACTGATCGAACATCATAGGAATATGTCATGAAATACTATAATTCTCAGGAGCTCAAAGACATACGTCCACCTGCCACAATGAAACACACAGAAGACCTTGGCAGACGATCGCTAACTTTTGTCGGTGCCAACTTTCAACGTCTGCCACTGCACCCCGAGGCAGTGACGTAACTTTCTGTTACCAAGGACTACCGATTATAAACAAACATGAATACTTGTCGAGCCATATAATAACATCGACAGACATGTTATGAATTTTAATCATAACATTACTCCCCCCCCCCCCCGTAAAATAATGGAAACGAAGTTTTCATTACTTCCGTGGTATGAGTGTAACATCACTAGAGTGAAAGATGGTTTCATCGAACTTCACTGTTAGAATGAACTAGCATAGCACTCAAGTTTGTGCCACAGAGTAGGCAATTAAACACTCAAAGTGTGGACATTAGCAAAGAACACTAAAGCCAATGACTCCAAAGGACATAAATCATTTTAACAACAATGTGAGGTGGCTATCACTAAAAGCACCTAACATATTAAAAATGATGTTAGCAATCCATGCACTCTCATACCTCACACCGTCCAAAAAACATCTATTTGTCAAGTCCAGTACCAGTAGTCAATTAATCTCATATTAATCAATAGTCATAATGTAAAGCATTAAAATTAATACAATTATGTAATAGAAACAATAGATGACATGAAGCAGACAATCAACTAAGACAGTGAGTGAATGCAACCATATCAGTTAAAAGATTAAAAGTATGTGTAAAGTACATGTCATCAACATAACATAGTCATGTTAAGAGAAAAAATGTAATGTTGTATCTAACACACTTGTGGGAGCAATAGATAAGACTATGCCTATGTGTTGTACAAATAGACAATAGTATGTAGTACTATCCATATCTTGATTCAAATATAGTGTGAGTGTGAAACAGATCTGTGTCAAAGACCAAACCATATATGCCGAATCATAATGAATTAACACTCAATATTAAGCACCATGGTTTAAGTGTGTAGTGTAATGATATTCTACTCATTAGTAAAATACTTCACAAAGTCCCTTGAAGTATGTCCAAATAAATTATTGTCACAATCCATAATTGTCTTCCATGCAATAGTATGTTCGTACGAATTCAAATGTTAACATCCAAAGAAATTGCAAAACGGAAAATCGTCAGATAGAAAATTCCTTTGTTATTTTCCTTGATCATGCAATCAACGTAGAGTTATGTCCCTTCATCTCTAGACGTCGGTATTCCAATTAAAAATGACAACACATGTCCGTACGCAATATCTTCAAGTCACAACATTTTCAACATTCCACATAATGTGTGTTCGTAAGTTTGTAGATCGAATATGAGCACTGTCATTAACTCGCCTGATATTACGTAATTCGCAGAGTTGAACAAGATATCACACGATATTGATCCTGTCGGCATTCATCAAATTCATGTGCCGTGTGCACCGATTAATCTTGGAAGTACTGTTACCAAAGTTATTGCAAAGTTTTTCTGCGAACATGTAACTTAGTTCTCGGCATAGATAGTTTACAACCTGTTCTGGTATGTTCTATCCTTGGACATTTGTTCAAAAGTAGTAGTGTTAGACAAACACGTCATCAGAAATGTAACTTTTCACCGATTACCATATCATGAAGACAATTCCAAGGCTAGTTTCAACATTGTGAGTCACTTGTATTTATAGAGTTGATTGGTAATATAGGGTCTTTGATACAGCGCGACAGGACATCTGCCATAACATTCTGCTTCCCTTGATAGCTCTGATATCATAACCGTAGGGCTGAAGTGCTAGTGAAGCCCTAGCAGCCCTCTCATTTCGGAATCTCGCTGTTTTGAGGTAGGACAGACCTTTTTGGTCCGTTTCCAATGCACATCTCGCTCTCATAAGGTAACGTTGAAGTTTGGCGAAGCAAAAGACAATCGCTAGTAGCTCTCTCTCTCTCTCAACAATGGGGTACTTCTGCTCTGTTGGAGACAATTTCGTACTGACATATAGGATTGGATGCATACAACCTTCAAACTCCTGCATAAGCGTTCCATCGTTTCCTGATCCAGGGGCGTCAACTCTGAGGGTAAAAGGAAATCGAGCGTCAGGTAATCTCAAAATTGGTAATTTGGAGAAACAGGTTTTCAATATACGTATTTAACGCAACAAAATAAGCATGGGACAAGACAATTTTGTTTGGCGAGTTCTTTCTTAACAACGAAGACAGAACTGAGGTAATGTCCGCAAAATTAGGCAAGAAATTTCTATAGAAACTCACTAAGTTTAACAGACTGCCAACCTGTTTCTTAGTTCTAGGAATTTCAAGATTTTTGAGATAGTTGAATCTTCAGGTTTAAGAAAACCACATCCTACCTTATGACCAAGAAAAGAAATTTCAGTGAATCCTATTCTTGTTTTAGAATGTCTAGCAGTAAGATTATGAAGACGCAAGGTATTCAACAACGATTGAATTCCAAGAACATGTTCTTCCCAAGATTGATGAAACAGACAAATATCATCAACATAAGTAATTAAATCCTCACGGTCAGAGAAAATTTTACGATCATGCGAACAAAGGTAGCAGGAGCGTGAACCTGACGAACGACATAAAATTAAATTGAAACAATCCTAGAGGTGTAGCAAAAGCTGTATAAGGTTTAGCTTTGTCTGTTAATGGCACCTGCCAATAACCCTTTGACAAGTCAAATTTAGTAAAGAAAGTAGCAGTAGCTAATCTCCAGAAGAGAATCTAACAAAGGTAATAGTTCTGCGTCTTGGGTAGTCACGGCATTTAAGCGCCTGAAATCTAAGCAAATCCGAATAGATTTGTCTTTCTTCCTAATTACGACAATAGGAAAACTATAAGGAGAATGCGATAGAGCAATTATATTTAACTTTATCATCTCTTTTATTTCTTCCTGTACCTGTGATTACAAATGAATAGGTATAGGATATTGTTTCAGTGTGATAGGTCTGAAATCTATCAGTAGGATATCATGTTGAATGATATCTGTATACCCAGGCACATCCGTGAGCACATCAGAAAAAGATAGTAATAATTGAGAAATCTGCTTCTTCTGATGAGAAGCAAGCGTCGGCGCAATAGAAATATCTTTCCAACTCTCAGTAGACAAAAGAGGTAAATTTGGTAAAGATAATAGTGATTCAATACCATCAGGTAAGTCAGGCAACTCTTCCTGTATTACCGCCAAGGAAGAGCGACGATCAACAAATTCATCGATAGCTTTAAAGACTGGTTTAAGATGTGGAGGATGACAATACAATTGCTGTTGCATGTTGATATGAAAGGTTTTTTCCTTTCCATTGATAGACAAAATAAAGTCAACGTCAGAAATTTCTCAATAATCGTATAAGATTCTCTCCATGAAACCAGTAATTTATTGTCTTTATTTGGTAGTAATACATAGACCTCATCACCTGGCCATAATTGGTGTAGTTTTCTGTTTTTATTCATAAACAATCGAGCCTTTAATTTCAACTTTTCTGACACCTTCACTGCTATTTGGCATGCGTCGATAATATTTTTTCATCATATTAACAACATATTGGTAAGAGGTTTGAACATCTTCATTCATGTCAGCTCCAACCAACAATTGTTTTAAAATGGAAAAGGGTCCTCTAGGTTAAGCACCAAAGACTGACTCAAATGGCGCAAATCGAGTATGTTCGTTGGGTATTTCCCTATACGGGAACAATACTGCCGGGAGCATTCTATCCCAGTCTAGCGGGTATTTATTAGTAACCTTACCCAACATCTGCTTTAAACAACCGCTGAGACGTTCAATTTTACTATTTGAGGCAGCGTGATAGGCCGAACTGAGAGAACGGTTTATATCGAATTCTTTCATCACCTGTTTCATGAAGTCAGAAACAAATTGAGTTCCCTGATCTGATAAAATGTTTTCGGGAAAACCCAATCCACCGAAAAATTAAAATAGCGCAGAATCTTCACCAACAGTCAAAATAGACGTAAAGGGTATGGCCTCTGGCCAGCGTGTGCACATGTCAACGCACGTCATCACATATCGGTGACCTCTAGCTGACGGAACAGCTAATGGACCAATAAGGTCAATCGCCATCTTTGCGAATGGACGCACTGATATATCTGATGCCTGGATAGGCGCATTATGTTTGGGTGTTTTTGTTGCCTCGTCCTGGCAAACTTTGCAAATGCGACACAAGGTTTTAACATCTTTTGTCACTCCAGGCCAAAAATAATGAGACAAAACCCTCTGTTTTGTCCTAGCAATCCCCAAATGCCCTGCACAATTAATATCGTGAGGATGTTGTAAAACAAATGGGCGAAAATAAGCTGGTACCCTGATCTGTTTTCTTTAAGATGTGGAATCTTGGAAATCTCTAATTAAAATTCCATTCTTTAAAGTGTACCAATGTATAGAATTATCATCAACCACCACATCATCAGACTTTGCCACCTGAAAAAATTTCTTTAAGGAGTCATCTTCATTCTGTCTCAGAACAAATGAATCCTTATCAATAAGTTCCCTCTGAAAATTATCATTATTTTCTTCCTCCTCATCATTTTTCTCCTCATAATTTTTCTCACGTCATTCACCTACTCCTCAATCTCACTCTCATCATTCATGACCTGCACTTCAATATTATCGCTTTGGTTTTGATTATGTACCTCAGCCAGAGACTCAGCTCTGGTTGTGACTGCATTTGGCATGATAAAATGTTGCTGTTCCCATTTCAAAATGTCCTCCTTAGCGCACTCACTAAAACCAGTAATATTTCCCAAGGTTATTCCTGCAATAGAATTATTCAACAGGCACACGAGAGTATTTCCAGTAAAGTGCGGGGTATCCAAGAATACTTCTGCAGTTGGATAGTATTCAACTGTGCCTCCAAATGTAATGCATTTAACCTTTCTGCCTGTGTAATCAGATTGATCCACCAACGACCTGCCCACTCCAATTTTCGTGCATCCGGTGTCTCTTAAACATGAAACAAGCTGGTTGTTAACAAAACCGTTCTTAAAGACTAGAGAACCTGTCCCATCATACGAGGACACAACTGGCAAAGGATGTCCACACAGGAGCCTAAGGGCTCCCTCTAGCTGAAACAAAGAATTACATTCAGAACAATTAGTACTATTAGATAAGTCTACACTACATGCATTAGAAGGAGAGAAAACATTAGCATTCTGAACTGGATTATTGTCATTAAGATGCACCACAGCATTAGAACGTTCGGGGTTCCTTGACTGTCTAAAGTTATTGTTCTGTTGAGAACCTCTGTTATTAAAAGAATTGTCATTATTTCTGTAAAATGACCTTTGTCCTCTGTCTGATCTGGAATTATATACACCTCTGTTCTGATATTCACTTAATCTGAAGGATGATTGTGGATGAAAAAATACATCATCGTATGAGTTATAATTTCTTTGAGGCTGTTGTGATCTTTTTTTATATCTGAAATTGCCATTATTATGGTCTCTATTTATACGAAAGTTTCTATCCATACTATTGGATCTTAGTCTAGGTGAATTATACATTACAGTCCTAGCAGATGCCATTGGCAAGGAATCCTTAAAGTTATTTTTGCTAAGGTTCCTACCGAGATGTGCGATTTGATATTGTCTCCCTAAATTTTCTACAGCAGATAATATTTCTGGTTTTCTATCCTGAAGGAATGATAAAATGTCGCCACTGTTTGAAGACAACACTTTATCTCTTAGAAGCAAATCAGCCAGCCCCTTAACAGTTTTTTTTTCAATTTTTGACAAATCAACCAATCTAGAAAAATAAAGCTTAAAAGATGAGACAAATTCAGTAAAATCTTTAACTGAATCTGGTAGTAATGATTTAAACTTCAACCTATAGCCATTGTCTTCCAATTGATACTTCTTTAGCAACAAGGCTTTTACAGCCTCATTGTCATTTCTAGTCTGATCATCCATAGTACAGACTGCAGTAAGTGCCTCACCTACCAATAAAGTCATCAACCTACTAGGCCATTTAGCTGTATCAATTTTAAACTCCTGGCAATAAGTTTCATATTTATTTAGAAAGCATGAAATATCGTCAATATTTAAGTTAAACTTTGGCAAATTGAGCTTAAAAGTGGAAGCATGGTCTTTTTTTTTTTCGAGCCTCACCATTCAATTGAGTAACCTGTGGTTGTTGAAGTCTCAATTTCTCCAACTCAGGTTCTGCCATTCTTAATTCCTGAGCATAGGCTAATTTTTTTTCCTCAAGCTCCTTTTGTGCTTTTATTTCAGTCTGAGCGTGTTGTGCTTTCAATTCAGCCTGAGCCTGTGCCAATTCTTTTTCTTCAAGCTCTTGTTGTGCTCGAGCCTGTGCTAAATGTTCCTGTTTTCTCCTCTCAGCTAATTCCTCTTTTATCCTTTTTTTAGTTAATTCTTCTTGTCTCTTCGTCTCCTCCCTATCTAACTTCCTTTGTTCTCTGAGTTCATTGGCTTCTTTTGTATGCTCATTTAATGCAAATGTTTTTAAAGCTTCACTCTCCATTCCACATTCTTTTCCAAACTTAATAAAATACTCCAAGGAAGCCATAATTCACTATTATTGTTCTTTCAAATAGCTGAACAATAACGGAAATATTATTTAATGAATATGTGAGCAATATTAGCAATAATTATTTCAACCAACTGCATGTAATATTAGATGTTATAATAGGAGCAAAACAATAGATACAAACAAGCTGACAGAATACAGTGACAAGAGCCAAATCAAGGTAATACTACTGATGAAACAAGGTAGAAATGTATGAATTGAAGAACAATGAAAAAAAAAATTTAACTCTATCACACTTATGACCAGACAATCACAATTTTACAATATATATGGCATCTAATAAATGAGGGATAGCAAGGATAGGCCAACAATATCACAAACAATAATGGAGAAAAACTGAATAAAAATTACAATTAACTTTACAACAATAACAAACTTGCCAAAATACAGGACCTTCACAACTAGACAGATATTGGATCTGGTTAATTCAATCAAGGCAGTAACACTCAGCTATGTTCGCCGGCCCCTTAGTTTGACAAAATCAGATACAAAAAACTACAAAACGCCCATGAATTTTCTCGACCATACAAATGAGGTATTGAAAAAAATTCATGAGTCCCTTCAACCACCCACTTAATTCAAGAACATATATACACGAAAATACATAGAACACAGAAAAAAGAACTCTGGCAAACAAGATTCTCTGCATCACACGCTGTATGTAACCTTAAATATACTTATCTGAATGCCAGTAACAACAATCCTCCTGGTATTTGCCTCCTTCCGAAGGAACGATGAATACACTCCATGCAGACCAGGTTAGATTTAGAATTAAGAAACTGCGCACTCAAACAAGACTGCCATTTTGTCCGTCGTCTTCTTGATACAAATTGTGCACAAATCCTGATTGTAGACCATCATCGGGCATAAAACTTCAAACAGTCAAAAAATTTATTGGGAACGTCTTTTCCTTCAATAACTTCACCTTTTGAAGTCAAGACTTGAAAATAAGGACAGCAATTAATTTTCTTTCGTCCCCACATAAGTCAGCAGACGACACACACCGCCATTTTGAAAATTTCTAAATTTTTCATAAAACGAAGTCCAACGACTTGATAAATTTATCCTGAAAACAGCATTCCATATTTGACTCAGAATAATCGACTTGAGGCCCCTATTTATCTGTTGCGGGTCTTTATATTTTTATTATATTCTGAGTACACGTCTTGTTGTCACCGGGCGACCTACTACTATGACTATAGCATAATTCGTGCTAATTGTTAGGAAGAATAGTCACGAGGTTTTATGGAAATAGATAGGCGAGTATCAGATTGAAACTAGAACTAAGTGAATAGCCGAAATACTTCCATCGGGAGACCATTAAAATAAATAGGGACATATTAATCCGCCCAACCAAAAGGCTGGAAAAGCCGCACTATTTTTTGGGAAGGCAAACTTCGGGATGATAAGGCAGTTGATCTGAGAATGCCGGTGTGTACAGCAGTGGCGTATTCTCTATGTTTGCTGTGCGTGCTGCGCACACCTATGCGCGAAGGAAAATAAAAATTTAATTTATTATTCTATAAAATATTTCTCCTCTAAGTTCTGCTTTCGGACCGCACGCATCAGGATAACGGATTTTCCCGCATAGAATCTACGAGTACATCTAGTTTCAGTTTCACAGACGCGTTTTATAGTGCAGTTTTTATTGTTTGTAGCAATCGCCCGAAGTTTCTAGGGTAATTCCGTCACAATGCGTGCTGGACCGTTCGGATTCACGTCTAAAGACTGGTTTGTGTGAACCGTGGTCATGGGCAGATACGTTAATACAATGCAAACATGCGTGCGGTGGCCTAGCTGCTCTCGAGTTGTAAAAATCGGCTGTGTCCGTGCAGTGTTTTTTGTGATTAATTTTTATTAGTTGCCGGGAATGCAGATTATTACAGTGACAGTGAGTTTCAAGTTGTAAGTTAATTAGTATTTCCGAGATAATTGACATATACCCCTAATAACTATCGTTGCGTAATTGAATATAGATGGTTTTTAAATTAAGAGCGGAAGAAGTTAAATAGTAGGCGTACATATTCATTTTAAGTAGC
This sequence comes from Oreohelix idahoensis, assembly GCA_024509875.1. Taxonomy (NCBI): domain Eukaryota; kingdom Metazoa; phylum Mollusca; class Gastropoda; order Stylommatophora; family Oreohelicidae; genus Oreohelix; species Oreohelix idahoensis. Next base: position 192,435 of record JAMPIV010010395.1, read on the forward strand.
AGCACGCCTAGCTCGCATTACCAGGATACGCCACTGGTGTACAGATGTACAACCGGAGATCTTGAAGTTTTCAAGACATCGACTCGATAAAGATAATATTACTTAAATGTGTGGGAATTCTGTTGCTGTAAGTCGAACTTCAAGTGATTGTATTTAATAATGCAGAGATATTCAGTAGTTATAAAAGGCCACGAGATTCAGAGCTTAAAACACGGTGTTATTATTTTTGGCTTGCTCACAACATGCAGTCAAGATAAATGAAGGGTCACTGCACGAGTGAGAAGGTCGCAGTACTTTCCCGTGCCGTGCGATTCATAGTATCAGATTAACAACCCCAGGAGCCAACTGAATAACTTAATAATTCATTTGGGGTGATTGGAGATATGTGAATATTAATATGGAAGAGGAGATCTTTGAATATTAATATTGAAGATGAGATTGTGAATATTGTTCTGGAAAAGGCATTTTTAAGTTTTCACGCACAAGAAGATATAATAAGAACGGACATGTGATAGACAGGCTAGGAATGCCTCATTTGCACAGATAGCAAGCTGAATTATAAGGAATGAAGCAGAGCTTGTAAAATAACAGATTTAGCTACAGAATCTGATAAGAAAAATTAGAGACACTATTGTGAAAGAATAATTACTCATTTGAATAAATCGCAAGGAGAAGGTAACCAGTGAATGACCAACACACGGATTCATTGTTGTGTGGATTGGTAGAAGAAAAATGTATACATTTTTCTTTGTTTACTATGCATTGGTAGAATTACCTAAATAAAATTGTTGTTTTGGATCTGGAGAGTTTACTCTATTATCTCTCGTTGATGAAGTCTTACAGTAAAGATATATGAAGAAATACATGCAAAGAATTGTCACGCCACATATAACAACACAGAGGAAGTTTGGAACGGACTAGGTTACAGATATCAACAAGAATAAAGACCTCTGGCAGTATACTAGTATTAATGACTTGGATGATATAACAAACATCTACACTATACTAATCACCTCCCCACGGTCACATTGTTACTCTGGCCAAAGATTACATAGGGGTCAAACTGGTAGACCACGCACACAGCAATTGAACACAACTATTAATGTCACCACAAAGGTAGAGTGGAACGATGTACATAATGTTTAATACAGCAAACGTTGCTCCACAGTTATACTCTTGAAAACCATTTTTTATCATATGGTATCACATCTACAGTCATCAGTATATCTCTGTACCGTAGATAGCTCGAACAATGTCATCGTCAGATTTACACACTTTTAATTACTCACGTTCTTCACATAAATCATACTTCCTTTTACAAGTATACTAGCATCATCTCACGGAGGTATATGGATGATCTAATGATCGAACATCATAGGAATATGTCATGAAATACTATAATTCTCAGGAGCTGAAAAACATACGTCCACCTGCGACAATGAAGCACACAGAAGACCCTGACAGACGAACGCTAACTTTTGCGGGTACCAACTTTCAACGTCTGCCACTGCACCCCGAGGCAATGACGTAACTTCCTGTTACCAAGGACTACCGATAATAAACAAACATGAATACTTGTCGAGCCATATAATAACATCGACAGTCATGTTATGAATTTTAATCATACCAGTGAGATACGTAATTACTAGTATCCTATAAGTAGGTAGTATATAATATAGGAGATAATGACAGATAACTCGATAGTTCTCCAGGAAAGTTTATCTATTTAGGCTCGTGAAAGGAGTAAGAAATACCTGGCAGAAACTATGGGTCAGAACGTAGAAAAAGTGATGGGTACAGATAACGAAGAATAGATGTCTGCTCTAGATCTTTATCTCTGCCACTGCTGTCCAGAATTATCTGAGACGACTGAAATTTAAAATAGATCAGATTCGACAATGATATCTGATAGACTGTGGCTCGACGATGCCCCCTTCCTGACGTATAGTCGAGGATTAGAATATACTGGGTGATAAGGTTTAGATGTAAGGATAGGTGAAGTCGGTTCTAATAATAAGAGTGTATAATAACTGGTCACAACGTAGTTCTTACACCATTGAAGTATGAATTGATCAATACTCTGCAGTTATACGAGTATTATATAAATATAACGAATAGTATTTATTACAAAGATTTGTGTTCAACACTTTGAGATAATATAATAACCTAAATTCAGACAAGTGATCATGTTAAAAATCAAATCAAACATTTTTTGTTTAATCCAAATATTACATTTAATTAGATCATCCTAGACAGGGATTATTCAGTGATAATTTTTTTTTTAACTTTTAGAGAAATGCAAAGTCTTATTCAGAGTTAAACTTTGCATTTAAATCAGAATACAAATAGCAATATCAGTGAATTGATTTTCAGTCCCTTAGAACTTATCTCTGCTTTGCTAATCATTTGATTGTGGTGGCTTTCTTTTTCTATAAACCCCTTTCTCTTTTTCCACGATGGGTTATCGTGACACTGTGTTTGCTTTCATTGACAATATGCTACGAACACCAGCTTCTGATGCAAAAAGAGACCTTTATTGAGCTCAGAATTTTCCAGATCTTGGTTTCTGGTCGGCGTTACTTGTCAGAGGAGGCCTTTCTATACTTATTTATTCTCAAGAAGTTTTCAGAATTTGTACTTTTCTTGCTAAAAATGTTTAGCTGGGAATGCACTAGATAATTAACTAGTGTTTTAGAATTTGCTACAGCCAAAGCTTACAAAACAAAATGAATTTAATTTCGCACTGGTGACATTGAGCTTGTTGGAGGCAGTAGCTGAGAGTGCTGGGATATTGTATGTATTCTCTTTTATGATATTGTAGGCGTGGTCTCTGGCGCATTGATGTCTGCTAAAAAAAATGAGATGTTCCACCCTGAACAAGAAACTCATGACACATAATTGAGTCTGATCTTACACGGTTAATGCTGGAAATGTGATATTTTTTCCTCACTCTTGTAAGGACTGGCTGTATGCTAAATTACTTGCGTGGGAAAGTTATGGAAACGGTAATAGAGAGAAAGAAAAACCAAAGAGAGAAGGAAAAACCAAAACCATTAAACTACGGAGAGATGGATCCAAACCTTCGAAATGGGGTATCTGAGGAAGGTGGTTGAAGTAACAAGACGAGACATGGTCCAGAACCAGACGATACGTCAAGGCCTAAAAACCCAACCCTTGCAGACCCAAGTAGAATAGTCCCAACTGAGATGATTTGGCCATGTTTGCAGAACGGGAGAAGATCGGCTACCACGACAAGCATGGGAAACTAAGAGCCAGGGATCCATACCTCTATGACGACCCAAAGTACGCTGGGAGGACAACATTAGACAATCTTTGAAGGGTCGAGGACTAGAATGGAACCAAGCCAGGAGGAAGACAGCCGATAGAATTGTATGGCGCTCTCTCCTACAAACCTCTGGATGGGTTTGAAAAAAAATCGAAAAAAGGTGATTCGTCTTACGAGGACAAAAGACAAAGAAAATAGTCTACGTTACGGCCACAAGGCCTTCGTCAGGAAAGGAAAGAAAGTGAAGGCTAGATAGGACACATAAAAACTAAATAAAATAAAAACTGGGTACTTCCCTGAAGGCAAGAACCGAAATTCTATCAAAATCGCTGTCTGTTAATAAGCGCGTGGCTGAACAGAAAGCGACTTCCGCCGCCGGATGTACACAATGCATACTAAGAAACTAAAAAACGAAACCGGAAAATAAACTACCCAACGTGATAAAAGTGGGGACTGGAAATAATAAGGGACAGAATGAGTGGGAGATGAATAAATATGAAATAAAAGTAGAAAAATAGGATAAGAGTGGAAAGAGTAAAATAGAGCAAGAGAGGAGAGGGTGACCTCAGACAAAGGTGTGAAAAGTGTTGAGACCGGCTGGTTTTAGACACCCCATGCGGTGGATAAGACGGTTCTCAAGCTGTTCTCGGCTGGCAGTGTCAGAGGAGCAGGATCGGATCGCTGTGACCTGGATGTCGATGGGACCATGGTGGTCAGGACCATTGAAGTGTATAGCAACTGGTGTTGAATTTTGCTGAGTGATGTCATTTAAGTGCTGGCTGAATCTGTCCCCAAGTCGTTTGCCTGTTTGGCCAATATAGGTTTTGCAGCAACGTTTACATATGATCGTATAAATGACATTGCGCGATTCACACGTGAAGCTACTAGTGATGGTGTACGTAGCCTTAGGAAAGGACACCTTCTGGGTTGAGATGACATACTTGCACGTGTTGCATCGTGTCCGACCACAGGGTAGTGTGCCAAAGTGAGTGGCATTCTCCTTTGGGAGACGGCTGTGAACAAGAAGATCCTTCAAGTTCTTGTCACGTCTATATGCCACCAAAGGTGCTTCACTGAATACTTTTTGGGTCAGAGGCTCTGCTTGGAGGATAGGGAGGTGGCGGAAAAGGATCTGTTTGACAGTAGTACTGTGAGGGTGATGGGTCAAGATTAATTTGACTCTATCCGAAGTGGATTTATGGTGAGGTTTGAGGGCCTCCAGACGAAAGATGGGGAGCACACGTTGGAGAGCAGAGGTGAGAACATGTTCTGGATAAAGTCTGTTACGGAAGAAATCCAACATCTCATTTGCTCGTAAGTGGAAGTCATCGTCGTCTTGGCATAAACGGCGGAGGCGGAGAAGTTGTGAAAAAGGAAGGGAGTCACGACAGGCCCGAGGATGAGAAGAGGTATACAGGAGGTAGCTGTGGGCATCTGTCGGCTTGTAGTATACTGAGGTATTAAGGCCGGAGGGCGTGATAGAAATAGTAATGTCAAGGAAGTTGACAGATACTGTGGAGACGAGGGAGGTGAACTTGATGGTGGGGTGAAAGTGGTTCACAAAGTCGATGAAGCGGTGTAAATCAGTCTCAGACATATCTGTGAGACCTATGCCATCATCGATATATCTGCGGTAAAACCCAGGGAAAGGACCGGAGTATTGTTGCCATATCTGATGCTCCAAGTGGCCCATGAATAGACAGGCATAGCTGGGACCCATCTTCGTTCCCATGGCAACACCACTAATTTGGTCAAAAAACTGACCATTGAATTCAAAGGAATTCAGTTGAAGGACCAGTTCAGCAAGACGGAGAAGAGTGACAGTGGATATAGAAGGGCAAGTGCGTTGGTCCAGAAAAAACTGAAGAGCTCGGAGACCATCAGAGTGGGGAATAGAATACAGAGAGCAGACGTCCAGCAAGAAAAGACGGTAGGAGCGGTCTGCTGGGAGTCGGATAGAGGAGAAAGTTGTAAGAGCGTGATTGGTGTCTTTGATGAAGGAGGGAAGATTCTCAACGATAGGCTGGAAAATGCTATCGAGGAAGTCAGAAATGTGTTCAGTAGGACAAGAACAGGCTGAGACAATAGGTCTTCCAGGGTTTTCGATCTTGTGAATTTTGGGGAGCATGTAGAATACAGGCTTGCCCAAAGAGCTGTCATGAATCCTAAGATGAGATGCTTCGGGAGGAAGATCATTACTAGTGATAAGCTGTTTAATCGTGTTGTGTACAATGCGATTGTTAGAGACAGTCGCATCGCTGGTCCTGGACCTGTAAAAAGAACCATTGGTCAACTGGTTTTTACCTTCACTTAGGTACAAGTCCTTCTGCCAGACGACAATGGCTCCTCCCTTGTCAGCCGGTTTGATGACAATGTCGTCTCTACGGCGAAGAAGGGAGAGAGCACCAGACTCCGCCGAAGTGAGATTGGAATAATGCAATCTGTGAGGGCGGAGCTGCTGAATGTCATGGATGGTGTTCTTGATATACAGGTCCAGGGCATGAGAGGCTCCAGGTTTAGGTGTAAAGGGAGGTTTAGTAGAGTCAGAAAAGCGTGCGAAGATGTCGGATTCAGCCTGAGACTGCGGAGTGCTGTCTTTATCTCTAAAATGGAGCTTCAGCCTCATGCGACGGTGAAACTGATGAACATCCTGGAGGAGATTGTATTGGTCTAGGGTCGGACGAAGAGGAATAAATTTTAGGCCCTTACTAAGAACTGAGCGCTCTCCCTCAGAGAGGGGTAGATCTGGGGGGATGCAGACTACCTGAGTGCATGATGGAGTGGAGGATGGAGGGGTAGCTATGGGGGTAGGGATGAGACCTCACGGTAGAAGAGGAACGACGAAGTAAGTGTAAGTAAGTAAGAGAAGGAAAAACCAAAGAGAGAAGAAAAAACCAAAAGAGAGAAGGAAAAACCAAAACCATTAAACCACGGAGAGAAGGACAAACTAAAGAGAGAAGGAAAACCCAAAAGAGAGAAGGAAAACCCAAAAGAGAAGGAAAACCCAAAAGAGAGAAGGAAAACCCAAAAGAGAAGGAAAATCCAAAAGAGAGAAGGAAAAACCAAAAGAGAGAAGGAAAAACCAAAACCATTAAACCACGGAGAGAAGGAAAAACCAAAAGAGAGAAGGGAAAACCAAAAGAGAGAAAGAAAATCCAAAGGAGAGAAGGAAAAACCAAAAGAGAGAAGGAAAAACCGAAACTATTAAACCAAGTATAAATAGTGCACGAAAACGTACTTCACATATTTATCAATTAGGGCCATGTTGTTGATTTCTTCTCATTCCATGATGTCTAACTGTCCAGTATCTTCTCATGCCATGATGTCTAACTGTCCAGTATCTTCTCATGCCATGATGTCTAACTGTCCACTGTCTTCTTTCTTAGTCGTCCTCTATTCCCTTTTCTTTCATCTTTCCTGTTGCTATGACTTGTTTTAGCTTCCTTCTTCACATCACACGCCCAACGAAAGTGGGTTGCTTCCTTCTAACATGAGGAATAAGCTTTGTGCAATTAGCCTCTTTCATGACCTCATCATTAATCTTTGTAGCTGCCCTTGGTAGTTTTCGCTAGGAAATAGTCTACGAGAAATTATGAAGAATGTCTCTGGAAAATCGCTCCTTAAGAAAAATAGAGACCTATCCGAGATAAGGACAAGAAGAAGAGAATGCGTATGCTTTCCACAGGACAGTGTTTTCTGGTGGATTATGGAAAGAGTTCTGTTTCCCCACGACTTTAGCTTCTGCCATTAGATCCCGTAACAGAAAAAGCCCCCAACCTCACCTGAGTGTAGAGATTTACCTATTTGTAAATACTTAACACCGACAGCACGAATGATACATTAACAAACTAGAAAATGAGCAAACGATTAGTGGGTTTGTTAATGAAATATCTACACTGATAGGTTAGTAGTGATTAGAACGTGATGATGGTACAAGATGATTCACACAAAACACACAGATGAGATATTAATATTGTAGTTAATTAAAGATAAGAATGAGCTTGTGTAGAGAGAATGATGATGATGTGATATGATCCGTGTTACCAAAATGGTGAGTAATCTACACAGTCCATGAGTCTCTAAATGCTTCTTCCTAGTAAGATAATTCACGTGTAAGCATACAATGTTTCAAATTGTTATGAGTATGTCGAGTGGGGTATCTCTACTTTGAGAAAGTTCTGATGAAAACCTTGGTTGTTAACGATATACATACAGTTCGTCACTGATTGACAATATCTCTGTAGCATTGACCAACAGTTAACAGTTGTCATATGAAAATGCCTAATCTCCGAAGGGTACTGGAGACTGGATATCTTCACGAAGTGTTCTGGATATGTAGACTCATTACCTTGGGTATGTACTCGTGATTCATAAAATATACTATCGAGTCTGCTTAATTGAGTGTGCTTACGAGTGTGTTGAACGGGGCATAGTCATGAGCATTGATTTTTGAACTCTTTAGCTTGACTTCAGATGGTAAGCTTCCGATGGAGCTGAACTTGGTATTTGAATAAGTAATCAACTGTGAGCTTTAGAGTGACTCATGTAGTAACTTTCGATTGATTTGAACTTGATTTAAGTATGTTTTGAACTTGTGGGCACGTATTATAAGGTGACAAAACATTCTGCTTCCATCGTCTTAATCGTGGGCGAGAAATATTCCTGTTTATTTGAGGAATGAAGAATGTCCTATGGCGAACTCTGCTATCCAAATGTCTGCTCTTTGAAGCTTCTCTCTGGTTAGACGTTCAACAAATATTGTTGACTCAGACTTCTGTTGGACTGAAGACACAAAACAGTCTTCGTAAGTTTTCGCATGTAACATCACTGGGCGACTTTCATTTATATTACTCCTCACTGTTGATCTCTATGAGTTAAATTCTAATGATGTTAAATATATTGTGCATGAGAGTGCATGGAAGACTTGTGATGATGATTTAACAAGCTAGATGAAGGTGAAGTGTGAGGTATTAATTACTTCCTATCAGCTTAGGGGAAATCTTCTGATATTATTTACTCACTGTTGCTGTCATTTTCGACGGAGTCATATGTCAAGTTATTTGTCGTATGTTTTTCACCCTAGTCAAAGGTGAATAATTGTGTCTTTACCTTGCGGTGTCAGGTTGATTAGGGGTTGTCTTCCCTGTTGGTTCATCCTTTGGGGTTTGACCTGTATGAAGATAGGGTCAAAGGTAAACAGTTCGGGCTTGTGCCCATGCGCAGGTTTTAGCGCCAAGTTGAAATAGACTTCCGTCAGGCCGTGATGTAAGCTGGCTTTTGCGGGACGTGAAGTCCATTGTGTTTTCGGGGAAAATCTTCGAAGTGACTGCGTTGGCAGGTCTCCCCAGTGAATCTCTGTGCGTCGGAATGACAACAGAGTTCCTTATTGTGTTCTGAGGATTCGGTTCCAGGTAATACCGACTTTTTTCTTTATTATGCTTTCGGTGGCAGAACATGTTGAAGGATTACCTAGTCTGTGAACTACAGCTCACCGGTCCTACATTTCAGAACTTATATTTTTGCGCTCAAGGTAGCCACCCAAGACTATTAGTATTTATATCATCCCGAAGTCCAGTGACGAAGTTATATTGTGGGAACCGCAGATTGGCGGTATTTATGTCTACATAAGCATTACTGCAGGGTTGATGTTAACCTGCTTAGAAGAAGTACACAGATGACGTCATAACGAGGCCTGTGTTAAGGCTAATATATTACAGCCTGATAATGTGCAATTGGCGGGGAATGCCAAGTTGTACCTGTATGTCAAAGTGATTAAGGTATCTGACGCGTTTAGTCAGAGATACCAAGGCGGCATTATGAACTGTCATTGAATAACATTACGATTGACCATGTACGAATATTGGAATGTTTACCAGCCCTTTTTGAATGCCTGATGTATATCTAACGATTTCCGGTCAGCATGACCTTGTTTACACTGACTGTTCCTGTTGATGATATGTGTGTTACCGTCAATAAATGTTTTGAAACGTGCTAGCAATGTTCGAGCATCATTGACTACTGCGTGTGAGTGTATGGGTTGCATTACACAACATATACGAGCCTAAACACATTCGCGCCTTCATTCGCACCCACACTCAGCTCATCATACGCCAGCACGACACACCTAACAACATGTATGCTGTCTTGTGCCAGTGTTCACCTCAACAAGAGAAAAAGACAGTTTCATTTCTGGTAGGCCAACTGATGGGGCTATTTTCGTAAGCTTGACAGAGCGAGCAATGAACATTATTGGTGACATTTATGTGATCCATACACATACTCTACACTTTCAAGTTTTGGCTACACAGGACAGTTTAAACAGTGTTAGCATTTATGTTATAATGCTGCATAAACAACAATATGACAAGTACTGAAGTTAGCAGTTAGCATCGGGGCGTTTCCTACGTGGACCACAGCTGCATACGAGTCGAGTCCCTTTTTGTGAACGGTACCGCTGGTCGTTCACACGTCTCAGTCAACAACAGACTGTTCTACGTCCGAGCATTCAAGTTACATTGCTCGAAGTCAAGTTCCCGTTTGTAAACATTACTTGACATTGTCAACATTCGATGTGCAAGACTCAAGATACGAGAAGGTCATAGTAACTTTATGTTCGTGAAGACCACTTCATGCTACAGTGGATCTGACATTCAGTGCGCGCTTGACATTTTGTTTCTGTGTTCGCAAGGAGCAAGAAATTTACTTTAGTTTCAGCTGTGACTGAACTTGTTCTGCAACACATTGAATTGATTGCTATATATATTTATGTTACTTCTACTGTTGTTGTGTATTTTTCTTGTGTTCTTTTGCGGGTTTAAGGTTGAGCGGGGACTATTATAAGATATACCACGCGGTAGAGGTCTTATAATAGTGTTCGGTAGAAGCAATTTTCTTAATTGAAAATTTGCTAGCGACTTTTGTTGCTCTTTATTTTATTTTTCTAAGCTGTGACGAAACTGTACTTATCGTTGTTTTGTAATATTTTTCTGTTTTTCAGTTTTGATTTCATTTGTTTGTATCTGTAGGTCTCTCTTTTCTTTCGTTTATTTCTTTACACCTTTTTGTTTATAACAGTGTTGCCATTTGTCTTGTTTACTTTTCGCGGTCATCATTACACATTTGTGTAACATTTTCTTTACTTTTTGCTGTATTGTTTATTTGACTTCCGCGAACGTTTTCGGTCATTGTTCTGTATTTTTGTCTTTGTATTTATGATTGTACTACATTATTGTCATACACAGTCTACATACATATACTTGGTCATGTATTAGTATTATTATTAATATGGTACACTCTTCATATAGAGATTGTTGATGGAGTATTATTATATAAGATATTTATACAAGTTCTTTGCTAAAAGACTTGTTATCCACGAAGATTGAGACAAGGTAAAATATATATGAAAGTTCTTTTTTAAAAAAAGACTTGTGCCCACAGTGATTGGGATATTAAGGTATTATTTTCCACAGGTACTCAAGTAATTATTTGTTACATTTTAATCAAGATAACCATACAAGGTCTTTAACTAAGACTAAGAGAGTGAAATAAAGTGAAGTGAGTATACAAGTCTAGCATTTCAGACTTGTCTCCCATTGAAGTGGGATAAGGTAATTTATTTAATTTTTTCAGGTTACTGATCTCTTTAGACAGAATGTCTAATTTGGATTTCTTCATCCAGCAGGGGTTAACCCTTGGTAAGTCTGGTAAAGAATTGGAAGAATATTCATCTGCTCAATTTGCCATGGCATTAAAGTCAGAAGAAAAGAAACAAAAAGAGGAAAATAAATTGAAAGCAGAAGCGGAACTAAAGAAAGCAGAAGCTGAACAAAAGAAGCTAGATGCTGAGAATAGAAGATTAGAACTTGAAGAGAAAAGGTATCAAAGAGAAGCTGATGAAAGAAAATTCCAGATGGAAATGGAAGAGAGAAAACTTCAAGCTGCTGAGGAGAGAAAAGCAAAAATGGAACATGAGGAAAGAAAACAGAAAATGGAACTTGAGGAAAGACTCGCAACTTTGGAGTTAGAGAAATTAAAATTGGCGAGTACGGGCGCTCAGCAAACAACTTCGAGTACGACAAAGGAGTTCGTTAGTATGATTAAATTACCTCATTTCAATCCTGTAAAGGATGACGTAGCGGATTATCTAGATAGATTCCAATTTTTATGCGATGCGCATAAGGTAAAAAAAGAAAAATATGTCGAACAACTGATGGAATTTTTTACAGGTGACACAGTGACTACTCTTATGACAATAGACGAACATGAAAGGACTAATTATGATGTTGTCAGAGCAGCATTGCTAAAAAATATATCAACTAAAAGAAGAAGATTATTGTTGTCGTTTTAGGACAATGTTGCCAGAAAATGGAGTAGATTTCTCTGAATTTTTTTCAAAAATACGTCGTACATTTACACGATGGGTTGAGTTGTCTCAGACTGAGAAAACATATGAAGGCCTAATGGACTTATTACTTAGAGATAAGGTTTTGTCATCAGTTAATGATTCTTTCCTTGCATTTCTTCATGAGCGTAAACCCAAAAACTTAAAAGACATGTGTCGTAAAGTTATTTTGAGAGAAAAGAGTCTTAGAAATAGTGGTCCGGTTTAGAGTGGAAAATGACGATGGAAAGCTCAGTGATAGAAAATGTAGAGATTTAATAGTTGCTTCACAGCGTGCTGGAGGAGAGTAAAGACAGACTTATTTACGACAAATCGTTTCTCTCAATCTTCTCTTCCACTCTCCTGGTCAAACAATTATTTCTCAGTTTTCCAGTCACGCATCTGCGCGCACACCGATTTGGTGTTTTCAAACACACAGACAACGTAGATACAAACTATATTAAACGAATAGGGAAAAGTTGGGCTTTGGGTACATCCACCACAGAACTAAATGAGTTTATGTGATTTTATTCACCTTAAGCATCAATTACTAACAAATATCAGGTATTACATAAATTATCATAAGTACACAAATGCAAATAACAAGTTTGGGAGGGGTGAAGAAGATTGGTATCGACTAAGCCCTTCCCGCTTATTAGACAAAGATAAACCCAGTCCAGAGATAGCTAATATCAGGAACATAGGTACGTTAACCTAACAGTGAAGTTAATTACTCTGAAAGAGGTGTTACTAAGTTAGGTATAGGTGATAGAAAAAAACCTGTTCTTCCCAGCTGTTCTTCCCTTTACTAAGCAAATGGAAAGGAGGGGGGTTTAAACAGAGTTAACCAATTATCAACTCCCCCTTAAAGGAACAATGCAGGGAATACAGAAAAATTATATTACTAGGCAAGAAAGTTAACAACAGGGTTACAAAAAGAAAAAGATTAAATTTCCTGTCATTCATACACACGCGTGAGGATCCACACTCATATACTCACACACTTACCGAATGCAGCCTCAGACGATCCATAAAAGTATATAAAAACAGCAAGAATTCTTTTGACATATGAACTGTCTAGTCCTTCGATGTCCCGCCCCAGATGTTTGCGAGTTTTTGCTGGTAACAAATATTCTCACTTATCGCAAGACTTGAAGACTAAGAGTTCTTGGTTTTTTATTATATAAAAAAGGAGTCTATGGGATGGCACTAACACAGTTCGGCACAGGGGTGAAAATGAAGTGGTCTCTTTTAATCTTCCGCTATGGTAAAATTCCTTCGATGCGTGATGATAGTTTTATTAAATCCAATTGAGGAAAAACTAGGCTCAGTCACAGTCAGGAAAATATGTACTCTCTCACAGTAAACAATAAATATACTATCGCTACTGGCGATGATTACCTTCCAGTTTATCTTACAGGTTTGTAAGGGTAATTTGATGATTGTTCTTTAAAATGTTCTTGGGTGGGCTTTATTTCATTTAATTCTGACAGCTAGGTCGCAAAAGGACCGCCACAAGATTATATTTAAAAGAAATGTTTCTTCAATATGACTGGAAGTTTATAGGATGATTTCTTTATTTCTTTCTTTGTTTAGCTGGGACCGCAGGTTACGATCACTCGCTTTGCACAGAATAGAAATCACTGCAAATATATATATAAAATCCAGGGGAAAATCTATAACAAGATTTCAATAAAGCTAGTGCTTCTGTAAAGGTCTGGCCAGCGAGTGATAAAATGTCTATTCTTCATGGTCTATTTATCTAAAATGGAATGTAAGTTGAGTGGGACATGATAAACTTGACAGCTTATTTGATCTCATGAACTTTTGGGGATCTGACCGCCAAATCAAGGGAAGAAGCCGCCCCCTGGTCTTCGTATCTCTGTTCGCTGCTGCCCGTTTCGGCTTTCCCCGTTCGCTCGGTTCTGCGATTGACACCGAGACGCGAAAATAGCGGCAAGCAACTGCGTCTCGTATCAGGGACCACTACTGTCTTTGATAACGCCGATAGTCTCCCCTGAAATCCCTCAGTCTGTCTCTTTGATCGTGGTCGCTGTATCTGTTTGATTCTGGCGACGCCCCCCCCCCCCCCCCACTGGCCAAGTTAATTAAAATAACTGCCTATGATTGTTCAAGAGATGTTAGTGGGCGTGATTTAATCTCTCCTTAAATCAATGCGATGACCAGACTGAACGATAGGTAAACTTTCCGCATATCAATCAGCAAACGAGTTTGCCCTCTGTGTGGAACAGTTGCATAGCTAATGAATCCACGTGAAAGAAGTCCCGTTTTTACAAGAATTACAACAAAGTTCAGGGTCAGCCGAGTTCGTCCATCACAATCGTCCCCTCTTTTGAGACGTGAAAACATGTTTTCATGTTTGATTTATGACGATGAAGCTGCCCTGATCGGTAACTTTTGGATGATTGGTATCTTCACTTTCCTCCTCTTCCTCTGTAGTCCAGTTTCTACTCAGGAAATCAGCCCCGACATTCTGTCTTCCCGGAATATATTCCACTTTGAAAGAATAAACGCTTAAAAGGAAGGCCCAACGCACGATCCTAGCGTTAAATTCTTTATTGGCACCAAGAAATGCTAACGGAGCGTGGTCTGTTTGCACCGTGAAAGATGTACCATGAAGAAACTCATGATGGCGTCTGATACCGTCAATCAGAGCAAGACATTCCCTTTCAACTACGCTGTAGTTCCGTTCCGCTTTATTTAATTTCCGACTGCCATAGGCAACTGTAAATAGCATGTTCAGGTCACTGTCATCGGCTTGAAGCAGTGTTGACCCGATGCCCTGACCTGACGCGTCGACTCTCAGTACAAAAGGTTTCTTGAGGTCAGGCAACCTCAAAATGGGGTATGCAGACAACTGTCCTTTCAAAGTGCTATACGCGTGTTCGCACTTTTGATCCTATATGACCTTATCAGGACAACCTTTCTTTGTGAGGTCAGTCAAAGGTGCCGTCAGTCCGTTGAAGTTCTGGATGTACTTCTGATAGTATGCACATAGCGATATGAAGGAACGTACGTTTTTCTTCGTTCGGGGTCTTTTTGCTGCCACTATTTTCTCCAAGTTCTTCTTAATAGGCCAACTGCATCCGTGAGAAATAGTGTGCCCCAGGAAGTCTAACTGTTCAAACCCGATGAGACATTTGCTAGGTCTGGCTGTGAGACCCGTTTCCTGTAGTCTCCTGAGGAGCATAGCAACCGTAGCAATATGTTCTTCATAGGTTTCCGATGCAATTAATATGTCATCCATGAAATTATGGATATGGGGACTTTGCAAAGGTTCTAGAAGCTTCCTCATCATCCTGGTGAACACTCCTTGTGCGTTATGCAAACCGAACGGCATCACGTTAAATGTGTAATGTCCTTCACTAGTGCTGAAAGCTAACAAAGGTTTAATTTCCTCCTTGACTGGTATTTGATAATAACCTTTGCTGAGGTCAATCTTGGAGAAGATCTTTGCTTTGCTGAGCTTGGTGAACAACTCAGAAACAGTTTGGAGAGGTTCGGGCTGGAATTCCGTTACAGCGTTTAGCAACCTGTAATCAATGCACAGCCGAACTTCCTTATTGGGCTTCTGCAACAGCACTACGCTCGAGCTGTAAGGAGATGTAGACTCACTGATAATTCCTGCCTGACGCAGCTTGTCTATTTCTCCGCGAAGTGCATCAGCTTTAGCGTACGGGATGGGGTAAACTCTGGTTTGAACAGGGGTCTCATTTGTTAATTTCATATCAAATTCAATGAGATTTGTTCGACCAGGTACATCCGTTAAGACTGCACTGTACTGTTTTAGTAGAGCCCTGGTTTCTGTTTGTTGTTCTGGTGAGAGATTGTCGCCGAACTTGACATCTTTAAAGGATTCTGTGGGTTGCAGTGGATACTCCATGCAACCATCATCTTCCTCGTCTTCCGTTGCTATGGCGACAGCCAGGAGATGCTCGGAGGATGGCACCGGTCTTTCCAAATATTTCTTTAGCAGATTTATGTGGAAGACCTTCTCCTTTCCTTTGATGGAGATCTTGTAGTTGGTACGTGAGATCTTTTTAAGGACGGTAAACTGTCCTTGCCATCCGATGCGAAGTTTATTGCTTCCGGTTGGAAGTAGCAATAGGACTTTCTCCCCTGGTTGTAGTTCTCTCTCTTTTGCAGCTTTGTTGTATCTTTTCGTAATTTTAGCGCGGGCTTTCTTAAGGTTGGTAGTAGCTAGATCCCATCCTAGCTTTAGCCTTTCCTTAAGCTCAGATACATACTTGCTTGCAGAGACGACTGTCTCGTCAGCCTTCTGGTCTGTCAGGGACCGAAGTAAGGCTTCTAGTGGCCCCTTAATAGGTCTGCCAAATAAAAGTGTAGCTGGCGCAAAACCAGTAGACGCTTGGGGTACCTCTCGGTAGGCGAATAAGGCAGCCGATATATATTGGACCCAGTCTTCCGGTTTCTCCTGACCCAGCTTACGTAACATCATGGTGAGGGTACCGTTAAAACGTTCCACGAGCCCATTTCCGGCCGGATGGTAGGGACTTGTGTGGATATGTTTGGCCCTCAAGATCTTAAAGATCTCCACCATTAACAGGTTACGGAATTGGGATCCATTGTCCGTCAAAACTTGTTGAGGGAATCCCAACCGTGTAAAAATTTGCACAAGGGCTTCTGTGACATGCTTGGAATTAGTGCATGGTAGCGGTACAGCTTCGGCCCACATAGTGCAAGTGTCGACTAAGGTCAGGATGAACCTGTTCCTTCTTTTGGTCTTTTCCAGGGGACCAATAATGTCGACAGAAACCCGTTCAAATGGAGTCCCTACTATTGGCATTTGCCCCATAGGTACTGGGGGTGTCAAGTGCTTGGGTGCTACCCGTTGGCACTGGGCGCAGGATTTCACATACCTGACAATGTCAGAGTTCATTCCTGGCCACCAATAGTGGTTTTTTATTCGCTGAATAGTGGCGTTTTGTCCCATATGTCCGCTAAAGGGAAGAGAGTGCCCCATTTCTAAGATCTGGTTTCTGTACTGCGTCGGTACTAGGAGCTGGTTATTCCCCGTGTCCGGGTTGCCCGTTCTACGATACAATACACCATCCTTAGAAAAGATGTCTCCGTTGTGTCTGGGGGTCCTTAGCCATGGGCAGTTTTTTAAAGCAGGGCGCCAGAGTAGGGTCCTTTTGTTGCGCCTCCTTCAGTTCATTCGGCAACAAGTTTGGCGCAGGCTCCCTCTCCTTCTTGGCTTGCCCTCTTGTGGTTACCGCTGCCACAATCGGCTCCTTAGGTCTCCCAATGAACACATATCTACATCCCAAGATAACTGGGTAGATAGGATCATCCATTATGGCCGCTTTAATAACTCCTCTGACAAAGTCAGAGTGTATTTCTACCAGTGCGATAGGAAGCGTCCTGGGTGCATCACTCCTGAAAACTCCACTAAGTTTGACGGTTTCCTCTGTCTCCTGACCGGGTTTGACTAGGTGCCTAGCGACAATACAATCAAAACTTAATCCAGTGTCAAAAAGACAAGTAGTAGAGGTACCGTTCAAAATTACAGTTCCTCGAGTTGAGGGTCGGTCCCCCTCAGGTTGAGAATCACTGACATTGACTCTACCTTTCGAGGCTGTATGCAAACATCCAATGCGGATTGCACCGGTTTGTTTGCCCTGATCAGACGTTCCTGGTGTAGGGGTCTTCCCTTTTCCTTGACCTTGGTGGCCGCGCTGCCACGTAGGCTTGTTGGGTTGATCAGAATTGTTGTTGGGGGGGTATCGGGTTTTGTAGAATTTCGATTTTTCCCGGGGAGGTTTCTGGGTATTGTTATCTCGTTGGTTATAATGTTGAGAGGAAGTGGAAGAATAGAATGCCTGCTCTAGATTCTGTTTTCGAGATGGCTCATCGGTGGGTTTACGTTTAGTGCTGGGAAGTTCGGCCATTGCATTGCTATAGCGTTCGGCTTTATTGAGTATGTCTTCAAGCCTGACTGCCCCCTGTTCCGCCAAAAATCTACGTGTTTCATTCGACAAAGTGTATTTTATCTGCTCCACAAGAACAAGTTCGAGGAGTCCCTCATATGAAAGAGGTAGGTCAGATAATTCAATGCACTTTGTCAGATAACCCGTGAGACGTGAAGAGAACTGGGGAAATGTTTCCGTGCTCTCTTTTCGGCTGTTTCTGAACAACTGCAGAATCTTTCGGGCAGTCATCTCAAACTGCTGTAGTAAGGCCTTCTTCAACAGGTCATAATCATGTTGATTCGGTCCCAGCTTTGTGTACACGTCATAAGCATCGCCTTTCAGTGACATTGAGAGTTTAAGCGCCCAGCGGGTACTCTCTAACCCATAAAGATTCGCGAGTCTCTCGAATTTTTCTAGGTAGCTGTCAATTTTTTCGTTAGGGCTAGGAAAAGATTCTAAAGAAAACGACATAGCAGTTAATTGGGCAGATTGAGTACTGGAGAGGTCCATTGATTGAGACTGGGGCGAAGACGGCTCTCCGTTAGTCAAAGTAGAGGCGCCCCGACTCTCTAGAGCCTTAAGCGCCAGTTGATGCTGTCTTTCCTTGTCTCTCTCTCTCTCTCTGCGAGTTTCCATCTCTGCTTCCATTTTCTTCTGTTCCAAAAGACGTTCTTCCGCTTCTTTCTTATCTGCCCTCTCCTGGGCTTCTCTCCTCTCTGTTCTTTCTTTCTCTTCCTTCCTCTCAGCTTCTGCTCTCTGTTGCTCCGCCTTCCTCTCAGCTTCGGCTCTCTGTTGCTCCGCGTCATATATTTCCAATTCCTGGTTAATAAACGCGTTTGCAGCTTCTGCATCTAATCCTGCCTCTTTCGCTTCCAGCCTCAAGATGGACCTCATCTTTGTCCTCTCTGCCATTGTTAAAGAATAAGATGAAGTATGCCTAGAGAACTAGTAAGAAGAAACGCGAAAGGGAGGAACTCTGAACCGCTACGAGAAAAAAAACACAAGTATAAATTTACCTGTGTTACCTCCTACCTGTACTGTGCAAACTTATCACTGCTATTATCTGGCAATTAAGGCTCTAAACGCAAGCGACTATGCCACTAAATGGTAAGTTACACTGGAAAAGAATCTACTTTTACTAACAGTAGAGAAAAATTTATATTAAAACAATTTAAAAGGGAAAAAAAATTTCCCCTAAATTTTAAATCTCTGACAACAAACTCCGTCCCTAAAGTCAATTATTGAGATGAGACGTTGTTAACTTAATTTTTAAAAATCAGAACAATCCGTCTTTAGCTAAGCTCAACTCTTTTTAACTTCAAAAACCTTTGTGACAGTAAAACAATCACGCAATCCCAGCAACTCTTATAAAGAAAGAAATATAATTATCTCCGCCAGAGGATAATTAAAATAGCAAATATTTTTGTTTATCTGTACTTTCTACTGCTGTGGAGAGAAAACAACCTGTAAATATGCTGTGTGGACAACCCAAATACATAAAGAACGTTTGTCTAGGGGTGTAATTATTTATTCATTTCCCTAATTCACAAAGACAAATCATTCACACTCTACCTAGTTAGACCCAGACTAAATCAGACTCAAAATATCTTTAACCCGGCTATGCGATTGCCTCAAATGTAGCTCAAGATCCCAGAACCAGCCCACAAATATGTGTGCATCAAATGTATCTCAAAATTATCCCGGCGAGCCAGCCAAATATTGTCGTAAATTTATTTTGAGAGAAAAGAGTCTTAGAAATAGTGGTCCGGTTTAGAGTGGAAAATGACGATGGAAAGCTCAGTGATAGAAAATGTAGAGATTTAATAGTTGCTTCACAGTGTGCTGGAGGAGAGTAAAGACAGACTTATTTACGACAAATCGTTTCTCTCAATCTTCTCTTCCACTCTCCTGGTCAAACAATTATTTGCCAGTTTTCCAGTCACGCATCTGCGCGCACACCGATTTGGTGTTTTCAAACACACAGACGACGTAGATACAAACTATATTAAACGAATAGGGAAAAGTTGGGCTTTGGGTACATCCACCACAGAACTAAATGAGTTTATGTGATTTTATTCACCTTAAACATCAATTACTAACAAATATCAGGTATTACATAAATTATCATAAGTACACAAATGCAAATAACAAGTTTGGAAGGGGTGAAGAAGATTGGTATCGACTAAGCCCTTCCCGCTTATTAGACAGAGATAAACCCAGTCCAGAGATAGCTAATATCAGGAACATAGGTACGTTAACCTAACAGTGAAGTTAATTACTCTGAAAGAGGTGTTACTAAGTTAGGTATAGGTGATAGAAAAAACCTGTTCTTCCCAGCTGTTCTTCCCTTTACTAAGCAAATGGAAAGGAGGGGGGTTTAAACAGAGTTAACCAATTATCAACTCCCCCTTAAAGGAACAATGCAGGGAATACAGAAAAATTATATTACTAGGCAAGAAAGTTAACAACAGGGTTACAAAAAGAAAAAGATTAAATTTCCTGTGTTTCATACACACGCGTGAGGATCCACACTCATATACTCACACACTTACCGAATGCAGCCTCAGACGATCCATAAAAGTATATAAAAACAGCAAGAATTCTTTTGACATATGAACTGTCTAGTCCTTCGATGTCCCGCCCCAGATGTTTGCGAGTTTTTGCTGGTAACAAATATTCTCACTTATCGCAAGACTTGAAGACTAAGAGTTCTTGGTTTTTTTATTATATAAAAAAGGAGTCTATGGGATGGCACTAACACAGTTCGGCACAGGGGTGAAAATGAAGTGGTCTCTTTTAATCTTCCGCTATGGTAAAATTCCTTCGATGCGTGATGATAGTTTTATTAAATCCAATTGAGGAAAAACTAGGCTCAGTCACAGTCAGGAAAATATGTACTCTCTCACAGTAAACAGTAAATATACTATCGCTACTGGCGATGATTACCTTCCAGTTTATCTTACAGGTTTGTAAGGGTAATTTGATGATTGTTCTTTAAAATGTTCTTGGGTGGGCTTTATTTCATTTAATTCTGACAGCTAGGTCGCAAAAGGACCGCCACAAGATTATATTTAAAAGAAATGTTTCTTCAATATGACTGGAAGTTTATAGGATGATTTCTTTATTTCTTTCTTTATTTAGCTGGGACCGCAGGTTACGATCACTCGCTTTGCACAGAATAGAAATCACTGCAAATATATATATAAAATCCAGGGGAAAATCTATAACAAGATTTCAATAAAGCTAGTGCTTCTGTAAAGGTCTGGCCAGCGAGTGATAAAATGTCTATTCTTCATGGTCTATTTATCTAAAGTGGAATGTAAGTTGAGTGGGACATGATAAACTTGACAGCTTATTTGATCTCATGAACTTTTGGGGATCTGACCGCCAAATCAAGGGAAGAAGCCGCCCCCTGGTCTTCGTATCTCTGTTCGCTGCTGCCCGTTTCGGCTTTCCCCGTTCGCTCGGTTCTGCGATTGACACCGAGACGCAAAAATAGCGGCAAGCAACTGCGTCTCGTATCAGGGACCACTACTGTCTTTGATAACGCCGATAGTCTCCCCTGAAATCCCTCAGTCTGTCTCTTTGATCGTGGTCGCTGTATCTGTTTGATTCTGGCGACGCCCCCCCCCCCCCCACTGGCCAAGTTAATTAAAATAACTGCCTATGATTGTTCAAGAGATGTTAGTGGGCGTGATTTAATCTCTCCTTAAATCAATGCGATGACCAGACTGAACGATAGGTAAACTTTCCGCATATCAATCAGCAAACGAGTTTGCCCTCTGTGTGGAGCAGTTGCATAGCTAATGAATCCACGTGAAAGAAGTCCCGTTTTTACAAGAATTACAACAAAGTTCAGGGTCAGCCGAGTTCGCCCATCACAACATGGAAGAATACTGTTGCCAGTACTCCACCGCGCACCCCCATGCTACAGTTAGCAATTCTAAAGTGAAAGAAGGGTTGCCAGTTGCTTCGGCAGCACCATATGGCCCTAATTTCAAAAAAAAATTTCAGGGGGCTCAACAAAACTGGAATAGGAGAAGTAATCAGAATTACACTCAGAATCCGAGTAATCCAACATATAATGGTTCTTCTTCTAAGAACTGGAGACGAGATGGTAGTTCTCGTAATTTTGGTGGTAATAATCTTAGACACTTTCGCAAAGGTTATCACAATAATAACTATCTGAGCTCTTGAGATAATTATTCTCGACGTCAAGAATATGACGATGGTGAATTTAGAAACCGGGATTCAAACCGGAATGATAATTACAATAGGCAATATGATAACAATTACGGGGGAAATGATAATCGCGGCAGACCTAGACATAACAAAAGAAGACCTTTCCAACAGGCAAACTCTGCACAACAAGAGTTTGATGGAGCCTGTAATCAAGTAAATGATAGTGGTAACTCTAAGGCTATCACTGGTTGTGCTTTCGATTTTGGGAGAGCAACTGAATGCCCCCAATGCTTAACATTGTTCGACTCATCGACTGTATCTACCCTAATTTGTGGTCACCCTCTTCCTGCTCTACCTGCTACAGTTGCGCATGATGGGAGAGGATCTCTCATCTTGCATAACGGTTTAGTGAATGATAGGCTGGTCTCAGTACTTTTCGATTCGGGATGTACTACCGTCGGGGTTAGGGAGTCTCTGATAGATCCTTGCTGTGCCACTGGAAAAGCGATCAAATGTGTTACATTTGGTGGTACCATGGAAAGTTATCCTACTGCTATCATTAGGATTGACACTCCCTTCTTTACAGGAGATGTCCACGCGTGTCTTCTTCCTAATCCTATTGCGGATCTTATATTCGGTCGTATTCATGGGGTTAAGGAATGCACCCCGCAACACATTTCTATTTGGGAAGAACAAAACATTCAATCGGTCAATGCAGTGGTGACAAGAGCCCAAGCTCTTAATTCCCCAACTTCATTTGATGATAGTAATGGAGTTGGTAGCCAAGACGAGCACTTGGTGATTTCCCATGACTCGTTTGCTAAACGTCAAGAAGAGGATCCTTCTTTGAAGAAATTCTTCCTTCTCGCAAAGAAAGGGGATCACAATCAGAATACGAATCACAAATCGTATATTACTATGAAGAATGGTATATTGGTACGAATGGTACAACACTCGGACAAGTCTATGCATTCGCAAATTCTTGTGCCTAAGTGTATGAGAGCCTTAATTCTTCGGCATGCACACGATTCTCAGTGTGCGGGACACATGGGTTTTTCCAGAACTAAAACTAGAGTCCTTGCGTCATTCTTTTGGCCATTCGTGAATAAAGACATCCGAATTTATTGCCGATCTTGCAAAATTTGTCAAGAGGTCAAGTCTAAAGGTCCAAGACATGCTGCACCTATTCAGGCTGCAGATATTTCTATTCGGCCATTTCAGAAAATGTCTATAGACATTATTGGCCCGTTTAAGATTAAGTCAGCCAGAGGACACCAATTTATCCTCACTTGCGTTGACATGTGCACGCGTTGGCCAGAGGCTATTCCTCTGAAGAGCATATCAACTGTCGATATCGCTGACGCTCTTTGGCTCATATTTTCTCGTCTGGGATTCCCCGGAGAAATATTGTCAGACCACGGCACTCAATTAATTTCGGACACTATGTCTCAGGTAATGGCTACGCTAGACATTAAAAGGTCTCTCAGTAGTATTTATCATCCAATGTCCAATGGATTGGTTGAACGTCTTAATAGGACACTAAAGAACTTACTTGGCAAGATAACGGAGGATCATCCTGATGATTGGGACAGGGTCCTACCTGCAGCTCTCTTTGCCTATAGAGAGGTTCCCAACGAGCATACAGGGTTTTCTCCTTTCGAACTTGTCTTTGGCGCCCAACCGCGCGGTCCGATGTCCTTGTTACACGATTTGATAACTTCCGATAATATTGACGATGATACACAATCGTCATATGAATATGTCATTGCTCTTAGGGAAAAAATTATCGAATCGTGCAGATTAGCAACTTCATCTTCCGAATTTGCGAAAGAAAAGGCTAGGCGATTTGCTAACAAGAAAAGACGCCTACGTCAACTTTGTCCTGGAGA
This sequence comes from Oreohelix idahoensis, assembly GCA_024509875.1. Taxonomy (NCBI): domain Eukaryota; kingdom Metazoa; phylum Mollusca; class Gastropoda; order Stylommatophora; family Oreohelicidae; genus Oreohelix; species Oreohelix idahoensis. The sequence continues at coordinate 216,126 of JAMPIV010010395.1, forward strand.
CAAAGCGTTTATCTTACTTCCCTCAAGAGAGAACAGACTTCTCATTTCGTGGAAAAGTCCATACACTATATTCTCGAAAATTTCCGATGTAGACTATATCGTCGATGTGGATGGAAAGCATAAAACCTTTCATATAAATATGCTTACAGAGTTTATTGAACGACCAGACTATTTGCAGCCTATTTTCCAGGCGACGGACGACTCTCCAGTCCAACATGGTCACATCTCATCCCTGTCCGTTATACAGGATGAGGAAACTATTTTTTCTGACGTTAACTTACCTCTTCCTGCGATTCCACTTAATTCTACGGAATCATGGAAAAACTTTTCCGTCTCTTCGAATTAGTCTCTTGAGGAACAGCGTCAAGTATTTTCTACGCTACAATCATTTCAGGATGTCCTTACTGACATTCCTGGACACACACGTGTCATTGAACATGACATCATACTTACTGATCGTAATCCGATCAGAGTAAGACCATACCTTATACCTATTCATTTTCAAGCACAAGTAGAGAAAGAATTGGATGAAATGATTCAACTGCAAATAATTGAACCATCCACTTCAGCTTATTCTTCGTCGATAGTTATTGTTCGAAAGAAAGACAATAACATACGTCTTTGCGTTGACTATCGCAAATTAAATCAAGTTACGAAGTTCGATGCTGAACCTAAGCCTTTATTAGATGATCTACTTATTAGACTTTCTAAAGCTAGATTCTTTACTAAACTAGACTTGTCGAAAGGTTATTGGCAAGTCCCTTTGACGGAACACGCCGAACCTCTCACTGCTTTTTCAACACCTAGGGGTCTATTTCAGTGGAATTTTATGCCTTTCGGGCTTATGAACGCCCCAGCGACTTTCGTGCGCATGATGCGACGAATTCTATCAGATCGTGCAGATGTCATCGCATATTTAGACGACATCTGTCTTTTCAGCGATACTTGGGAAGAACACTATTTGGGTCTAAAGGAATTGCTATCTACTTTACGTGAGAATAGTTTGACTGCAAAACCCTCTAAAGCTTTTGTTAGGTTTAGTGAAATTTATTTCCTAGGTCATCGGGTTGGTCATAGTCTGTTGAAGACAGAGGACCAAATCATTTCGAAGATATTGAATATCTCGGTTCCGAAGACAAAAAAAAACAGGTGCGTAGTCTCTTGGGATTAATACAATTCTATGGAAGATTCATTGAGAATCTGTCCTCCATTATGGCACCACTTTCAACGTTATTGAAAAAAAAGGTTCTCCTAATATGGTGCGTTGGTCCCAAGAATGCCAATCTTCATTGGATCAGGTTAAGAATTTGTTCTCATTTCATCCTATCTTAAGACTACCAACGATTGATAAGACTTTTGTTCTTCGTAGTGATGCCTCTTCCACTGGGATTGGAGCGGCACTAATGCAGGAGTATTCAGGAACTCTGCATCCTGTAATCTATATCTCTAGGAAGCTGAATGCGGCAGAAAGGAATTACTCGGTTTTAGACCGTGAATTGTTGGCTATGGTTTGGTCCATTCTTAAGCTACAAAGGTTCCTTCTGGGCGCGCATTTCTTTATGGAAACCGACCAAAAAGCTCTTACGGCTATGCAAAGTAAGGATTTGAAGAGCTCGAGATCTACTCGTTATGCAATTGCTCTTCAGCCTTTCCATTTCACGGTGCGAGCTATCCGTGGTTCGGATAATGTGATGGCGGACATATTGTCTAGATGCCCACATGATTCCATTTAAATCTGGTGTCCTAAGTATTCCTGATACACTTTCAGACTTGTGTCTGTTCTTAATATCCTAATATATTGTAATACAAATGTTTTACTATTTGGATGATGTATAAAGAATTTAACAAATTTGATTTTGTCCATCCATTAGTGATATGTTGCTAATATAGCATTGTAATTCATGATATTTGTATATTGCTATAATTATAGTATTTAATAAGGTTTGATATGTGTCTTGGTAATGCCAGCAACTCAGGTTCTTTAATGATACCTCCTGAATTTGTTTTGCTTTGAGAAATATTTTCTCTTATGGTGAGAGATGATTTTTAATCTCTCCATTGTACCTGATAGTAGGGTCATTCTTTCATGAGCGCACATATGATAATCGTGCTATCTTGCTCATGAATATATTTGAAAAAAAAGTATCTTTTTTTTACAGGGGGGGGGGGGTGTAGTAATATGTTGCTGTCATTTTCGACGGAGTCATATGTCAAGTTATTTGTCGTATGTTTTTCACCCTAGTCAAAGGTGAATAATTGTGTCTTTACCTTGCGGTGTCAGGTTGATTAGGGGTTGTCTTCCCTGTTGGTTCATCCTTTGGGGTTTGACCTGTATGAAGATAGGGTCAAAGGTAAACAGTTCGGGCTTGTGCCCATGCGCAGGTTTTAGCGCCAAGTTGAATTAGACTTCCGTCAGGCCGTGATGTAAGCTGGCTTCTGCGAAACATGAAGTCCATTGTGTTTTCGGGGAAAATCTTCGAAGTGACTGCGTTGGCAGGTCTCCCCAGTGAATCTCTGTGCGTCGGAATGACAACAGAGTTCCTTATTGAGTTCTGAGGTTTCGGTTCCAGGTAATACCGACTTTTTTCATTATTATGCTTTCGGTGGCAGAACATGTTGAAGGATTACCTAGTCTGTGAACTACAGCTCACCGGTCCTACATTTCAGAACTTATATTTTTGCGCTCAAGGTAGCCACCCAAGACTATTAGTCTTTATATCATCCAGAAGTCCAGTGACGAAGTTATATTGTGGGAACCGCAGATTCTCGGTATTTATGTCTACATAAGCATTACTGCAGGGTTGATGTTAACCTGCTTAGAAGAAGTACACAGATGACGTCATAACGAGGCCTGTGTTAAGGCTAATATATTACAGCCTGATAATGTGCAATTGGCGGGGAATGCCAAGTTGTACCTGTATGTCAAAGTGATTAAGGTATCTGACGCGTTTAGTCAGAGATACCAAGGCGGCATTATGAACTGTCATTGAATAACATTACGATTGACCATGTACGAATATTGGAATGTTTACCAGCCCTTTTTGAATGCCTGATGTATATCTAACGATTTCCGGTCAGCATGACCTTGTTTACACTGACTGTTCCTGTTGATGATATGTGTGTTACCGTCAATAAATGTTTTGAAACGTGCTAGCAGTGTTCGAGCATCCTTGACTACTGCATGTGAGTGTATGGGTTGCATTACACAACATATACGAGCCTAAACACATTCGCGCCTTCATTCGCACCCACACTCAGCTCATCATACGCCAGCACGACACACCTAACAACATGTATGCTGTCTTGTGCCAGTGTTCACCTCAACAAGAGAAAAAGACAGTTACACTCACGTACTAAAAGAATTTAAATGAACTATTGTCTTCCGCCCATGTAGCTATGATGCTAATGGTGAAATTTATCTTACTAAAACTAAGAAAAGTTATTAATAGTTTTCAAAAGATATACTAACCTGTTTCCCTTCGCAAAATCCTTGAAGAACACAATACACCACATATATGAATTATTTTATCCACAGAGAATATTCAATAATGTTAAGCTTTAGGGATTGTTCTGTGCACCACACTGTACTGAACTTGTACTAAAATCTAAATACCTGCGTGCTACATTATATTCTTAAGACACCCATGTGTTCCCCAAATCTTGCATGTGACATAACACTCTGTCTCTCTGCAATAGCTAAGAGGCCATCTGTTTGCTCCTACTGTCAGCACTTATCACGGGCAGAAGTCAGTTGGGCACTTTGCCACCAACTTTTGTTCCCGCTGCCTATCAGTCTTTGCCAGACCGCACAGTGTTTGCTGATTGGCCAACTAGACAAACTTCACCTGTCCCCTAACTGTAACAGATCTTGCTGTCCATTGTCGCTTGTATTTGAATTTATGGCATCTTTTGTGAGAGGGTGCTATTGTATTACGTTGCGGTTTGTTTAAACAGCCTGAGAAAACCTTTTCGCCTGGCCAATCTGGACGTCTCCCAAAATAATCAATATTTGTGTAATGTGGCTTCTCCCGCACTATTGTTACAATGTGGTGCCCGTCGTCTTCCATCTGGAAACAAAGGTTGATGTTCCGCGTCAAAGGATTTTGATGTCCCACTCTCCGCGTCAATTGAGAAAATAAAACAAGGAAAATGTTAGGAAATATAGAACTATGCGGCTTGGCTCTTGTTTTGTGCCGTGTCAGTTACACAGCACCCTCCTACTGGTTCTACATTCATTTTCCAATCATTCTCGGTTGTTAACTGACACTTCTGTTGCTTCCCTATGTTGATGTTATTTATTTGCAGTGTCATTTCTTTCCTTATTTGACCAACACAATTTCTTACTGCTATCCGATGGTGTCTTCTATTTAGACTACTCCATTCTGCTCCTTTTTGACAGTGTCTCTTTCCCATTTTCTATGATATGGTTGACAATCATATTACCGTTGTAGCTGCTGTGCATATAACGCCTGTTGTTGTAGCTGTTGTTGCTGTAGTGTATACAACGCTTGTCGTTGCGTTGCTGCTGTTGTTGCAGTAGTGTATACAACGCTTGTTTTTGCTGCTGCTGTTGCTGCTGTTGTTCTTGACTTGGACCCATTATAGTGTTTATTCCTGTCTGCTTTCACAAAAGAAAAAGGCTGGTCACGGCGCCAAAATGACTAATATATTTGCCCGTGTCAGTTACACGGCACCAAAATGACTATATGTGACCGTCGTTCACACGGCACCAAAATGATTATAGTTCTTAAATGTGCCAAAAATGACAAGGTATATCCCAAATTTCCACAAACAGCAATGAAGTAAATTTATTGATCGTCATTCCACAAGCACTGGTATTTTCACAAATGACGTGATCGAGCTACTTCTTTTTCCCGCCACTTTCCACACGTCTCGCTCATTTTCCAAACATCTCTCTGTTTCGACATTTTGCACACGTCTTTCTGTTATTTCGACTTTTGTTTCACACACCTCTCTTTTCCATCTTAACTACTGGAAAAAACCCAAGATCACAACATTCATTTCACACTTTCCGCGCATAACATCCATTCATTATTATTATCTGGGACATTTGCCCTCTCAGAGCAGTGACTACTAACTGAACTTTGAATGATACTGCGTTTTGTGTTAAAACGTCTTATTTGCTTTTAATGTATGTCATTCCTATATGTACCATTATAGCACGTACAAATGCTAATGTAGTAACATGGATAATGCTAGCGTGGAAGGCCATGCGGTCACAGTTTATCACACATGTATGTGGGTGAAGAATGGAGTAGCCTGCTAAGAGTGTGTACCAGTATTGTTAAAGTATGCGAGCTTCGAGTGACATGTAGGTTTAATGTTATGAGCACGAATTGTTCCTGAAGAGGATTCAGGGATGTACTGTGTGAACTGAGGTTTACGTGCGTCTGTGAAAAGCCTTCGAAGTGGACGTATACTTGGTAGATAGAATATTGATATGCGACAGGGGAGTCTGTGGCCATTCGTCGTTGCAGACCGGTGATGTCTTGTAGAGAAATATGAATAGTGTCTGTGACTTTTGAATAATATTCTTTTTACTCGATGCGATGGTGTCCCGCATAATGGTTGTCTACAAGGCCTTGATATATTATTGTTTAGCAGAGCGTTGTGTCCAGTCCCGTGCTTGGGAGTGAATGAATTAAGAGGTGTGTCGTTTTCCCGCGCCAGGAGGTCTTTGGTAAGAGTATTATCTGTTATTGTTTGGAAGCGCGTTGTTTGCTTTTCCGCTCCACGAGGAGTTATATGTTATAAGACCCTGGCTGTTGCAGTGTTTGGAAACCTACCACATATATGCGAGGAGTGAATGCTACACTTAATAGAATGCACTGGCTGCCAGTACGTTAGGATAACTGTACCATATATTCTACTGATGAAAGTATTTTGTACTATTTTTAATGATGTCCAGGACTATGCTGTTGAGATTGTATGTATGGAACTGTGACCCAGACTTCTGTCAAGACATTTATTTGTGTATGTACAGTCTTGAGTGAGATTCCCCATCCATGTTATACACCAAATATTAGACATTAAGATGTATCACGAAATCTATCCCATGATATCTGTTTGGAGGGTTGTCCTAGCACGTTATACTGAGAAATAAGTTTCATTACAAAATGCAATGGGTGTTTTCCGCTCACTGTGATTAACGTTTAATGCTTAGTGTGACGGTATTCCTCCCCTGCTTTACAGTAGTGGTCCAACAGTAGCCACAACTCAAGAGTCTCTAATATGGGCTTCAAAAGTATCTATCTTCGCACAAGATTACTCTTGGTAGAGATGTAGATAAAAAAGGTGAAGACACTTCTATTACAAAGGGAGTCTTCACAAGATATTCAGAATAAGCGAGAACAATACTGCTTTGGCTGAGTATGTTAACTCTGTAATTCTGCCGACGCTTTTTTGAAGGATTGAAACACTTATTACTTTCAGCTCGTTTAAGCCCCCACCCCTGATTTACTAAGTGGAATTATATTATTCTCGTATAGCTCTGTTTAGATTGTGTGTAGTAAATTGACAAACATGCAGTAACTTTAAAATGATTAAATCGAAGTTAAATGTGTAACATTACAAAAAACAAAATTTAACAATCACTTCAGTTTTTAACAGTTGGAAAATAATTTGAATAGTTATGGATCAAGGAAATGTATCATCATGGTCTTTCAGGATTGTGAAGTGTTACAAGAAATTCAAGTGGCAGCATAAATTTGAACTTAGCTGCCAATGACGGTTCTGCTCCTTCTTATGGGTTAGTTCTTTTCACTCTGCTCACGCTCGTCTCTAATTAAGGTTGTTGGGGGTAGCTCGTTTCCCAGAAATGTCAAGGAGAGTCTACCACGTGGGTCCTTCGTCTTAAAGCTTAGGCCACGGTACCCTTCTTGTTCCAGAGATGGTACTTTCTGCTGGTACTAATATTAACTATGGTAAAAGAACAGAACGAAACGCTATTCTGAGTATGGCGCTTTCCCCCCAATAGTTATGGGTTCCTATCTTCCCATACCACCATCCCAATTACTCAGATTTTACCCTCGATGAGAATTAAATTTAGTCCATCGGGATTAAACTTTCTTTTCATTTAAATAGAATAGCTTTCATAGTTACTTTATATTTAGATGAAAAGGTTAACAATACAGAGAGAGTATGTTTACATTTACATCTCCACTGATTGAAAAGTGTTCACAATATAAATTGAATATGTTATCATTTATGTTTTACACTGATTTAAAAGTTTGAACCTTCCTTTACTTTAAAATGATTATTTTCACATAGACATTTACAGTGGTTTAAGCTTGAAAACTTACATTAATTTTAAAGCAACTATGTTTATAAGGACATTTACACTGCTTAGAAAATGTAAGTATTATCATTAGAATGTACATCATTTCTTTCATCTTTCCCTCCCTGCTCCACAGGAAACCTGAAACTACTTTATGCTTTTAGTTCTCTTTACAAAACTAGCAATAAAGCAATCACCAGCGCGTGCAGTGATGGTTCATGAATCATCATTTTATGCCCTGAGGTTTCCAGCCTCAAATGACTTTGACATCGAATTAGCGAGTTTCACGTCACATGCAAGGTTTGGGGAACACATGGGCGTGTTCACATGGTAATATAAACATATTTGTATGTTAGTTCACATGTTAGTAATAAAAATGAAATGTAAATCACGCCAATCCGGACTCACAGACATTTTGCTCAGATGAATAAAAGAGACTTGAATCGGCCTCTTACACGCGTCTGGGGTGTCGTTAATTTAATAAGTTTCCTCTCTGACTTGGTGTGTGGTCCTTCAGTTTCCTCGGTCCTGGTTTGATTATTTAAAATGTTAGAGATTTCCTGGGCCATATTGTAAGTTCTGATGAATACTCAAATAAAAGGTGCCCGGTACATTAAGAAGGAATTCTGAATTCTAATTCTTCACTGTAGCAGCCTGGTGTCTTGGTGAGCGACTTCTCGAGTGAAATAGCTTCAGAAAATGATCAGATTATATTCAGAGCCTTCCCAAGCCTTTGTTTGTTATGAGCTATCAAAAAACTCCAATCATATTCAAACAGTCGGGTTATGGACACTTTCAAAATATTTCGATATCGGATAATTTTGAACGTAAGGCAGAGGTTAACTCTCCCATATGGTAATAAGATGCCCGATGCCTTTGTGTACAAACTTACAGACAGATCGATAAACTCATACTACAGCGTGTAATGTAACCATCATTACTTTATCATAAAGTACTATTGTCATAACAAGCAGGACAGGACACGCTTATGTCAAAAGTTTCTGCCGGTACACGAGATCTTGTGCTAATCTTAGCCAAGCTGTGCCGCACTCTTGCGACTGCGAGTAATTATCTTAGTAAATATGGGTAGCGTCAAGCAAATGTGATTTTTATTATCTACAGGGACTGTCAAGCAATTCGTCAATACTCAAATATCTGCTACTTAGCAGACAAATAACGAATAAAGAAAGAAAGAAAAGTGCGACAATTGAGAGCAAATAATAAAAATCAGTACCACAAATGTACCGATACTGCTGGCGTGAAACAAAGATCGATAGGGGCCGCCCCGTTTTGTCACACTTATAGAGGGTAACAGTTCTGAGGCAGACGGGATGGTGGAATAAAAGGGATGGACATCTGATTTTCGCGCCAGGAGACCCAATACTCAGGAGGAATATTTGATTCTTTTTCATTTCATGATAATAGTCGGTGGTACCAATTGGTGGTCTTAGTTTGTGAAACAGGCGTGTGGTATAAGTGACCTTCAGTGAAAGGTAAGCACCAACATTAGACGAGTCTTGAAGACGCTGGACTGTCCTTGTAATTATTCCACAACACTATGAGGGACATGTTACAGCCACCAGACTTGACCGGTGATGAATCGTACCATTCTACAACCTGCAAGGAACCAAAATCGGCTGAAGCAGAAACCAACCGACACTTTATTGGCAGCTATGTACTCACGTAAAACTGCTAAGTGAACTCTTAAAGCGCTAATTTCATTCTAGATCATCCCTTGTGATGAATCTCTAAACGATTATTTCCTAAAACAATCTCCTTATTTTTTTACATTTGTAACTATGATTGATTATTACATTTGTTTTCTGTACATAAACAAACTTATAGTCGATTTAATCATTTTGGATGAATTGCCCCCGTATGTCTCAGTCATTTTCGATACCCATTAAAAGAGTTATTGGCATAATATTTTACTAGATTAAATCAGTTGGGAGCACATCAAGCGAGCTGTCACATAATTTTATTTGCTCTCTTTTCCTCTCTTCTTCTTCTTTGATCCTTAGCCGCCGACCGTCAAAACAGTCAGTGGCCATCACGCCTAATGGCGTCTTGTAGGGCAACAACAAATTGATTCCACTTTGCTCGATCGGTGACCATCCTTCGTGCAGTTCCCTAACTCTGGCTCACTCTTTGCATCTCAGCCTCCACAGTCCTCCGCCAAGTTGTTTCTGCTCGGTCTCTCTTTCGCCTCCCCCAGAGGTCCAAAGCATAGCTGTTCTTGTGACGGCATCTTTTCCTCTCAGGCAGTATTTATCTACCTTTATTGTGCGTATTAAATGTGCGCCATTCAATTGTTGGCACATTCTATTTTTCTACCACCGGTAGTATTTTGTATTTTTGAGTCTATATTTACACTTCTTCCATTCATTCGTGTCATGTTTGTTTACCTGAGAGTTGATACAGATCAGACCAGATTGGCTGGCAAGGTAATTTTCGTGTAGTGACCCAGCGTTGTGTTTTCACGGGAAGCACCAGTCCACTATCGAAATTGGTGACATATTACAGACACATGAATGATGTAAGAAACTTCCTGACAGACTTGTTTGACCAAGATGGTGCAGGAGGAGTGCGAATGTAAAAATTACCAAGATTAGACGGATACAGCAACTCCTTATAAGGAACATGACCGTTTGAAATTTACAAACGCATGAGTCATGCAGAAAATTCCATGAGAAAGTTATCATAACAAGCACTTCTAATGCTATTGGCTGGGCAATTCTATATGTTATAAACAACACACGTGATTGGAGTCTGGACAGGTCATAACAACCATGTTGGTGTGGCGAAAGTTGCAATATAATCTGACAATTTTGCATGTTTAGAGCAATGTATAATTCACCTCGTCACGAAGACAACCAGCTAGCCAGAGTAAGGAATGGGATCAGAATTCCTTTTATCGGACCGAACCTTGTTTAACTCTTAGTATACGAGCTCAAAAACAGCGTTTTTACGACCTGGTTTTAGAGAGTACATATTTAGATTTTACTGATTTTGCATTAAATAATTTATTTATAATGAAAACATAAAGTGTTATATATCAAAATGTGGAGACATAAAACATCTATGAGATGCACTTAACTTACTTGTTAAGTGGTGTTAAACATGCATGCAACATATGCAGTAATGAGTGCAATAAAAAATTGGCATGACCACCAACCGCCTATTAGGTAGACTAGCCGTAAAAAAGAGAATCGATCGTTGGCCTACCTAAAAAGCCGGTCGGATATTAAGAGTTAAGCATCTTGTGGACTTGTATCCCAGGAAAACTCTACCTACATTAACATGAACAATCGAAATCCGAGGAATCTGAACACAAATGTCAGAAAGGGAGCCTAATGTAAAGTAATACACCAGACTGCGTGTAAGAGGCATCTTAAACAAGCTGCTTTAACTATTTCTCTGAGCCAGGAGTTAGTATTCCTAAAAATGATTTTAGATCGATGGTACGAGCTGAGGATACCGTCCCTGAAACAAAGTGTGCGGTATAAGTGGCATGCTGTCAACGCTATACACCATCTTCGAGCGAGTCTTGAAGACGCTTGACCAGATTCTTGATTACTCCCTGATATTTCTTGGAACGTGCCACAACCTCCAGACTTGACTAGTGACGTGAGTGAACCAGTCCATAACCTGTAAAGAACCAAACATCGGCTGGAACAGAAATCAACAAACGTATTGGCAGTTAAGTACAAATTTTAAAGCCGCCAGTTCCTCAACATCTATAACATTACCCTGTGATAATAACCTTTTTTAAAAGAATTATTCATTTTAAACTGTTAAATATAATTGGTTATTAAATCTTGTATTTGTATATATACAAATTTATAGTTAATTTAATCCTTTTGAGTGTACTGCACCCGTATGTCCCAGTAACCTTAAATATAGCTACTAAATTAAGATTTCACTCAATTAAATCAATTGGGGGCTTGAACAAGCTAAATCATACAGTATATTTCTTCACAGAAGTTGTCGGGCAGATAATATGTTAACTGTGCTAAGACACATTCAGCATTGTTATTGATGTCTGAACATCTTGTAGAAGCATCATCGTCCTCCTATCTGTATCTGTGCCAAGAGTAATCTTGTGCGAAGGTAGATACGTTTGAAGACCCGCATTAGGTACTCTAGGTTGTGGTCAATGTTGGACTATCACTAAAGAGCAAAGGGGAGGCAACCCGCAACATGAGCTAAATTCGGACTCCTAGAAGGTCAGGGAAGATAAAAGTTTATTACGGCCTGGATAATATTTGCTGTAGTACTTGATTTCTCAAATTCATATGAGGCTCCATTGAATTGAAGCATAATTCCTCAATTCAAATCTCTGCCAAGAGTAATCTTGCGCGAAAGGTAGATACTTTTGAAGACCCTCAGTAGATATTCTGATTTTTGGCCACTGTTGACCATCTCTATAGACCAAAGGGGAGAAATCCCGTAATAGCTACATTATCCGCGAATCGCAAAAGTATGTTTGCATGGAAATCTCACTATGTCTATCTAGTTGCCAAATAAACTCAAAGGAGTCCTCACAACACGCACTGTCTGCCTTCAGTATCATACTTCCCCGTTGAGACTCTGCGAGACCTTTCCTCGATCACGTTTTCCTGAACTGCACTCTACCACACATGATCTTTTCACCCCTTGCTAGCCTTTCAATACCCTTTCGCTCGTATGAGATCAGTGGAACACGTGAAGTTAACAAAACTACTCAGTTTAATATTAACTGCCTTCCGCTCATACCTCACATAAACAAATCTAGTTCCCCAAGGAGCGTAAGTACTGACAGCCACTCTACAACCAGTTCATGACTATACATATCTACACTCACACATATACATATCTACACTCACACATATACATATCTACACTCACACATATACATATCTACACTCACACAAATACATATCTACACTCACACATAAACAAATCTAGCTCCACAAGGAGCATAAGAACTGACAGCCACTCTACAACCAGTTCATGACTATTTTGACGTATATATGTACATATAGCCTCAGTAATCCTACAGTAATCCGACCACCTTTGCTTCCTCATTTAGTTTTCATTATTTGCGAAGGCAAAACCACGCAATTCGCTGTCTGTTGACTCACTTTTGAAGCCACGCCTATTTTTCCTGTCTTACACGCGCTAATGAGCGTTTACAAATTTTCGCACCCGGCAGTCTTAACAAGAGGGGAGCGAACCTGGGTGTTCACCTATGTTCTCACAAGAGCCGATCTGTCAATCATCGGATAGTGGCAAAAAGCACGAGGGGACACAGATCAGACATCGGTAGCAAATGCAAAGGTGGTAATTGTACTCCATGACCACCTTTGATGTCCATTAATTTCAGGGGACTTAAGTATTTCATCTACGGCTGGGGGAGGAAATCTAAGAAAGCCGTCCGCACGGCATGCTTTCTGATGTCGCTCGGCATCGCCAGTAGAGAGAACCGTAAAATCCCTTATCTCTGAAACGAAGCTCATTGATTTCCCCTGCTAGGCCGAAGGTGTGGATTGTCACATCTTTTAGAGATAATTACCCTAAATCTATAAAAATATTGCGTTCTCTCCAAGTCAGTTATCAAGTCTCTCAGGAAATTTTGGATAATCTAAACGAGTACGCTAGAACCTATGTGAAATAGTGCGTTAATAGCCTTCGTGGCGATTATTCTGTTTTCTGGTAATAATATAAGTTGTGCTTAAGTGTTAAATGTGTTAAAGTGTTACCATTTTATTCACTGCGATTCCCTAGCGTTAAGACTAGAGAAATAGCAAACGCGTAGCTATTTTCTTACCAGTGGTTCAATAATGTAAAATCCATCAACCAATTTTTGTGCACCAGATGGTACGGTTTAGCTGACTAAGTATAATGCTATGAGTGTCGGATAAAGTGACAGAGTAAAATGCGCATTATATTCCATTGTGTGTAAATTTTTAAATGACTAGTGTTAATATCATGTGTCAAAACAATAGACGCCGTCAATCAACTAGCTAGTAATTACAGGCGATATTCGTTAAGGACGCGTAGTCATAATTAAATTAAAACTGATATTGTACGCCGAGTGTTTTACCGAGTCGGGGGGTGGGGGGAGACTGCATACCTAAAACCCAACCTGTACCCGCTGAGCGAAGCGCGATAAGATAGGCTAAGACACAGTGTGCCTTTTAATTTAATTAGGTGACGGAGAGGATAAGAGATCATACCTTACGCTCGATAGCATAGGATATTGTCATTTTGGTTAAATGTTTTGTTTTCTTCCTAATACAGTGCTTGATCAAAACCAGCGACTAGCGGTTTTTTTTCTATTGTGGTCCTTTTCTCAGTTACTGGAGCAGTACTAGTAGTCGTTGTTTTCCTTGGCGTTCGTCCCCAGTACAGGCGTGAACAGGAATTGCCAAGGCGATAAATTAACTTTTTCTTAACTATAATTGTGAGTTAACGGGACTTACAAAATACCCCGATTGGTTATGCAATTTTACCAGCCCGCTGTGGCAATATACATAACATTTTTCCCGACTTCTGACAGTCATGTTTCAAAGTGGATTATATCCAGGAGAATACACTGTTTCATAATCGGCACTCCCCCAGAGCAAGCCGATATGATTTATCATCATCATCTTAATTAACAGTTTAGCAACCGTATGTTTCTTCAGCTATTGGAAGTACTGTCTACTGTGAACACAAGATCGCGGTTTATATTTTGCTACATAAACTATCTGATGTGACATTGCATATCCAATACTCAACCCCCCAAGTAGGCGTTCCCCATTAGGAAATGTAATTATTAGTGGAGGGACTGGGGCTCACTTCGGAGAAGAAAACTACTGGATTATGATACATGTGCATGGATGTTTACGTTCAAGAGTGTTACACCAAAGTTAGGTAATGCGTGATTGATGTGGCCACGAATGACAGAGTGAAGGTGAATATTTTCCAGTTACGGAAACTGTAACATTCTTTATTTTTCTTTGCAAATACTGTTATTTTACGGGATAGCTTAAATAGGAACTTTGTTCTTTTCTTTACTGTCTATTCTATACCTAGTGTTAATCTTTGACCTTTCGGTTTATTAACTTCTTTTGGGATCTATTTTTTTCTCAACAAGAGGGGAGGGCACTTATTGGGTTATTTTACTATGTCTGTAAACATGATTATATTAATTTCTATATGTTTGACGTTGTAAAGTTTAAGTAATAATAAACTAAACAAATCTCAATTTAGTGTGTTGGTCAGACCCACATCCATTTACCATAGTTTTCACGTTTGTGTGTCTTGTTGTCACATAATTTCCTGTGTGTGAGTATTAAACTTATAATTATATTTATAGGGAGGTTTGACAGATTGTAAATGTACGACAGCTATACATATCTACACCCACACCACATTTTGAATCGCATACAATGCAATGGACATAACTGCGTTATATACAAAAGACAGGGAACATAACTTTGAGCAGGACAAACTCCCTCCTTCTCTTTTCCCATATATTCGTGCTTAGGTAGTGTCACGGCGCTATTTCGCAGTGATAAAAAATCAGACTGGCTACGCTGAGTTTTGGCAACATTGGGATAATTACTCGCAAGTCCGGTGATTGGCGGAAGCAGGAATTTTTAGACGCCAAGATAAGCATTCTTTTTTCTAGCCGCGTCCGAGTGAGGACGTACCTATTTTTTTCCCCTTGACAGCATTCTTGCTGAGAAGTGTGCCATGAGAGGTGGATTCTGAGTTTGTTACCTTATTGCGGATTAAGTGGACCATATTGTGTAATTCTAGATTTGTGTATTATCTAGTGGCCGCGTCCACATACCGCAGATTCTAAGTTGTCAATGATCTGAGTTATTTCCAGTTTTATAGATGGTGGCCACTATGGTGAGCGATATTCAGTGCATTGCTGTTATAGTGCCGTCATATTGTGTTGTATGAGACTAGTAGATATATTTATTGAAGCAAGTTTTCTCTGGCATTAATATAATTATTTCATATGATTGTTAGCCGTGTGTAGCAATATTGTGTGCATTTCTTCATTAAAGGGAAAGTACCTGTAGCAAGTGTTTATCCTTCTTGGTCAGCCATTATATGTTGTGGTCATGCTCCTAGCGAGCGATCATACCATTATTTGTATTGTGTTATGATAAATCCACAATATATTTGGGTTCTGACAGGTAGCCATATGCTCTATTAAGGATAACGTGGTTTAACCATGAGGTCCACTTCTTGTAGTTATGGAACGAACGAACGAACTTTATTTTCAAAGGGTTGAGAATTGGGCACGCAGGCCCGTCTGACATTCTGCCCTTCCTTTCTCTCGTCTTTTATACTGATTTCATTTATTCTCACATGCATTTTACCCATCAATGTAAAGTAATTCAACGTTGTAAAGGTAAAATAATAGCATACTCACATCCACATAATCTAATCATAAACATGAAATAAAATATGTTGAAAAGTACAAACATCATCATTAAACCTACATTCGATATTATATCATTTGTTCGCATAGGGGTGCAGATAATCAGAACTCATAAAGTATTCGAAAAGTCTACGATTGTATGAACAGGGACTGAGGTTGTTATGTTTTAGATAATGTGGAAGATAGTTCCAAAGATGAGCAGCAGATTAAGCTTAAGATTTTCTTGAATAAGTCAAGCCTAGGCTTGGGCACTTGTATTTTGTTAAGGCGTTGACTGCGTCTTTCATTGTATTTGAACATTGGCAACAGATATGCTGGAGCATTCTGTGACAGGATTGTGTGAACAAATTTAGCTTTGTTGAACAAAAAGCGCTTTCTAGATAAAAGACGAGCACCATGAAGTATCAAGGAACGAGCAGAAATACTGAAGACAGCAAACTGTTAGACATCATTGTTTCCAATGAGCATTGAAGGTAAAGTGTAATTAGACTCCTGATGTTTAATCAAGAAAAAGAAGTAAACAGCACAGTCAAGTAGGTGTTATTCCAGGTTGAAGAAATCGCGGAGAAGTTAACAACATGTCACGAGGTGTTATCCGCCTGTAGCCTCGCTTTTACTGGGGTGTGAACCGCTGTCTAAAGGATGTTGATGGTGTCGTAGTGACAACGGTCCAACACGGGCGATGCTATTTGGACTTGACAATAATAACGCGAATGTTTCTTTCTTGGAACGTGAAGGAAGGACTTCAATAACAAGCAGGCACGTCAACGAGTGCCAATGTGTATAGGGACGAACTCGTTAGGTTTACTGACATCATAATTTATTTAGGACGAAAATACGTTGACGACAACAGGTTACAGTACTCCAACATGGATTCCACAGTAAACGTACATGTAGCATATATATAGGCATGGTACAGGCATAATAACTTCCTCACATAAGATCAGGGTTTGACCTTGCGTCAATGTCATGACCGTTAGGACTATTCAACCATAAAGATCTTGGAATAAATATATTGATTCTGTCCTACAATTCTGGTCGGGTACTTTAGTAGCTTGGTACCCCTGACATGGCAGATCCATACATACTTGCATATAATATAAACAACGAAGGTTATGTCCTAGTGCTTGGCTAACCTCTCTTCGTCGCCGTGACTCGTACGACGGCAATCCATATATTATTACAATCCAATAAACCGTAAAGGATGAAGCCTTGAATCCTTTATAATATTAAAATGCTTTCAGTGAAATTCCCCGTTGATCCATTATAACACCCCTTTGCAGAAAGGTGCTAGCTAGATGCCAACGAAGGATGGTGACACGAAAGTTCAAGTAAACAATTCACTTCTTACCAAAAACTGGTTCGGACTTACGTGTAGTGTAATCCGACAATGACTTCTACCAAGAAGTCATTGTACCAGAAGAATAACTAACCCAACACACTGGGTATATATAGGAATATAGGCAACAGACTCAATGTCTGGCTTGAGATGCTGGCTTTCATTTTTAACCTCTGACGTCATCTGCCTTGCTTGGACACAAGCGCGCACGAATTCCCCTACACCAAATTGTGCATATTCGTGCGTGACAGAAGACATTTATAAAAAACAAACATCAACATAAGTTGGTGTGTACTCACTCAACCGAAGTAGAACCTGATGACTACCCGTGAGTGTTTAGAATACAATAAAGGAGGCATCAGCTTCCTTCACACCGTCCGCAAAAAATTTAATTCTATTAAATTTTTTTTTTAAATTACCGTGGAGAGGAGAAACAAGCTTACAAATATGTATTATATACTAATAATACTAAGAATGCAAGAGAGGCATATTAATCAATAAGAGGAGAGTGAACGAACAAAATCAAATTCAACTCAACTCAACAACAAATATGCATAAAAGCATATCATCACAATTGACCAACTTTGGAACAATGTGGAAGAGATGAAAGAAAATCAAAGCATAAAGGATGATTAATTGAAACCAAATGCAATAAGAAATAAAGAGATATGGTAATACATGAATTTAAAGGAAAAGATGAAAATGCATAAAAATTAAAAAATGAGAAGTGGCAAAAATCAAAGAACATGAATACAACACTTGAAGTTATCAACACACTTAACCGTGTCTAAGGATGAGTAGTATCATTAAATAACTACCAATGACGTATCACTATCTAAAATGAGTGATAGTTACCCGATGTAATCATTAGGATTAAAATATTTATAGTTAATTATATTAAACTAATTAAACTAATTAAATATGTTCATTAATCACAATGTACTGAATAATGTTTCAGTTCATTACACTGCTACAAGTTCGATTAGTTCTTGAAGATTCTAAGTTAACTTCAAAACCAGTTCATAAACACGAAGATCCTTAAAAGTTTTAGTATGTTGAAATACCAAAGATTCCACAAAATATTGTTAAATAGTTCACGATATACTAATGTTTATCTAAATACACAATGTATCTTTACGCAGATAATGTCATAAGTACTAAAAGTTATGTGATCCTCACTGTTATATATATATATAATTCACTGTTCTATTTTCTATTTTCCGCTTCAAGTAATTCAACGGAATGTTACAACTTTATTCACTTGACTAAGTATGTACAAAAAAAAATTGTCACTGATTCACAAAGTAAAGTTCAAAGAACGTCATGTTTACAAATGTGATGTAGTACGTGTAGAGGCATCCACATTTGTAGGGCGTACCAAGTCGCATAATTCACTCGGGCAGCGGGATAAAATGTCAGCGAAAACATTCTGTGATCCAGGTATAGCCCGGATTGTGAAACAGTAGGGTTGCAATGAAATTGCATATCTGGTGGACTTTGCAGATCTGACGTCCTTGGTGTTTAACGCAGTAAGTGCTTTCTGATCAGTCTCTACAAAGAAGTGAGATCCCAGAAGATAACGTTGGAGTTTAGTTATAGACCACACGAGAGACAAAAGTTCATTATCGAGAACGGAGTACTTTTGTTCAGCCGACGTAAGTTTCCTTGAGACGAACAGTACTGGGTGCAAGGTGCCCGCATACTCATGTAGTAACACGCTTCCAATACCGTAGGCAGAGGCGTCACTGCGCAAGATGAAAGGGAGGTTCGCATTAGGCAATTGTAACATAGGAGGTTTAGAAAAGAATGCCTTAATGGTGTCCAACGCGATTTGGTGTTCCTCCGACCACCGAATCACGTTAGCCGCGCCCTTTTTTAATAACGAAGAGAAAGGTGCAGTAATAGTGGACAGATGAGGTATGAACTTAGCGTAGAACTGAACAAGACCCAATAATGATCTCACTTGTTTCTTAGTTTTGGGAGTAGAAATGTTGAGGATTTTAGAGACATTACTGTCCTCAGTATATAACCGACCGTGACCAACGCGGTGACCTAAAAATGAAATTTCGTGAAAACCCACGAAAGCTTTAGAAGGCTTAGCCGTTAAATTACATGACCGTAAAGTGGACAGTAATGTTTTCAATCCAGTAATGTGTTCATCCCATGTGTCATTAAAGAGACAAATGTCGTCAATATATGTAATGACATCGGGACGATGAGAAAGTACGCAACGCATCATGCGTACAAATGTAGCCGGTGCATTTACTAAACCGAATGGCATGAAATTATATTGGAATAACCCTCGTGGAGTAGAAAAAGCAGTAAGTGGCTTTGCCCTTTCGGTCAATGGGACTTGCCAATATCCCTTTGAGAGGTCAAGTTTAGTAAAGAAAGTAGAGTTAGACAGTTTACACAATAAATCTTCTAACAATGGCAATGGTTCCGCGTCAAACTGGGTAAGTTTGTTTAACTTCCTATAATCCACACAGAGACGGATATTGTTATCTTTCTTTCTAATTATGACCATAGAACTAGAATAAGGTGATGTAGATGGTTCAATTATTTTTAACTTTTGCATCTCATCCAATTCCTTATCAACCTGAGAACGAAAGTGCAGAGGTATAGGATATGGACGGACTCGAATAGGTGTATCGTCAGTTAATAGAATGTCATGTTGAATAACTGACGTACGACCTGGGATGTCAGTGAGAACGTCTTGAAAAGATCTAAGAACAGCGGAAACTTGCTGATGATGATCCACCGACAGATCAGTAGAAATAGTAACGTCATTCCAACTTTCATTAGGATGGAGTGGTACCACAGGTAAAGGTAAAGGTACATCATGAAAAGAAGATTCTTCTTCTTGAATGACGGATAAAGAAGAATAGTGTTGGATAGGTGGTGTAGGCTCATCGGTTGCCTGAAACACTGACTGAAGATAGTCAGGACGAGTGTAATATTCCTTCAACATGTTGATATGGAAAGTCTTATGCTTTCCCATGACATCAACAATATAATCAACATCGGAGATCCTAGATATTATTTTAAAAGGACCTCTCCAAGTAATAAGGAGACGATTGTCTTTGCAAGGCAATAAGACATATGCCTCATCGCCAGGAAGAAGTTGGCGGAGACGTCTATACCTGTTGGCAAAAAGTCGAGCATTTTCTTTAGCTTGTTCTGATGATGTGGTAGCTAATCTACACGCATCTATTATTCTTTCTCTTAAAGAAATCACGTACTCGTAAGAAGATTGAGTTTCATCAGTGATATTATCTTCAATAAGTAAGTCGTGTAGTAACGACATAGGACCTCGCGGTTGAACGCCAAAGACCAACTGAAAAGGAGAAAATCCGGTAGCCTCATTTTGTACTTCGCGATACGCAAAAAGCGCCGCGGGGAGGACTCTATCCCAATTTTCAGGATGGTCCTGAGTTATCTTTCCCAACAACTGTTTAAGCGTCCTATTCTGCCTCTCAATTAATCCATTCGACATCGGATGGTAGATAGCACTGAGCGATCTATCTATGCCTAATAACTTCATAACTTGGGACATAGATTCCGATATGAATTGGACTCCATGGTCCAATAAGATCTTTCTAGGAAAACCTAAACGTGAGAAAATCAACCACAATGCATCTGCAACACTGGCAGAAGAAGTATTCTTAAGAGGTATGGCCTCTGGCCAACGAGTACACATGTCAATACAAGTGAGTATATGTGTATGACCTCTCGCTGATGGTTGCATAGGACCAATTATGTCAATTGACATTTTCTCAAACGGCCGAATCGGAATGTCCGCAGCCTGAATCGGAGCCGCGTGGTATGGACCACGTACTTTGACCTCCTGACATGTTGTACAGGAGCGGCAGTAAATATTGACATCCCTATGGACGCCTGGCCAATAGAATGCTGATAGCACTCTAGATTTTGTTCTGGAGAACCCCATATGACCCGCACATTGAGTGTCGTGCGCATGGTGTAATATACGACCTCTCATTGTCGTAGGTACCAAGATCTGAGAACGTACGGATGAATCAGCATCTCGTATCACTCTCACTAATATCCCATTCTTTAACACAAATCTATGTTTAGATCCTGTATAAGAAGTATTACCAGTGTTACAAGACAAATGAAAAATTTTTTCTAAAGAAGCATCATTTTTTTGTAATGTTATAAATGACTCCCGTGAAATAGGAGTGTTAACATCATTATTATTACCTTGGAAAGTAGGTGTATCTTGCAACATATCTTGAGCTTGTGCTCTAGTTACAACTGCATTAGCAGTATGTATATGTCGCTTTCCCCAAATAGCAATTTGCTGTGGGGTACACTCTTTAATGCCATGTATCCGACCAAGTATTATGTCACAAACTCGTGACGGGAGGAGACATGCATGTACATTTCCTGAAAAAAATGGAGTGTGAATATTAATTATAGCTGTGGGAAATGTTTCTACAGTTCCTCCAAACGTGCGGCATTTAATGGTCTTTCCAGTGGCACAGGATGGGTTGACCAAAGAGCTTCTGACGCCGATCGTGGAGCAACCTGAATCGAAAAGGACAGAGCATGGAATAGAATTTATAAAACGACGATTGAAATTAAGTCTTCCTTCTCCATTGTGAGCTGAAGTAGCCGTACACACAGCTGGTAGACTGGGTAACACATGTCCGCAACGGAGTGTCGTGATCGCCTTGGGCTAGAACAGGGTTTTACATTCTTGGCAACACTTTATCTGTTCATAATCAATAGAACAAGACATTGCATTATGAGTGTTATTATTCGTATTATTCTATTTGTTAACATGTGTGTCAACAATAGCTACATTAGTTTGATGGCGTGGCCCTCTGCTAGAAGATCTAACTCTACGTCGCGATCGATTGTGACTATCATTTCTAAAATTGCCATTATTATCATTTCTGCTTGTGTTACCGTATTGATTTGAATGATAGTTAGCGCTATCACTGTTATGGCTTTGACCATAAAATCTATTACGAGAATCTTGTCTATTGTTAGGATTCTGGGATTTAGATTGCCAATTTTGTTTATAAGTATCTATTTGATAATTTCCATACTTATTGTTATCCCAATCTCTTGATTTGTGAAATTGACCCCAAGAATTGTTATATGGAGAAGAATGCTGAAATTGTTTCCCCTTATAAAAATTACAAGAATTGAAATTCTCGTTATTTCCCTTTTTGTAGTTTCTGTCATTACTTAAAGAGCGATGGCGTCTGCGATAATCTTGTTGTACCGCAAAAGCAACAGGAAATTCATCTTTTACCTGAGTATTCCCAAAATTCAAGTTTGGGTGTGCGGTACAGTATTGTACACAGGTTTGCTGCATTTCATTTATGTTTGAATGTTTATGTTCGTGCAAAAAAGCAAGAAAAGCTGGATTAACCGAGGACAAAACTTTATCGCGTAATAATAAATCTCTCAATGCGTCAAAAGTTTTATCCGTCTTGGATAATTCGATCCATCTATCCAATGTAAGTGCTATTTGATCAATAAAATCGTTAAAATGTTTTCCTGTTTGTGGCAGCATAGATTTGAATTTTAAACGATATTCATTAGCTGTCATTTGATATTTAACAAGTAAAGCAGTTCTGAGAGCCTCATAGTTATTTTTATCAGCAGTAGTTGCAATATGATATACTGACATAGCTTCACCTGTAAGTAGTTCTGATAATTTTACACAGTATTGAGATTTTTCCACGTGATAGGCCTCGCATGTTGCCTCGAACCTATGTAGATAATGAATCACATCGTCCGATGGTGGATTAAATTTTGGCAATATTAAATGAAAATTTTTAATATTCCCTTGTTTAGACGAATTTTGGCCCTCCTGAGACTTTTGAGCACTAGCCTCCTGAGATAATCGAAAGTGATTAAATTCTAATTCCTTCATTTCTTTTTTCATGCTGAATTTGAAGTTGATATTTTCTTGTATTTTCTTCAGCTAACAATCTTTTCTGATCTGCTTCCAATTTCTTATGTTCCGCCTCACGCTGAAATCGTTTCTCATTCTCTTCAGATTCAAATTTCCTCTTCTTATCATTTTCCTCTGCTTCAAATCTCAAATTCTCTTGTTTCAGAAGTTCTAATTTCCTCTATTCAGCTTCTATCTCTTGAGCCTTTTTGTATTCTGATAGTGCGAATGCTTTCGCTTCGTCAGGAGTCATCCCAACGGATTTTGCCTGTTTCATAAAATATTCAAGCGACGACATTTTGATTTACTCAAATAATTATCAGTTAATTTACTTTAAGTGTGTGTAATACGTTCTTGTCTAAGAACGGTAACTAATTATCACTTAAGTATACAAAATATTATTAATCAATTAAAACGAAAGTCAGGTTAGAAGGACAATAATCACATACAAGATACATCATAAAATCAAGGTACGAATAAAAATAACTATGAAAACAACGATTAAAACTTGACGGAACAGCTAAACAAATACTATTATAAGAGACAAGTAGCGATCGGAACTACAGCAAGGTTTCTAGCCTTGAACCGGAATTATCGCTCAATTGAAACTTACAAATAAATCCTACAGAACATCTGACAAAGAGCCCGAATCAGCTTCGAGATGAACCTCGTTTGTCAGATCGACCTCCCTACCGCCCAGAACAAACATGGAACATAAAACATGCATCACAAGAAATACTACAATGGACATATTAAAAAGCGGCTCAGCTAACATAAGACGGTGACAACGAACAGAGTAATACTCATCATTTCGTGATAAAATGCAATTTCTAGGATTGCAGAGTCTTGCACTCCGGCGCTGTATCACCGAGGAAGCTTACGTAGCACCTGGTAGAGTCCGCAAATGATAGAAGCAGTTGAGTCCATCTTGACCTTGAGTAGCCGTTAGATTTTATAACCAGTCCAGGATGTTGTCGCCTTGAATGACTGTATTTCTTTTCAACCGAGTTGGATTGAGTTCGATTCCGTAACTGAAAAAATGGACATTTTCAGACCACACTGCGCCGCCATAGTTGTAGCCTCGCTTTTACTGGGGTATGAACCGCTGTCTAAAGGATGTTGATGGTGTCGTAGTGACAACGGTCCAACACGGGCGATGCTATTTGGACTTGACAATAATAACGCGAATGTTTCTTTCTTGGAACGTGAAGGAAGGACTTCAATAACAAGCAGGCACGTCAACGAGTGCCAATGTGTATAGGGACGAACTCGTTAGGTTTACTGACATCATAATTTATTTAGGACGAAAATACGTTGACGACAACAGGTTACAGTACTCCAACATGGATTCCACAGTAAACGTACATGTAGCATATATATAGGCATGGTACAGGCATAATAACTTCCTCACATAAGATCAGGGTTTGACCTTGCGTCAATGTCATGACCGTTAGGACTATTCAACCATAAAGATCTTGGAATAAATATATTGATTCTGTCCTACAATTCTGGTCGGGTACTTTAGTAGCTTGGTACCCCTGACATGGCAGATCCATACATACTTGCATATAATATAAACAACGAAGGTTATGTCCTAGTGCTTGGCTAACCTCTCTTCGTCGCCGTGACTCGTACGACGGCAATCCATATATTATTACAATCCCATAAACCGTAAAGGATGAAGCCTTGAATCCTTTATAATATTAAAATGCTTTCAGTGAAATTCCCCGTTGATCCATTATAACACCCCTTTGCAGAAAGGTGCTAGCTAGATGCCAACGAAGGATGGTGACACGAAAGTTCAAGTAAACAATTCACTTCTTACCAAAAACTGGTTCGGACTTACGTGTAGTGTAATCCGACAATGACTTCTACCAAGAAGTCATTGTACCAGAAGAATAACTAACCCAACACACTGGGTATATATAGGAATATAGGCAACAGACTCAATGTCTGGCTTGAGATGCTGGCTTTCATTTTTAACCTCTGACGTCATCTGCCTTGCTTGGACACAAGCGCGCACGAATTCCCCTACACCAAATTGTGCATATTCGTGCGTGACAGAAGACATTTATAAAAAACAAACATCAACATAAGTTGGTGTGTACTCACTCAACCGAAGTAGAACCTGATGACTACCCGTGAGTGTTTAGAATACAATAAAGGAGGCATCACCGCCATATTAAAACTTTCACTTGGATAGACTGAATAACTAGGTTGAGAATAACATGTTGGACAATCATCAGTAACTGATAGGGACTAGGAGTGCTTGAAGAAATAAGAATGAAGAAATTGATATACTTAGTGCAGACAACAGAGACCGTTTCACCTTTGTAAAATCACAATCACTGGTAGTCAGCAGTGGTCTTTTTCTCTTTGTTACAACATATATTTGAACAGCAGTTGAGACTAAAATGAAGAACGATAATTGTTATACTTACCAAAGAAGTAATGACCAGTCGAAAGAAAATTTTAAACCAGTCTTATGAGAAACGTGAAGATGTCACCGGTTGTATTAATTCTACAAGTACTTTGAAAATGTGTTTTAAGAATCATCATCTCAACCCTTAACCCGTCATGGGTCGTAGGGGTGCCATGGTGGAAGCATCAGCAGACAGGGTCGCCCACTGCTCTCTATCCTCAGCAATGCGTACAAGTGTGGAAAAACCGTGTCCTGCCCATTCTTTGATATTATCAGCCCAGGATTTTCTTTGCCTTCCTCTTCTCCGTTTACCTTCGACTGTTCCCTGGAGGATCGTTTTCGAAAGGGAGTCATGACGAGTTACATGCCCAAACCAGGCAAGTTTTAAGAATACATTATGGAAAAACTGTTGTGCTGAAAAATCATTGTTCGGATAATTAAGCGAATATGAGACTGATTCGAGATACAAACATATTTGAAGTACAAGGGCTCAGTCACGAGAATCCAGAATATGGGTCAACTAAACTTAACAATGTAGTATGACTACCTTATCTGGCCAGAAAGGTACAAGATATTAAAGTATATTTTGATATATGCTCATGTCTCTACATATCACACTGATGATGAATGTAAATAACATCGGACGACTATTAAAGTCATAGAGGAAGAGCATGAAACACACATGCATGGAAAACTGAATTATAGACACACATGGAAAACTGAATTATAGACACACATGGAAAACTGAATTATAGACACACATGGAAAACTGAATTATAGACACACATGGAAAACTGAATTATAGACACACATGGAAAACTGAATTATAGACACACATGGCAGGGATAAATTTGTGCATGAAATGTTCTTCTATGGCTGGTACAGGATAATATAGATGAACGTAAATTTGTTAACAGCATGAGCTCTATAATGAGCAAAAGATTAATGTCCTTAATCACGTGTTTCTTGGTGTACCTCTGCCTCTCTTACACTTCGGATTGCAGAACAAGGACTACCTAGCAATGCTATCAACAAGGTTTCCTCAATGTGTGTCTATCACTGCACAGTGTTTTTCTTGTCATATCTTGTTTCGCTGGCACTTGTTTGTTTCTTCTTATCAGTTCTACATTGTTGATTTTGTCTTACCATTTCAATCCTTCTATTCTGCTTAAGTACCTGCTCATGAAATTGATGATGGCAAATATTTTGACATATAGCACTTTGCTCCTTAGAATTGTGATAGAGCTCTCTTTAGCAAACGTCTACACCCCACGGTGGAAGGGAACGAAACTAAGTAAGTAAATATGTCTGGTTCAATAAAATTCGAAAAATGATGTCACGGAAGTGTAGATGTCATAGACGTACGAATTTATTCATAAAGAAGCATATCATCAACATTCTATATTGTGGAAGCAAGTGCTTTATCTAAAATGTACGAGTATATGCGGTGTCTCTATCTCAGAGTGTCTTAGCCCTATCAAAATGTTATTTATCATCAATATGGTTAAGAAGAAGTGTAGCAATACTTACTTTGTCGAATAAGAAGCTGGTATGAGATAAAATCATTATCCTCTGGACTATTGATTTCCACAAGGTATCCACCAACAGAATTACAATAACTCTGTCCAGACAAGAAGGAAGAACAAAGATAACTACATATCAGTATCAAAATACCTAACTTGATATCATGAGGAGGAATATTGATTGAATATCTGGACATAATAGTGCTGACGTATTTGTTTGTTAAATCATGGAATAAGGTTGTACCATGAGAGGTTGGAGAAGT
Organism: Oreohelix idahoensis; assembly: GCA_024509875.1. NCBI lineage: Eukaryota > Metazoa > Mollusca > Gastropoda > Stylommatophora > Oreohelicidae > Oreohelix > Oreohelix idahoensis. The sequence goes on from JAMPIV010010395.1 coordinate 243,327, forward strand.
TCAGTTGTGGAATCAGATAACAACAACACCAAAAGGGGAATGAATAATACTAAACAGAACAAAATTAAAAAAAAAAAATAGAACAGTTACTTTTTAATTCTACGCTTTGTTTCCCCTTCTCCGCTATTTCCTCGCAATGAGGAACAAATGCTAATGATGTTATTAGCCAAGAAAGAAGTGTTTACCTTTATATCATCATCATGTAGCATGTCCTTTGCAGAACGTAGCTTTCATCACAGCCCGCCTGAAAGACTCTCGATCTCTAGCCAGCCCTCACGCCTCCTCCAATGTCATGTTCAAGGTGTCTTCAATGTCCTGTGTCCACCGCCGTCTTGGTCGGCCCCTGCCTCGCTTTCCAGGTACCATACCCTCCTTCACTACTATCTCTAAGCCACTATGGCGTTTAATGTGGCCAAAATATTTCAGTTTCCGGGACATGATATTGTTTATGAGCCAGTTTTAATCGATGTTCAGGTCGTGTAGGATGTCTATATTTTTCTTCTTCTTGATCCACGATATTCTGAGAATTTTTCTGTAACACTTTGCTTCGAAAGATTCTTTTTTTTTTTTCTTTAATGTTTGAGTAATGGTCCATGATTCACATCCATATGTTGCTACCGGAAAGATGCACGTTCTCAGAAGTTTTACTTTTATTAATTTGCTGGTGTTATGCCACAGGTTCTTCATTTTATTTAACCACTGCATTGCTATGGCCAGTTTCCTTCTGACCTCTTTTGAGCAGTCTTCATTGTTGATAATTATGGAGCCAAGATATTCAAAATTTGTGACGTTTTCAATTTCCTCATCATTGATGGTAATTTTTGGTTGGCATCTTGTTTTTTCTGTGGACATTATCTTTGTGTGTGTGTGTGTGTGTGTGTGTGTGTGTGTGTTCAGAAAAAGGTTCTGATCCTCACTGTGTCTTTTGACAGACAGGATTAACTGTTCTAGTCCCTTGGCACTATTTGAAAGAATAAGTGTGTCATCTGCATACCTGAGTTCTGGGATCGCATTTCCACCAATTGTGGACAGATCGCAATGTTCACATTCTTGTCACTCCGAACATTTCTCATTATATTTTCTGCACAGATGTTAAACAAGTATGGAGAGAGGATGCAACCCTGTGTTACTCCCCTTTTCACCTCAAATCACCCTGATGTTTCTTCCGCTACTCTGACAGCTGCTTGTTGTTCATGGTATAGTGTTTCAATTAGATGGATCAAATGCGCTGGAAACCCCATGTCTCTCATGACGTTCCACAATTTGTGATGTTGTACGCAGTCGAAGGCCTTGGTGTAATCTACAAAACAGACATGAAGATCTACATTGTATTCTCTGCATTTCTCGAGGATGTTTCTCACATTAAAGATGTGATCTCTCGTACCTCTGCCTTATCTAAAACCCGCCTGTACTTCATGTATTTCATGTTCTAACTTTCTTTCTATCCTCTTCATGATAATCCGCAAGAGGATTTTGCTGGCATGACTTATTAAAGCAATAGTACGATAGTTGGTACACAGTTTTAAATTGCCTTTCTTTGAGAGAGGGATATACACATATCTTTTCCATGCTTTGGGCCAGATTGCACTGTTCCAGATCTTCACACATGGTGCATGACAAACGAGGACACTGGCCTCTCCTCCTGCTCGGATTAGTTCAGTTAGTATATCATCGCATCCTGGTGATTTCCCTTTCTTCAGGCTTTTGATTGCTGCACGTACTTCATCTAATATAGGTTCTGGCTCTCTCTCTCTCTCTCTTCACTTTCAATCGTCATGTCTGGGGTCTTTGTACTATCTTCATACATTTATCTACAGTACTCCTTCCATCTCTCCAATATATCCTTACTTTCTGTTAATATGTTACTATTTCTATCATTGATTACATATAATGATGGTCTTAAATCCTCTGTTAGCGTTCTGATTTCCTTGAACACATCCCCATCCTTTCCCTGAAATTGCAGCTCGTCTATTCTATTGCAGGTATTCGTTATGTACTGTTTCTTGTCTTTCCTAATCTCTCTCCTGATGTTTCTTGTGCAGTTTTTGTATTTGTCACTGTTCCGTTCTACCCCTGTTTGCTTCAATTTTCTTCTTTCCTCCATGAGCCTCAATGTTTCCTCCGTGATGTATGTCTGCTTCTTATGCACTTTTCTAGGGATCGTGTTTTCTGCTGATGTGATGAGAATATCTCTCGCATGTGTGGCTAGCTCATCCGGTGTCATATCCTCATGTACAGCCATCAGTGCTTAGAATAGTTGTTGTACTTCTATGTTATATTCAGGTGGTATGGAGCTTACATCGAGACGGAGAGGTCGAGCACCTTTCGTCACTTTTTTCAATTTTAACTTAAAATCTGCAATTAGTAGCTTGTGATCTGAATCACAATCTGCTCCTGGGAGTGTCTTTGTAGATGATATACCTGACCTCCATCTTTGTTGTATCAAGATGTAATCTATTTGATTCCTGCTGTTGCCATCTGGTGATGTCTATGTATAGAGCCTTCTGGGATGTTGTCGAAATAGGGTATTTGTAATGGAGAGGTTGTTTTCTAATCAGAATTCGATTAGTTTTCTCCTCTTTCGTTTCTATGTCCTATACCGAATGGACCTCGCACCTTTTTCTCTTCTTCTGTTCTTTCGATGCCAACTTTCGCGTTAAAGTCACCCATGATTATCATGATATCCCTTTTTTCCACATTCCCTAAAGTCTCTTGTAAACTGTTGTAAAATTCTTCAATTTCATCATCATCTGCTGCAGATGTGGGTGCATAAACTTGTAAAATTGTGATGTTCCTTTTCTTTCTCTTAAGTCTAATCATGAGAAGTCGATCACTAATCGGATTGTATCCAAGTAGTGCTATAAATGCTTTCTTAGTTACCTATATATATATATATATAGAAACATTAGAAATTCTACTCATTAGAAATTGGTATTATGAACATAAAATATCAAGTCTTAGCCTGCTTAGATAACGTGTATTTAAATTATAAAATATTTAGCCAATAATTACCACTCCAGCAGACCAATTTCCCTTGGCTGTGTCGAAAACGTAACACGAATTGTTGAATTGAATCCACTGTTCACGACATTCCGGAATTTCTGCAAAAGTAGTTAGAGTAAACATATTCAACATAATGTGGTACACCTGACAAATCAGAATGTTATTGCACTTGTTTAACAAGGGCTGCTGAGCTCCTCACTATTCTGCAGCCAATAACAAGATAAAGACTCCTTGATATGATCCACACTGTAGGGACCCAAAGATGCAACAATAGAGAATGCAGTCAGCGACTCATCGCTTGACTGCTTCCGTCATGTTCAGCGAACCAGAGCTTTACCGAAGATTACCGAAATCTGGCATTCTAATATCAACTGCGAAAAAATAAATGGAGTATTACTAATCGACCTTTACAAAGCATTCGACACAATTGACCACTTGTTGCTGATACAAAAGCTTGCGGTGTACAAATTTCGTCCAAAAGCGATCATATAAATAAAATCATTCCTTGAAAAAAGAACACAACGAGTCTTATACAATAATGTACTCTCTAAATCATACACCACTACAATGGGTGTCCCGCAGGGCTCGATACTAGAACCCTTACTCTTCAGCATCTTCATCAATGACCTGCCCTTGTCATTGCCACATGACGATTGTCTTATGTTTGCTGATGATACCACATTAACAGTAGCTGGCACAGACATTAACACTGTTCAGTCTCTTTTACAGCGTCACCTGGACACTGTACAAGCTTGGTACACTATTAATAGTATGTCGATTAATAAAACCAAAACTCAATCTTTGATTATCTCAACCCTCCAAAAAATTCTGCACTGTCAACCAAATACGTTATCTTTATCTCTAGACGGAGAACGTATTAAGCAAGTTACGGACCACAGCCTTTTGGGTGTGGTCATTGCCCAGTCTCTAAGCTGGAAGTCACCTGTCTATTTCATCGCAAACAAGATCTCACAAAAATTGTTTCAACTCTCAAAAATCAAACATTTTTTATGTCCGCACTCTAGACTTATATTCTATGATGCACATATTCAGTCACCTTTCTTATTGCTCAAATATCTGGGAGTCGCTGTGGCTTGTCGTTTTTTAAACGCCTAGAATCCCTACATAAAAGGGCGCTACGACTTGTTTGCCTGAATGATAACATTCCCAGTGCTCAGCTATTTTCACAGCTGAATGTTCTTCCTCTTAAAAAATTCGTCTTCTTCCAAGATCTCCTGTTTGTGCATCAAATTTTACACGGCAGAACGCCTTCATACTTGCAAATGTTATTTCGCTATAAATACTGCTCATATTTTATACGAGGCGACCTACTTATGGACCTTGCAAAACCTCGAACTGACCTCTTCTGAAGTTGTTTTAGTTATGCAGGTGCTTTAGCATGGAATTCCCTACCCGAGTCTTCAAAACTGATAATTACATCTCATTCAAAAGGCATCTGCATTCACATGTCATGAAATCTTGTACAACACATTTAACGACATTTCTGTTTCAGTTATTTCAACGTTTCCACGAGCATTTAACTGTCATTAAAATATTTTCATTTTAAATTGATTTTTAAAAAAATTAAGTAGCTTTATTGCTTGACCTCTCTCTCTCTTTCTCTCTCTTTCTCTCTCTTTCTCTCTCTCTCTCTCTATCCTTCTCTCTATCCCTCTCTCGATGTGCGTAAATGACTATGAGTAAATGTACTTGTGTAGGCTCAGTTTCTGATTGTGATGATAATATTAATTAATCCTCTCTGAAGTTGTTAATATTTTAATTTTTAAAACGCTGAAAATTGTATTGCAGGGCAGAAATGTGAAGAGGTAATTATGCCTATTTCTTTACCCTGATGAAATAAAGATTTCGTCCGTTCGTTCGTTCGTTCTTTGTTTCTTCTCTTTCCTTTATATTTGTTTTGTGATGTGCTGTAATGTGACATGTCACGTCATTATCATCTTCATTAATTTGTACCTTCCTTCTTCACTGTGCTCGTCTCTCGTTCTTGGTATGTTCCTTCATCAGGGATAAATTCAGTCAGTGCTATTACTTATTATACTTAATTAACTGATACTACAGGGAGATTTGATACTTGGTGATCCCTACTGGAAAACAAGATGTCTTCATTGCAAGATTTTATTGGGAAAAGGTTTGCGATTAGGCAAATCTGGGATAGATTTGGAGACTTATGCTCAGAAAAATTATAATTGCTATTTAGAACATATGAAAAGGAAGGAACAGAGAGAGGTAAAGAAGCAGGAGCTCGACCAAGCAAGGGAATTAAAAGAACTTGAGGAGAAAAAACTTAATCTGGCAATGGAATTACGTAAAATGGAGCTTCTTTAGTTAGATCAATCACACAGAAACGCTATAGAACTTCAATCATTGAAATTGCAGGCTGATAAAGAAAAAGAGATTGAGATTGCAAAAATTAATGCCCAACACCTTATCGCTCATCCACAAGGTTCTAATAGCAATACTTTCAATTACCCAAAAATTAAATTACCTAATTTTGATGATAAACGTGATTGCATGGACTCGTTTATTACGAGATTTCAGATTCGAGGAATAGATTTGAAGATCCAAAAGAGAGGTGGCCCATAATCTTTTCAGACCATCTCACTTGTGAAGCAATGTAATGTTTCATGTTTATTGATGAAACAAGCAGATCTGATTTCGATATTGTTGCCAATACTTTGATGGCAAAATTTCAGCTCACTGAGGAAGGTTTTCGTTCCAGGTTTCATTCTGTGGTTCCGTTCAAGAATGCTGATTTCGGAGAGTTTATATCTTTTTATTAAATTATACTTGATTCGTTGGATAGATTTATCGGGTATCAATAGAACTTTTGATGAATTGTTTGATTTAATGCCCAGGGATAAAGTTTTAACCACCTGTGATGCAGAATTTGTAACATTTTGTGCAAGAGAGAAAGCCTAAATCTATCAATGAGTGTCAAGAACTTGGGGGGAAATACATGTCTGCACATCCCAACAAGGAAATTCGTAAGGTATCCCTTCGATAATGCATTACCCGTTTGTGTTTTGTACCACGACGGAAGAGTAGGTGACCACCGTTCTCGCCCCAGGAGTTTGGAGGGCGGATATAGGAGTGATTTTTGATCTTCCTATCGAGGACGGTACAATGTTCCTCGTCGTCAGTCACCATCTCACTTCGGTGGATATAGATATTACAATTACTCTAACCGAGGTCGTGGACTACAATACGGTAATTGCAGTGATGATATACATCACAGAGAGTATAGAAGAACTTCAGGTGAACGTTCCAGTGGTAATGGTAGGTGTTTGTTAGGTGAAGTAAACAATAAGCACAGCAAACAATGCAATCACAAAGTTGATCACAAACATGATTGTAAACTGGCAAAAGAGAAATCAGACAATACTAACGTCTGTACCCAACTTTGTGGTCACGATAGTCATATTGAACAGGCTAATGCATGTATTGTGCGCTCAAGCAAAGATAACAATTGCGCTGAGTGTAACACTCTATTTGAGCCATGTGCTCAAACTAGACTTTTGTGTGGACATACTTTACCTGCTATGTATGTATGTGATTTTATTGGTCGTCTTACATTGCATAAAGGGTTTATCCATGGCAAGCCAGTCACTGTTCTTCGGGACATTGGCTGCACAATTGATGGAGTGCGTAAATCGTTATTAGATAAATCATCTTTTACCGTAAAGTCATTGAAATACGAACCATTTGGCGGTAACATTGAATGGTTTCCTATGGCAAAGGCGGAAATCGACACTCCTTTTTATTCAGGGACTGTACTAGTATGTGGCTTGAAGAATCCTGTATCCGATTTGATCCTTGGAAATATACCTGGAGTAAAAGACTGTTCACCTGAGGAAATTTCAGAGTGGGTCAGCAAGCACCCACTGGTGGCGAATGCGGTCACTACCAGAGCTCAGCATGAAGCGAGTAATTTGACCGATGCATCTCCATCAGTAGTGGAGGAGATGCCACTGAGAAATGCTCGAAACATTTATCCTACTCTATTTACATTGAAACAACGGGAGGACGAATCTTTAAAGAAATTATTAGGTTTGGCTGAAACAAAACAAATTAAGGTCACTAAGAACTCATCGTATTGGTTTGAGTTTCGTAACTCCGTTTTGATCCGATGTTTTAAAAAGGAAAATAGGAATGAAATGACGCAGATTGTTGTACCAAAGAGTTTTAGACCTTTAGTTTTAAATACAGGTCATGATTTGCCTATGGCAGGACATTTGGGCCGTAATCGTACATTATTTCGAATTACTTCGAATTTTTATTGGCCTGGTATTAACAAAAAATAAATAAAAACAAACAAAATCAAGAAGAAACTCTGAACAAGAATAATATTAAAGTGGAGGGGTGTAAATGCCTTGAGGTTCCAGTTATATAACACATTTTGACATATATTTAATTCACTTTCATCCGTTAAAAGTCATAGGCATTGTAAGAACAGCCACTATATATTAACATTTGTTCGTGTTAAATATTGTTTGACTATATTATGCAGTTCCCTAGGTCTGTCTATTCTTAACACCTCTTCTTTATTTATAGGTAAGTTTGATGCTTGCAAATAATCTAATATTGGTATTCACATTTGTCCATACCTCTTACATTTTAACAAGAAATGTTCTATATTATTGTCTTGAAGACATCCAGCACAGTAAGGTTCTTCTATTCTGAAATAGCCTTTTCCCAGCTGTGATCTGAGAAGATTCTTATTGCTGGGAATTTTCAATCCCCTAGATATCTGACATTTTCTTGTTGGAGCCTTGAACAACTTATATGCATGTCTTCCTTTCAGACTTTTGTCCCACTCTGTTCCATTCATCTGTTATTAAATCTTTATATAAGCTCTTAATCTCTGATTTACTCGTATCTACATTTATTAGATTTTCATCAGATCTACCTTTCTTGGCTTCTTTACCTGCCTTTTTATTTCCCTCTATACCAACATGTAAAGGTATCTGTTGCAGTATAAGAAGTGGTACCAGGAAGATGATAATAATGTTAATGTGATATTCCTCAAGGACAAAAGCAGGCCACACAGGCCAGTAAACCAAGGAGTCGGGAACACTGCAACCGTCTAGTAAACATCAGGCTCAGAAAATGTAGAAACGGCTGGAACTGTTTATTGTACGTCCAACGATACGAACACGCTGACGTCATAAATATATCTCTGACTGTTATTAGGGACAGAGTTCAAGCACATCAACATCATGTAGATAATATTAGTTCGCTGCATCCAATACAACACAGGCTCTGGCAAAATAAGTCAGGTACATCTCTGACTAAATAAGCCGCATAAGTGCCGGCTTGAAAATATGTAATGTTCTCATCAACTCCTCTGCCAAAAACCAGTCAGGTACATCTGTGACTAAATAAGCCGCATAAGTGCCGGCTTGAAAATATGTAATGACCTCATCAACTCCTCTGACAAAACCAGTCAGGTACATCTTTGACTAAATAAGCCGCATAAGTGCCGGCTTGAAAATATGTAATGTTCTCATCAACTCCTCTGACAAAACCAGTCAGGTACATCTTTGACTAAATAAGCCGCATAAGTGCCGGCTTGAAAATATGTAATGTTCTCATCAACTCCTCTGAGCAAGCTGCAAGTAGCGCAGTGCTAATAAGCCGAATACGTTCCTAGCTTCCAATAATACAGATATGTCCTCTTCACCATTTTCATCATGCTAGGAGTAAGCCAACTACGTACCTGGCGTAACAATAATATGAATGTTCTCATCAACTCCTCTGATCGCATCAGGAGTAAGCCACATAAATGTCAGCCATAAATCTTTGGCTCATAATATCATAATAACAAGTTCTTGGCCACAAAATAGCGTAAATGTACTTTTACCTTTACTGCCATCCAGGAATAAGTCACTTAAACATACGCCACATGAAATATGGCTAACAGAAATATATCAGAAATATATCAGGGGAAAGTCTCAGACATTTTATACCACACAAAAGCTCTGTTCCCCGATCACACAGACAGACGAAAAAATGGCTGAACACCTTCTCAGCCAAAAGCGCCCAGGTCCAAGTGTCACGAGATACAGTCTTTCGGTCCCGCCAAACCATCACGCATGCCCAAATCCTCGCGTGGCGTGAGTTTAGCTCACACGAGAACAATCTGTAACGTTCTCGTAAACTAATCAAGAAAAATCTACGAACAGAAAATCTTAAATGACCAAATGGCAATTCAAGGGAGATAACAACTAAATCAGACCTGTCTCAAAAAGTATTACAACCTGTTAACTCCCTTACACCACAGTATAAAAAAGTTTACATCCCTAGCTTAAAACAAACTGACTTTAACAGTATCCAAGCAATTAAGACTGAGCATCCTCTGGAATATAAGTATTTAGTAGCCAGAAATATCTTCTCTTCTATATTAAGTCGAATACATTCTTGTAAGTTTCTAAGTGCTTTAATTGTTAAAAGAAAGTCAGTTAAAACTGTTAGTTTTTGGGAGGGTTATTAGAGAATATTTCTAGTGCTTTTAGTATTGCCACCATCTCTGCAGTGAAAATTGATGTATTTTCCGAGATGCTATATTCTTTTGCAATTTTCCATATTGGAATAAATATTCCTATCCCCAATTTGCAATTCTCTCCCTTGAATCCATCTGTGTACACAGTAATGATGTCTTTTGATAATTTTTGTATATATTTGTTGGCTGTGTTTTTAATATTTTCTATATTATTTGTTTTCTTAAGTATTTCTGCTAGGTGGTAGTCCGTGTCTGGTTTCTTGATCTCTAAAGGTGGAATCACTGGCTTGTATTCACAACTGTTATTAATTGATGTAATTAATGTACCCAGATGGACATTTTCCTCCATACACTTCCATCCTGTAGGGTATCTAGTGGTATTCATAGGATTGGCCTGCTTTGTTAGTTGGCATGTGGTAAAAGCTGTATATGATGGGTGAGACTTATCTAACATAACTCTGTTCATGTAATTTAGTCTTAACTCCTTTCTCCGTAATTCTAATGGTAGAATTCCTAATGCCACCTCTATATCTCCCATTGATGTTGATCTGAATGCACCTGCTATTGTACATAAAGCCTTATGCTGGATTATGTCTAATTTAATTTTGTTACTGTGTACAGCAGAGTCGTATATTATACTGTACTTCCATAATCTATTTTTCCTCTAAAAAAAGATTTATAAAAATTGAGCATTGCTTTAGTGCTAGCACCCCATCCAATAACTCTCAAATATCTTAAAAAGTTAGTCATTCCACTGCAAGACTCCACTTGTTATGTGTTTATTCCAGTTTAGCTGTTGGTCCAATATCATTCCTAGATATCGAGTGGTTTGCGCTGTATTAAAGTTTTGCCCTTGGATATTTATGTCTATAATTTTTTTTTTTTACAACCCTACCTTTACTGAAGATCATTCCCAATGTTTTATTTGTATTCAGCTGAAAACCCAATTTTTTTCATCCATTTACATACTTTATTTATTTGCTTCTGCAGATCCTTATATAATTTTTGCAGATGTTTCCCAGTCCTCCATATAGCAACATCATCTGCAAACTGTGACAATTTATTTGTTATATCATTAATTTCTTCACCTAAATCATTTACCATTAATGTAAACATTGAGGGAGACATTATTGATCCTTGAAGTATTCCATTTTGTTGTTCATACACTTCTGATCTATCATTGTTTACCTGAACAGTAAAATATCTGTCTTGCAGAAAATACTCTAAATAATTATACATTTTACCGGTTACTCCTATCTTCTTCATTTTAAAGAGAGCACCCTCTCTCCAGCATTCAACATAAGCACTAGCTATATCTAAAAATACTACCACAGTTTTTTTCTTTCTTTTGAAATCCTGATTTTCACCTGCCAGATATATGCAAGACTGTTTAATCTCTTCTATATTAGCTTCTTTCCTTTCCGATATTTTTTTCATCGCACCGCACGGTACTCTACAGAACTACGTGACATCACAGGGGTAAAAGTTGTGCACCGTTTTCATTCACAATACCTAATACTATTACTTCGCGCGTGCTTATAATCCAGCGTTATTAAATATAAACCAGTCTTTGTACTCTCACTTATCTATCTTATCTGATGCAAGCATCTTAACAACAAAGCTCCCTGCGGGGAACAATTATTATAAATTCATCAATCACGCAACACCGAAAACATCATTCTTGACATTTAACCATCTCCTCAGATGGAAAACGGAGTTTTTCTCCCTGAGGAAGGCAAATGTCATGGCACAGTCATACTCAATAGTTGAAAACAGAATAAAGAACACACGCTATGCGTAACAACAAATCATGACATAATTAGAATTGATAAACAACCAATGCTGAAAAAGTTATACAACTAGTACCACACTAGCAATATGATCAACGTACGCAGAAGGTAATATAAATGCAGCTTAAATCTATAGACAATGAGCCAGCGATGCCATTTGAGGAGCCATCAATAGGCAATGCTGAAAAATTTAATTGTTGTAAGAGTAATTTCCAACGTGCCAAGCGACCGTTTGCTGATCTGGAAGAAAGCAAGAAAGTAACTGGAAGACGATCTATCTGATTGAGAAAAGGAACACTAGTGAAATATCTGTCCAGCTTGCTAACAGATCACACGACTACAAAACATCCCCACTTTATGGTAGAGTATCTTGTCTCAGCCGGCAATAGTTTCCGGCTGACATTACAGTGTGTAACATACTATCTTGTTCGGTGATAAAGGCAACCGTAATATCGACTGAGGACTCATCACTCTTGAGTACAAAAGGTTTGCCTAGATCAGACATGTGACGTTATTAGTAGCTCCCTTTTCATATTCTCTCTCTCTCTCTCTCTCTCTCTCTCTCTCTCTCTCTCCCATTACCTACTTATTTTTCATTTTCGGAGCATAGAAATGCGTACCCAGTCATTTGTTTACACTTCTTCCTGTAATAAATCGTCATGTCTGCTTGCCTGATCATTCCTACTGCGAGAGTTGACAAGTGATGTAATATTGACTGACAGCCATGTTGGTAAAATTCTCGTGCACCAGACATTGGCGCGTCGGATTAACACGAGGATCGCTTTGCGAGATAATTATCGTTGATATGGCTATTGTAAATTCCTAATTTCTCTCGTGGAGATAACATAAATCAGATGGTCAAACGATACATGTTTGTTTGCACAGGTACAGGGCAGTTAATTATCCAGGTTGTGACCTATTAAAGAAACGCACATGAAAGACTGAATATTGTAATAAGTTTCCGGGAAGACATTATTTACAATAAGTCGTGAGTGTGCTGGATGTCTTCATGACAATAATATAGAACATTTCTTGTTAAAATGTAAGAGGTATGGACAAATGTGAATACCAATATTAGATTATTTGCAAGCATTAAACTTACCTATAAATATAGAAGAGGTGTTAAGAATAAACAAACCTGGGGAACTGCATAATATAGTCAAACAATATTTAGCACGAACAAATGTAAGCTGGACCTATAATCGACGGAAATAACAATTCCTTAAATGGACAGTGACATTTAAAAAATTATGCAGAATTTTCCTATCAGGAAATTGTTGGGATAAACCCCATCATAGCACGCTTTATTGAATACAATTGGCTGAGATTTTCTAATGTTATAAACAACACTTCTGATTGGAGCCTGATCATATAGTAACATTAAGGTGCGTGGGAAGAAAGTTGCAATATAATATGACACTTTTGCAGGTTTAGAACACTGTGAAATTCACCTCATCAAGAAGACAGAAATCTAGCCTGAGTTAGGAATATGATGAGAATTCCATGTTTCGGATCGGACCTTGTTTCATCATAGTATGGACTTCCATCACAGGAAAACTCTGTCTTCATTAACACGGAAAGACGGAATCCTGGGAATCTGAACACAGTCAGAGTGGGAGCTTAGTGTAAAGTAATATCCCAGACCGCGTGTAAGAGGCATCTTAAACAAGTTGCCTAAACTACTTCTCTGAGACAGAAGTCAGCATTCCCAAACAAATTTTAGGGTGAGATGTACAATTTAAAATTATGTATTTTGCTTTAATTAACATGTGAAAATTGCAAGTGGATATTCAAATCAAATGAGGATGGTAACCTCAGCATATAGAATGAAGGTTTTATGAACCTCGACTGCTAGATCTGGTGACTGTTTTACGTGGGTTTCTCTTGGAGAACAAAAAGCATAGGTAGTCCCAAGATCCATATGAAGCAGGTCGTGGAAGATGATATAACTGATGTTCAAACGTATCATATTATTGCCCGTTTCAACCAGTGCAAATGTAAAGATATTCAATATAAATTAAATGGATGTTTTCAGCTCATTGGGATTAATATTATACTGCTCATATAGGGTAAAGTTCTCAGTTAGATGGGATGGTGGAATGAAAATGAGGGGGGGGGGGGGGGGGAGATGATTGTGTGTCAGGAAATCCAATACTCAGGAATGTATTTATTTCTCTTCTTTCGTGATACTAGTCGGTTGTACCAGTTGAAGGTGCTATCTCTGGAATAAAGTGTGTGGTATAACTAGCCTGGTGTCAAAGCTAGACTCCATCACCAGACGGGTCTTGAAGTTGCTGGACCAGCTTCGTGATTACTCTCTGATATTTCTTGGAACGTGTCACAACCTCCAGACTTGACCAATGTCGAGTGATTCAGTCCATAACCTGTAAAGAACCAAACATCGGCTGCAGCAGAAAACCAACAAACTTATTGGCAGCTAAGTACAAACTTAAAAGCTGCCATGTGAACTGTCAGACAATTCCCTCAATTTCAATAACATCACTCTGTGATGATTACATTTTTAAAAGGAATTATTAGTTTTACACTGTTAAAAATAATTTATTTATAAATTTGTTATGTGTTTATATACATATTTAAAGTTAATTTAATCCTTTTGAGCGAACTACACCAGTGTGTCTCAGTCACAGTATATATATACTTAAAACAGAGCTACTAAATTACAATTTCACTGAATTAGATCATTTGGATGCTTGAACGAGCTAAATCGTATAATAAATCACTTCACAAAAGTTGTCGGACAGATAACACGTTAACTGTGCTAAGAAAAATTCGGCATTGATCTTGATTTCTGGAAATCTTGTGAACACTCCCTCAAGGTAGGAGCATCATCATCCTTCTACGCGTATTTGCGTCTCTGCCAAGAGTGATCTTGTGCGACGGTAGATACCTTAGAAGACTCACATTAGATACTCTAGGATTTGGCCATTGCTGGACCATCACTGCAGAAGAAGGGGAGTACATCCCGTGACAAGGCAGCAACAACAAAGAATGACCACAAAATATTCATTTTATCTTCAGTAGTAATAATAATAATAATAATAGCCCCATCAGTCATAACTGACTATGGGAATGCGCCCCTGAGGTGACAGCCCTCAGCTGCTTATTTTCCTGGTGCTCCTTTCGACGTTTTCTCCTCACCTCTGCTTCTTGTGTGAGCCTCTCTTCGCCCAATCTGAGGTGGCGCCGTAAATAGCATCGCCACTTAGTGCGATCGGCAGCTTCATCCTCCCATGTTGCTGGATCCATGTCCAGTGCCCTCATATCTCTCTTGCACACATCTTTGAACCTCAGCTGTGGTCGCCCAACTGTTCTCTTGCCATCTGCTAATTGTCCGTAGAAGATATCTTTTGGGATGCGACTATCTTCCATGCGGCGAACATGGCCAAGCCAGCGAAGTCTGCGTTGTCTAAGAAGCGTATACATACTTTGAAGGCCAGCACGTGACAACACCTCGACATTTGTCACTTTATCTTTCCACGAGATGCCGAGGATGCGGCGTAGACACCGCAAATGGAAGGTATTGAGCCTTCTTTCTTGCTTAGCATAGGTCGTCCAGGTCTCGCTGCCATATAGGAGTGTGCTGGTGACGCAGGCATTATGTACCGCAGCTTTGGTCTTCATTGTGAGTTTAGAGTTTCCCCAAACACGCGATGTGAGGCGGGCAAAGGTAGCTGCAGCTTTGCCAATGCACAGTCATATTCTTGCTTCAGATCACTCTGTCAGGCATACACATTTGAGTAACCAACGTGAGGCCAGCAGACATGGATGATTGTTTTTCCGTAACCAGCGGCACTTGGGCTTTCAGCCCTTCGGCTGGGGAGCCTGTGGACTTTCCTTCCCAACCACAGGGGGTTTATCTCAGGAGCCGTTCAGGTCATTCAGTCAAAATCATGGTCGATGACACTCCATCAGATTCCTACGCCAGGGCTTGAACCTTGAACACCCGATCGCAGTATGGTAATCATTACACCAGCGCGGCTCCCAGACATGGATGATAAACTAGGTATAAATTTATAATAATAATTAACTAATCCAATCAATCTTTACAACTGCTTTTTTTGTACGAGGAACCTGTGCGTTCAAAGTGCAACTTAAAGTCACACCCCTACATAAGCTCATAAAATTCCACACCCAGTACATGGCTTCAGCATGTTTATATAAAACAACCTATGTTTATTTCCAATTTGAATCAAGTAGTCCACATCTTTTACCTTACTGACAGCACGGAAGATACCCTATCAACTAATCAGAAGTGGGTCATCCCTTGAAAGCAACAACAACAACAAACTCTTCGTCTGGGGAGAATGAAATAAGCTTTTACTTATGACTAGCGATGAGTTTTATTTTGCTTCAGCATTTAGAGATTTAGAGTATTTAGCTTTAGAGACTCTCGAGCTATGATACAGCAGAAAATTATACACTCTAGTACGTTAGTAACATTCGAATGTGTCGATTTCGCGTCAGCATCGGTATAATGTCCCATAATAATATCCTTTAAAACTGACACGGGAAAACGTGTATTAGCATCATAAATAGCTCAAAAAAGGAAAGCCTAGTACTTTCATGAGGTACCTCTCATTAGGCAAAAAAATAACCGCCGGTAAACAGTTATCCCACTCAGGGGAAAATCAGAAGTAACTTTCGCGAGCATTTGTTTCAATGTACCATTGAATATCTCACAAGCACCGCTGCTCTTTGAATAGTTCGGTGTTATAAAGGATTGTGAGATGCCCAGCATGCTAGGTATCTGCCTCATACCTTCAGACCCATATTTTCAGCCATTGGCAGACAATATTTCCTCCGGGAAACGAAGCCGACTGAATATCATTATCCGTGCCTCAACAACGGCCTCTGATGTTGTTGTCTTCATCGCAACTGCCTCCACTCATCGCGTGCACGGTAAGTCATTGTTAAAATTAATTGAAATCCTCAGTCGGACCGAAGCCGAGCTGATATGTCAGTTACATGTAGAGGAGCCTTAGGAGATATACCTTTACAGCTAATGCTCTGGCATACAAACCATCATCTGCAACAAAGCTTGACATCTTTATTGTAGCCCGGTCCATAACAATCCCTTAACACCCTAATGCGAGTTCTGGCTATTCCCATATGTCCCACAAAAGGAGACTTGTGTTCAATCCGTAGTACATTGGATCTGAGTGTTTGTGGCAATAGTATATGACGGCGTAAATAAGCATGTTGTAAGAAACAGCATCTCGCCCAAACGTAATTCTTCATATCAAACTAATATTGGGCCGATTTAGTACGTGTAAAATCGATATTTTCCATCAAAAGTGAATAGCCATGTGTTAAGTCATGTTTTCGAGTGGGAGTTAAGTGTTTGGGATTCTTACGTACTGGTCTGATTTTGTATAGACACGCTAGTAAGCACTTTTAAAGTTATGAGATGATTTTTAACTTGGGTGCTTTGTACACTATATTTTTGAACATAGCTCAACTGAGTATGTGTTAGTTTTTTTTAAACACAAAGAAAGTGTTCAAATGTTCTGAGTAGTTGGGGGAGAGGTACGAGTGAGCTGAGCTCACATCTCAAGCTGTTAGTTCGCGCTTGAGTGAAGATATACTGAGTTGTATTGAGAAACAATAATCTCGGTCATTAGGTATCTGGCAGAGCTTCGAGACTTTTTTTATAGTCTCGCTAGTTTGCCAGAGTGTTTATGGATGACAGAGGTTTGATATGATTCATATTCCTATGGAGGATATTTGCTAATGTAATGTACAATGAGTTGCTGTTTATGCAACCCTTTTTCTGATGGATTTTTCCTGCAATTACCATGTATGATGAGTTGCTGTGTATGCAACCAATTTCTGATGGATTATGTTTACTCTCACCATGTATGATGAGTTGCTCTGTATGCAAACAATTTCTGACGGATTATATATATATATTATTACCATTTATGATGAGTTGCTGGTGATGCATTCAACTTTTTGACGGATTATATATTATTACCATTTATGATAAGTTGCTGGTGATGCACTCAACTTTCTGACGGATTATATATTATTACCATTTATGATGAGTTGCTGGTGATGCACTCAACTTTCTGACGGATTGTATGCTATGTCGATTTATGATGAGTTGCTGGTGTTGCACTCAATTTGTCTATGGATTTACTTACTATGATACCTTGTGATTTGCTGTGATCTGTTATCCATGATGTCAACGTTACTGTCATAAATAAACTGTGACTAAGTTGAAAACTAGTTGGTCTATTTCCTGATCCAACGTTACTGTTGTATGGGTTTACATCAGATATTTACAAACCTAAAGAACTCACGACATTCGTCCTTTATATTTACACACCTGTCGGCCACTAACAGTAAGCCCGACCGTGCTGACGTCAACATTGTCAGCTGTGCCAGATAGGAGCACTAACTTCCCATACAACCCATACACATAAAGTAACACCATGAAAGTTTAATATTAGAACTTTGTTGAATCTGAAAGTCTAAAGTTGGTAGCTGATCAACAGGGAATATTGTGCGGCGACCGTGTTCACTGGTTTTGTGGTTGTGTGTTGAATTACCAAATCATCAGTCTTCTTCATGGCGCTAGTGACCACTGCACTAGCATACTCAATGTGTCGGAGAGACCAAGCTTGGATGTACTCCCGAGTACACTTTTCAACATCAGTGACAACATCAGTGATAAAATCTGCCACTGATGAATCGAGTACGCCGGCATGTAATCTTCCCTATTTAAAATGTTTATTGAGTGTCACAACAGCCTGTGATTAATACTCTACTTTGCCACTAAATGTGATAAATGTTACAGTCTTTCCAATCAATTTTTTTTTCTTTTCTCTAACCAGTGGCACTCGAGCTTTCCAGCCCTTTTGGCCCAATGACATGTCATTGCTAAGCTGGGGAGACAGTGGACTTTCCTTCCAACCCGGTCAGGAGTTTCGCTCCTTCCCATCCACAGAGGTTTTATCTGCAGGAGCCGTTCAGGTTATGCAGTCAAATTCCCGGTCGATAACACTCCTACAAATGCCGGCGCCCGGGTTTGAACCTTGAAAACCTGGTCGCTAGCGCAGCGTCTTAACCATTACACCAGCGCGGCTCCCTAGTCTTTCCAATTAAACAACTTTCATCAATGCACGAACGTCGCACACTTATACGAGTAGTTGTCCAGCCAATATCATGTAACATGTCGCTGGCTTGTCATTAATAAAATCCTCATGCAATATCAATTTCCAATTGTCTTGTATTACCAACAAGCAAGACAGAGCATGACCATAAATCAGAAGTGGTTTGCCATCGTGTTTTTACAGCGGTCTGCAACCTCCACAATTTTCCTTATTAATTGTTTCAAGGATACGTACCGCATTGGTATTGTTCACCTTTCTCTTTGGACAATCTTTCCGGAAGTGACCGGTTTCATTGCATAAGTAACAACGAAAAACCGGTTGGCTACTCTTTTCCGGACTACTCATAGTACCTGACCGAGAACCATTTGTAGGAAGGGATTGCATCGTACCTCAAAACCTTGTAGCATGTAGCCTATGATAGACTGAATCTACAGTCATCACTGGTGTTGTTCGCACTCAGTTGTCTGAATGGTTTCCTCTAGGAACCATTTCTTATACCCTTAAGCTTCATATAAATCATTTCTTTTATGGATTTTGCAAGAGAGCTTCTTTTACCAAGTCAAAAATTAATTGATCGCTAACAGGGAGAGATTAAAATGATTGTAAAGATAAGCCCGTTAAAAAATCGAATAAAGTCATAGACCATTCCTCCTTCTTAAGCTTTATGGAGAGCGCTTTAGTTTCAAAGTGTTTTAAAAGAAAATTTAAAAAACCAATATCGGTTTTAAAGGAGGGGAGACGCAACTGAAATGGTGGAAAACTTTCCTAGTAGTCGTGCCTGCTCCAGAAGCCTCTAATTCAAGTTTGCGAATTGCAATATCTTTAACTGTCTCTAATTGTTTTACTGCTTTGTCCGCTTCTAATTTCCACAATTCCCTGTCCGCTTCTAGTCTTTTAAATTCTCAGTCCATTTCTAAATTAAGTTTAGTGAGCTCTCTTTCTTCATGTCTATTTCTTCTGTCCTTATCCTGTTTGCGCCTGATTTCCATCCCTTTTTCGCGTTCTCAAATTTATTCTCAGAGCATTCTCTCAATAAAGTTCCTGCCAATCCAAGTCCTTTACCTACATTAATCAAGTCCATAAGGCTGGTCATGGAAAGGAATAAATAACAGTCATAATCCAGTAAAATGTAAAAGAAGATAAACAAATCAATGAGAAATATCAATTATTGCAGCTAATACAGTATGTGATCGTTAATACAACCACTATACCACAAGTTACCAAAACTGCCCAGAACAGACAAATGAAATGGAATAATGATGAACCAATAATGATGCTAATTAATACTACGACAGCAGAGAAACAAGAAAAGAAAAGGTTAAATACCAAGAGTACAATTCAGCATTGTTGAGGATTGTTTCTTGGTTTGCAAGCATCTGGGTTTGAGCTCGATTCGGATGGTTGCACCAAGGAACACCTTGGTTGAATATAGAAATGACATAGATCGCATATAGCTATGCATGACGCGAGAGACATAGTAACGACAGTCTTTGTGTGGCCTGCGGGTCCTATGGCCGTGTTTCAAATGTGTGGCATAACCACTTATACAAAGTGTTTCAAATGTGTGGCATAGCCACTTAGACAAAGTGTTTCGAATGTATTCGGGCTTTTAAGCCGATATAATAATATGAGGATAAAGACCAGAGAGTCTGATGTGTGTCCTTGAGCCTGACGACAGTGTTTATAATGTGTGGCATGGCCACTTATCAAAAGTGTTTTACAGATGTGGTATAACCACTCAAGTGTGATAGTGCATAACTAGTAAGTTATATTTAAAGCAGAAATAAAGTATGTATAAGGACCCTTGAGTCTATAAATATAAGACGGCAATATTAGCCGCAATAATTTATGATTAACGTAAGTCGTGGGACATGAAAAGCAGTTAGAATATATGGCTGATTAAGCTGGCTTTGAATGCCAAAGTAAATTAAATATATTAGACAGTGTATATAATATAATTAGCTTACTTACTTAGTCGTTCCCCTTCTACCGTGAGTTGTAGAGGTTTTCTATATTAATTAATATAATTAGCAGAATGTTTAATTCTGTATAACAGAAGAATTATGCCAAACGGTCTTGGTAGAGATATAATCGAACGTTATTTAGAACGGTGATGTATCGGACAGACAATGTCAGTGAAATATAGTCTCTACGCTATAATGTATCCAGTGCTCTTGATATGAACGATATTTAGTAGTGTCTTTGATTCTCATAATGGAAGAATGAGTACTTATTAAATTAGTATGTCGTCAAGAACTGGTCTTACTTGATAACGTATTCAAGGTTCCAGTTATGACTGTTTTTATGAAGAATGACCATTGACCTTCAAATGAATACACCCGCTGTCACACTGATAATACGAAATGAAACAATATAATACGGTCATTCAAATATATATGAACTTTTATTGAAAGCAAGTTTAAAAGGCAAGTACTCGAAAGAAGTATCAGAAGAATCCAGGGTTGTAATCAATATCGATACCAAATGAAACAAAGAAGAGATGATCAAATAATTGTACAAAACATAATACACTAGACTAACCCATTTAAATCAAGGAAAACTTACGTAACAAGCATTAAAAAAACGATAAAAATGAGACTCGAGCATATACACCATAAAACATGACAACATATAAACTGTATATACAAAATGAAAATCTAAACAATGCACCACTAGTACAAAGAGGTCAACTACAACTAACATAAATTGTGTTCGGCGTATTCAAATGCGAGTCAAATTAATTCCAGACGAAATCATATGAATAGATCAAGACTTCTACAGACTATAATTATCACCCGTCACTAGAGAGAGTAACCGGCAATAAAATATCGACTTTTACATATTGACTATAACGCACGATCATTAACAAGACAGAAATTGACAACTAACGGAATGCACACTATGTTGTAGTTAGGCAACACAGCAGCGGATATTTATCGAAACGACAACAAAATTAATCTAAATGTAAGGTCTTGCTAAATGTGTTGTGTTACCGCAGGCTTGCAAAGATAGTTGCAAAGGTGTCGGAATCTCTGTATGGCAGATATACAAAATGAAGGATCAAATAGCTTAATTAGACACTATTGGAAAGCACACTCTAATATACATGTTTCTAATATGTCTCAAATATATTTCGTGCAGTACATAGAAGAGTTCCAATAACAATGATGATCTGTAGCCCACAAATTTCACAGATTACAACGAAGAAATGTAAATAAGTTCACTTATGTGTATGCGCCAGTATAAACAATATAATCCACATTCTATCACCGTAAGCGCAATGTGCATATAGTGTTCGGTGCTATGCAACAGGCCCTCAAAACGCGGTGCTTGTAAATTCGGCCAGTAGACGTAAGGATCTATCAGTTTGCTAAACACGACATTTCCACAAAATGTAGCTTTCATAAAACAGTCCTCGATTTAGTAGTTACAGAGAAACTGTCTCGTTACGTGAAACATGCCCAGTCAGCAAAATCCAATTACAAAGCGATGAGCAGTCTATTGAATGCGCTATCTACATACATTCGACTGGTTTTGTCTTCTATTTGGCAGCTGAGAGACCATCTACGTTGCATACGGACAACTCCATCAGTGCTCCGACCTCCTCCCTTAGCTCAAACAAGGATGATCTCAGCACAGTGCACGACCGTCATCGCATCAGCGAGGATTCCAATGTATGAATACAGGAATCACACAATTTATAAATATTTTTGTGGTGGGTAGTATCACGGATACAGGTGTTGCTATGCGTACCACACTGTGCCCGCTGTCTCGTTCACTGGGGGTAACACATAAACCTGTCGGCTGTGACGAAAGGAACCAGTAAGACAGTCACTTCATAAGTTTTCAACGAAATAATATTAGAATATCAATGAATGTTCATCAATGAATGTTCTTGGCATACACTTAATCGCTGAATGACATCGCTAAGACCACAAATTCCAGGTCAATTCCTTTAAACTACCAGATATACACATGACTGTTTACTCTTTCCCATATTATCTTCTTTCCTTTCCACCTTTTTTCATCGCACCGCACGGTGC
Organism: Oreohelix idahoensis; assembly: GCA_024509875.1. Taxonomy (NCBI): domain Eukaryota; kingdom Metazoa; phylum Mollusca; class Gastropoda; order Stylommatophora; family Oreohelicidae; genus Oreohelix; species Oreohelix idahoensis. Next base: position 265,819 of record JAMPIV010010395.1, read on the forward strand.
TCTACAGAACTACGTGACATTACAGGCGTAAAAGTAGTTGACCATTTTCACACACAATCACTAATGCTATTACTACGCGTATGCTCAAAATCGAGTTGTAATAAATAAAACAGTCCGTGCAATCTCAGATATCTAAACTATCTGATGCAAATATCAGAATAAAAAAAACCTATGTGGAGCACATGTGTTATAAATGCATCAACTATACAACACCGAAAATATGATTCTTGACAGGCAGCTTGTCCTAATTTATAAAAAAAAATTACCATATAGCCTTCTCTTTTAGATTCCCGTTTGGCGAGGAATTGTTAACATGCGCAACTTGCATACAGGACTTTCAATTGTTTGTCCTGTTCCGAGAATGTTAGGCATGCAATCCCACTTCCCATGAGATCAGGTGGGGAGTATGACATCATTATGACCCACTGGTTCTGACATAATTTCCATCAAATGTATTCCCTTATTCCCTGTACTGGGAACCGAACTCGAAACCTTTAGAATTAGAGGCTGACGTCATACCTCTTAGCCACACCGACCACCAAAAAGATGCGAAATTATGAACTAACAAAACTTTACAGACTCAAAGAAAGTAGCCTGAATGTTCATTAACTTTTTTTTTTTTTTTTCGTACGCCCGCTATTCGAGGCGAGGTGAAATATCAGGTTAATGTGTCTATCCTCAGACTGATTTTACGTGAATATCCCTTTTTTTCGATGTACACTGACAGGTGTCCTCTTGCCATTGAGGCAGATACTCGCCGATTTCGACAGGACCCATTAGAGATGGCTCGGCTCAGCAGCCGTTCAGGTTATTCCAGTCCCTGATCGAAGGCACTGCTTCAAATGTCTTCGCCAGGGCTCGAATTATCCAGTCCATGTCCTGGTCGAAGGCACTGCTTCAAATGTCCTCGCCAGGGCTCGAACCTGGATCACCTGATCGCCAGCGCAGTGTGGTAACCATTACACCAGCGCGGCTCGAATGTTCATTAATTAATTCATTGATTGAGTTTAAATCCATGGGAAATACATATCTTCAAAAACATCACCATCTTAAGCCGTCATTTCTTCTACTATAATTCCAGATCCCTCCATATCGTATTCAATGGCTTCTTCATGTCTGTGTCTAATTCTTTTCTCCTTTTTTCTCCATCTATTTTTTATAAAATGAAGATTTCTAAAAGAACGAATACCTTAGAACGTTGTAAATTTGGTGTGTGTTTTTTTTTGTTTTTTTTTTTTCAATGTGAGCTCACTCAAAAACATCGCTTCTTCTCAAAATCTGATCCTCTGATATTGATTTTGTTCTTTCCGTCAAACCTGAAGATCCTGTCTCGCCGTTTCAATTCTTTCATTTATCTAAGGCAATTGATTATAAAATTATGTATCTTCTTGATTGTCATTTTTGTTGTTATCTATGTACCAGAGCAGAATTTAATGTAGGACATCTAAGAAATCAAGAAACTAGAGACAAATTTGCGGTCACAATATCCAACAAATTCCAAGTGCTCCAACAGCTGGAAGATGTAGAGAATACAGAAGACTATTGGCAGCAAATCAAAGCTGAATGGAATGAGACATGTGGAGAAATACTGGGGAAAAGGGAACGACAACAAAAAGCATGGATAACAACAGAAACCATCAATAAAATAAAAGAGAAGAAAAAAACAAAAAAGCAGATTTAAACACAAGTAAAACCAAAAGTTCCAAAGCCAAGGCTCAAGAAGTGTACACAGAAGCAAAAAAAAAAGAAATAAAAAGAAGTATCAAAAGAGACAAGAGGAAGTATATTGAGGAGTTGGCAAGAGAGGCAGAAGATGCTGAATCCAAAGGAAATATGAGAGAACTTTATAACAGCACAAAGAAGCTAACGGGGAAATACAAGCAAACAAGTTGCCTCATAAAAGACAAGAATGGAAAACTGCTCAGCAATATACAAGAGCAAATGAAGAGGTGGACATAATATTTTGAGGACCTTCTCAACAGACCAGCTCCACAAAACCCCCGGACATACAGCCAGCGGAAGAAGAGCTACAAATTAAAGGTGAAAGACCAACGAAGGAAGAAATAAAGAAAGCCATAAAGCTTCTAATAGATGGAAAAGAGTCTGGACCTGATGACATTCCACCAGAGGCCCATCAAATCAGATATCAACACGGCTACAGACATGTTATATAAATTACTTGGTAAAGTCTGAGAAAACGAACGAACGAACGAACGAACGAACTTTATTTTCAAAGGGTTTAGAATTGGGCACGCAGGCCCGTCTAACATTCTGCCCTTCCTTTCTCTCATCTTCCATACTGAATCCATTTATTCTCACATGTATCCTAAATATTACTTAAATAATAAAATAACAAAATAAAATAAATCCCAACATTGCAACAGTACAATAACAGTTACAGTACCTTATCATAATTAATAATACACGTTTTTGTAATGAATAGACTCTTTTAGTGTTGGACATGGTGCAGCCATCCCAAATTGTGGAACAAGAGTCTAGATGTGTTTGTATCTGGGATGTATAGAACATTTTTCTTGTCTCCTCATCTAGGAAATGTTTGATTTTAGCTAACTGGTAAACTTTTTGATCCGTTTGTTTGGTCAGTGCTTGTACATGCGAATTCCAACTTAAATGTTGGTCAATTATGAGTCCTAGTGTTTTATTTTCATTTACAATTAAAGAGGTTTCAATGTAGAGCTGAAGTGTTGTTTTCGGTGAGTTTTGTAATTTTTGTCTAGTTGATATTATCATACATTTTGTTTTAATGATATTTATTTGCATGCAGTTTTCATTGCTCCACTTAATAAGATTGTGTGTGTCGCTTTGTAATAATACATACCAGCAGAATGGAAGGAAGGATATCTGGTTAAGTTGCCTAAGAAGGGAAATTTACAAGAGTGCACAAATTATAGAGGAATAATGTTACTATCAGTGCCAGGAAAAGTATTAAACAGAATTATCCTTGAGAGATTAAAAGAGTCCATAGACAAGAAACTGAGAGATGAACAAGCAAGTTTTCGACAAAACAGATCGTGTACAGACCAGGTAGCCACTTTGAGAATATAAGTTGAACAAAGTCAGGAATGGAATTCACCACTATACATCGGATTTATGGACTACGAAAAGGCATTTGACAGTGTAGACAGAGAATCACTTTGGAAATTGATGAGGCATTATGGAGTTCCCCTGAAGATCATTAATTTAATAAAGAAAACATATGAAGACATGACATGCAGAGTTTTTCATGAAGGACAGCTTACAGAACCGTTTGGGATAAGAACAGGAGTGCGACAGGGATACTTCTTGTCTCCATTTCTTTTCTTACTAGCAATAGACCGGGTTATGATAACATCGATAACACATGACAGAAATGGAATCCAGTGGATGATCTGAATTTTGTTGATGACTTGGCTCTTCTGTCCCATAACCGTAATCTGATGCAGGACAAATTGAAAACACTCGATGAGAGGTCACAGCAATTGGGTCTGAAAATACACAGGGAAAAGACAAAAATAATGAGAATAAATGCAGGTAATGATAACAAGGTTGAACTTGAAGAGACACCAATACAAGATGTAGAATCGTACACACATCTTGGCAGCAATATAGACAAAGTTGGAAGAATAAACAGTGATATCAAAATAAGAATACAAAAAGCAAGAGGAGCTTTCATTGCATTGGGAAATATATGGAGATCAAGAGAAATCGGATCCAACACGAAAATAAGAATCTTCATCTCAAATGTGAAGTCAGTCCTATTGTATGGCTCTGAGACATGGAGAACAACAAAGCCAACAACCAAAAAGCTACAGACTTTCATAAATGGGTGCTTCCGTAGAATAGAGGTATTAAAATGGTATGACAAGGTTACCAACCCGGAACTGAGGACAAGAACTAGACAAGTGCCAGTGGAACAAGAGATGAGAAGAAGACGATGGCGATGGATAGGACACACACTTAGGAAACCTGTTGATAGCATTACAAGGCAGTCCTTGTTCTGGAACCCCCAAGGCAAGAGAGGCAGAGGTAGGCCAAGAAGCACATGGAGAAAAGAGCTAGAAACAGAGGTGAGAGTGATGAGGAGAACGTGGAAGGAACTTTAGATGATGGCACGTGATAGGAGGACTTGGCATGTGTTTAATGAGGGCCTATGCTCTTTTGGGAGTGGAGTGTTATGAATGAATGAATGTACCAGAGCCATACAGCAACCCAGTCTTGATATAGGAGTTGAAGATTCGTATTTTCATTTTGGCCTTAGGTCGTTTGTTTTCTCTTTTTTATTTTTGACGAACATGATGTATAAAGCTCCACCGATGTTCCAGTCTTGACTTTACGGATGAGAGTTAAAGGCAACACATAAAAGCCAGCTGTAAACCCCAGAAATGAGGAATCTGATGAAAGAGGTCAAAATAACAAAATCGGACATGGTTCACAACCAAACGACATATCATGTTCTCGGAAAACCCAATCTCTGCAGAGCCGATTGGAACAGTCCCAGTTGCGATGTTGTGGCCATATCTTGTAATGGGAAAGGATTGGATGCCACAACAAATATAGAAAACCATGAGCCAGGGATGCATATCTCCAAGACGACACAGACTTATGTGGGAGGACAACATTAGACAATCCTTGAATGACCGCAGACCAGACACGAACCATGTATTTCTCTGTGAATTTATTGACCTATCAAATTATAACCTTTTATCAAAAATTCTCATTTTGTCTTGGATCTTGCTGAGCTACAGAACAGAGTGCCCGGTAGTCGGAAAATAGTCATCGCTCTCTCGGAGGGATGTTCTCTTCATCTAATTTCCCTCTAATATTTTACTCATTCCTATTTCTGAGTTCTAATTTTCGTCGTTTGTGCTGTAATGTTCGACTGTGTACTCATCCCCTCGCTTAGAATAGTCTACGATAATGTACCTTTACCCCACTCGCTGGGCAGAGCTTATTAACCCCAGAAATTTCAAACTAGGTTTCAATTTCTGAAAATCTGTAAAGCTTAATTGCATTTGGAGTAAAAGAAAATCGAAAGACGAAAGAGATTAAGCGAATAGCGCCATGGAAAAATTTAAATGCATTATGCTTCAGATCAGTTTTTTCTTGGAATGTTTGTCTGCTGTCACCTTCGTGTTTAGAATGTCTGTACTCTTGTGGGAAAAAAATGTATTGATGAACTTTGAGTGGCAATATCATAAATCAGACTAGCATCGAGAGCACACAATGCTGGGACAATGGATATGGATAAGGGGGAGGGGAATACTAAGTACAATGAATGATCGCCTATTATGGAAGGAACAAATTTCGTCCGACAAACTTGTCGTACACCTTCAACCTGGAAGTACGCGACTGGCCAAAGACAAATTTTGGAACACAGTATTCAGTTTCAAGTTAAACATAAAACAACCTGATAAGACCTGCATCGTGCTTCCTAGATGTAAGCAGAAAGGAGTAAATGTCCGTAAAAGGTGTCATTATCTAGTTCCATCTAACAGCATTCAATATTCGTGAGCGACTATGAGGTCGATTTTTATCAACCACAACTTGGATAAGTTTCATAACTACATCTCTCGCATGCAATTTTATGAGCTCTTGTTAGATACAGTTTTAAGTACATTTTCATTTTCTTGTGACATCAGTTATGGTTTATATATGCTGCATAATCATTTTAATTCAATTTTTACAATTTATACTTCCCGCGTGCAGAGAGTAAGACATAATTAAAAAATTATAATGTAATAATGTTACTTGGCCTATCCGAACTGTTAGATCAATTTTTTAAACAGAGCTCAAAACTAGAGAGATTAATAATAATTATGTCCACACCTTTGTTTCTGATATTAAATTACAATTCTTCTTAAATAATTTGTAAGTTTTGTAGAGTATTGTCGTACGGAAGGTTGTTTTTTTTTTATTTTTTACCCCGTCTGAGTAGAGTGGATGTCGACAGATAAGCGAGAAGGTATAGATAATAGATTTTTCACAGGTGGTAGACTGAGGGAAAGATATGTCTCTGGAGTGATTAGGTTGTCTCCTCCAGCCTATCCGTACGACTGTACTTTGTTGCAAGACAGCTTTTACCTCCCTATCAAGAATAGATAAGTTACTCTACGCACACACACACACACACACACAAAGCTATGTGACAACAAGACACACAAACGTAGAAAAAAAACTACGGATAAATCGGTATGGGTCTGACCAACACACAAAGGTAAGTTTCTTTGCAGTTTATTATCATTAAAACTCGACAACATCAAAATATCTGCTTAAACTATCGCCTTCATACGTGAAGGTAGGAATTATACATAATCCCTGCAATGAACATCGCTCACCTGAGCGGCAAACTACGAAAATGACACACTCACAAATCATAGACCTTTTAACAAACTACGGCCTGAAGATAATTCGATCTAGACCCTACACTGCTCTAGAATTACAAAGTAATTATCCACCAGGACCGAAATATGGCAAGCACTCAGTTAATAATCCATGATCTGAACCACACAGCAATCTCGCTGGCAAAAGGGAAAAATGCGTCCTACCTGGACGAAGGCTAGTTTCTGACTCAAAAACTTTACTCCTTTCCCCCCCCCCCTTTTCCGCTAGTCACATGACCCGCCGATTTGGCTCACCTCGGCTTTTCCGAGTGACTTAACGCCGATCAAAATACCTAAGATGCACTACGAAATAGCGCTGTGACAGGTACTCATGAGACCCAGTAAAATAAACAAACTTTTGGACAAATCAGATATATGGATAGATTTCCGGCAAACAAGAAAATACTCGCACACTGTTTCAAACAGTGTCCACTCTCACACTCCTACCTAATTGCCTCGTATGGCAGATCTGTAATATCCCTTGTTAATCGAATTACTCCTTGAATATGTTATGTATTTTCATTTAATATTCTGTCACTCCAGTTGTCGTAGATCCAAGTTGGCCCCAGTCAGTCCATCCCCAGAAATTGGTTAAATTAGGTGAACGCCTAATATGGTGCTTCTCCTAGAAGTGTTATTACAAATAGTTAAAACTGTGAGAGTTCCTGGTTCACTCTTTAACGGGGAAGAAAAATACTTCCAGTATTGGGAAACATCTGGTTGCTAAAAATATGTTTATATGATGATGATGGTTCTTCTATCGGCCAACTCTGTGTTGAAAGCGCCGATTCTGCACAGCGTAGATATTTTAGAGAGGTATACTCCCCTTGAATTACGACTGTCATGAGTCGCGCTAAAATAAGGTTTACCTGTTCTGGCTGGTAAAATAAAAATCTGGGTTTGGTAAGTCCAGTGTTAAAAATTTATTGTCCTCCAATACTCTCTGGCGAGTGCCCGTTCACGAATGAAATTGGTGACGTACAAGCCAAGAAAAGAGAAAATAACAAATCCATAAAAGGAAACGAAAAGACCGCTGGCCGCCCTTGTGATCAGGTCTGCGAAGAATACACGAAACATTCATATTAAAAATATGCTAATCCTATATCTACACACAAACGGGGACAAGACGATCTCTTCTCCACTCCGTCAGTCCTGATTAAATTTATAAGGCACACGGTGTTTTCTTACACCTACCAGGTAGCAGACACTGCTGGCGCTGAGTTCGGTCGGACTGAATTATGTTAATTCGCCCGCCTCTGCTCGCGCCGGCGTTCATCGTACAGTGTTAGTTATTATTTAATTTCTCTATACACACTACCTAAACAATGATCGCCTGTCATTAAATTGCTATTAAATTGTTCGGCGTCTGTTAGTTCGTCATATCAAAAATAATAGACACTATAATGACAAATATGCACAAATGAAATATAACATTGCATTCTATCCTACACTATCAGTTTACTGTCTACTCGGGTGGCGTGATTTAACATTTTAATAGAATATCTGGCAGGAAATCGCTACGCGTTACTTTATTTCACTCGTTTTACTTGCGAGAAATGTAAGTGAAGATTGAATGTTAAAAGCTATCACTTCTTAAAAACATTATCACTATTATCCTTTATCAGAAAATTTAAAAATGAAATATCCACCAAAACTAGTAACAAATCCACACAAGGAAAATGTTTAAGGCTGCGCGCTAGATACTTCCGAATTCTGACTGACAACGGACAATGGGGTTAAGAAAAGCACAGTATACAACAACCGGCATCAAAAGACTTTCTATTCGGCTAACGGGTTCCCTTGTAGACTGCCCGCTTCTCAAGATCAAAGAGCCCAGGGGTTTCTAACTTCCCATGAGTACGAAACTTCAAAAGGGTCAGTGTTTTTGTCTCTCCAACGTGCTTGCCTGTCAGAGAACTATTGTGATTGACAGATGCTCGCGTGAGGGACGAGGTAAACCTGATTTGCTTCCCTGTTATGACTGACAGGTTACATAGTTTGTAAACATTTCGTTCGCTCGTTTTCGAAGAAAAGAAGGCGGGACAAAATGGTGCGATGCAGAAATAGACAGCTGGTATATATGCCAGTTTAGCTAGCAAATCAGAGGGCAGCTATTAGGTTGCAATAAGCTGATTATATTGTAGACTCTTTTTCCATTACACGTCACAAGTATACACAGTCATATGTTTATAAATGCTGGTCGCTTTTTTTCATCTCGCATAGTATTGTACATTCCGTCATTTAGCTATTATTTACATATATTTAAAAGAACACTTATGGTTATTTCAAGCTTTATGCTTGAAGCAATCTTCTACTGTCATATGTAAATGTAATGATAGAATCTGGCAATATAATCTGTATGGATAGTGTGAGGATATACAAAATGTATCCTACTTGTTAAGAACAATATTATGGTGGGTGTGGGTTGTATGAAGATGGTGATAAACAATGGGTAGTACGAATTAACCCAACGCCACTGGTACAGTTCCATAACATTTATTGACCATTCACATATGTATCCTGGATATCAAATACCTCGTCAACAACACTGACCTAACACTAAGACTAACACTGCCTGTAGGACATGCAGACAACCGTATTCATACACTGTCTCTCCGAACACCCAATAACAATTTACAGAATGTCCTTGGTGCGGTATACACTCTTCGCACACAATAATCCCTCAAACAACTCTACATGCGGAAAAACACTCTCGCACTTATACATCACCATTCAGGTGATAGGCGGCATGAACATCGCCATATAGTTTTACAGAATCTCCTCCAGGAGGGACAATACACTTCGCCTGTACTTTATCTATTATAGCTACAAGGCGGGAAACGCGTCGCCTTACTCCACCGTAGCTCCAAGATGGAAAGTCGTCACCTTATAATGTTCTCCATGAGCATACATTTATGGCTCCAACAGGAGCGCCTCCAGGCGAGAAAATCATCGCCATTAAGAAATAAGTGGATAGGATCTATCACATCATAACGGCGGCTGCCAAACTACAGAATGTTTCAGTCACCCCAGACTAGTACTCACTCAAACGCTCTCTCGCAGCGCACGCACGTCACAATAATGCTGATGCATGAACTTATTTTAATATAACATAGCAGACACTGAAACTCAGTAAGCTGTAAATATAAGTGTGTACAAGTTTACATTAAACAAGTGTTTATCCATGCATCATTTGTTACAGTGAAATTCCATTCTGTGCAGGCAAGGGAGAAAACCAAAAATACAAAAAAATGCACGTGCGTTATCCTGCTGGAGAAGCTGCAAGTCCATTGTGACAGGACGAAGTGCATCCAATCATCGATATGTCACAGCATTAACATTTTGGAAAACGTGAAAAGAAAGAATCCTCCCCTCGCCACCTCGAAAGCACAGTGCAAAGCGCTCTTCAAAAAATACGTCCATCTGCAAAGGATATGTTGAACTTCGCTGTGAATAGGACAGCATAAGAGTCCACAATGTTGCTCTGCCCATTGGGCGCTGCTAAATTATTTTAATAAGGTCGTCTTGGTAACGATCAGTCGTCCGAGAGACTTGGACCCACTAGAGGAGAGTCAATTCTTTAGATGACTGCACAATATGACGATTTCATATAATCCGAAGTCGTTCCGTAATTACCTCAATGATTTGTCTACTGGGCGTTTTGTCTCAACGGCCTTTTTATCCCGAGTATATGCCAAAATGGTACACATTTTCAGGGTCATAGCTGTTGAGAATCGTGTTGATCGTGTAACTTTCATCGTTTTCATGTAGTCTGTACACACACCCATGTCTTGATCTTGCACTTATTTCTTATCTCATGGCAAACACGGGGAAAATCCATTCCCACACTTTTTTTTGCCAGCTTCTCGGCATCAGTATATATAATAGTGGTGCGTTTTTAATGTGCTTCAGTATATATATATAGTTTGCAGAGTTATTTTTGATCTGGAACAATAGGGAGAGAAGTTCTTAGAATGTTACTGTAACTTAAAAAAAAAATAATAAACTGTTATGGTTTTCATGGTTATCGACAATTTATAAAAGTTATACAGAACGTCTCAAATTTACCTCGACGATTATTTTTATTCCTCAATTTTTTCTCGCTTTTTGTCGACCTTCCCCCAAACTCTTGCAGCATATCTGCGTACTCTTGACGGTGCACCGGTGGAAAATCACTGCTCGACACCTCAGGGTAGAAGATGAACTACTAAGTAAGTAACTAAGCATAATTTAACTTGAGGACGAGGCGTACATACTTTCATAGAGCGAAATAAATAGGTGCCCTGAATACCAAATTCTAATGATAACTTTATTTTCTTATCAGAGCCGCTATTTCGGTATCAGAGATAAAATGAACGTTTAAGACATATCGGGGTTGGTTCATGTTATTCTTCTATTATCTATACCAGTTCTCTGTACTGACTGAATACTAGGGCGCTACCTTTAATAAGCCAAAAGCTCACGTGAACTGTGTCTTGAGGAGAGTGAGTTCAAATTAACTCGCCAACCTTCAATTTTTTTTTTCATTCTTTCATTATGTCAGCCAATTTATGTTGAAAAGTTGATTAACAATAAATGTGTATAAACAAATTTTTAAAAGCCGACATCACTTTTGTTCCTTTACCTTGTGATCTTGACAGCAACATAGTCGCCAGGGCAAGCAGGGCAGACAGTATAATGCTGGAAGCCATCTAGAGACAAAGAACATTTAGCAAATTTGATTACTGCATGTTAGTTTTGTTTGTTTGTTTGTTTGTTTGTGTGTTTTAATTGCAATGTATTTGTGGGGGTCAGAGTGGCTTAGAGTATGGCATCTGCCTCTAATTCTAAAGGTACCGGGTTAGCTCCCAGCACAGGGAATATAATTGGATAGTGAGATCAAATGCCTATTCTTTTTGGATAAGAGCGGAAAAATAGGAGGTCCAGTGTGGAAGTTGTGCAGGTTAAAACTCCCTCGCTCGATGGAAATCGTAAATAGTAAGACATACGGCCGCTGCACTTGGAAAATAAAATAAAAAATTAGGGAACCTACCCACCACAAAAGTATTTATAAAAATGTGTGATTCCTGCATAAACATTAGGTTCTTTACTGGTGCTATGGAGTTCGTGCACAGTGCTGAGATCTTCCTTATGTGATCTATGAAAGGAGATCAGACCACTGATGGAATTGTCAGTGTCCAATGAAGATGGTGGTTAAAATAAAACCAAATCAATGTCACTGTTTAATTTGAAAAAATAAAAGAATAACGTTAATTGAGTTCAGAAGATTCTGAGAAAATAAAATCTATTACAATTATTGTTCATATCATCCGTGTCAATCTTCATCATAAGTTTTATTTTCTCTCTGTGTAACACAGAAGAACTCGCCTTCTTGCTTCCATTCACAAACATTGACGGCCGCAGGATGCTTTTGTCACCGGTAATAAAAAAGTGACAGAAGAAAGTAAATACAAGGATACAGGTGGTCTAAGGGACGTGACTGGTAAAATTAGTAGAGACAGTAGAGTTATCTGTAGTCACGTGGAACACAAAGAGGAGATGAGATGACTTAGTTCACTAGGTAGAGGATCATATAAGGACGTGTAAACTAAGAGATAGTTCTCTACTGCCCTTCTTCTGTAAACGCCGGTAGTCGACTGAGATGTTATTCAACGCAGCAAGTTGTCAGTACGTGTGGAAGTCCATAAGCCACGTATCTGTGGTAGCAGATAGCGACTGAAGACGCAGAGATAAAAAATACTAAAGTAGGAATCCAGTGTATTTTAAGGCTACGAGAAACGATCGACAAGTATGAACTATTTAATACGAGACTTTAGAGAAAAGTAAAACAATGCAAAGTAATATTTGTTTTTCGAAATGAATTTGTGCAGATAGAAAAAAGATATAATTTGCACCACGTGTCGAACAGTGACGTGTAGAAACAAAGGGGAAGTTCTGAAGTTCAGAAAAAGACATAACGCAGTGCTGAAAATTGCATAATGTCTGTAATTTACGTTATGAACCAAATAAAAATTCAGAAAATCTACCATCTTGCAATCCTTGTCAAAGAAAAGTCACGGCGCCTGTTAATGTGTAAGCTTCAGCAGACACGTTTAGGTACACTGATACAGACCCCAAGGTCTTTTCTATTTGGACATGCGCCCGAATATAACCAACGTACCCCATGTCTAGGTTGAACCTGGCGCGCTTCGCTAAAACGAAGCAAAAAGAGAATGTGTGCAAGTTTGAAAAAGTTTAGAACAAAAACTTGAGGGCAAAAGAACTAGGACTAGATAATCACGGGACAGCCCGATTGTCCATAGTGACCACCCAGTCACATTTGTAACACTATAACAGGTCGTATCTCATGCAGGTGTTTGTTTTCTTGGAGACGGACGATGGTAAAAATTTTTTTAATTTTTTTTTTTTTTATTCGCTAAGCTTTCATTTTTTTTTTAATTTTTTTTTTGGTAAAAAAATGGATGAAAGTGGTGAGAACTATTGTAACTGTCACTACCTAAGTGAATTGTATGTGATGAAGAGACCATTGCAGCGAAATTGTTTAAATATGCAATTTGTATAAAAGTGTTTAGAGATGTATTAATACCTAAACTTAATATATACAGACGTTTTATTTCCTCCAACGAGTAATTTTGTGCATCAAGAATAAGGGGGCTTTAGATGTGAAAAGAGAAATTACGAGTATAACAAAACTTCAGGGTGAGCTCAAGATCTGTTATAGTTTCAATGAAATAGTTTCTCAATTTCTCAGTCATATTATGAACTGTTCTTCCGATTAAAACAATAGAAAGTCAAGGTGTTTTTCTGATGAACAATCGGATGTTCACAGCTAACATTATTTTTCCACAAGTATTTGAATAAATAAAATCGCCGTTAAGTATTGGTGCTTTTGAATTTAATTTCCGTCTTATGACAAGATTTTACTATAATTTCTTTAGAATTCATTACTGATTGTTTGTATATTCGTTCCTGGTATTATCTGAGTAAATTTCTTTGTGAGGTGTGTTTTCATGTGTTTTACTTCTTTCCTATGAATTTATTGTTATTGTGGGTTTTTGTTTTCTTTGCTTTGTTGTTTGAGTGTTTTGTAATTGTTCTTTGATGTTGTAGATTATAATACTTGCTTTTTCGGTTATTTTGTAGTAAATTAGGTTAGATACTTTTCTTCTTTTAAAAAGAATAGATTCTTATTATGTGTCGTTTCTATCATGAATGTTAATAGTATATATCAGGATGGTTCCTGCGGCCAGGATGACTGCTAGGGTAGTAAATCTCTCGAGACAACGTAATCAGCCCACACCCCTCAGAATGATTGAGTCGCACCAAGCAAAGTAGACGATATACACTTTATTTTGGACAGAACGTAGCTCCACAAATCAATAGTACAAGCCAGCATAGAAATGACAGATAAAAGGCATTCAGTCCATGTCAGGAAGGCTGACCTTTCGTATCTCAATATGAGAGTTTATATTTTATTAGTGATAACATCACTCCATTTTAAACACTTTAACAAGCAGGAGCTCAAACATGTACGTCCACTCGCCATGACACACATTCCTCTCTGACCCCCACTTCTGTCCCCTAGTATCACGTGAGCCAGCCAAGCATATCGGCTTAGCGAAGCTCATCCGTCTTTTTCAGTGACCCGTATAAAATAAACAAACAAAGAGCCCAGTTGAGCTAACACTATAATAGGCACAATCGTTATGAATTTTAATCATAACATTCCCCCCCCCCCCCCCGCAAAATAATGGAAAGATAGTTTTCATTATTTCCGTGGTGTGAGTATACCAACACCAGAGCGAAATTTGGTAACATCACATTTCACTATAAATACGAACTAGTGTAGCACCCAGGTTTCTGCCCTAGGGTAGGCAATTAAACACTAAAATTGTGGTCAATGGTTAGTACCAAAGCCAATGTCTCCTTTAGACAAAATCATATTTAACCGCAATGTGAGGTCGCCATAACTAATAGTACTCCACATATTAAAAAATGATGGTAGCAATACATGCACTCACATACCTTACACCGTCACATAACGCCTATCAGTCAAGTCCAGTATCTGTTGTCAATTAATTTATTCATGATCAAAATCAAAAATGCAAAGCAATAACAAATAAACAAATATGCACCAACTTAAATAGATGAAATGAGACAGACATTCGTATTAGTAAAGTGAATGAATGCAACATCTTACGCTAAATAATGAAAGTTATGTGTACATCTTAAGTACTTATCAGAAAAAAATGTGTTCTAGTGTCAATTTAAAAAAAATTAATCTTGCACCTCGTTGTGTGTCCAATCGTGTAATAATACACTAATGTATAGTACAAATTGCTAATAGTATTGAGAACGCACAAAATGTGTTATCAATAATTAGTAAAGGCTGTGTGAAAGACCTAATCTTATCCCGTAAATTAAAACTAATTATCAGCTAACTGAAGCACTGTATTAACAGTAATAATGTCATAGCATTATGCACACTAGTAGAATGATACATCAGTAAAGTCCCACGCTCAAGTCCATGACCCTCTGCTATATTCTCGTATAACTCGCATTTTGATGTAACTTCAAGCACACATGTTCAGTGTTCACCAAAAAGCACGATATGATTCTAGTAGCTGCAACTCCTTGACCAACCGAAGAATTCTTGAGTACTGTCCCTTCATCTTGAGACGTAGTGGCAATAATACCATAAAATCAGAGTTTTCATTCAAAATATCCATATATGTGACATATGACTGCAATAAGCAATCACTGTGAGTGTTTATGCAACAAAGTACGTATGACAACTGTTCAAAAGGTCGAAGACATCCACGTAATGAGCTGAGTAAAATGAGATCCAACTTGGAATCAGCGATATCAGCATTCATCATCATCAGGTGCAGAGTAAAGCGATCAATATCTGTAAGTACTGTCAAAAGAGTCCTTGAGTGATTTCTTTCAATTTCTGATGCAAAAATGATGATTGTTCTCCGCCTTGGCATTCATCACAGAGCATTTGTACATTCATTTCTTGCACCGCATCGATAAATCTGTAAATTTCTGTCAGTATCAGCATTGTCAGCAACAAAATTCATAAAAAGTGGAATGTTCCACTGGTCAAGACGTGACGAAGTCAGTCAATAGGTAGCTATACCCTCACTAGGTATCTGCATTTGCCGCGTTGTCAGATGATAATGATCCTTTCAGACAACGTGACAACATATCCGCCACCACGTCGTGACTGCCACTGATGGTACGAATGTCATAGTCGTATGGCTGGAGCGCAAGTTATGCTTTGGCAGCCCTCTCATTGCAAAACTTTGCAGTTTTCAGACATGACAAGGCTTTTTGATCTGTCTAGAAGACAAATTTTGCGCCAATGTGGTAGCCCTTCAGCTTTGAAAAACAGTAAAGTTTTTAAAGCTTCACCCTGCAAACCAAATTCCTTTCCAATATTTACAAAATACTCCAAGGTAGCCATAATTCACTACTTTTGACTCAAAATTGTCCAATAATAATTCAAATTATGTATATAATTAATAAGTGAGCAATATTAGCAACACTTATTTCAACACTCCAGATCAATCAACTGCATGAAATTATAGATGATAATTTGGGAGCCAAAAAAATAGACTTAGGAGCAAAATCACAGTATTAAAAAAATTTCAGTAGAAAGAGCAAATTCAAGATAATACTAATGAATAAACCAAGACAGAAATTTATGAATTGTAGAAAAATGAAAAACAAAATTCGGCTCTACTGCATTTATGTCAATACAAGCACGATTTCACAACATATAAGACATATAATAACTTAATGATAGCAAGATTAGATGAACAGATTTACAAACAATAATTGAGAATGAACCAAATAAAAAACAATTAACTTGACAACGACTACAAATTTATAAATAAACAGGGCAAAACAGCTGACACTGATGGTTATGGTAATCTCAATAGCAGCAGTTAAACTCAAAGCTTTGTAATGCCGGCCCCACTATTTGAGAAAATCATAAACCAAACCTAAAGACCAGCCAATAATTCACGACCGTGAGATTGCTATTATGAACTAATGGCTCCCTCGTCAACCAACCCGCCTATCTCACAAACATATAAATACGGATATACATAAAACATATAAAATAAACCCTGTCAAATAAGATTCCTCGCGCCACACACTGTATGTAACAATAAATATACTTATGTTATATGAAAAAAATCCTCCTGGCTTCAACCTCTGGCTCAGGGAATGACAATTCACAAACTGTGCGGCACTCAGGGGTAGATTTGGAAAACCGGCTTGTAGCCTATAAACACCGCCATCTTTGAAAATGTAGCCCCACTGGCTAGAAATAAATTACTGCTCAACATTTATTCAAGATCCCGGCTTGGCCCCCAAAAATCAGTAGCTGTTACGTGTCGTTTCTATCATTGTGGCGAAATGGTTTCTTTAGAGGGAGAAAGTGTAAGTATGACAGACTTGATGGAAGAATAACAGATAATATCTAGAGGAAAATCTTCCAGACTGCAGGTTTAATGCACTGTCTCTCCTCGGGAATTAGTCCACTAGAAAACTTTCTTAAAAGAGAATTCTGGTGAAACTAACAGGATATTCTCTAGGCGATAAATTCTTGATCCGAGATCCTACAAAGGAATGTGTATAGTACATATAGTTGGATAAGAGATTTGGTGCCCAGCCACATTAAAAATATCGCGACCCAATAGTGTTTATTAATTATGGCTCTGTCCTCAGGGTGTAGATTTATGTTACTAAAACTATACAACCCAATTAAATATTACTAAGAAAATAACAACAAACTCTCTTATGTAAAGTTTACAAAAATGAAAATTGAATCTCACATTATATTCAAATGTACAACTATAAGATATGTTCCCTAATCTATGAATAGTTCTGAACCATGTCAGAATGAATGTGTCATCCTAGGACAATGGGAATCTTCTGTAGTGGTTTTGCTGGCATGTTAAATTACTTATCTCTGATGATGCTGAATTTATGTTGTCTTGTTGCCAGGGGTGCAAACTGTCCCAGCACTCCAGGTCCAGCAAGTTCTTTTTAGGGTTTCAGAGGATGGCAAGTTGCTTTCTCCGTCTTGACACAGGGCTCATCACTAACTGGGATGGAGTATGTCTGCCCTCGAGAACACTGCATATGCTTAGGTCTCCTGGTAGGACAACCTGATAGGATCACCTGGTAGGATTCTGGATTGACAAACAATTGAAGCTCCATTAGTAATCTTGCCAGAGAAGTCATTTCCCATATCTTCGTCCATCAGAAATCTAACGAACATTCATAGTTAACGTCAATAACAAAGTGCTGTCTATTATCTATGAAATACTATAGCATTATACTATATATATATAAAACTGACATTATAAGCATGCAGGTGGATCTCAACCTATATCCGGCTTCCAGCTTGTCTACCGCAGTGATTTCCAGCATATGGGCTGTTAGCTTCACCAACTGTGAAATTTCGGGTAGTGGTTATCAAATGGTTTGAGAACCACTGGTCTACCTTGTGCCCATAGAGCAGTAAAATCAATTTGGGGTCAGTGGTACAAATGGTTTGAGAACCACTGGGTTATAGTCTCCCGTGCTGCCGTAACATGTTGGGGTGTTCTTGCTGCCAAGGCTTGGGAACCACTGATTTACATTTTTGCTACTGGGGCATTTAATCTATTTGGATGTGTTCCTGGTCTCAGCCTTGAGAACCATTGGCTTACAAGTCAGTCAACATATTACATAGTTTTATGGTTATGTTATAAACAGTCATATACCCTGAAAATACCATCATAACACATACACATAAACTCATTAAAACATAATAAGGATATTTTCAGAAATCAGTTCAGGATTAAAATATGACAAGGATAATCATGGCTGAAATCATACAGTAGAATTAGTAGAAATCATTCTGTAGAAAACAGGACAAGGGTTCATAGATGAAACCTTCAGTATACATAATGCTGTTGTCTCCTGTACAAAATCAAGGTCATTAATTGCTGTCACAGGGAAGACAAAGGTGCATTTAGAACTTTGCTAACAAAAGATACTGAAATAATACGCTGCTGATAAATGTATGATTAATTCATGTTACTCAAATAACAATATAGATCACTTACTCGCTCAGGCAAGCACCATTGCTGTGTTAAAATTGGCCAATTCCCCTCTGCAATTGCCTAGACAGGACCATCTTTGTCCAGGCTGGTTGGTCTGCTGGCTAGTGAGAGAATGCCGCTTACCAGAATCCCGCTTTGAGAATCGCGCCTAATTTTTTTTTCTCCAGGGTTCTGTTTGGTGGCTTTAATTTGCCTACGTTAGGGGTGGGGCACCTGAACTATTTTCGACATTACGTTCCATCTCCCAAACACACACACAAACTGGCCGGTACGTGGCATTTTGATACCAGGCGATAAAAGAACTCCATGGTGGTTGCTGAGGTCAAAAGTCATATAACACTATGACTGCCTTACCCGTATGCTAAATGTGGTGGTTAAAAATCACAGCGAAGCGTCAATGACTTTTTGCCAGTGAAACATAGAACCATGAGAAAGGAATTTCATTTCCGAAGAAATGGGAGATCTCCTGATGTGTTTTGACGAGTGGTGGATATTCTAGAAATATTTAGAGAGAAGGAATGAATTGGTATGAGAAAAGTTTTAAGAAGAAAGAGAAGGCGATTTACACTTCGTGACAATCATGAATGTTAATAGTATATTTCAGGATGGTTCCTGTGGCCAAGATGACTGCAAGGGTAGTAAATCTCTCGAAACAACGTAATCAGCCCACACCCCTCAGAATGATAGAGTCACACCAAGTGAAGTAGACGATATACACATTTTTTTGGAAAGCACGTAGCTCTACAAATCAATAGTACAAGCCAGCATAGAAATGGCAGATAAAAGGCATTCAGTCCATGTCAGGAAGGCTGTCTTTTCGTATCGCAAAATGATTTTATATTTTATTAGTGATAACATCACTCCATTTTAAACACTTTAACAAGCAGGAGCTCCAGCACGTACGTCCACTCGCCATGACACACAATCCTCTCTGCCCCCCATTTCTGTCCCCTAGTATCACGTGAGCCAACCAAGCATATCGGCTTAGCGAAGCTCACCCGTCTTTTTCAGTAACCCGTATAAAATAAACAAAGAGCCCAGTTGAGCTAACACTATAATAGGCACAATCGTTATGAATTTTAATCATAACAGGTGTGTTTTCATGTGTTTTACTTCTTTCCTTGAATTTATTGTTTTTGTGGGTTTTTGTTTGCTTTGCTTAATTGTTTGAGTGTTTTGTAATTGTTCTTTGATGTTGTATATTATAATAATTGCTTTGTCTTTTTCTGTTATTTTGTAGTAAATTAGGATAGATACTTTTCTTCTTTTTAAAATAATAGATTATTGTCTTCTTTTAATTAAGTTATTTCTTCGAATTTAGTTGTTACTGTAAACATATGTTACGTTAGTATTAATGTTATATTATATATAGTATTAGTGTGATTGTAATTCATACATTAGTGTTCAATATATAATTTTACTTCATACTCATATTTTACTGGGTTGTTTTTTTAATCCAAAATTTGTGTCAGCGAGCTAAAGTGCCATCTCCACTTCTTTCTGACACTGTATGATTGCAAACTTTGAGCATCTTGATTGGTTGATACTATTCATTGGGCAATTGCCATTCAAGACAGCCCTTCAGAGATCAGTTTTGTTTTCTCATTGTAACATACAATTCTCTGATTAAAATACCATAAAAAACTTTGCTAGTGGTCACCATTTGTTATAGTGTTGTATTCGTTGCGTTTATTTATCGCAATATCTATTGCGGACAGTTTGGCAGGTGCGATTAGTACGTTTTTCTTCCTTTGAATTAATTTGTATTGATCTGTCTATAAGTATTTGTGAGACAAACCAAGCTGTAGTGAACCCGATCTGTAAAAGATTTGGGGAGTTGTGAAGCCTCGTGTAGTTTATTGAGCATTTATTCATGTTAGCTGTTTCAGTTTGGTTTGTGTAAGCAGTGTTGTGCAAATTTAGTATCTTTCTTTTGTCGAGTTTACTTGTAGTGTCCTTACGTTGATTTTCTTCTTTCTTGTATACATTTTACAGCTCCACTTTGTTTATTTGTTGGCAGGCGTGGTATTAAACACCTATATCTACTTTTCTTTAGCTTTTATATGTGTCAATCCACTAATAAGGGTAGGAGTGCTAGATGGCTGCCACCAGTCTTAGGCTCTACCACTGTCCATGCTGGATTTAACTCATGGTAGACAATGGCTCGAGTTCACTAAGGAACCACACGAACAATGGCTGACACAAAAAAACAAGGCTTCCAATCAGCTAATCTCTCTTTATTAGGACATACCAAATGGGTCACATACAGCCATAGTGAAATGCATAAATATAAGCGCTACCACTGCAAGTCAATATATAATACACATATAGGCACTATCAGAAACCTATCTGTTACAGTGAACTCCACTCACACGAGTGACCAGCATATGAAAAACTCAAACTGACAGTTACATAGTATGCATCGTACTTACAACATAAGAAACAACTTGAAAAAACCACAGAATAATCTACCTCTTTTAGAACAAACTACACTATAACTACAAACTAATGGCAGGCGCTGTATCGTCCCAACTAAGACGGTTTGGCCATGTCTGCAGAATGTGAGAAGATCGGCTACCACGACAAGCATGGGAAACAAAAAGCCAGGGATCCAGGCCCCCAGGACGACCCAGAGTCCGCTGGGAGGATAACATTAGACAATCTTTGAAGGACCGAGGACTAGAATGGTACCATGCCAGGAGGAATACAGCTGATAGGAAAGTCTGGCGCTTTCTCTTCCAAACCTCTTCACCTCACGGCAGAAGAGAAACAAACTATGTAAGTAAGTAAGTGAAACTAAATTACAAGAATTTCTTTACCTCCGATGAAAGGACAAATGTGGTTTTCTCTAGATACCAGTCGCGAGTAATAAAGATTACAGTTTACTGATGAAATAGCAAAACGTGGGATGAAAGAACACAATGTGGGAGAAAATAAAATAAGAAAGATGTGGGAAAAGGTAGAGCGATAAGGCTTTGCGCTCGTTTATCACACACTCATCACTTTTTATTGGGCATAAATTTGCCTGTTCATTCATTATTTTGCTCTCTTTGTTGGATCTAGTAGGGTTAAGTCTCAAGTTCACCACTCCCCTACGGAAGCATCTGCTACGGGACTATCTTCATCTTTCACATTCGGTGCTTTACCACTCCCAGACTGCTTACATTTCGCCAGGTGAACTGTAACAATACCCGATAATTAGACCGGTCATCGGTGATATGTTTATCTCTTAGAGTCGCATAGCCAACCTTTGCTAAAAGACGATCCTCGCTTGACAACCATATTGCTTATCTGAACGGCCGACGATCCTTTTGTTTGGCAGTCTGAAGAAGACGCGAAAACACGGTCGATAATGAGATAATCGCTTCACGGTACTATCCCTGTGTAAGATATTACCGGCAGTCTGTCTAGTGAGCCTATATTGGCAGGAAAGCATTTGGGCATGAAATTAGTCACCGATGTGTTGTGTGCAATCGGAAGTCTTACAAATTATTAGAAAGAGGTCACGCGTAGAATATTAATGGTAATATTTGAACACGTGAGGGGTATTTTAAATTAAACACCCCCATCCATACAGTGCAAAAGAGATTGGTTTTAAGTGAGAGTCGGAATATACAATGATTCTCATTGGATCATTCATTGAAATTACAAGCTATGATTTAACTCTGAGAATATAATGTAACAAAATCGGAGTCACACAGACTGCATGGCACCATCAGATGAGCAACTCCTATGCCAGAAAGTGAAGGATACGACTTAGAACTTCTATATTATAAGTGACTTATCGAAGTATTTGGGAAACTTTATAACCTTAAAAGTAAGCCCGTCTTTATAAATACAGAGACTGGATGCTTAAGAGACCAGGACTTTAAATACGAAAACTGGAAACCTAAGGAATTGGATCACCCGTCATCAGAGAAACTTTATCAGACTTAAGTGATTCGCAGATTCTCACGTCATCAGAGGGATTCAAAATTTTTATATCAAGTGATTCGGAAGCATATTACCCAATTGTCTTACGTCCACCTCTAAACTGTGCTAGGAGATTGCATAAACCCAATTGGGGTAAATGTAACCATTTATTTTACAAATGTCAATTAGACATGCTTCTTGCTTAGTGGATATATATATATATATATATATATATATATATATTATATATATATATATATATATATATATATATATATATATATATATATATATATATATATATATATATATATATATATATATATGAGGCTGACAACATCACCATATGAAAAGAGTATATTCATGAACCACTACAGCAAACGCTGGTGATTTCTTCTTGCTAGTCGTGCGGGAAAACCGCTCAGCAGAGGTGACCCCAATACTTCGACTGGAACAGTAATGACTGATGATTACATCATATGTCTTAAGGTGTATCATATCAACTTGTGAGATTTATGTACCTTTTTAATTGCAATTCAGGCACAAATCATTATTCGCGCTGTCCAGATACATTTTCCCAGTTAATAGCCAGAAGAATCCTGGTGAATTTTAATCATCTTCCCTGAGTTACACTCTGTGCTCAAGGATTTAATTCTTCTGAGAGATTAACACTGGTGAGTGAAATCGGACAGTGAGACAATGCGCCTATTAGTTTGCTGCACTAAACTTCGTGGTACAAGACTTGTTGCTGTTACCAGCGATAAGACTGAAGTTACTACGCCACTTGGGAGAGAAAAGTACCCTCATCAGCAGAACAAAGGGATGGATACAGAAGCTGCATGACTCACCTAAAGCTAAGTTTGTGTTTTTTTTTTTTTTTTTGTAAAACAAGCACAAGCAAAATTGACAACAATTTTCTTAAACTCCCATCTTCATCTCGATGACGATAAATTTATTTCCATTAATATTTCACCAATCTTTCCATATTTTTTTAACCGTATTAAAAACTAATTCACTATTAAATTTGTTACCTATTGTTTTAAAACTAAACAATAATAGTTGATTCCGTTTATATGTGAAAGCAAACGTATGAGCAAGACTCTTGATTATATATATATATAGACATCTAGACATAAATTTACTTTTAAACAGAGCAATACTTTATAAGAGGAATTCATTGGATTACACCTACTGGGGCGTGAACAGGCCAGAACCATTGCTTAAATCCTTCACAAAAGGCGACGGACAGAAATAAGTTAACAATAGTTCAGCCATATGCAACATTGTTCTTGACTTCTGAATTGTTGTGAACTCTCCCCTAAGGTAGACGCGTTTGTAACCTTCTATCTTCATCTCTGCCAAGAGTAATCTTGTGTGAACTTAAACACCTGTGTCGACCCATTTAGATACTCTTGCGTTTTGGCCACTAGTGGACCACTACTGCAAAGCAGTGGGAGGCAATCCGTGACAGTACGCATCATTTTGTGTGTGATCTGGACACTCATGTTCAGTTTATCCACTGTTATTTCAGCTAGCAAACTTATCCAGTAACAGTTCCACTTAGTTCATTCAATTTACTGCTTAATAAGTACCAGTTTAGTATTTACTATTCATTTTTATCGGTTAACCCAGCACAAAATACACTGGTTTTGGAAAAATAATGAAATAAAATTGACTAACCGCTCAGTGACCCGCTCCGTAGCATACAACTATCATATACAATATGATTACATCCTACTATCATGTACAAACAAGCGCAAACCTGGTAGTGTATGTGCCTAGATGTGTTTCTGTCTGTGTGTAAGGTGTGTGTTTGTATACGTGCATATTTGTATGTATGTGCAGAACCGGTGCTATCATTATACCAACTATGCAGCCACCTAGGTTGCAGACCTCAGAAGGCGCAGTGTCACGTAGACATTTATGATCTATAAATTGCCTATATCTTCCTCTTTTTCTTTCACCCGTATCCTCTATTTTTATTATCACTCTTTACCTTTTTCCTGTATTTTTCGCATCCCTTCGTTTGCGAGAAATAATATTTTTCCCATTCTCACTTTCGCTAGTTTCGTTTCTCATTTAGAAACGCATATCAGTGCTGGTTAAACGAGTAACTTCTTACGTAACACGTCAGCCCCTCACCAGACGATTTGGCGTGAGAATGCATTCGGTCAATCGCAGCAGATTGACGAAATAACTGTGAATATTTGGCTATTCTCAGACATGGGGCCGACCTGTCGTCTGCATTCTCACCTGTCAAAACGTAGTTCCTTCGGTAGATTCTCAGTGCCAGGGTGGAGAAGGTGCCATCACACATTCGCTCAGAATGGTCATTTTGGCGGTAGGTGCGAAAACTGCCCCTGCATTGCAGACATGAACTGCCCCTGCATTGCAGACATGAGTCTACATTTGCATCTGACATGTAGCGCTACGGCCGTTTCTTAGACGGAGGTGTTAGAGACGCAAAGTGTCAGTTCACGGTAGTCTTCTAGTTACGTAAGTGTTATAGACGGAAAGGGGGATTATTTCGGTTTGGCGAAATAAACGTTTACCTCTTTGTCTGGTAATAGATATAACCAGAGTTTGAAAACAGATTTTCATTCTCGCTCCTAAATTCGCAGTAGACAGGTTGCTCGGAACAGAATAAGCCGTATAGCGAAGTTTCTCAGTTTGTTTCGACAATTTGTCGAACTTCTAGACTTCCATAAATATAAGCATATAATTCTTAAGTTGTGCGACTACCTGTAGTTCTGTGTGAGGTAAAATATATTATTATCTAGTATTTTGTGAAGTGTTTAAAGTGATAATCGCTTATTTCATATTTCACTAGTTTCTTTTGTGCAGAGTGAATATTTATAAGTCGGTTATATTCTCTAGCGGATGAGTTACAGTGGGAAGCGGAATAAATTATAATTTCTAGCTTATAAATCATGTAGCTATAATGAATTTAATTTAACTGCTAAATAATCAGACGAGAGAATATATTTTAAAACTAACTTAAAAATGCTAGAGGCCTCATGAGTGTTGACGGAATCCGTAGATATTTCTAATTCATGATGATTGATTGTTATATATAACTTATTCCACGGGAAGGGTTAAACTATAAGACAAGCTATACGCTTGCCGTTTAAAAATGTAAGTTATATTGAGTACATAATATGTAAAATATTTCATATGTATTTTTCTTTATTCAGTGAATACTGTGGTATCCAAACTTTGCCAGCGTTCTAGTACGTGAAAATTATCTGTGAAGAACTTAAGCCCTTTCATTACATGAACTGTAACAGTTAAATGAAGTAAAAGGCCTATCGTGCCGGATTTAATTCTTCCAGAATAACACCGAAGTACAGTTCAGCCCGTTGTGGCAAGCAAAATATCAGTAACATTCCGACAGAGTTTTGACTAGTAGTGTGGTGACCAAATATAGTCATATACTGAGATAAGGCACCCGACCTGATAGTCCTCATTTTCTAGAAACCTACGCTAGTGACACTGTGCTTTGCTAACTTTCGTGCCTGGACAAATTTTATGTGACTTAAACAGACATACGAAAATTAAGAAAACCCAAGGAATCGTTCCCTGAGACAGAGGATTCAGCACGTCTTTTGGAACTGGGGATTTCTTGGTCGCGACTGCATTTACGGGTCTGTGTGAAAGTCCTAGGAAAAAAATTATGTTCCAAGAGGCAGCGATCAAAGCTGTAAGTATAAATGTGCGCACATGGCCATGGCTGAATGAATAGAGTGAACGCAGGTCTGAGTGTTATTTTATCATTTTATTTTTGGCACCTATTTGCTGTCATAACTTTCTTCATGAAAGCTTATTTTGCTAACAATATTTTCCCTTAAACTAGATTATAGTATCAGGTCTGTTCATACCTTAAACGGGGAAAACTCTTAGACTCAATCATATGTATCTGGGACTCTTTGTGCTATCATCTTTCTCCTAACGGGACTGTGGGCTAACCATCGAGGGAAGATCATAACTGTGGGTCTATCAGTTCTTGTAGCATTCCTTGATTTGTTTATGACTTTGTGTATATGCCTCTTTTTGATGTAATTTTACATGTTGTGACGTAAGTTTACTATGATAAATAAACTTAACAATAAATTAATCAGCGTGTTGGTCAGCTCGTTCCAAATATTTATATAAATCATTTGTTATAGTTTCCCACGTCTGTGTGTCTACCTGTCGTCACTTGAATGTGCGTGCACGTCTGTGGATATACATTATATATATATATATATATATATATATATATATATATATATATATATATATATATATATATATATATATATATATATATATAATGTATATGTGTTAGACTGTCTGACTACTTTAGATCTGTCGTAAAAGATAGATGAGAGAGAGAGAGAAGATTTCCCGCTCTCAGAGACAGCCTCTATGACTATTCTACCACCTCACTCGTGGAAATCTATTTTGTATTTCTATCTCACACTGTGACTATCACTCATTCCAACCTATTCAGAAGGGACCAACCCAAGTCTTAATTCTCCTATCAAAATCTACGACACGCAGTACTGACTTTTGAGGGCACATATTTATAAATATGAGTTTGTTTTTCTTACTTACTTACTTACTTAGTTGTTCCTCTTCTACCGTGAGGTGCAGAGGTTTGTAAGAGAGAGCGCCATACTATTACAAGATATCGGCTGTCTTCCTCCTGGCTTGGTTAAATTCTAGTCCACGGTCCTTCAAAGATTGTGTAATGTTGTCGTCCCAGCGGACTTTGGGTCGTTCTGGTGGTCTGGATCCATGGCTCTTAGTTTCCCATGCTTGTCCTGGCAGCTGATCTTCTCCCATTCTGCAGACATGGCCAAACCATTTCAGTTGGGATTGTTCTACTTGAGTCTGCAGGGGTTGGGTTTTTAGGCATTGACGTATCGTTTTTTTTTTCCACCTAAGTAAAATATGCAACTGACAATTTATATTTTTATTTTAGGATAAATAACAGCGCTATAAAATATAATTTATTATGAAGTCTTGTGAAAAATGCTTTGAGGCGCAAGTAGGCAGTCTTGCAAAATAGCCTGGCACCGCCACTGCGTATGTCCGTCAAGGAGAAACATGACTAAGTTAACACCATCGTAAACATGATTCGGCCCGAAATACTAATTAACTGCATTATTATACATGGGAAAACTTTAAGTAATAATTCCTGTCTAATCAAGTAGTAGGGCCAATATACACAGCACAAGTCAAAATGACATTTTCTATCAATATATAGGAATTTTAACTGTTGAAAAATTGATGACAAATGTTTACTCTATGCCTTACAGTTCTATGCTAAATGTAATAAGACTATCTTACTCAAACAGATAGAGGTATTCTAAAATGTTTCTTGCAATAAGCACTGAAGTTAAAGCGACCAATTTATCCTTCATAAGAATACCGAATTAGTAAAAGCCACACCAATAATAATAAATCGACTCCTACACAATCCATTCCGACAATATTCCTGTTCTTACTTTATAACTTTGAACGTAGACAAATATATCTTAGTCAAATGTAATTATATACTATATAAGATTACACTAGAAAACATACAACTGACAACGAAACAGCTATTAATAAAAATAGAGACAACCTCTGAATATTGTTAGGAAAAACAAAGCAGACTTCTAACTTAAAATGTCTTACAATATTTCTAAAATCAGAATTTTATAAAATGTACACGAAGCTTGGACAGATACCTCGATCTTTATAGTTTTTACTGACACAATTACTAGCAGTAAAACGACGATTAGCTGTTGAATTCACTCAACAAATGCTTGAACTTACATTCTGTATGAACGACGTGGAAGTCGTGCCATCTGGTACATTAAGCTACGCCCACATCTATGTGAGAATTAAAAAACACACTGTGGCCGAATTAAATTTTTTCCCATTTTCATCCTGTATGTGTTTGCCCAATGTAAGCTGTAGTTTTTGTAATTCTCTACAGATTTTTATGAATTACACGTCATTTTAAAGATAAATAAATGTACTATTACAATAAGCACCGATTGTAACTCTAATAGAGGTTGTTGCTATTTAACGGCCCTCCGATGGCCGAGGACTTGCAATATTTTCACAATTATAACTGCTTGCACCCCATCTCTATCAAAATCACAGTTTCAATCAATGTGCACACCGTTTTCACTCTTGTCCTCGTCGCTAGATCTATCAGTCAATTGTTGAAACACGTTTCAATCCTATCCAGCCGTTAGACGAGATTTACACGCATTTTTTGTAGTCCTTTCACAAGTTGCCACGGTAAAGAATTTTGTACGATTTGGTAACTAACCCAAAACGCTGAAAAATATGAACATAATATCAATTTTCCAGTGTTCTACAACAACCATGCTTTGGGAAATTGTTTTCCGGTGGCAACTTAGAATATCGAACCAGATCAGAAAGTGTTTCAGTACATTTTTCATTCGTTTTATTACTAAAATTAGATTGGCGCTCTGAGCGGCTTGCGGTCCAAATGTGTTTATTTTGTGAGCCGCTGACAGCGGCTTGCGGTAGTTAATGTGTTCTATACTTATCACTCTGTCTTTCTCGTCATTCTGAGACCACTCAAGCGTACCTCGTGACCCACCTCCACAGCTAATTAATTTTTGCAAACTTTTTACTGGTGATTGGCAGACAATATGTTGATGCAGATTTCTACTTCAGCGTCCGATTGGTTAAGTGATTAGTGTACGTTTTCCTCTTGCGGTGAAGTTAAGGGTTCAGGGATAGAAACCTAGCGCCATCATGCCCCAATCTACCCAGCTGTAAATGTGTACGTGAACCTGCTCTTGAGATTCCAGACACAGGTTGCTAGGTAACGTTATCAACAGGTTTTACCAATGTATGTCCAATCCATCTCCAGGGTCTCCTTCTTATCTCATGTCCCACTGGTACTTCTGTCATTCTTGTCATCAGTTCCAGATTAGTAACCTTGTCGTACTTCTTCTGCTTCACACACTCTCAGACGTCCACTCTCAGACGTCCACTCTCAGACGTCCACTCCCAGACGTCCACTTGAATGCTTTCAAAGAAAGCAGTAGTCAGTTTGAGGCTATTTAAATCCCCGGAAAGTTTTTCCACGAAAGGAACTGGCGTCGCCCATATGCGCTTTTTCTGGACCGCATATAAGTGGCAACTTTGAAGCAGATGTTCAGCAGTCATGTTATCATTGCCACAGTTACTCTGATTGGTAGTACCTATCCTTAACTTGTTGAATAGATGGTATCTCAATCTGTTGTGGCCAGTGCGAAGTCTGAAGATTACCACTTGTTCTCTTCTGTTGAGATGGTAGTAAGATCATTCAGAGGCTTTTGGCATTTGGCACCCGGGTGGATCTTTAATTTGGCACTCCCCCATCCTCTCCCCCTCCCCCTTGTTTTATGCAAACTTGCATGTTTGTAACTATAGTTTAGGGGCCCTCGGGTACAATGTCAGTAGGAACCTCTAATATATATCGATTTGAAGAAAAAAATTCATTCTCATGTTCAGTTGTTAGAATACTTGAACCGCTCAAACATTCTTGGCGCATCGTGTTTCTTAAATGATTGTTGTTTTTAGGTTTAGTATCGAAAATGATCTTTCAGTAGTTTCTCCTGTGACAACTGTCGTTAGTAAAAGCAACACAACAGTAAACACATCTGAGAAACATGTTGAAAATGCTGAATTGTCAATAAGTAATGGATGTGCGAGGTCTTTTACTGTAATACATTTTGCAACACTACCTCTAAGGCAAGATCGTGGTGACATCATTTGTGTGGGACATTATCAATGATGTCACAACTATATTTGTCAACTATTCTTTGAGACTCTTCATAATGTTGATTATCCGATAACTTTGCTATAAAGTTACTGTGGCTGAATTGAATGAAAAGTTTGAATCACATACGCTAAACTTGTAAATTGTTCTCACAGTTGTACAGTGACATATGCAGACATTCATTAAAATATTAGCTCAGAATAGAGACTGTGTTAGTGTGTCTCTCGTCCTCACATAGTTCATGAAAATGACGTTTACTTTTCCTCGCTTGCTTCTTACAAAATGGTGGTTCCACGTTCCAAACAGCGTTATATCTATTGCAATTTGTTTTGTATCATCATACGCATCTCGGAATTTTCTCAGCTCTTCAAGTGCTTCTTTAATTAGAACATAGATGTTACGGTTCGTTTTTATTACATTGGATTCAACTTCATTAGATTTAAAATGCCCAACAGAACGGATAACAGTTAGAACTCAACGAATTAGTGCAGCTTACTCACTGGTAAATTTTCCACAATTTATTGAACACTTGAGACATTGCTCCACATCATGTAAAATTCAAGCACATGATAAATCATAGGCCGTACATGCTTGGCCATCATGACACATGAGAAATTTACACTCTGTCTTTTGTGAGTCCGAATGTCCGTAATAATATAATTCACTGAGATCGGCAAAACTAAGCGAAATGGTCACCGTTCTCAGCTCTCAATACACACTAGAATCCATGGCATGAAGCGTATCAATCATTCTCCTAGAAGCATGAAAATTATCGGACATACAACACATAAGTAGGAGCTCACAGACACACACACATATATCCACTTTGACAAACACCGTCCAAAAGAAATCGAATAGTGACCGTTATTTCTAATAATGCAGAAGTGCAGACGTCATATTTTTTTTTAACCCCCGCGTCATAATTAAATTCAGGGGTGTTGTTTCAATAGCGGTGCGTTTTAGTACCTGCTTAATATCTAACATAACGTTAATACCTAAAGGTCTTTTATATTTGGACATGCGCCATAATATAACCGACTAGGTTGAACGGGATGCGCCTCGCCAAAACGAGGCAAAACTTTATTTTTTTTTTAAACAAAATAACCTGCTTTATTTGCGCACAGCGATGCTTTCATAGTGAACGCAAACCTGTGTAGAAATGGAAGCGTAACACTATACCCCCCTGTTGCGCACATATTCTTTTGTGTGGCGCACGGATTACTGTTGTTACGCATACAAATGTAAAATGTAATTATTTGTCTGATAAAAATATATTTATCTTTGAATTCACGATTCTTAAGTCGAAGGAACAGAACTCAGATTAGTCGATGTGTATTCATTCTGTGAGTTATCTGTTCTTGTATCTTTCCTGGATATCGAGTTCAGCGTAGGAATCTAGGTTTACAGCGATCTATTCTTTGTTTGGTTAGAAATAGATTGTTCTTGCTTCAGAATATCTATGACCCGAACTTATGTGTATTTCTTGTCTATGTAGGACGAGTCTGTCTTATATCTTAATATCTTTGTATGTCTAAGTCGAACTATACTTTCGGTGTCGAACTCGAGGTTAAAGGTTGTTCGGCGGAGGTGTCGCTAAGTCGAGGTGAGAAGGTTCCGACCTGATGGGTGCTGAGTTGTTGTAGCGGCCTGGCGCCGAAAAGTGATCTCTATATTAATGGGGAAAGAGGTAGTCTCTTTAGACATATCATGTATTATTCACCCCACTGTTTATTCTTACTGCCAAGGAATGACAGAATCATATTCTAGTGTATTTCCGATACCAAGGTAAAGACGCATTTCTTATGAACTTTTCCTGAGACATTGTATTCGATGGGCAGTTGTACGGTTGTACGTTTAGATGAATATTAACCAGATGAAGATGACATTCATACCTAGCAGCACCATATTATGTGATGAAGTCAATTGTATAAATGGTAGAAGCTACAAAGCAATGAGGACATTTAATGTATGATCAGCTTTGATTGTGCTTCCTAGTTTGTATCCTGGGTGAGCGACAACTCACTGGGAGGAGAAGCCATTTTGAATTCTATATTTTCCAATCATCGAGGAGAGAACAGGGATGTCCCCTTACTATCACCTGATGAGTCCAGAGATCACTGCTACAGAAGAGAACCCACTACTAGTGGTTCAATATTATTATCAAAAAAATATGTGCTGAACTTTATCTAAATGAATCTTCGCTAGACGAGGTTAGGTCTAGGAACCATCTTGAACCTTGTTTATGAACTGACGTGCTCTGTCAGTAAAGTCAGATGATATATATATTGGAATTACGGAGTGCTTGTCTACTAACATTCCATTTGTACTGTTATGCAACATGAATGCCCATGTGATAGTGTATTTCATTGATCAACATTATTATGATTTATGCCAACCTGTCTGATGTCCCTGTACCCGTGCTGTCAAGTGTGATCGTTCCAATTAAACTGTATGAAACGTACACAGTAGTTGGCGTAAATGACTTCCAGCCATAAGTGAGTGAGATTGGTCTATTTGTCAACTCTTACGAACGTTTGCCATCATTCGCATGTACTGTATCCTCACTCCATGTCTACACACCACTGCGTAGGTCGAGTTGACCTTTTGGTCGTCTTCATTGTGACAACACCCTTCGAACACGATTGCAAACAACCAAGCAACACTGGTAGGCCAGCTTTCTGGGTTTGACCTCGCAGAAATTGAGAAGTCAACAGACTACTGATACCAGACCGTTTCCTGTGGCTGATACGACACACCTGCAGTACTAGTTTGCACTTTGTCACGTGACCTGTCTAGCAAATACTGTAACTAGGTCAGCGCTTGTTGACATTTTTCGCTGTACAGACTACATTATATAGAACAGTTGGATCAAGTGAATATTTAACTGTGTTGGCAGGAAATGAAGTACTATTGAGCTGAGAAGTCCTACATTTGTTAGTTATTGTACACATCAACGGTGGAGCTTCTATGCTGTGTTAAACTTTAAATATATTTAAGGCCAGAATTTGTTATTCATTAAAGTGGCAATTTATTTTGATTGAAAACTGAGCCTTCTCTGCAACACTCTATCCACAACACATTGCATTATATGATGATATGTATTTATGTTTATATTACATGTATTTATTTCTCGTTGTGTTTATGTGTGACTATTATATGGTATACCACGTAGAGAGGTCATATAATAGCGTTCTATAGGTGCAATTTTCTTGGTTGAAAATTTGCTGCGACATCTGTTGCTATTAGTGTTAGCTGTGAAGACTGTACTTATCATTGTTTTCGTAATATTTTTTCTGTTCTTCAGTTTTGTTTTGATTTGTTCGTATTTGTAGATCTACCCTGTCCTAAAATTTAGTTCTATACACATTTATATTTATACACTGTGACGTCATTTGTTTTGTTTATTCCCTTGCAGTTGTCATCACAGATTCTGTGATTATTTTCATTGATTTCCCTATTTGATTTATTTGATTTCTGCAAATGTTTTCGTATTGTCTTTCTTATTTGTACTTTATGTATGTTGTTGGTTGTCATATACTATAAAATATACTTGATCATACACTACTAGCTGTGTAGTGAACTTATGAGAAATAATCAACTGATGACTAATTGCTGTTACTAAAGGTACACAGTTGATTATACAAGACCTTATTTAAAGGCTTGTTGCCAACAGAGATTGGGATTGTGAGCTAATTAATCAAGTTCATTTAGAACTTGTTCCTGTTTACTTGGAAATAGATTACATTATTGTTTCAAGTGATTGCTATCATAACTAGACATCATGTCTACATTGGAATACTTTATTGCACAAGGGAAATCCCTTGATAAGTCTGGTAAGGAATTAGAGGAGTTTGCAACTGCTCAATTTGCCATGGTATTAAAGTCAGAAGAAAAGAAGCAAAAAGAGGAAAATAAATGGAAAGCAGAAGTTGAACAAAAGAAGATAGATGCTGAGAATTTAAGATTGCAGATGCAAGCTGAAGAGAGAAAAGCTGCTGCTGAGGAGAAAAAAGCTGCTGCTGAGGAGAGAAAGCTTCAAATAGAAGAAAAAAAAATAGAAGCTGCAAATAAAAGATTAGAAGTTGAGGCTGAAAATAAAAGATTAGAAGCTGAGACTGAAAATAAAAGATTAGAAGCTGAGGAGAGAAAAGCAATAAGAGAACATGAACATCAAAAAGAACTTTTAGCATTTGAGTTAGAAAAATTGAAATTGACATATATGAGTAATGTTAATCAGTCAAATGGTAATAGTGGTAAACCCTTTACTTATAAGGTCAAGGTACCAGCGTTCAATCCTTCCAGTGACGATATTACATTCTGGCTGGATCGTTTTGAACGTTCTTGTCGAGCGCATAATGTGGATAAATCACAATATGCTAACCAGTTATCAGAAAATTTGAAAGGTGATTCTCTGACTAGTTTAAGTTTGGTTGAAGAGGCTGACAAGGATAATTATGATGTTATTAGAGCAGCCTTATTGAAAAAATATTAATTAACAGAGGAAGGTTACCGTATTTTGTTTAAGAAAATGGTACCTGAATCAGGGGTAGAATTCTCAGAATTCATTGCAAGGACACGTCTTACATTTAATCGTTGGATTGAATTGTCCAAAACAGAAAAGACATATGAAGCCCTTATGGACTTGCTGCTCAGAGACAAGATTATGTAAAGTGTTAATAAACCATTCCTTGAATTCCTACATGAGCGTAAACCCAAGACACTAAAAGAAATGCAAGAATATTGTGACCAATACGTCACGGCACACCCTGACGTAACTCTTAGCAACACTAAGATTAAAGAGAGTATACCAGTTGCATCAGCAACACCATACAACCCTAGTTATTCACACAAATTTCAGGGACCACAAAACAGGTTTGATAAAAAGGGTAACCATAATAGTTATCAAAACCAAAGTAACCAATCATTTCAGGGTTCTTCTGCGAAGAACTGGAGATGAGCTGACAGCCCTCGATACAGAGGTGGTCATAATTATAGGAATTTCAGCAGAGGAAGTCATTATAGAAACTATCCAAGTCATCCATCATGGAGGCAACAAGACCATAGTTATAGAGATACTCATTATAATGAATATGATAATGGTAACCATGAGAACTATGACTCAAACCCAAATAGGGGTTACAATAGAGGAAATAATAATGATTACAGAGGCAATAATAATCGAGGTAGATCACAATACAAAAAACATCAATCACATTATCAGGCAAACTCTGCACAGCAAGAGTCACATGAAGCCTATAAACAGACTAAAGATAATAATGATGCTAATAATATGGCATGTTCCGCTTTTGATTTTGGGAGAGCATCTCAGTGCCCCCAATGCAAAACATTATTTGAACCAACTACGGTGTCCACTTTAAGTTGTGGCCATCCTCTTCCCGCTCTTCCTGCGTCAGTCGCGCATGATGGAAGAGGTTCTCTTGTCTTACATAAAGGTTTAGTAAATGACAATCCAGTCTCAGTTCTTTTTGATTCTGGATGCACCACAATTGGTGTTAGGCAGTCGCTTGTAGATCCTTCTCGTGCCACTGGAAAAGTAGTCAAATGTGTAACATTTGGCGGCACCT
The DNA here is from genome assembly GCA_024509875.1 of Oreohelix idahoensis. Classification (NCBI taxonomy): domain Eukaryota; kingdom Metazoa; phylum Mollusca; class Gastropoda; order Stylommatophora; family Oreohelicidae; genus Oreohelix; species Oreohelix idahoensis. The sequence goes on from JAMPIV010010395.1 coordinate 301,598, forward strand.
TAGAGAAATACTCTACGGCTATCATTAGGATTGCTACTCTTTTCTTTACAGGAGATGTACACGCATGTCTTCTGCCGAATCCGATCGCTGATCTTATCATCGGTCGTATTCACGGAGTCAAAGAATGCACTCCACAACAAATTTCCGTTTGGGAAAAACAAAATATGCAAACTGCTAATGCTGTAGTCACTAGAGCTCAGGCTCTTAATATGCCTCAAACTTCATCTACTGAAGATAATGAAGTGCATAACCAAGATGATCCCTTGGTAATTTCTCGTGACTCGTTTATAAAACAGCAAGAAGATGATCCGACTCTAAAGAAATTCTTCACGCTTGCAACAAAAGGTGATCCGAATAAAGATACAAAGCGTAAATCTTGGATTACAATGAAGAATGGCGTACTTGTACGTATGGTGCAAGACTCCACTAAGTCAAGTCATTCTCAGATTCTTGTTCCCAAGAATTTGAGAGTTAAAATTTTGCAGCACGCTCACTACTCTCAGTGTGCTGGACATATGGGTTTTTCCCGTACAAAGTCAAGAGTTCTTGCGGCTTTCTTTTGGCCTTTTGTGAACAAGGACATACGGATTTATTGTCGATCTTGTATAGTATGTCAAGAAGTCAAATCGAAAGGTCCACGCCATGCTGCACCTATTCAGGCTGCAGACATTCCTATTCGACCATTTCAGAAAATGGCGATAGACATCATTGGTCAATTCTCAAACTACAAAGATTCCTTCTAGGCGCACATTTCATAGTAGAAACCGATCAGAAAGCTCTTACGGCTATACAGAGTAAAAATTTGTAGAGCTCGAGGTCTACTCGATATGCAATTGCTCTTCAACCTTTTCATTTTTCGGTACGAGCTATCCGTGGATCAGATAATGTGATGGCAGACATTTTGTCTAGGTGCCCACATGATTCCACCTAACTGTTGGATCTTGGACTTCTTAACACTTCCAACTCTACAACAGTTTTTCTTTTCTATAGCAAGATAAATACACATTGTAATTTGTAATATAGTGATTGTATCACTACTATCACTACGTTCATTGATATATATATTCACCGATACTCGTTGATGATTTTTCTTTTTTGTCAATCATGTACTTATAGTGCTTAAATATGAAATTGTTATATGCATTGTGTCATTGCAAGTATAGTGGTATGCGTTGGTGACACCTCCCTGGAAACATTTATGCTTAAGAGAAATGCTTTCTCTGAAAGGTTGAGATGTATTCTCACCAGTCGATCTATATTTCGACTTTGCCTTAATTTGGCTTATAAATTCCAGATATTTATCATCTGCGCAGGATTTGTGCTGTGTGAGCCTATTGTATGTTGCTCTCAGATGAAAAAAAAATGATTTTCATTTTTTTTCCCGGGGGGTGTGGTAATCTGTTGCGCACATATTCTTTTGTGTGGCGCACGGATTACTGTTGTTACGCATACAAATGTAAAATGTAATTATTTGTCTGATAAAAATATATTTATATTTGAATTCACGATTCTTAAGTCGAAGGGACAGAACTCAGATTAGTCGATGTGTATTCATTCTGTGAGTTATCTGTTCTTGTATCTTTCCTGGATATCGAATTCAGCGTAGGAATCTAGGTTTACAGCGATCTATTCTTTGTTTGGTTAGAAATAGATTGTTCTTGCTTCAGAATATCTATGACCCGAATCTATGTGTATTTCTTGTCTATGTAGGACGAGTCTGTCTTATATCTTAATATCTTTGTATGTCTAAGTCGAACTATATCTTCGGTGTCGAACTCGGGGTTAAAGGTTGTTCGGCGGAGATGTCGCTAAGTCGAGGTGAGAAGGTTCCGACCTGATGGGTGCTGAGTTGTTGTAGTGGCCTGGCGCCGAAAAGTGATCTCTATATTAATGGGGAAAGAGGTAGTCTCTTTAGACATATCATGTATTATTCACCCCACTGTTTATTCTTACTGCCAAGGAATGACAGAATCATATTCTAGTGTATTTCCGATACCAAGGTAAAGACGCATTTCTTATGAACTTTTCCTGAGACATTGTATTCGATGGGCAGTTGTACGGTTGTACGTTTAGATGAATATTAACCAGATGAAGATGACATTCATACCTAGCAGCACCATATTATGTGATGAAGTCAATTGTATAAATGGTAGAAGCTACAAAGCAATGAGGACATTTAATGTATGATCAGCTTTGATTGTGCTTCCTAGTTTGCATCCTGGGTGAGCGACAACTCACTGGGAGGAGAAGCCATTTTGAATTCTATATTTTCCAATCATCGAGGAGAGAACAGGGATGTCCCCTTACTATCACCTGATGAGTCCAGAGATCACTGCTACAGAAGAGAACCCACTACTAGTGGTTCAATATTATTATCAAAAAAATATGTGCTGAACTTTATCTAAATGAATCTTCGCTAGACGAGGTTAGGTCTAGGAACCATCTTGAACCTTGTTTATGAACTGACGTGCTCTGTCAGTAAAGTCAGATGATATATATATATTGGAATTACGGAGTGCTTGTCTACTGACATTCCATTTGTACTGTTATGCAACATGAATGCCCATGTGATAGTGTATTTAATTGATCAACATTATTATGATTTATGCCAACCTGTCTGATGTCCCTGTACCCGTGCTGTCACGTGTGATCGTTCCAATTAAACTGTATGAAACGTACACAGTAGTTGGCGTAAATGACTTCCAGCCATAAGTGTCAACTCTTACGAACGTTTGCCATCATTCGCATGTACTGTATCCTCACTCCATGTCTACACACTACTGCGTAGGTCGAGTTGACCTTTTTGTCGTCTTCATTGTGACAACACCCTTCGAACACGATTGCAAACAACCAAGCAACACCCCCACCCCCACCCCCCCCTCTTCCACAGAAAACTGAAACGTCTCCCAAGAAGGATGGCCAACCAAGCACCATCGCCAAACGCGTGCAGAGTCATATCGAAGTTTGTTTTGTATACATGTATCAATAGAAACGTCGTCACAAATTATTTGATATATAAAATGGTTACTAATGTAATGAAAAGATGACAGTAAGAAAGTGAATGATTTTAGCATGATTAATATCAATATCATGAAGAAAATGAACAATCAAGTGATGAATAGCCACTCAAACCAAGTTCATTTAAGTAAGGAAGTGTGCGTATTAATAAACTGTTGCTATTGTTCAAGTCGACAGTATCTCAATGCAATCACCTCCATGTCATCAGTATGACGATACGATTGTGCGATCTCCACTCCGGCAGGATTTCATTACATTCCCTTGCGAGTGATATTTTCTTAATTTTATCTCCCCTGTCATTATTATGTGGCATATTTTATGCACCATTATTTACTCTCTACGTTGGATCAGTAGGGTGAAGTCTCTAACACTTCACTCCTCGACTGTTTGTGTTACGCCAGGTTTATTGACCCATGCAGCGATACTATTTTTTCACGTATTATCAGGCTGACCATCTTTTCAAAGCGACTGTGCCTGTTTATTCAAGCTTGCATTGTGCGCGGTCTATGAATAGAACCCCATATTGTGTGTTTAATCTGGCGGAGATCCGTCTAGCGAAACACAGGTGATAATGCGTAATTTGTTTTCGCTTAGGCCATCCCTGTGTGTAATTATCTCAGATAATCTGTCTCGAAACTCACGATTTGTAGACGTTACGTCAGTAACACAGTGTTACAATATGGTAAGAGGCAGATAGGTGCAGCTGGAAGTCTTACGCAACAATATGAAGAGGTCACGCGTGGATATTAAATTTAATATTTTGAAACACATGAGGATTTTTTTTTTTGGAATTTGAAAACGCCCCTATCCACGTAGTGCTGAACGAGATTCGATTAGATTGGTTTATTGTGAGGAGCTGAAATATACAATGTATTTTATTGGCACACTAGTCGAAAGTACAATCTGTAATTTGCACCAAGCACTGAGAATATAGTGTGATGGAAACACAGACACAGATCACGCAGAGAGACTGCCGCGCACATGTTTCATCAGCGACTCCTAAAAGCCAGAAAGAAAAAGACGTTGGACTTAGAAATTCCACAACTATAAGTAACAGATCGAATATTGGGCAACTTTGGAATTCACAAGTAAACCCGCAATTGTTAATACAAGACTGGAAACTTAGAGGGGCCAGGACTTTAATTAACAAGACTGGAATGCTAGGAATTTGATCACAAGACAGAGAGGAATTTAACAAAAGTTTTCCCAGACCCAGGTGATTTCACAGAACATCTGCCGCCAGTGAAATTAACTTTAATTTCCCAGACCAAGTCATAGAGGAATGAAACAATAGTTTTCCCAGGCCAGGATTTCGCAGAACACCCGCCGTCAGAGGAATTAACTCTAATTTCCAGACCAAAGTAATTTCGAAATCTAATACAGATCTGTGTCCAGTCTAAATCTGTGCAAGAAGTTTGTGTATTCCCAAAAGCTTGGGGTAAGTGTAAACAATTTATTTACTAATGTAAATTCTACAGGTTTCTTGCTAAGCGGTTATATATAAGGCTAGCAACCTCGACATATGAAAATAGTATATGCATGAACCACTACTGCAAGAACTGGTGATTGTTTCTGACTAGTCGTGCGGGAAATCCGACAGCAGAGCGACCCCAGACTGCTACGAGAGTAGTGATGAGTAATGAGTGATGATTACCTCACATGTGCCTACGGTGTAACATATTATCTTGTGAGATTTATGTATCTTTTTTAATTGTAATTCAGGCAAATCATTATTCGCGCACTCCTGACGCAATTTCCTAGTTAACACGCAGAAGGATATTGGTGAATTTTCATCATATTCCCTGAGTTACACTGTGTGCTTGAGAATTTAATTCTTCTGAGAGGTTAACATTGGTGGGTGGAGCGCATATGTATGTTGTCTTACGTCGTTGTAGTGCCATTTCTGTGGTTGTAAGCACCCATTCATTTTATTTTGGCACAACATTCATTATTTTTTTGTCCCCGTAGTATTGCGCTTCCGTTGCTTACAATACTGTCTGTATTGTTCTATTTTGTACCGTCTGCTCCATATTTTGTTCTGGTATTACATGATTTTTACACTTGAGTAATCTTGAGAGTTCAAGGATTGTGCATTGGTGCTGCTTATTAATCATCATTACTTACTTTAAAACACAGACTAAGAAAATCAAACTATAAACCTTCGACATGTCTACTCTGGAACATTTTATCCAGCAAGGTAAGGAGCAAGGGTTACAGGGCACAGCACTTAGAGAATTTGCCCTAGAACAATTGGCAAAAAAAGAGAACAGATAGGAGAAAGAAGAGAAGAAGACAGTAGAGGGTATTTCTAGAGAAGAGCAAATACAAGCAAGTTAAGAGAAAAAGAGTGTAGAAGAAATTGAGAGAGAAGAGAAAAGGAGAGTAGAAGAAATTGTGTCGTAAAATACAATCTGTATGTACAACACGCTCACATATATCTCGCCAAATTTCCCCCCCCAAATTGTAAGACTAGTAACCACTTTTATAAATTCAAAAAATAACATAGGAATAAAAGAGCGAAGTTATGGAGATCGTTGTCGCCGACGCTGCAAGTCAGTGCTAAGATTTTATGCCTCGATCTTGAGTCAAAAACGTATCGCATGTTACACAAAACTAAAGCCTAGTTTTCGAGTAAGATAGTAAGACAGAAACGTGGAAAGAATAAAAGGAAGCATAAGAGGGAGAGAGAAAATGCTACACTTCGACACGCGGTTGGTTCTGCTCTAGGGTCGCCCGCTGGCAGAAATGCAACGCGATATCGCAGCTTAGTTTCAAAATACGATAGAAAAACCCTTTTTTCTGTAACGCAGATGCGAATGTATATTACCACAGTGTTTGGACGACACCGATCAAAAACACACACACACACAACGTATTTCTAGCGTAAAAGTAAGGCTAAAGTAGCAGACAGACAGCACTTTGACGCTTTTTGTGACGTATTACTACAAGCGTTGTCTCGTAGGGAATGAGAACGCCAGTTTAGAAAAAGAAACAAATTTCGATTAACGTGGAATATTTTGGAAAAAATACCGTACGGATGGGGAAAGACAAGCGGTATAGGACTAGTGTCACGAGTTAGTGTTTACAGATTTGAATTGGCAAGATAGAAAAAAATGTGTTATTTGAGGAAATGAAGCATAAAAACGAGATAGTGACAGAAGACAGAGGGACGAACAGACTACTTCTTTCTCAGTTTGCCCTGAGGTGGGGATAGAGGGGAAGCTAGTCCAAGGTTTGAAATTTGAAGTTTGTTTTGATAATAGGACGCTATAAGCCAACGGTCCCTGACTGGTTGTAGGCAAATATACTAAGAGGGAAATAAAACCAAGTAGTAGTTAGTATTAGGTGCCACTTGTTAAAAAGCATTCAGTCACTAAAGTTGTTTTAAGACAAGAAAGGAGTACATTCTTGTTTGCTATTCTGCACTAGCAGCGATCTAGATTTGTTACCATATATCGCAATATTCAACTATTTAGTGTTTATATTTCTCTGAAGCGGTAAGAGATAAAACATTTACTATCATTATCGTTATTATTATGTATGTATTATTGAATATGTATGAAAATTATGTGAGAAAAGGTTTATCTAGAGGGAAGTCAACACCAAACTTTGTGTTGTTTCACAGAGTTGTTAGGAAATATATTAACATGTTGTGGTAAAGCCCGACAGGTTTACTGACACATTGGGAGAGGAAAAAAATAAAAGTAATTATTAATAAGAATAGTGTTATACATTTTATGACATAAGACCAGGCAAACCACTGGCCGTCTTTTTCAGCAAGTCACCGTCTTTGTACATGACTTGATAGTATTAAAATTAAAATGTTTCCTTTGTCAAGGACAGTGTCAAACGGTAGTTTGAAAGTTTATTTGACCATGAATGGGGTAACAAACAAATTAAGAACGTTGACTCATTGTGTAGTTACCATGCTGAATCTGAATATATTTGAAATGTTTAGTTAGGAAAAGAGAGAGTCTATCAGAGGGTGATGTAGGACGCATTTATATTGTTCCAGGGTTTCATCAAAGACTCGAAGTGAGCCTAGGTCACCAGAGATCTGTTATATTTTCTGCACTTGAAGAAAGGAGGCAGTAGCAACTGTGGACCTCCCTGTTCTTTCTAAAAGCAGACCGTGATGTGTTATTGGAAGTTGGTGGAGTGACTAGACTTCATCCTGTATACCAGAAGACACAGAGATAAGTCAGCGTCTGCAGGCATTTGATAGACTAAACCACAAACTCTCATTTCCAAATTGGTTAAGAAATTCTTCAGATCATGATGAATAAAAACGTTCTTCCTACAAATCCTCATTCATAGGAGCAAACATAAAGTGACACCAGCGTATATTGACACATGTACTTAAATGTGTGAATAATAATATATATTGAAATTGAATCACTTTAATGTATATAATTTGATTAATTATTTTGAAGTTTCAATATTCCAGTATACACAAAATTGTGGTACTGGACCAATAAATTGTAAAAAGATTAATTCAATTTAAAACTTAACCAGTGGCATGTTTACTCATTGTTCATTAGGTTATAAGATTAGTGTTGTCATTTCATTATAGTACAACATACTTTACATTACACTAGACATTATACGTAGCTATCAGACATACTAGTCAAGAATAAGTCTGAGTGAGATCGTAGGGTGGTAGAAGAAAGGTACTCTGAAAACTCACTCTAACCGTAGAGATTCAGGGACCTTCACAGCTGACCTCACTCAGTACATTAGGAAATATATATATATCCACAATCATAACATCTATAACATCTAAACCCACCACACATTGAATGAGAAGAGAACAGGAGAGTAGAAGAAAGAAGAGAAGAAGAGAGCAGACGAAAGAGAAGAGAAAGAGAGAGCAGAAGAATGAGAAGATAAAAGGAGAGCAGAAGACAGAAAAGAGAAATGGAGAGGAGAAGAAAGGGGATTAGAAATTAAGAAGGCTCAGTTTGAGCATGAACAAAGAATGGCTACTATTGAACTTGAAAGACTGAGGTTAATGAATAATAATAAACAAAATAATCCTGAGATCGAAGGTTCCTCGAGGAAAGAACATACTGCTTCTGTTAAGCTTCATTTGCCAAAATTTTACCAAAATGTTGATGTCATTTCTTGTTTTAATGAACCGCTTTGAAACAGTATGTGAGGAACACAAATTGGAAAAATACTCATGGTATACTCGGTTGATGTCATTGACAGGAGATGCATTATCGGCAGTGGGTACAATGGTTGATACAAATAGGAAAAATTATGATGCGATTAAAGCATTACTTTTAAGGAAATATCAATTGGATCAAAATGGTTCTCGATTTCGGTTCAAAACATTAATTCCAGATACAAACAATGATATTGCTGAGTTCATCTCATCCATCAATATATGCTTCAATCGATGGATTTAGTTGTCTAAAATCAAACGCACATTTGTGGACCGTATGGATCTCATGTTAAGAGACAAGGTACAATCCTCCATAAATCCTGGTTTTTTGGCCTTACTCCAAGAACGGAAACCTGAATCTTTGTCATAGGTGGAAGTATTAGGGCGTCAATTTATGACGGTGCCTCCTGGAAAGGTCGTCAGAAACTCTGATATTACGTAAGCTTTGCCTGTTGCGTCAGCACGCTCTGTGCACGTGAACAACCTTAGACCACGATCCCAAAGTGTCGACAGAAACTTTGGTCAAAACAATCATAGAGGAAATGGATCTGTTCGTGGACATTACAATTTTGGGAATCGATCACTTCATAGCAAAGAAACTTCCGCCTATATTATTATGGTAATGGACCACAACAAAGCTACAACAGATCAAACAGATGGTGGCGCAGGTCGGATAATTCCTACATGAATAGAGGCGAAAGATCATACTATGCAGAAAGCAAACAAAATGCACCCGCCTCGCAACACTGTCCTGGATTAAATTAAACGTCATTTTCATGAACTATGTGAGGACGAGAGACACACTAACACAGTCTCTATTCTGAGCTAATATTTTAATGAATGCCTGCATATGTCACTGTGCAACTGTGAGAACAATTTAATAGTTTAACGTATGTGATCCACACTTGTCAATCAATTCAGCCACAGCAACTAGCAAAGTTATCGGATAATCAACATTATGAACAGTCTCAAAGAATAGTTGACAGATACAGTTGTGACATCATTGATAATGGCCCACACAAATGATGTAACCACGATCTTGCCTTAGAGGTAGTGTTGCAAAACGTATTACAGTAAAAGTCCTCGCACACCTATTACTTATTGACAATTCAGCACATTCAACAAGTTTCTCACATGTGTTTACTGTTGTGATGCTTTTACTAACGATAGTTGTCACAGTAGAAACTACTGAAAGATCATTTTCGATACTAAAACTAAAAACAATCATTTAAGAAACACGATGCGCCAAGAATGTTTGAGCTGTTTAAGTATTCTAACAACTGAACATTAGAAGGATTTTTTTCTTAAATCGATATATATATATATATATATATATATATATATATATATATATATATATATATATATATATATATATATATATATATATATATATATATATATATATATATATAGCTACGTATAATGCTGACGTAGCTGATAGCTACGTATAATGTCTAGTGTAATGTAAAGTATGTTGTACTATATATATATATATACTACTCGTCAAATGTCAAGGGCCACCCTATTATTTTCAATACACTTTTATATAAGCGCATAGAATGATTAAATGAAGGAAGTTTTTAGTAAAAATGGGTGCAATATCTTCCTCTGACAGTCCTCTATGCACGTTAAGCATACAAACAACTCACCGACAACCATGGTGATCACGTGCAATTTGGTTTGCTGACCATAATTTCACATTTTTAATCTGTTTTTTCAAACTTCCGTACAACCAAACAGGTGACGTAATCGTGCTGATTGACATTCCACGTGCAATGGCGACTTTTCGTGAACAGAGTTCACTCTTAATTTGTTTTACAATCAGCAGACTTAGGGTAGTTTCATTACTTGCAAAAACCATGCCACCGAGAAGAAGTCTTGACACCTTACAAAGAAAGAGGGCTATAGCGTGGGTTGAAAGTGGTTTATCTGTCCGTGAGGTTGCTAGGCGGCTTGCAGTGTCACACTTTACTATCCAAAGAATTTTGGAGAGATTTTAGGCCACAGGAAGTGTGGAGGATCGCCACCGGCCAGGTCGCCCTAGATGCACCAATAGACATGATGACCGGTACCTCTTGTTGTCAGCCCTGCGCCATCGAACAGTGACTTGTTCCACTCTAAGATGTCAGCTGAGACAAACTGTAAACGTTAATGTCAGTCAAAGCATCATTCGCAGACGTGTACATGAATTTGGACTGGCTGCTCGACGTCCTGCAGTCAGAATCTCTCTTACTCCTGCTCATCGCAGAGCCCGTGTTTCTTGGTGTCGCGAGCACATCCGATAGACAAGGCAACAATGGAGTCAAGTTCTCTTTACTGATGAATCTCGCTTCACTGTGTCATTCAAAGATGGCAGGATTCGAGTTTGGAAACGACCAGGAGAGCGATTTACTGATGACACAATTCTTCGAGAGGTGGATCGTTATGGTAGGGGTTCTGTCATGGTCTAGGGAGGCTTCTACAGACACGGCAGGACCCCACTCTACATCATCCAAGGCAACTTGACCGGCCCAAGATACCAGAACGAAATCTTGAGACCAATTGTTCAGCCTGCTCTGGAGGCCATAGGTGGTAATGCCATCCTACAAGATGATAACGCTCGACCACATCGAGCTCGTGTGGTGAATGAGTTTATTCAGCAACATGGGATCATCAGGATGGCGTGGCCAGCTCATTCACCTGATCTTTCTCCGATTGAGCACCTCTGGGATGTCCTTGGTCGAAGATTGTCAACAAATCACCCCCTGCCAATGGATGTTGCACATCTGAATGCATTTCTGCTTCAGGAATGGCAAGCTGTTCCTCAGGATACTCTTCGGACCCTTGTGGACTCGATGCGTCTACACTGTCCTGAATGCCTTGCTGCAAACGGTGGTCATACCCGATTTTGATATGTCTATTTGTCCAATATCTATTGTGTGACTTTTGAAAAGATGGGTGACACACTTCACAGCTTCATTGCGTTTGAATGTGTGTTTCCAGTTCTTTACGTGACATGTCAATTTGGTATTCAATAAATGCCGTTTTGACTGATACCAATTACGTTTATATCAGATTTGTTTTATGGTTTCAACCAAGGTTTTTCTAAGTGGCCCTTGACTTTTGACGAGTAGTATATATATATATATATATATATATACATATACATATACATATATATATATATATATATATATATATATATATATATATATATATATATATATATATATATATATATATATATATATATATATATATATATATATATATATATATATATATATATATATATATATATATATATGTCATGTAGACAGTGACTTAATTTATTTTTCCATCTCGTCTCAATGTTATTACTCTTTAATGTTCTGTTTTCCTAAACATTTTGTTTCTCTTTGCTTTGCTACCTGTGTGGCCCAATTGTTTTCTCCTTCTCAAACCCCACCCGAGGTTGTTTACGTTCGAGCCTGCAGCGGTCAGCGAACGACAATGTTACGTCAGCACACCTGGCCTGATCAGAAGAACGTCTGTTATGCTTTAAGTGTTAGCCACGAGCGGCTAGTACCCTTTGAGGCCTGGGTAACGAGTTTGATCTGTTTCAGGGGGAGATAACAATCGCGGTCAGTTTGTGGGTTGTTTGCCCTTAGATGAGCAAAGAGCACATAATATTATGATTGTCTCTCTGGGGGAATTTTCGCAAAGTTGTTGCTTCTGAAACCTTTGTCTTACCCGGTATTACGCATTACGCCGATACATCTGTAGAATCAGGCTATGCAGGTGTCCCGGGTAGAATGGTTTGTAAGCTATAAGATTTGAAATTTTACTACGTCAAACACACTCGTAGAAGATTCCTGGCCCGAGATGGACCATCATGAGAATTAGGCAGACTTTAAAAGAACTAAAATGTTAAGGCCTTTCTCTAGTCATTTTCGGAGTGAGTTGACATATCTTATAATATGATATATTCATGTTACAGAGTTTTATATATATATATCTGATAGGAATGTGCGGACTTCTCCCAGTAATTTACTTCAGTGATAGTGTTGTGCCGTATTCAGCCTTAATTAAGTGGTGTTTAAGCTGTTTTTGGTTTATAATGAGTTAAATGATAGACTTACAAAAACAAACACTCACTAGGCGTAGAATAAGTCCACAGATGCTTATCATGGGTTAAGAATAGGCATTAATTGTCATTTCTGTAAGATAACGTCAGAGGTGGATTATTCACTTAAACACTGAATTATAGGAGATAGTCGCTTATTCCTTGTGGATAGATATTTTTAGTGGCTGGGGAGAATCATTTTATGCTTACTTGTGTAGCTAGACTCTAGCCATAACTTTCACAGGAGCAGCCACCAGCCATAGAAAACATTTTACCTTATGACTCAGTCACAACTGTATTATAGCAAGAACATTGCATTTTCTTTGTACTCATTTTGTGGAATATTAATATATTTCCCCAAGGGGACATACGATTTATTTGTGTAATGTCACATGCTGTAATCTGCTTATGTAAATTCATTTAATGTTGTAAGATGAATAACATAACCATTCAGCTGTATGTTTATTTTGGAGAAGAGGAGTAGATTTTGCTGTTAGAACATGTTACTAACAGGTACATGGATGTACAATAGATATTAAGCCTATGCGGGCGCGTGTTGATAATTGATATTTTTAAGGAACAGGAGACATGGTTAAAGACAGCCCTAAACTATCATAGCAATAACTACAATAAATTTAATCCCATAGTGGAGCGAAACTTTCTGTATAAAGTTAGTGTGATTTATTATTTGCTTGATGTAAAAGGGTGTCTCTTTTTGGTCTCAGTTTCAGGGGATACCGAATTGCTAGTCTAGTTTCCAGTCAGACGAAGAATGTCACCGTCTCTTCGTTCTAGAGGGATTCTGAGGATATCTAGCCCCACGAGTGTCACAGCCATACCTGAAACAACAACCCTTTGTCAACGCCATTTCCCTCTCACGGGAGTTCAGCTCAGCATTTGAAATGAGCCAACTCAACGCTATTGCAGTAGTAGTTCTCTACTCGCCTATTGGAGTCAGGGCATTGCGGCAACAATCTGAAAACAGCATATTGCAGTAGTCACCAGTTCTGTATGCCTACTCCGTAGCCTAAAACCGGATTTAGCCAGCAGCGCTTGGGATCAGTTGTCCTCAAGTGACTTCGTCCTATGGTTATTTCTGGATTATGTAGAACCTCGCACTTAGGAGCAGCCAGCCAAAGATAGACAGGGTTCCAGCCCACTCACGCGATAAGAGGTCACCAAGGTCAGCACCAACAAGGGAAGGTATGCAGTTTATCCTATCGCTTTGAAGGACATCTGCACGTAAGACTCTTTCCTGGAGCTAGTACAATTGGGTCCCACTAAAGCGGACAGGCTGCCGTTCAGTTTGTTTATTTGGTCAGCAGGAGATAAACAGCGTCTTCCAGCCCACCTCGCGCCAGTAGGGGGGAGTCACCAATGATAGTACCAACAAGGACAGTTTTGTAGGCTTAGTCCCTCACGAAGGATCTACATATAAGACACTGTCTGGACTATTTCATCTGGTCCCCGAAAGCGGAAGGACTGACACGCAGTTTATTCATTTTGGTAAACAGGAGGTAAATAGAGTCTTCCAGCCCAACTCGCGCCAGTAGGGGAGAGTCACCAACGTTTAGTACCAACAAGGACAGGTTTGTAGGCTTAGTCCCTCACGAAGGATCTACATATAAGACACTGTCTGGACTATTTCATCTGGTCCCCGAAAACGAAAGGACTGCCACTCGATTATTTATCTCTCTGTGTTCTACAGGTTCATGTCGGTGGTCTGTGTGTGTGTTTGTTGGTGTATTTTGCGTATTTGATGACTATTGATGATTTGATGACTATTGATGATTATTGAGATTGCTGATGATTTTTTGATGTCATTTATGATGTTATGATGAGATGCATTATTTTCATGCTTGTCTTCATGTAATAAAGTTTACTCATTTATTAACGCGCTGTTCCCGACCCTTTCATCCATATTTACATTTTTAGCTCTTTACTAGAATCTCTATGTATGATAAGAGAAAAGAGTGAGAGCAGGAGATGCTTAGACAGAAAAAGTGAGTTGAGGCTTGGAGAGAGAGATCATTTGAATAAATCTTCTTCCAGGTTGTCTCAAGTCCATCTCCTATTTACACCTTATCTAAAGTGTAATCTATAACTCTGTCAGTCCACTATCCCTTGTCGATTTCACTACTATTGTCCTACTCGACAAATACTCTACACTTTACTCAACCACGACAATTAATGGGAGCCCGTCCGAGATTCTAGAACCCATCTAGTACGACATTTAATATGTGCTCGATCCGAGGATGAATCTCTCACAAGATTCTATCTTGATTCTTAGAGTTTAGTGTTCTGCAGATTATAGGAATTTCTTTCCCCTAGACATATCGAACTATTTCTTTTGGGTGGAAGTCGGAACAGCGTTTTTTCTCCACAGCAATCATAAATATTTAGTTACATTTATTGTTCATGCTACGCAGGAGACAGCTGGTTAAGGTTGATGGTATCACTGCTGAGTTTTTTGGGTTGACAATCTGACGACTATTGTTGAAAAAGTCAGAAAAAAAAAAAATTTTTTTAAGGGTTAATATTTTTTTCAGCAGTAGCTCTTTAATCTGAGATAAGAAGCTACAGATAGTCAGTTACTAGCTTGCATTTGTACCAAGGGAGGGTGTTCATTCGGATGATAGTAACCAATCCTCTCAATAGCTAAGTTGTAGCCGTGTACATAGCTGTTCCTTTGGAAACAGGCTATAAAAAAACCAGATTAGCATATAAATTTCTACTTTCCGAGAAACAGATTAAATGTTAATTAGGATAGAGTCGCGTTACATGTCAAAATTAGTCACGTGATTTTTATCCAATCGTGAGCTCAGAAAAATTTAGAAGGGACGCGAATTTCCCCAACAGCCTAGTTAGTTGGAAAAGGACGCGTCTAGCTAGTGAGACAAGCAAGTTTGTGCTGATAACGCAGTGGTTTTACTGCATGAAAGTTATTCAAGTTGAAGAATCAGAAATTCCAGGGATGATGGCATGTTCTCTTCAAAGTGCATTTTTGTGTATTTAAATTCTATATTCGAAGTCTGTAAGTAGGAACTAATTACTATACAATTATTGACATGTAGAAATTCAACGATTGTTGCAGATTTAGACAAGAATTTATGGTAAAATGCACAGATGATGAAATTTGCCCTGTATAAGCACCAATTGACAAGTCTGTAGAGAGCAATCATCACCTCTAGCAGGCTAGCTAGTCGTCAAAATCTAATACTCTCGATTTAAACAGCAACCCCCACTACCCTACCCGGCCACACATCTCAACTTGTTGCCTAGTGACCAGTCCTCTATAAAAGAGCAGAAGCGAAGATGGATCAATTAATGGAAAATTTCCAGCAACTTGGGGTAGAACAACAGCAGCAACAGGAAAACAGATTCGCTCAAGCACAACCACTGCAGCCCCAGGACAGACAAAATATGGAAGGACCAACACTAATAGCGCTACGGCAAATTACTGAAACCCTACAGAAAAATGACAACTACGCGAAATTCACACAGGTTAGATCCATTGTTCAGCCGTTTGATGGAAACAAGAAAAAAATTCAGAAGATGGTTGGCCGACATGGAAAAATTTGCGGCACTAGCAGAGGCAACAACGGATGAAGAGAAAAAGAAAATCGCTCTGTTAGGTTCTGATTCGTACGTGACTGATTTTTTAAGAAGGAGGTCCCAGCAGTACCCCACAGAAACCTACGAGTCCCTAAAAAAAAGAGCTCACCCAGAGATATGGGGAAATCATAGACAAAATGCATGCTTGGTCAGTCCTTAGAAGCATGAAACAGGAAAGAGATGAATCGGTACAACTTTTTGGAGATCGATTCCTCAATATGGCAGAAGAGGCGTTTTGCGGAGAAATCCCTACCACACCTGATGTAGAAATACAGTTAGTGGGGATATTTGCCGATGGCCTTAGAGCGGAAAATATCAGAAGGCATCTTATTAGAAAAGACACCAAGACTATTGCTAAAACAATCCAAGCAGCAATACAGGAGGAAAATCTTCACCGAAGGTTCCAACAAAGAGCAGGTAGGGAACCCCGACCAGAATATAGGGACTATAATGAGCATGAGCCTATGGAAGTCGACCATGCCAGGAGGCAATGGACTCGCCCACGACAACGAGATGATAGGCCCCGCAATTATAGACCCCCCACACAGAGGCAAAACGACGTCAATAATGTCAATCCGAACGGATGCTTCACATGCGGTAGGCTCGGACATGGTTACAAGTCCTGTAGAGCAAATTACAATAATGCACCATCCAGAAGAGGAGGTTATCAACCACAACAACCCGCACCACCCCCACGTGATTACACTAGAAATCAGTATACCAGAGGCACACCTCAACCCCTCGTGCGTCAGGGAAACGGCCGCGCCACTCACTAAACAGGACCGTTAGTGAGGGCAACAATCACAGAAAATGGTCTAAAACAAAAGAAACAACACAGAACAGAAATTGTCAAGTGGGTCCATCCAAAAAAATACATTATGAAGAAATGCTGCATGATGGAACTAAAATACATCCGGACCCCAGTTCCTGCATCATGTCTATACAGGGCCAACAATATAGGGCACTGGTAGATACAGGAGCATCCATCAGCCTTATTAGGTTCCAGCTGTTCAAGAGGATCCAACACTTAGTACGATTTCAACCGTCCAAAACACACCTAGCTTCAGTCACGGGACAAAGACTAGATTCAGTTGGGACAGCATGGCTAAAATTTTCCTTAGGCGAAACATATTTTGAACACCCATTTGTCATTACCAAAGGAATGTCTAGAAATCTTATCCTAGGGAGGGATTTTTTTAACAAACACAAAGTTCGAATATACTATGACCTCCAGAAAATCAAAGTCAACAATACATACATAGATCTCCAGGACGATATCCACATAGCGTCTTTGGTAAGGATTACAGCTCCCATAACGGTGGCTCCAAACTCCCTGGTCATAGCAAAAGGCAGAGTAAAAAAATTCTGAGTACATAACACCAGGGCAATCAATTCAAATACAGCCCCTAGCAGAAGAAAGCATTATTGATGACCCATTGTTGCAAATTACAGAGGGAATCGCTGAAGTCTCGAAGTCCAGAGATTTCCCCATCATGATATTGAATATGTCAGGAAAAACTACCACTATAAATAGAGGCACAATTGTAGCACAAGTGGATACGTCAACAATAAGACAGACTAAAACCAATAGAGACCATTCACAAATTGTCTCAACCACTCCCACTGGACATAGTACACGAAATCGCAGTACAAATAACCATGGTACACGAAAGGTAAACAGTTATAAGTCATATGCAGAAAATGGCAGAGATACCAGTCACAGTTATGTTACACCACAGCATACCCCACCCAGACTGCAGAAACAAACCAGTCCATGTATAAGAAGGAGAGAAATAAGGCAGCCACGGTATGAGAATGACTATAATTACTCATTCTTACGCCCCAGCACACCAAGAGAAAAGATGAAGTGCTGTATATCAGAAAGAAGCAGAGAAACAGAAATTGTCTTGCCAGGAGGATATCCGAAGCGACAAGACAGAGATACATGTCCCATGGAGTATCAATATAACTCAAAAACAGGTGGATATGATAAAGTCCCAAAACCAATTGAATGTTCCGAAGAAAAGGAAGAATTCTTATATGACTCCACCACAGGAGGATACTATAGCAGCAAAGTTGGAAACAGAAAGAATGAAAAATTTTCGCCCAGGGAAAGAAGACAGCCCTATAGCACAAACAGAAGAAATACAGTAACGTACGCGGATAAGCGCAGTTACGGCAGAAATAATCAGAAACAATGGCACAATAACGACTACCCCAGAAATAATACTAGAAACGTATATACAGTAAATGCAGTGACAAATGGAAATGCACACAGCACATGGCAGAGAAAACAATACCAAGCACAGCCCAATGAACGGCAAAGAAATACGCAAAAGAAAACCACATACCAAGAGCAGATATTTTCACAAGATGCAAGAAAAATGCCCCAAGATTATGGGAATGAAACGGAGGCATCAAGACAGACCAGAGATATCATAGCAGATCATAAATACAGAGAGAGAATAGCTCAGTTACTTGCAACCCTGAACGCCACAGAAGATAATAAGCCACGTTTGAAAACGTTTGTAGAAAAGCACCAGGATGTATTCGCACTCAATGACATGGAATTAGGCAGAACTAACACTGTCACAATGGACATTCAAACAACCACAGAGGAGCCAATACATATGAAACCCTATCATACGCCCTTGAAAAACAGAGAACTCGTGGAAAGGTCTATAAATGAAATGCTACAGGCAGGAATCATCGAAAGATCCAGATCCCAATGGTCCTCCCCCATCGTTATCGTAACGAAGAAAGATGGGTCCAGTCGCTTTTGCTGCGATTACCGAGCCCTGAACAAAATCACAAAAGTCATTTCCTACCCCCTCCCCAGAATAGACGATCTACTTGCGACGTTAGGAAAGTCTACCTATTTCACCACACTTGATGCAAGGTCAGGCTTTTGGTGCACCCCCATGACACCTGAGGCAAAACAGAAATCCACATTCTGTTCCCATATCGGAAGTTTTTTTTGGAATGTTATGCCATTTGGTCTAAAAGGATCGCCAGCAACATATATGTCACTCATGGATGAAGTGTTAAAGGGTCTACATCCATTTGCCCTGGCATACATAGACGATATCCTGATACATACCGCAGGCACGATGGAAGACCACCTCCGCAAAGTTGAAACAGTTTTTGATAGACTCAGACATCACCAAATAAAGTAATACAGAACCCAATGTCGAAAATTCATGATGATTTGAAACTATATTTTCCTTTTCCCTTATATTTCATAATATGATAGTAACACATTCGTCTGTTGGTTGCTGAATAATTAGATGTTTGAAAATTGATGTATGGCAAGTCAAAGAAGACCTTTGAAAAAAAAAAAAAAATATATATATATATATATATATATATATATATATATATATATATATATATATATATATATATATATATATATATATATATATATATATATATATATATATATATATATATATATATATATATATATATATATATATATATATATATAATAATATTTCTAGGAAAGAGTTCACAAAAAAAAAAAAAATACTGTGTTGACAGAAAAGAAGGAATGATTAGAAATAACTGACTAATGGACAGGATCACCACCAGACGTACGGATATTAAAGACAAACATCACATAGTTTGAAAAAAAAAAAAAAAAAAAAAAAAAAAAAAAAGGAATGTAATATAGAACATTTTTTCTACAGTGACGGACTTAGAACGAATTTATACACTTACCATTTGGAAAATGTCAATAACAAGGAAACATACAAATAAATAAATAAGGATAAGCCATGAGATTTTAATGCTTTTATTGTGAAAAATGATTACTTATAAAAATGATGCTAGTTATATTATCGTCTGATAAATATGCATATTATGTTTAGAGATGTTTTCTACATGTAATAATGAGCAAGTGGCTCATGCACTAAAAAAAAAAAGGAAATGATGAGTACCCATGAAAACATTGGCTATTTTATGAAAGTGGATTGCCATTACCATAGGAATTGGAGATCCTGGACATTACTAAGGATATTGCAGAGTACTTGGAAAATAAAATAAATAAGTACGCCAGGAAGAAAAAAAAAGATTTTTTAAGTCTTGCAGACTTATATATGGAGCAAATAACAGGAACAGAAAAGAGATAACCCCCCCCCCCCCACCCCCCACCATATCTAAGAGAATGTAATCAACTATATTTTTGAATGAAATGTAATAGATTATGATAATGCAGCCAAGTTCTGCAAATAAGATATTTTATTGTTCATTTCCCAGTGTTGCCACTCGTCACATTTTTTGGTGATGACCTTATGATTGCTTTTAGGATTCTGTTGGTCAGTGTGGCCAATTTGTAAATTTGGTTGAAATATGTATTGATGTAAAAGATAGTTTGCAATTTTTTGGAGATGATGTCCATCTATAAGGCCCCTTTATAGACGACAGTCCCATATAGACATAGGAGCCCAGATGTAGGAATTTCGTTAAATTTTCTGAAATATTTTTGGACTTAGAAAAATTTTTGAACTTTAAATTTTTCAGAAAATTTTTTTGAACTTAGAAATTTTTGGGGATGAATTTTTGTTATTGATAGTACTCAAATGTCTCCCTAAGGGATACATTTGCGGAGCCCCGGGATCTATATGTAGCCGTGTACATAGCTGTTCCTTTGGAAACAGGCTATAAAAAAACCAGATTAGCATATAAATTTCTACTTTCCGAGAAACAGATTAAATGTTAATTAGGATAGAGTCGCGTTACATGTCAAAATTAGTCACGTGATTTTTATCCAATCGTGAGCTCAGAAAAATTTAGAAGGGACGCGAATTTCCCCAACAGCCTAGTTAGTTGGAAAAGGACGCGTCTAGCTAGTGAGACAAGCAAGTTTGTGCTGATAACGCAGTGGTTATACTGCCTGAAAGTTATTCAAGTTGAAGAATCAGAAATTCCAGGGATGATGGCATGTTCTCTTCAAAGTGCATTTTTGTGTATTTAAATTCTATATTCGAAGTCTGTAAGTAGGAACTAATTACTATACAATTATTGACATGTAGAAATTCAACGATTGTTGCAGATTTAGAAAAGAATTTATGGCTGCAAGTTGCACCTATGAGTAAAATGCAGAGATGATGAAATTTGTCCTGTATAAGCACCAATTGACAAATTGCAGAACATGAGCATATAACGTAACCCATTGAGAACAATGCATTAATCTGTTCGAAGTAGAACAGCGTATACGTAATTGGATCAACGCAAACTGGTATTTGGAAAGAAAAAGTAGACAGGAGTTGAATAAGCCTGATTTATACAAGTGTCGATTCCCCATGCTAGATCATTGAGAGCGACTTGCATTTTATATTATGAATGAAAAATGCATGTTTGTAACTTCACGTCATCATGTACATATTATGATTATTAAACAAAACGTTGACATCAAAAAGAGGTCGTAAATTGATTGCTAAGCCTTAACCATGAATGGAAGGAGGGAATGTCTGTTGAGAAACTTATAAATTCTTACTAACTGCTCACAAACTACAACACCTTAGAGGATTATCCCCGAACCTGGTTGAGTCCTGTAAGTCTGTAGAGAGCAATCATCACCTCTAGCAGGCTAGCTAGTCGTCAAAATCTAATACTCTCGATTTAAACAGCAACCCCCACTACCCTACCCGGCCACAAAGTACTGACAGAAGTTGGAAACGAATTTGGATTATGATTATAGGATGTTCAATGACATGTAATGAACGTCTATGGAAAAGATAAATTACTGTCATTTAGTCCATGTTTCACGCACTTTAAAAAAGGGGGCAACTTGTCACGTAGACAGCGACTTAATTTATTTTTCCATCTCGTCTCAATGTTATTACTCTTTAATGTTCTGTTTTCCTTGACATTTTGTTTCTCTTTGCTTTGCTACCTGTGTGGCCCAATTGTTTTCTCCTTCTCAAACCCCACCCGAGGTTGTTTACGTTCGAGCCTGCAGCGGTCAGCGAACGATAATGTTACGTCAGCACACCTGGCCTGATCAGAAGAACGTCTGTTACGCTTAAAGTGTTAGCCACGAGCGGCTAGTACCCTTTGAGGCCTGGGTAACGAGTTTGATCTGTTTCAGGGGGAGATAACAATCGCGGTCAGTTTGTGGGTTGTTTGCCCTTAGATGAGCAAAGAGCACATAATATTATGATTGTCTCTCTGGGGGAATTTTCGCAAAATTGTTGCTTCTGAAACCTTTGTCTTACCCGGTATTACGCATTACGCCGATACATCTGTAGAATCAGGCTATGCAGGTGTCCCGGGTAGAATGGTTTGTAAGCTATAAGATTTGAAATTTTACTACGTCAAACACACTCGTAGAAGATTCCTGGCCCGAGATGGACCATCATGAGAATTAGGCAGACTTTAAAAGAACTAAAATGTTAAGGCCTTTCTCTAGTCATTTTCGGAGTGAGTTGACATATCTTATAATATGATATATTCATGTTACAGAGTTTTATATATATATATCTGATAGGAATGTGAGGACTTCTCCCAGTAATTTACTTCAGTGATAGTGTTGTGCCGTATTCAGCCTTAATTAAGTGGTGTTTAAGGGGGAACACCCATCCAGAAATGGGTTATCTTTTTAAAAAATTAACAGGAAAATAACTAAGAAACTTGTTGACATAAAATTTGGCCACATGTTACAAGAGATATTATATTTTATGATAAACAAAGTTTACTTTATAAATTTTAATGTTTTATGTGAAAATAATTAATTAACATGAAGTGATGCAAAAAAAGAAAGGAAAACCCCCAGTGCACCTGGGAATGAATTTCACTCACATAAAAGGTGCAAAGAATGCCAAACCAGCAGATGATGTGCTTAACATCCCTACCTATGGCGTGAACCACCCAAAAATGTCTACCCCAATGAGTTTTGTAGATATGGCTCTTGCAATATGACCCTTTTAAATAGCACAAATTTAGAACTTTGTATAGCAATATCTCTGTTTCTATACCATGTAAGAAAAAACTGGAGGTTCATGCCATAAAGGATAACATGGGCTATAAGTGTGCAAAATTTGAAAGCTATAGCTTTAAAATTGTAGAAAATATCACCGGAACTGTGAATCGCAAGCCCTGTTTTCGTTAAAGTTTAGTTTTTAAAATGTTAAAACACTTATCTGATTCTCTTTGAACATTGATAACTCATAAACTATTACAGATAAACACATAATTCAAAAAGAATATCAAAGTAAAAAGGCTTATAAATATTTAAAACACAATTATTATATGAAAATCAAAAATAACCTTTTTTGTCTTTTTCTGGGTGTATATGCCCCCTTAAGCTGTTTTTGGTTTATAATGAGTTAAATGATAGACTTACAAAAACAAACACTCACTAGGCGTAGAATAAGTCCACAGATGCTTATCATGGGTTAAGAATAGGCATTAACTGTCATTTCTGTAAGATAACGTCAGAGGTGGATTATTCACTTAAACACTGAATTATAGGAGATAGTCGCTTATTCCTTGTGGATAGATATTTTTAGTGGCTGGGGAGAATCATTTTATGCTTACTTGTGTAGCTAGACTCTAGCCATAACTTTCACAGGAGCAGCCACCAGCCATAGAAAACATTTTACCTTATGACTCAGTCACAACTGTATTATAGCAAGAACATTGCATTTTCTTTGTACTCATTTTGTGGAATATTAATATATTTCCTCAAGGGGACATACGATTTATTTGTGTAATGTCACATGCTGTAATCTGCTTATGTAAATTCATTTAATGTTGTAAGATGAATAACATAACCATTCAGCTGTATGTTTATTTTGGAGAAGAGAAGTAGATTTTGCTGTTAGAACATGTTACTGACAGGTACATGGATGTACAATAGATATTAAGCCTATGCGGGCGCGTGTTGATAATTGATATTTTTAAGGAACAGGAGACATGGTTAAAGACAGCCCTAAACTATCATAGCAATAACTACAATAAATTTAATCCCATAGTGGAGCGAAACTTTCTGTATAAAGTTAGTGTGATTTATTATTTGCTTGATGTAAAAGGGTGTCTCTTTTTGGTCTCAGTTTCAGGGGATACCGAATTGCTAGTCTAGTTTCCAGTCAGACGAAGAATGTCACCGTCTCTTCGTTCTAGAGGGATTCTGAGGATATCTAGCCCCACGAGTGTCACAGCCATACCTGAAACAACAACCCTTTGTCAACGCCATTTCCCTCTCACGGGAGTTCAGCTCACGCATTGTGAAATGAGCCAACGCAACAATCTGAAAACGTCTATTGCAGTAGTAGTTCTCTACTCGCCTATTGGATTACCAGTCAGGGCATTGCGGCTTCCAAAATCTCAAAACAGCCCAGCATGCCTATAGCAGAATTCAATTCACCAGTCTCTGTATGCCTAAACGGGGCACTCCGCCAAACCACAGTCAAGCCAGCCTAAAACCGGATTTAAAGCCAATTCTAGCGCCGTATAAGAGCGCCTTGGGATCAGTTGTCCTCAAGTGACTTCGTCCTATGGTTATTTCTGGATTATGTAGAACCTCGCACTTAGGAGCAGCCAGCCAAAGATAGACAGGGTTCCAGCCCACTCACGCGATAAGAGGTCACCAAGGTCAGCACCAACAAGGGAAGGTATGCAGTTTATCCTATCGCTTTGAAGGACATCTGCACGTAAGACTCTTTCCTGGAGCTAGTACAATTGGGTCCCACTAAAGCGGACAGGCTGCCGTTCAGTTTGTTTATTTGGTCAGCAGGAGATAAACAGCGACTTCCAGCCCACCTCGCGCCAGTAGGGGGGAGTCACCAATGATAGTACCAACAAGGACAGTTTTGTAGGCTTAGTCCCTCACGAAGGATCTACATATAAGACACTGTCTGGACTATTTCATCTGGTCCCCGAAAGCGGAAGGACTGACACGCAGTTTATTCATTTTGGTAAACAGGAGGTAAATAGAGTCTTCCAGCCCAACTCGCGCCAGAAGGGGAGAGTCACCAACGTTTAGTACCAACAAGGACAGTTTTGTAGGCTTAGTCCCTCACGAAGGATCTACATATAAGACACTGTCTGGACTATTTCATCTGGTCCCCGAAAACGGAAGGACTGCCACTCGATTATTTATCTCTCTGTGATCTACAGGTTCATGTCGGTGGTCTGTATGTGTGTTTGTTAGTGTATTTTGCGTATTTGATGACTATTGATGATTTGATGACTATTGATGATTATTGAGATTGCTGATGATTTTTTGATGTCATTTATGATGTTATGATGAGATGCATTATTTTCATGCTTGTCTTCATTTAATAAAGTTTACTCATTTATTAACGCGCTGTTCCCGACCCTTTCATCCATATTTACATTTTTAGCTCTTTACTAGAATCTCTATGTATGATAAGAGAAAAGAGTGAGAGCAGGAGATGCTTAGACAGAAAAAGTAAGTTGAGGCTTGGAGACAGAGATCATTTGAATAAATCTTCTTCCAGGTTGTCTCAAGTTCATCTCCTATTTACACCTTATCTAAAGTGTAATCTATAACTCTGTCAGTCCACTATCCCTTGTCGATGTCACTACTATTGTCCTACTCGACAAATACTCTACACTTTACTCAACCACGACAATATATATATATATATATATATATATATATATATATATATATATATATATATATATATATATATATATATATATATATATATATATATATATATATATAAGTGTATATTGGCTGTGGTGGATAGACTCATTATTATAGGAGGTTCCTACTGACATGGTGCCCGAGGGTTCCTAAATTGTAGTTACAAATATGCTCACATCTACTGAGCTGGTAATATGCTTCACTTTTTTAGATGGACAGGATGCTTGTCACAAAGTTTTTCCGATAATTAACTCTGGAGGGTTGATTCTGATTGCCAAGATAAGAAGGGTGGTTCACATGTGCCTGTACCGGGTGAAATAGAGGTAGAAGAGCAGGATGGTGATTTTGGAAGCCGGGAATGAGTTCTCGAAAACAGCTCCAGTGAATCAATATCCCTTGACACTTTATTCCCTACTCAGCCATCTCCCGTCTCGTATGGCTCACGAGCTCCCACCTTCGCTAACACAAAAAATATTAGAGGAAGGTAAAATAGCTTTCACACTCCCCTTTACAATCTCGCTAATGATGCGACAACGTGTGTTTTTATAAAGAACACACACTCTATGAGGTTTATTAACTTATAGGCTATATACACAACATTATAAATGTAGATATGTTTTCTACCTGATAAAGATGCATCCATGCTCAAGTATATAAAACATTTAAGACACAAAATGTGTGGTTAACTCAAATAGTAGAGTGGATAAAATACAATAGCTAATTGACTATACTGTAGTGTATGCATAAAGGCATGTTTGGAGTCATTCTTATATGACCACCAGCTAAGCGCAATGCAATAGTACATAGATGTGGATGTAAACCTATGTCTGTGAGGCTAATCACACCGTCTTGGACTCTCAAAATGCCACACACACTTCCAGGGATTCTATCTGTGATAAAACATGTTGAGAACCTAGCATTGCACACTAAGCTTGGAGGAGTCTCCTGTGACCCAGACGTAACTCTAGCTTTTACCCGGTTTTTAGCTAGCAAAACGTACATACGGGTAGCGGAACACATAAAACAGGACATTATGAGGATTTCAATATGGACACTCATTATGAGGCAGCTGAGAAGTGGCCTTTTGTAGGACGTGACAATCCTTGGGAGAGCTTACAAAAAGATCACTAGTAATCTTCAGACTTGCATAGGCTACAACAGATTGGGACACCACCTATTCAACAAGCTAAAGATAGGAACTATTGGTGAGTTTAACTCTGGCACCGATAAAATTAATATTGAACATATACTACAAAGATGCCCAACACATGAGGAACAGAGAAAGCGCATATTCTCATCGCCAGGACCATTCCTGGACTCGAACTCGACGAAGATAACTATAGCGTCAAGCTGACCACTGATGTCTTTGAACATGCTCAAGTTGACATCTGAAAATGTGCGACAAACAGAAAGAACGCTGAATGAGCATGAACGGATGAAGTCTAAAAAACTGAAACTTGAATGACCATTCTCATAAAAAAATCTAAGCAAGTACTATACTTTAGTGAACAATTACTCCCACTCATGTTGCTGAAGAAATGACAGTTTACATAATAAAAACACTACTTCGAATAATGAAACAACGTACAAGATTCCATATTGAAGGAAGCATAGAAAAACTCTAGCAACGAATGCGTGAGAAAAGTAAAACTTGAAGTCATTGATATACACACCAGTGAGAGTATTATAATCTACATTGATATATACACCAGTGAAAGTATTATAATCTACACTGATATATACACCAGTGAAAGTATTATAATTTACAATGATATACACCAGTGAAAGTATTATAATCTACATTAATATATACACCAGTGAAAGTATTATAATTTACATTGATATACACACCAGTGACAGTATTAAAATCTACATTGATATACACACCAGTGATGGTATTATAATCTACATTGATATATACACCATTGAAAGTATTATAAACTACATTGATATACACACCAGTGAAAGTTTTAAAATCTACATTAATATACACACCAGTGAAAGTATTATAATCTACATTGATATACACACCAGTTAAAATATTATAATCTACATTGATATACACACCAGTGAAAGTATTATAATCTACATTGATATACACACCAGTTAAAGTATTATAATCTACATTGATATACACACCAGTGAGAGTATTATAATCTACATTGATGTATACACCAGTGAAAGTATTGTAATCTACTTTGATATACACACCAGTGAAAGTATTATAATCTACCTTGATATACACACCAGTGAAAGTATTATAATCTACATTGATATACACACCAGTGAAAGTATTATAATGTACATTGATATACACACCAGTGAAAGTATTATAATCTACATTGATATACACACCAGTGAAAGTATTATAATCTACATTGATATACACATCAGTGAAAATATTATAATCTACATTGATATACACACCAGTGAAAGTATTATTGATATACACACCAGTGAAAGTATTATAATCTACTTTGATATTCACACCAGTGAAAGTATTATAATCTACATTGATATACACACCAGTGAAAGTATTAAAATCTACATTGATATACACACCAGTGAAAGTATTATAATCTACTTTGATATACACACCAGTGAAAGTATTATAATCTACTTTGATATACACACCAGTGAAAGTATTATAATCTACATTGATATACACACCAGTGAAAATATTATAATCTACATTGATATACACACCAGTGAAATTATTATAATCTACTTTGATATAAACACCAGTGAAAGTATTATAATCTACACTGATATACACACCAGTGAAAGTATTATAATCTACATTGATATACACACCAGTGAAAGTATTATAATCTACATTGATATACACACCAGTGAAATTATTATAATCTACATTGATATACACACCAGTGAAAGTATTATAATCTACATTGATATACACACCAGTGAAAGTATTATAATCTACATTGATATACACACCAGAGAAAGTATTATAATCTACATTGATATATACACCAGTGAAAGTATTATAATTTACAATGATATACACCAGTGAAAGTATTATAATCTACATTAATATATACACCAGTGAAAGTATTATAATTTACATTGATATACACACCAGTGACAGTATTAAAATCTACATTGATATACACACCAGTGATGGTATTATAATCTACATTGATATATACACCATTGAAAGTATTATAAACTACATTGATATACACACCAGTGAAAGTTTTAAAATCTACATTAATATACACACCAGTGAAAGTATTATAATCTACATTGATATACACACCAGTTAAAATATTATAATCTACATTGATATACACACCAGTGAAAGTATTATAATCTACATTGATATACACACCAGTTAAAGTATTATAATCTACATTGATATACACACCAGTGAGAGTATTATAATCTACATTGATGTATACACCAGTGAAAGTATTGTAATCTACTTTGATATACACACCAGTGAAAGTATTATAATCTACCTTGATATACACACCAGTGAAAGTATTATAATCTACATTGATATACACACCAGTGAAAGTATTATAATGTACATTGATATACACACCAGTGAAAGTATTATAATCTACATTGATATACACATCAGTGAAAATATTATAATCTACATTGATATACACACCAGTGAAAGTATTATAATCTACTTTGATATTCACACCAGTGAAAGTATTATAATCTACATTGATATACACACCAGTGAAAGTATTAAAATCTACATTGATATACACACCAGTGAAAGTATTATAATCTACTTTGATATACACACCAGTGAAAGTATTATAATCTACTTGATATACACACCAGTGAAAGTATTATAATCTACATTGATATACACACCAGTGAAAATATTATAATCTACATTGATATACACACCAGTGAAATTATTATAATCTACTTTGATATAAACACCAGTGAAAGTATTATAATCTACACTGATATACACACCAGTGAAAGTATTATAATCTACATTGATATACACACCAGTGAAAGTATTATAATCTACATTGATATACACACCAGTGAAATTATTATAATCTACATTGATATACACACCAGTGAAAGTATTATAATCTACATTGATATACACACCAGTGAAAGTATTATAATCTACATTGATATACACACCAGAGAAAGTATTATAATCTACATTGATATACACACCAGAGAAAGTATTATAATCTACATTGATATACACACTAGTGAAAGTATTATAATCTACATTGATATACACACCAGTGAATGTATTATAATCTACATTGAGATACACACCAGTGAAAGTATGAAAATCTACATTGATATACACACCAGTGAAAGTATTATAATCTACATTGATATACACATCAGTGAAAGTATTATAATCTACATTGATATACACCAGTAAAATTATTATAATCTACTTTGATATACTTACTACTTACTTACTTACTTAGTCGTTCCCCTTCTACCGTGAGGTGTAGAGGTTTGGAAGAGAGAGCGCCAGACCATTCTATCAGCTGTCTTCTTCCTGGCCTGGTTCCATTCTAGTCCTCGGTCCTTCAAAGATTGTCTAATGTTGTCCTCCCAGCGGACTCTGGGTCGTCCTGGAGGTATGGATCCCTGGCTCTTTGTTTCCCATGCTTGTCGTGGTAGCCGATCTTCTCCCATTCTGCAGACATGGCCAAACCATCTTAGTTGGGACTGTTCTATTTGGGTCTGCAGCGGATGGGATTTTTAGGCCTTGACGGATCGTCTGGTTGCGGACCATGTCTCTTCTTGTTACTTCAACCACTTTCCTCAGATACCTCATTTCTGAGGTTTGGATCTGGCTTTTGTGGGTTGTAGTCATTGCCCACGACTCGCATCCATATGTCAAGACTGGGACATAGGTGGAGCGGTATACAGCCATCTTCGTTTTCTTACCAACCTCTTTCTTGCTGAGGAATCCACGATTTATGGCCTGAAAAAGTCTCCCAGCCGCTGCTTTTCGAGTGGCCAACTCTTCTTTGATGCCTCCCTTTTGGTCTATAATAGCTCCGAGATATTTAAAGTGGTCGACCTGCTCCAGGACCTGTTCTCCCAACTTAATCTGATGTTTTCTTTCTTCTCGTGATATCACCGTGGATTTTGTTTTAGAGCTGCTTATGACCATCCCTCTCTTCTCCAGCTCTTCCTTCCAGACTTGCAGGTTGGATTGGAGATGTGCCTCTGATTTAGCAATCAGGGCAACATCATCAGCAAATGCCAGCTCCAAAATATAGACCTGTCTCATCTTCCAGTACCCCACTGAATACTTTCTTGTTCTCTCCTTACATGCCTTGATGACATCGTCCATAAGGAGTATGAAGAGGTAAGGTGATAGGATATCACCTTGTCTTACACCAGTGGTGGTCCTGAACTCTTCTGACTTATGGTTTGCTGTCCTCACATAATTTCTGCAAGACTTGTAGAAGCTCTGTATAGCATGAATCAGAGATGCTGGAATATTCTTCCTTGCCAAACAGTCCCAAAGTTTGCTCCAGGGGACCCTGTCAAACGCCTTTTCCAGATCTATGAAACAAAGATGGATCTCACTCTTATACTCAAGGGCCTTTTCACTCAGCTGTCTGAGTGTGAAGATTAGGTCTTGAGTACTTCGGTTTGCTCGGAATCCGCACTGGACCTCATCCAATTGTGGCTCAGCTAGGCGTCGGAGTCTCTGCTCTAGGATTCTAGAGTAGATTTTACCAGGGACACTGAGAAGGGATATGCCTCTATGGTTTCCACATTGTCGATTGTCACCCTTTTTGAAAATTGGTGTTATGATGGCAATCTTCCAATCCTTTGGTATGGTCTTGTTGCAAAATGCTGCCTGTAGGACCTTTAAGAGTAATAGGTCGCCTGATGCTCCCATGTACTTAACCATTTCTGGTGTTATACCATCATGCCCTGCTGCTTTGCCCATCTTGATTTTCTCTAGTGCTGCCCTCAGTTCTTCCATCTTTATGTCATCTTCACCATCATTGGTTTCCTCTTCTGTGTCAGTGGTTATCATTTTTGATGCTTCATCATGCTCACCATCCAGGAGTTCTGAGAAATATTCTTTCCATCTTTCCATTACTTCCTTCGGGGCAGTAAGCAATTTGCCTTGCTTGTCCTTTATAAATTTGAGAGGGCATTGTTTTTCTTTCCTCATGTTCTTTAGGGTCTTATAGAACAATTTCTGGTTTTCTTGTGCATCTTTTTCTAGCTTTTCTCCAAATTCTTCCCAGGACTTCTGTTTTGCTGCTAGCACTTTGTTTTTTGCTTCTGTTCTGAGTGTCACTTATTCTCTATATTTTTCCATTTGTCCTGTTGTGTTTTTAGCTCCTAAGTATTGTTTCCATGCCATTTTCTTCTCTCTTATTTTCTCTTTGACTTCCTCTGTCCACCAAGGTGTCCTCTTTCTCTGGTTCCCAAGTCGGACTTCACCGCATGCTTCTGCTGCAGCTGTCTTTATGATATCCTTGAATTTATTCCAGAGGGTTTCCAAGTCATCAGGTCGTTCTTCTGTGTTGCTCACTGCTGTAGCAATAAGCCCCTGATATCTGGTCTTAATTTCTGGCTCTCTCAGCTTGTAGGTCCTAATGCTCATTTCTCCTGCTCGTTTACTTGGTTTCTTGCGTGATGTTGGGCAGTTCCTAGGCTGAGCAACTCTTTCAGTTGTTCGTTTGATTGTTAGCACGTAGTGATCACTTCCAATCTCTGGCCCCCTCCAGACTCTTGCATCTCGGACATATCTGAATGAGCTTCTCCGAACAATGGCATAGTCGATCACTGACATCTCATTCTTGGTTGGTTCACATCTAGTGTATGCATGTATGCGCTTATGGGAGAACTTTGTGTTTGTAATGATCAGATTCTGCTCACTGCAGAATCTAAGGAGTCGCTTTCCATTGTCATTGAGAGTATCTTCTCCATATCTTCCGATAACTCCACCCCATCTAGCATGGTCATTTCCAACTCTGGCATTAAAATCTCCGAGCATAATAACTTCATCTAGGTAGTCATCCACTGTCCTTTGAAGCAGCTCGAAGAATTCCTCCTTGACCTCTGCTCTCTCATCCTCATTTGGCCCATACACTATGACCAGGTTGACTATGGTTTCTCCTTCTTTTAGTTTTACAACCATAATGCGCTCCGAGACAAAGTTCCATCCCTTGATACTATCTTTTTGATTTTGGGCCACAATGCAACCCACGCCCCCTTTAGCTCTTTCAGATATGGGTACACCACTGTAGAGCAACGTGTTGCCATCGAGATCCATGACTCCTTGTCCTTTTTTCTTCGTTTCCGTTATAGCCAGGATTTCTAGTTTTGCTTTCCTCATCTCTTCCACCAGCTCCTCTTCCTTCCCATTTATACTTCTTGTGTTCCAAGTTCCATAAGTCGTAGTCCGTAGTCCGTTCCAGTTCGTCGCCCTTAGAATCAGTCCGGTTTTCTCTCTTGTAGTTCGCGTAATCATGATTTAAAGCAAACAGGTGATTGGCCTGTTGTGCCTTTGAATGGTGGAGGGGCTGCCTCCTTACGGCCTCCATGCAGGCCGCCCTCCTCCTTTTTCATCCGGGCTTGGGACCGGCATTGGCGGAGTTTACTTTGATATACACACCAGTGAAAGTATTATAATGTACATTGATATACACACCAGTGAAAGTATTATAATCTACATTGATATACACACCATTGAAAGTATTATAATCTACATTGATATACACACCAGCGAGAGTATTATAATCTACATTGATGTATACACCAGTGAGAGTATTATAATCTACATTGATATACACACCAGTGAAAGTATTATAATCTACATTGATATACACACCAGTGAGAGTATTATAATCTACATTGATATACACACCAGTGAAAGTATTATAATCTACATTGATATACACACCAGTGAGAGTATTATAATCTACATTGATGTATACACCAGTGAGAGTATTATAATCTACATTGATATAAACATCAGTGAAAGTATTATAATCTACATTGATATACACACCAGTGACAGTATTATAATCTACATTGATATACATAACAGTGACAGTATTATAATCTACATTGATATACACACCAGTGAGAGTATTATAATCTACATTGATATACACACCAGTGAGAGTATTATAATCTACATTGATATACATACCAGTGACAGTATTATAATCTACATTGATATACACACCATTTAAAATATTATAATCTACAACGATATACACACCAGTGAAAGTATTATAATCTACATTGATATACACACCAGTGAAAGTATTATAATCTACCTTAATCTACACACAAGTGAAAGTATTATAATCTACATTGATATACACACCAGTGAAAGTATTATAATTTACCTTGATATACACACCAGTGAAAGTATTATAATCTACATTGACATACACACCAGTGAAAGTATTATAATCTACATTGATATACACACCAGTGAAAATATTATAATCTACATTGATATACACACCAGTGAAAGTATTATAATCTACACTGATATGCACAGCAGTGAAAGTATTAAAATCTACATTGATATGCACACCAGTGAAATTATTATAATCTACATTGATATACACACCAGTGAACATATTATAATCTACATTGATATACACACCAGTGAAAGCATTATAATCTACATTGATATACACAACAGTGAAAGTATTTTTTTTTTTTTTTTTTTTTTTTTTTTTGTACGCCCGCTAATACTCGAGGCGAAATCTCAGGTTATTATTATTTATGTCTAACCTGACATTGATTTTACGTGAGTATCCCTTTATTTCTTGTACAGAGACAGGTGTCCCTCGCCATTCAGGCAAATACTCTCCGATTTCGGAGGTACCCATTGCAGCTGGGTCGGCTCAGGAGCCGCCAGTCCCTGGTCGACGACACTCCTTCAAATGTACTCGCCAGGTCTCGAGTTAATCCAGTCCAAATCCCGGTCGACGAAAAATCCTCAAATGCCGTCGCCCGGGTTTGATCCTGTATCACCCGGTCGCCAGAGCGGTGTTGTAACCACTACGCTAGCGCGGCTCCCTGAAAGTATTATAACCTACATTGATATACACACCAGTAAAAATATTATAATCTACATTGATATACACACCAGTGATGGTATTATAATCTACATTGATATACACAGCAGTGACAGTATTATAATCTACCTTGATATACACATCAGTGAAAGTATTATAATCTACATTGATATACACACCAGTGAGAGTATTATAATCTACATTGATGTATACACCAGTGAGAGTATTATAATCTACATTGATATAAACACCAGTGAAAGTATTATAATCTACATTGATATACACACCAGTGACAGTATTATAATCTACATAATATACACACCAGTGACAGTATTATAATCTACATTGATATACACACCAGTGAGAGTATTATAATCTACATTGATATACACACCAGTGAAAGTATTATAATCTACATTGATATACACACCAGTGAAAGTATTATAACCTACATTGATATACACACCAGTAAAAATATTATAATCTACATTGATATACACACCAGTGACGGTATTATAATCTACCTTTATATACACACCAGTGAAAGTATTATAATCTACATTGATATAC
This sequence comes from Oreohelix idahoensis, assembly GCA_024509875.1. NCBI lineage: Eukaryota > Metazoa > Mollusca > Gastropoda > Stylommatophora > Oreohelicidae > Oreohelix > Oreohelix idahoensis. The sequence goes on from JAMPIV010010395.1 coordinate 336,724, forward strand.
ACACCAGTGAAAGTATTATAATCTACATTGATATACACACCAGTGAAAGTATTATAATCTACATTGATATACACACCAGTGAAAGTATTATAATCTACATTGATATACACACCAGTGAAAGTATTATAATCTACATTGATATACACAGCAGTGAATGTATTATAATCTACATTGATGTACACACCAGTGAAAGTATTATAATCTACATTGATATACACGCCAGTGAAATTATTATAATCTACATTTATATACACACCAGTGAAAGTATTATAATCTACATTGATATACACACCAGTGAAAGTATTATAATCTACCTTGATATACACACCAGTAAAAGTATTATAATCTACTTTGGTATACACACCAGTGAAAGTATGATAATCTACATTGATATACACACCAGTGAAAGTATTGTAATCTACATTGATATACACACCAGTGAAAGTATTATAATCTACATTGATATACACACCAGTGAAAGTATTATAATCTACATTGATATACACACCAGTGAAATTATTATAATCTACTTTGATATACACACCAGTGAAAGTATTATAATCTACATTGATATACACACCAGTGAAAGTATTATTATCTACATTGATAACACACCAGTGAAAGTATTATAATCTACATTTATATACACACCAGTGAAAGTATTATAATCTACATTGATATACACAAAAGTGAAAGTATTATAATCTACATTGATATACACACCAGTGAAAGTATTATAATCTATATTGATATACACACCAGTGAAATTATTATAATCTACATTGATATACACACCAGTGAAAGTATTATAATCTACATTGATATAGACACCATTGAAAGTATTATAATCTGCATTGACATTATCATAACCCTTCAGCTCCTCAAGGAGGATACGCCTTAGACAATGTTTACCAAGGCCTCGTCATCAGGGGTTAAGGTCTTTCCAAGCATTCTCCTTTCATTTTGGTCTCCAGTTTTCTATTACATAAGTGTTTTTTTTCTCATCACCTACGTCATTACTCTGGAAATTCCAGGAAACTGACTGCCTCGTAAGGGCTAAACAGATTTCGTCACCAGTATGGTACCAGGTCACGAAAGGGAAGCAACGAACATTAACAATGTTTCTTCTTCTTCTTTGATCCTTAGCCGCCGACCGTCAAAGCAGGCAGTGGCCATCACGCCTAGTGGCGTCTTGTAGGGCAACAACAAATTGATTCCACTTTGCTCGGTCGGTGGCCATCCTTCGTACAGTGCCCCAACTCTGGTTCATTCTTTGCATCTCAGCCTCCACAGTCCTCCGCCAGGTTGTTTTTGGTCGGCCTCTCTTTCGTTTTCCTTCAGGGGTCCAAAGCATAGCTGTTCTTGTGATGGCATCGGGGTCTCTTCTGAGGACATGACCAACCCAGTTCCAGCGTCTGCCAGCTATGATGGTGTGCATGTCCTCTTGCTTGCTACGAGTAAGCAGATCTTGGTTAGTGATGGTATTCGGCCAAAAGATTCGGTGAATTTTTCTTAGGCATGTTGTGTGAAAAGAGGACAATTTCGACATTTCCTTCTCTGTAACTCTCCAGCATTCCGCACCATAGAGAAGCACAGGAAGCACACAGCTCTGATATAATCTTAATTTTGTGCTTGTGCTGTATTGGGAGGACTTCCAGATGTTGTTTAGGCTAAAGAAGGCTGTTCTTGCCTTATTCATTCTGATGTTGATGTCTTTGCCTGCCCCGCCGTCTGGTGTTACTATGCTTCCTAGGTATGTGAAGGTATCTGTCTGTACCAATTGCTTATTCCTTACTGATATGGGCTCAGGGTTGCTCACATTGAGCGTTATGACCTCAGACTTCTTTAAATTGATGTTCAAGCCCACCTGCTGGCTAAACTTGTTAAGTCTATCCGTTTTTTCCTGGATGTGTTGATGTGAATGTGCTAGTAGTGCAATGTCATCTGCATATTCCAGATCTTCCAATGTAGAAAATGTTGTCCATCTTATTCCTCTTGGACTGCCCTCTGTTGTCTGGCGCATCACCCAGTCTATGACTGTTAAAAATAGAGTGGTAGACAAGGGGCATCCCTGTCGTACTCCTGTCTTCACCTCAAAGGTTAGGTTGCTCTGCCCAACACTACACGTAAAGTTGGCATAGAGGCTTTTTATAATTGACACTATGCAGCTTGGAATTCCATAAGCCCTCAGTATTTTCCATAAACTGTCCCTATGTATGCTGTCAAAAGCCTTTTCAAAATCAACGAAATTAATGTAAAGCTGTCTTTGCCATTCTGAGCACTGCTCTATAATGTTCCTGAGAGTGAATATATGATCTACACATCTTCTATTCTTTCTAAATCCTGCTTGTTCCTTCCTCAGTTTGTGGTCTACTGCCTTTGAAATTCTCTGTGTAATTATCCTGCCTAGTATTTTGCTGGGAACTGAGAGAAGAGTGATTCCTCTCCAATTATTGCAGTCTGCAAGATCTCCCTTCTTGGGCAACTTGACAATTATTCCTTTGTTCCACTCTGATGGTGTTGTCCCCGTTTTCCAGACTTGTGCAAATAGTGGTTCTAATAGTTCTGCTGCTAGCTCAGGGTCTGTCTTAAATAGCTCTGCATTTAAGTTATCATGGCCCGGAGCTTTGCCGTTCTTTAACCCTTTGATTGCTGTGATGATTTCTTCTTTTCGTGGAATGTCTGTATTCACATCTAGATCGTTTTCAGCTTCAGGAACATTCAGCTGTGTCTCTGGTGGTTCCTTGTTCAGAGTTTCTCTGAAGTGCTCTGCCCATCTTGTTTCCTGTCCCTCTGCTGTCGTGATGAGATTACCGTGCTTATCTCTTACTAATGTAATATTGTTTGCACCTCGTTTTCCGCTGATGAATTTAGTTATTTTTTATACTGTGCTTTGTTCATTTCTCAGTGCTGCCTCCTCTGCCTGTCTTGCAAGATCGTCTAGGAAATTCCTTTTGTTGGCTCGGGTTTGGCGTTTAACTTCCTTGTCCAGCTGACTGTACTGTTCGCTATATAGTTGCTTTAACCTGGGGGACTTCGCTTCTGTTTTCTTTCTTTTCATTTCCTTTCTCGTCGTTATGGTGTTTAATGTTTCTGGTGTTATCCAGTCTTGCTTCTTCCTTTCCTGGAATCCCAAGCATGATTTGCTGCTTTCTTTGTATATTGTTGAAATGGTGTTGTAATTCTGGTCTATATCATCAGTCAATGTCTTTTCCTGACTTTTGGCAAATTGATATCGTTTCTTTATGTCGGCCGCAAAAGCTTTTCTGGTAAGGGAGTCCTTCAATTTGCTGATGTCAAACCTTTTCTGTGTAGTTACAGTTGGTGCAGCCCTTCTTAGTTTCACTTTCAGTTTTGCTACTACTAAATGGTGATCACTTCCCACATCTGCACCTCTTCTTACCTTCACATCTTGTAATGCATGTCTTCATCTACCGTTAACCATGATGTGGTCTATCTGGTTTCTGTCCCGACCATTTGGTGATTCCCATGTTAATTTGTGAATTTCTTTATGTGGGAAGAGTGTTCCTCCAATGACCAGGTTGTTAATGCTACAGAAACTTATTAGTTTATCCCCATTTTCATTTGCTGTTCCGCATCCGCATTTCCCCATTGTTCTTTCATTATATGTATTGTGTGTACCAACTTTCGCATTGAGGTCTCCCATTACTATAACAAGATCATATCTAGGTGTATCTTCCATTTCTTTCTGCAGTTGTTGATAGAATTCATCCTTGACCTCCTCATCGCTATCATTCGTTGGTGCGTAGCATTGTATTATTGTAGTGTTGGTGAATCTCCCTCTCAGTCTTAATCTTATCAGTCTGTTGTTGATGGGTTTCCATTCCAGTAATGTCCTTTCTATTCCTTTCTGTAGAATAATGGCCACGCCTTCATTGTGCTGTCCATCCTCTCTTCCAGAGTAAAGTACTGTTTCTCCTGTTGCTGTTTTAACTTTTCCTGCCCCTGTCCATCTGCTCTCGCTTATCCCTAGAATGTGTAACCTATAGTTTCTCATTTCTGCCGTGACCTGTCTTAGTTTACCTGTCTCGTACATTGTCCTGACATTCCAAAAACCTATTCTTGTATCCTGTTTTGCGGTCAGGACATCCGTTTTCATGTCAGTGGCTTCCTTTCGGCTTTCACCACTGACAGTCATACGAGCCACAGACTCCGAATGTCCATCCCGCAGCAAAGTTTTTCCATTTATTGTTGTTTCCGTAGCGTGCGATTTTTTTTTACATAGACAGGGGTGTCAGCCCTATGCTAAAACCCCCAACCTGGAGGACCAGGGTACCAGCTTTTGTCTGACCCCTACCCACACAGACCAGTCCAGCTTGGTTGAACCTACCAGGAGTAAAACTCCCACTGGCATAGCTCTGGGGATTGTCAGGGTACGCAAGCTGCCATACCGCTACAAGGTATAGGTACCATTGATGGCAGATTAACAATGTAACCTGCCGATAACTGGTCGTAAGACGGGACTAAGGAGGGTTGGGCATGAGGCTGGTAACCTCATCATGTAAAAACTTTACCACAAAAACTTCAGCTACAATTATGGACACATCCGACAAAGAATTATAATAACCACCATTGATACAAACTGCCAGTATAGCAAAGCCCCCAGTCGTAGGCTGTCTGATTAGCGCTTTTTCGATATAACTATGTTTTTGTTTTATGCAATATGCCCGTTACACGCTTAAAAAGCTCGGTCTTATGGTTTGCGCCCAATTCCGTGGGAGGCAGGAATACAATTTTCAAGTTCATTCACGGTGAAGGCCAGTATGCACTTGCAATGCAAGCATACTCAAAAAATAGAATGCAGTTCGATGGTAATTCGTAACATAGAACACGATCTTAATTGCTAAAAGGTGAGAAATCAAAGAAATATCTATTCGTTTTGTTTAAAGTCTCTTCCGATATCATTTGCCCGCATTGACTATGTAGCCGTGCCTTCTATATCTGGAGCTATAAAAACTGTTTTCAACACCCACAAGATCTTATGCTAACCCAGTCGGTTGATGATGAAGACAGTTCCGCCTTGACAACTGTAGCTACACGCGACGGAAGTAGTAACGATAATATTATTTTTTAAGTACATTTATGTGCATGAGCGTCTGATTGACAGAGCGGTTAGAGCGCAGGTCTCTCGGCAAAGGTGCCGGGTTCAATTCACGGTGTCGGCACACTTCAGTCTACTCAGCTGTAAATGGATATTTGACTTTGCTCTTGCGTTAGGGAAGCGAAAGACAGCGAGGAAGGTAACTGGTCACGCCACATCACGATGCTAGACCTAGTATAAGGAAGTCTCTAACACGTCACTCCCCTACAGCACTATCTGCAATGGTCTACCTTTACCTATTGTGCATACATAATACTTGTTTGTTTTCAATATGTTTGTTGATTACGTGTAGTTAATAAATGTTTTTAACTACTTAGTTTTTGTTTTTATTACTGTTCATTTAATTTTTATACAACTTCCTGGACCCTGGTAAGGAATTAATTAGTTATCTATAAATTCGTATGGAAAATCAAATTTCGTTTATCGCTTTTTCGGTTGTCAAGAACGAATGAGCAGAGCTAAATGGGGGACTCGCTGTGGGTGAAACCAAAAACAAACGACCAACTCTCAACATAAAACATAATACATAAAACAAACATTAATGAATGTAATGAAGAGAAGGAGATCGATATAGAAATGGAAAAGTCACTATAAATACAGTAATCATAATTACCATGTCCTAAATAGAAACGTGCTGTAAAACAAAGCAATAAACCATATTGATTTATTGCGTTTGTGGCTAATTTTAAATTAATACCCTACATACATTTTATTCCTCGCCAAAATGGCTTTATCTGGCAATCACGTTTCCGAGCATGCTGTTTTAGAAGTCATCAAGTAGGCCACTTTTATATCTAAATGACATGTTATTGGAAGCTTTTAGAACGTCCACGCTGCTGTTTAATTTGTGTATAAACATTTCAAAACTTGCAGTTGACGAACTTTTTACAATTGAAAATGTTAATGACTATTTTAGAGCGGTTAAATCGATGACTAGATGGATTGATATTTTCATATACACAATAATATGTACATGAATGCCTATAGTGATGACTTTACGACGGTGTATGTCTAACGGAGCCCATTAACTTTTAAGTCTATTTAGCCTGCTGTGTTAGTGTCAGGTTACAACTTGCATGAACCAGCAGGTGGAGATCACGTGTGTGACTACACATAAAATATTACCAATCCAGAGTAATTGTCGCTTGTCGTAAACTAATGGTGCGGGAGGCGGACTTATTTTAGTTCTGGTTCTGTGGGCTGCTGTGCCTGAGAGGCTAATTAACCCTCATCAAATATTGAAATCATCCACTCATTTCCAGGGATCCCCCATGTGGTGAAACAGGATAAGAGCCTAGCATGGCATATTTACCTTGGAATAGTCACTTGAGTCCCAGATGTAACTCTCGCATTTACCTACTTGGCGGCTTGCAGGAAGACCAGACTATGGACCCACGACAGGCAAAAGGAGATGATAAGTGGCTGTTTGTCAATACCCTGTAGTTTCCCAAGGATCATAGCCCTTCAACAAACACATGACAGGTTCTCCTGTCACGTGCCATCAGCTCACATTCTTTCCAGGTTTTCCTCAACATTTTTACTTCTGTCTCCAGTTCTTTTCTCGGTGTTTTTGGGCTCACTGTGTGTCATCTCCATAGTCAACGTCCTCTTGTCATATCTAGTTTCACTGGCACTTGTCAGGTTCTTGTCATCAGTCCTACATTGAATACTTCGTTTTGTGGAAGAACTCATTTACAAATGTTTATAACTGGTTTGCTGTTGCTTTTCTTGTTCTCCATGTTTCACATCTATATAATAGGACTGACTTGATATTGGAGATGATTTCTTGCTGGACGCGCTACTTCGCAGCCGATTTTATAGACATTACCCATTTTTATTTATTTATTTTCTCATGCGTCCTTTCTTACTTCATATATATATATATGAAGCAAGAAAGGAAAAGTGGCCTGCGATTTAAGGCGAAGGACCAGCTTTGCCGTTACTCCTTGACGTTCAGTGAACGTGCGGCACCTTTAACTTTGACCAGTGACGAGCGTTATCAGTGTAACCAGAACCAATCTATCCGAGGGAGCAGACCAATCATAGGCAGCTAAGTGCAATATATCCGCTGCCACTTGAACTTTTTTTCAAAACTTACCTCCCATCCCAACCGTGAGAAGAACTTTTCTTGATCCATAACTATTCAAATTCTTTAAAACCTGTTAAAACCTAAAGTGATTAATAAATTGTATTATGCCTCTAAGCATACACTACAGTATAGTCAATTAGCTATTGTATTTTATCCACTCTACTATTTGAGTTAACCACACATTTTGTTTTTTAAATGTTTTATATACTTAAGCATGGATGCATCTTTATCAGGTAAAAAACATATCTACATTTATAATGTTGTGTATATAGCCTATAAGTTACAAACCTCATAGAGTGTGTGTTCTTTATAAAAACACATGTTGTCGCATCATTAGCGAGATAGTAAAAGAGAGTGTGAAAGACTTTAAGCTATTTTACCTTCCTCTAATATTTTTTGTGTTAGAGAATGTGCGAGCTGGTGAGCCACACGAGACGGGAGATGGCTGAGTAGGGAATATAGTGTCAAAGGATATTGATTCACTGGAGCTGTTTTCGAGTACTCATTCCCGGCTTCCAAAATCACCATCCTGCTCCTCTACCTCTATTTCACCTGGTACAGGCACCTGTGAACCACCCTTCTTATCTTGGCAATCAGAATCAACCCTCCAGAGTTAATTATCGGATAAACTTTGTGACAAGCATCCTGTCCATCTAAAAAAGTGACGCATATTACCAGCTCAGTAGATGTGAAAAACTAGTAATCTTCAGACTTGCATAGGCTACAACAGATTGGGACACCATCTATTCAACAAGCTAAAGATAGGAACTATTGGTGAGTTTAACTCTGGCACCGATAAAATTAATGCTGAACATCGACTACAAAGATGCCCAACACTTGAGGAACAGAGAAAGCGCATATTGTCATCGCCAGGACCATTCCTGGACTCGAAATCCACGAAGATAACTATAGCGTCAAGCTGACCACTGATGTCTTTGAACATGCTCAAGTTGTCATCTGAAAATGTGCGATAAAGAGAAAAAATGCTGAATGCACATGAACGGATGAAGTCCAAAAAACTGAAACTTGAATGACCATTCTCATAAAAAATCTAAGCAAGTACTATTCTTTAGTGAACACCCAAACATGTAGCTGAAGAAATGACAGTATACATAATAAAAACTGTACTTCGAATAATGAAACAACATACTAGATTCCATCATGAAGGAAGCATAGAAAAACTCTAGCAACGGATTCGTGAGAAAAGTAACACTTGAAATCATTGATATACACACCAGTGAAAGTATTATAATCTACATTGATATACACACCAGTGAAAGTATTATAATCTACATTAACATTATCATAACCCTTCACCTCCTCAAGGAGGATACGCCTTAGAAAAGTTATACCATGGCCTCGCCATCAGGGGTCAAGGTCTTTCCAAGCATTCTCCTTTCATTTTGGTCCCCAGTTTTCTATTACATAAGTGTTTTGTTTTTTTCATCACCTGCGTCTCTTACTCTGGAAATTCCAGGAAACTGACTACCTCGTAATGGCTAAACAGATTTCGTCACCAGTGTGGTACCAGGTCACGAAAGGGAAGCAACGAACATTAACAATGTAACCTGCCGATATCGTAAGACGGGACTAAGAAGGGTTGGGCATGAGGCTGGTAACCTCATCATGTAAAAACTTTACCACAAAAACTTCAACTACAATTATGGACACATCCGACAAAGAATTATAATAACCACCATTGATACAAACTGCCAGTATACCTTGTAGCAAAGCCCCCGGTCGTAGGCTGTCTGATTAGCGCTTTTTTGATATAACTATGTTTTTTGTTTTATGCAATATACCCTTTACACGCTTAAAAAGTTCGGTCTTATGGTTTGCGCCCAATTCCGTGGGAGGCAGAAATACAATGTTCAAGTTCATTCACGGTGAAGGCCAGTATGCACTTACAATGCAAGCATAGTCAAGCGTGCTCACAAAATAGAATGCAGTTCGGTGGTAATTCGACGCCGCCTCGGTAAACAGGTCCGCGCAGAGCAATGACACCCCAAGCTGCTTGCGAATAGTCTACTACTGGGAGCATAAACATTAGGGATGAGCCCACTCTCCCGTTGAAGAGGTGCTGAAGTCATCGATACTGGGCCAGAAGGCGCACCGGAAACCACAGTATCACGCAACTCGCTTTTTTCTATGGATGAGTACACCGTCAAATAAATCTCGTATTGGTGCTCGCCCTGTGGAGCTCCACCAGGCAGGTGCAGTGCCGGGCTCTGAGCCTCGGCAGAGCCCACCCTCAGCTACTGGAGGACCCTCTAGACCGTCTTGTGGAGTCAGCAGACGGCGGAGGAGAGCTACTGACCGAAACAAAACAGAAAAAGAGAAACCCAGAGTGCCACTTGTCATAATGCACTGGAATGCAGAGGGAGTGAACAACAAACAGGCTGGATACAGCAAAAAGAATGAGCTGGAAAACATCTTGTATGAGAAGCAAGTCAGTGTTTGCTGTATCCAAGAGACTCACTTAAAAGCAGATCAAACCTTTAAAATAAGGGAATATCAATGCTTCAGATCCGACAGACAAGATAGACGAAAAGGAGGAGTACTTACTCTTGTAAGGAATAACATTCATGCACACGAAAGGAAAACCTACATGGATGGAGCAGAATATCAGCTGTTGCAGATAAAGGTAGACAAGATGGAAATAGAACTTTTGAACTATTACTGTCCAAACAACAAACCCCTGAGTCTCAGCTCTATACAGGTACCAGTTACGAACTTTATAGCAGTTGGAGACTTTAACAGCCACTCCCAGAGCTGGGGCTATAACCATCTAGATCACATAGGTGAAGAGGTTGAAACATAGCAAGATGACCACTCCCTAATCCTAGTCAATACTGCCACAGATACTATTACCTTCTACTCCAGAGGATGGCACACAACTTCAACTCCATATCTTGCCTTCGCCACCCCAGATATAGCTGGACTTATTAGTAGAGAAGTAAGAGACCAACTAGGAGGAAACGACCAACGCCCAGTCTTTCTTACTGTCCAGAGTGTAACTCTCAGTACAGGCCCAGCCATTGCAAGATGGAATTACAAAAAAGCCAACTGGAGTTTATTCAGCATCAGGGGAACATGCTACTGTTTGACCTCAAGGTACAGAACAGAGACATTAATGAAGTGGTAAAAGACTTCAACAGATGCATACTTCAAACTGCTAAGGAAACCATTCCCAAAGGATGCCGGTGTAACTACACACCATACTGGTCCAGCACACTCCAAGAACGCCAGGAAGCTATGGACAGGGCTAGAAATGACGCAGAGTCTCAGCCTTCACTTGAAACTCACAACAAATGGAAAAAGGCCGCAGCAGGGTTTCAGAGAACAAAGCTAGAAGAAAAACGGAAAAGCTGGAGAACTAAAACGGCATCGCTGAACCTTAAGAAAGACGGCAAGAAACTTTGTCTCTAAATGAAGAGCGTTCCTTGCCTAGGCAGACTATCACATTGGATGAAGGTGGCAAACTTCTCAGAGGAAAACAAGCTGCAGACCTGTTTGCTAGAAGATACAGTTCATAAAGCAACTTATCCATTAACATAGACCATCAGAGAGAGATAAGAAAAGAAATACTGGCAACCATTAGACAGACAGATACTCCTGCCCCAATGAGGGAACCCATCACACTAGGAGAACTACAGAACGCTATTTCCAAGCTTAAGTTCCAAAAGTCACCCGGCCCAGACAAAATCAGCAACGAAATGCTAGTAAATCTGAGCTCAGCAGCAAAGACAAAACTGCTTGAGATATTCAACCACAGCTGGTTTAAAGGAACGGTACCCCAGGTGTGGAGAGAAGCCATCACAATACCCATACTAAAGAAAGGGAAATGTAAGACCGAGGCTGCAAGTTACCGGCCAATCAGTCTCATAAGCTGTGTTGGGAAGACTATGGAGCGAATAGTCAATCACAGACTGAAATGGTATTTAGATTCTGAGCAGATCCTGGTGCCGGAACAAGCTGGATTTAGAGAATGCTACAGTATAGAAGACCAAGTTATTTACTTGTCTCAAGCAGTAGAAGATGCATTCCAGGAGAAGAAAAAGGTCCTAACGTACTGGGTCGACTTCAAGCAGGCCTTTGACAACGTGTGGAAAGATGGCCTTTTTGCAAAACTTAGGAGAAGTGGAATCCAAGGCAACATAATAAAATGGATCCAGTCATACTTGCACAACAGGAGAACTAGAGTCACTCTCGATGGTCTGCAGAGCAGAAAAGTGTTGCTCTATCAGGGGGTACCTCAAGGAGGAGTAATTTCCCCAACATTTTTCCTTGTTTACATCAATGACCTGGTGAAAGATCTCCCTGCTGGAGTGAAAGCTGCCTTATATGCAGATGACCTAGTACTCTGGTGCACTGATGAAAACGTCACCACAGCAAATTATAGAATGCAGCGGGCAGCTGACACGCTAGTGTCATGGGCAGAGAAATGGCTTATCACAATTAACACAGACAAAACCTCCACAACACTGTTCTCCCTCGCCCCCAAGGACAAAGCAGCTAACATACACCCAGGGACAACCATGATCAAGGAAGAAAGCTGCCCCACCTATCTTGGGGTGACAATTGACCAAAGGTTTACATGGAATAAGCATATTGAAAATGCAGAGGGAAAGGCCCGAAGACGACTAGGCATACTCAGAAAATTAGCAGGTACCATCTGGGGAGAAAATGAACGAACTCTAAAGAAGATTTATAATGGAGTAATAAGACCACCATGACAATCGATACTAAATGGGAACAACTGAGAACAGCAATGACAGAAGCGGCTGTAGCGACCACCGGATACCTAACACATAAAAAGAAAAAATGGATGAGAGAAGATACTTGGGATAAAATACAAGAAAGGAAAACAGCAAAACTTAAACTACTAGCGGCAAGTACACATAATACAGTTGAATCTTGCAAACTAACTTATAACTTGTTAAATAAAGAAGTGAAGACAAAAACTCGAAGAGATAAAAGACATTTCATCAATGAACTGGCCATAGAAGCTGAAAATGCTGCAAGAACTGGTAATAGTAGGTGCCTTTATCAAATTACAAAACAATTATGCCACCAGCCTACTGATATGGAAACACCTGTTAAAGATAAATTAGGGAATTCAATACCAACAGGAAAAGAACAAATGAAGAGATGGGCTGAGCACTTCATGGAGGGGCTTAACAGACCACCACCAATAGTAACACCTGATTTTAATAATGAAACACTCACAACCACCTTGCCAATAACTTGCGATGAATTCACGCTAGACGAGATTAAACAAGCCGTTAAAAGATTAAAAATTTTTTAAGCTGCTGGAGTTGACGAAATTGCAGGCGAAATGATTAAAGCAGTTAATGACAACAACCTCTTGAGAATTTTAGATATTATAAATGAAGTATGGAGAGAAGAACAACCACCACAACAATGGAAAGACAGTATTATTGTAAAGTTACCGAAGAAAGGTGATCTATCAGACTGTAATAACTGGCGTGGTATATCCAGTGGCGGATTTACTATGAAACTAATGAAGCTTAAGCTTCAGGGCCCCTAATCCCGGAGGGGCCCCAAAAGCGACTTTAGTCCACATTGCTTAAAAATGTTGGGTCTACTGTATAAGAAGGGGTATTTTTTTTAAATAATTATATTAATAATATAGTGTAATTCAATACAAAATAATAGTTAAAATAAAAATTAAAAGGTTATTAAAGTATCATGTAGGCTAGCCGTAAACGAAAAAACGCTTTCTCAGAAAGTAGATCTAAAATTGTGTCTTTTCAAAACATGCGACAATAGTCGCACGACTCAAATTGATTAATTTGTTGTTGTATATATTTCAACAATCCCAAAGTTTGAGAGTCAGTAGCACAGATGTTGTAAAGGTGGAGTGTTACGGTGAGTTGGCTGTTCTGCTGTGGCTAATGTAGTGTTTTCCCCTTTTTAACAGAGGTCAATACCCTAGTGGAATAACAATGAGTTCACGAACGTACTTAAGTGGATACCAAAAACGCAAACTCAAGGAAAAGCGATCTGACGAAATCTCTAAATGTCAAAAACTAACAAACTATTTGGCAATGTCAAGTTTGTCAACACCTACAGTTGAAACAAGCCAAGCAAACACCGTTGAAGCCCTGATAGTGCACAAACTGTGGGAGCTTTTTCTAGCAATATTCAACCCACTGTTGACGCTTTTAATACAGATGACGATCACAGTGGTCAACATGAATGTACCTCGGAACAAACAGAGACTGAGCAGAAACATAAAACAGGAAGCGAATTCAGGGATTTCAAAGAATACAGTGGCCTCGAAAATTGGTCCATAACAGTTGATAATGATTTCATAGAGAATTGTTTAATGCAAGACATAGGATTTTTTCAACATAAAAAACCAGATGATGTATATACCGAATCAAGCAGGGTTTAGAAGGAGCAAAACAGAAGTTTCTCAAACAAATATTTTGAAGAAAAAAATGGCCAGACTGTGATGAGATCATGGTTAGTTTATTCAAAGAGCAAAGGCTGTATATACTGTTTTGTTTGCAAACTCTTTTCTAAATGCCAAACATCACTTACAACAGGTGGGTTTTCTGACTGGACGAATGTACTCAGAACTCTGGAGAATCATGAAGACAGCATGGAACATAAGAGGGCGATGTTGTGTTGGATAACAAGAAAGTCAAAAAAACATACTGTGGATCAGCAACTTGAAGAACAGATGACAAAAACCATACAGTACTATTTTGAAGTACTGAAATGATTTGTTGCTGTTATAAAGTTTTTAAGTGAAAGAGGTTTGGCATTTAGAGGTCATGAGGAGAAGTGGCGCTCACCAAATAATGGAAACTTCATGCGGGCCATTGAACTTATTGCAGAATTCGATCCATTTTTACATGAACATCTCGAGAAATGTAAAAATGAAAAAGTAAATGTTACTTACCAATCCAAAACCGTGTATGAGAAAATGATATAAATTATGGGAAAACATGTGCAAGATGAAACTGTGAATCAAATCAACAACCTAGACACCAAATACTACTCAAACTGTGAATCCAATCAACAACCTAGACACCAAATACTACTCAAACTGTGAATCCAATCAACAACCTAGACACCAAATACTACTCTATTATTGTTGACTCTACGCCTGACCCGTCACATGTTGACTAGCTGGTAATTGTGGTTCGACACTGCTATAATTGAAAACCCTGTGAGAGATTTTTAACATTTTTACCGACAGAAAACCATTCATCAACGACTTTGTTCAACAAAATACAACAAGTCCTGGGTGAACATAAGCTTTCACTTGAAAATATCCGTGCTCAGTCCTACGATAATGCATCTAACATGAAGGGCTCGAAGAAAGGGCTGCAAGCACTCTTTAAAAACATTAACAGGTACGCAGACTATGTTCCATGTGCGGCCTATGATGAAGTACTGAGATTCTGTCTTTCAAATGGCCCATGTCTTTTTCTCCTTGCATTATTTACACTATTTTTAGGAGGGATTACAAGTAATCGACCCCATGTTTCTTCTCCTTCTATTATTTACGTTTTTTTCAGAGTGAGACCACGATGGAGTTTTATCTTATCTGCATTGTTTCTTCTCTATGAATAGTAGGTGGTGTTTAGTGTTGTTGTGTAGGGAATTGTTGCAGTTTTATTCTAGAGGAATGACTGTAGAGCCTAGATCAGATTTGCACCAGTTTTAGTCTTTTTGAAGCTATTGCGTGCAATAGACGTATTTTTCGGGAGTTAAATTATTTTCGGCCATTTTTTCGCTTCATTTAGCAGTAGAGGGCTGAGCTTAATTCCCAATCCTTTGTTTCAATGGGGGGTAGTGACCTTTAGCACGCGCTATCAGTAACAGGGTGAGCCAGAGTTGTTTACAGTTACGATTGGCTGAGATCAAACTGCATTGAAAGGCAGCCCGATCATTGGAGCTTAGAACAAAGCCGCGCAAATGACGTCAGAGGTCAGCGCGGGGGTCTATGATTACACTAGTCAATAACCAAAATGTACCAGAAATGAAAATAGCTGATCTTAACTAATTTTGGTGTGCTGAAAACGAAAATGACATTTAAAAATGTTGATTGGCTCTAGTTGTCAAGATATATGCTACTAGTTTATTTAATTACGGTCAATTTATATATATGACGCAACTGTTGTGGGCGATTGCATAATTTTTTCTAATGACCAATAAAAATGTAACTAGAAGTTGATGATGCAATCCTACCTATGATTACATCACCTTTGTGTATAAATATCTTATCTCTGATAAAATTTTGCCATTAGTTAGTGTATTTGTCCTTATCAAAAGTATCGTAGTTAGAAATGGCTAGGACATATGTGAACAGGGCTAATTATTTCTGTTATATATGTGGTGAGGTGACATTTGTATCACAAAAATGAAACATAACTAAAGTGATTAAGTAGGCGTACAGTTTGTATTTTGGCTGCAGAATAGGAGATCAAGATAAGAGCTGAGCGCCACACATATGCTGCAATACATGTGCAGCACATCTTAAACTGTGGTTGACTGGCAAAAGGCAAGCTATGCCTTTTGCAGTCCCAATGATTTGGAGAGAGCCCACTGATCATCTCAACAACTGTTACTTTTGCATGGTCCCTCCTATTGGGAAAGGCATATCAAAGAAGAAAAAATGGACTCTGGAATATCCAAATATCCCCTCTGCAATACGTCCGGTACCACATGACGATGACCTACCAGTTCTCAAAGTGCCAGAATCATTTTCAGCTACTTCCACTGATGAAGAAGAAGACATTGGTGGTCCTGAACCATCAATCTCAAGCGACCCAGATTTTGAGCAAACTACATCCACTAAACCACACTTAATAACCCAAGGTGAACTGAATGATCTCGTAAGAGATCTGAATTTACTGAAGAACAAGGCGGAGCTTTTGGGTTCCAGATTGCAACAGTGGAATCTCCTGGCAGAAGATGTTACAATTTCTGTGTATAGGATACGCCAGAAGCCGCTTATTACATTCTTTTTCAAAGAGGGTGACCTTTCTGCGTGCCACAACATTTCTGGTTTAATGGCAGCCCTCAAAATCAATTACATACCGGAAGAGTGGAGGCTTTTCATTGATTCATCCAAGACGAGTCTTAAAGCTGGTTTGTTGAATAATGGTAATGTGTTACCGTCAATTCTAGTTGGTCACGCAGTTCATATGAAAGAAACTTATGAAAACATTAAGCAGCTTTTGAAGTGTATAAACTACGATCATCATCATTGGTCACTTTGCGGTGACTTAAAAGTGGTCGCTCTTTTGCTTGGACTACAGGGTGGATACACCAAGTACTGTTGCTTTTTCTGTGAGTGGGATAGCCGTGCACGAAGTGACCATTACATCAGAAGACATTGGCCAATCAGGCAGTCATTGCAGCCTGGCAGTAAGAACGTTGAGAACCCAGCACTTGTCGACACCAGCAAGATTTTGTTGCCACCCTTGCACATTAAGCTGGGTCTCATGAAAAACTTTGTCAAGGCAATGGAGAAAACAGATGAGGCTTTCAAATACCTCATCAGAAAATTTCCAAGACTGAGTGAAGCTAAAATAAGAGAGGGAGTATTTGTTGGTCCGCAAATTCGAAAACTTCTTCATGATGACGAGTTTCTTTGCGTGTTGCATGGCAAGGAAAATGCAGCATGGCTAGCAATTAAGTCAGTGGTGGACAATTTTCTTGGAAAAAACAGATCTGATAATTACAATGAAATTGTAGAAAATCTCCTTCTGAAGTATAAGAGTCTTGGCTGCAACATGTCTTTGAAAATTCATTTTCTGGATTCTCATCTGGATTTCTTTAGGTCAAACTGGGGAGCGGTCAGTGATGAGCATGGTGAACGATTTCACCAGGACATTGCTGCTATGGAGACAAGGTATCAAGGCAATTGGTGCCCTTCAATGCTTGCTGATTACTGTTGGACTGTGACAAGAGACACCTCATCGATTGACTACAAGAAGCTAGCAAAGAGAGCGACTGAATAATGACGGAATGGGTTCAAATGTGCCTTTTTAAAACATGAAATGTGAACTTTGAATAATGTTTTTATTTTTTCTATCATTTTATGTTGAAATATCAATTAATTGAGTATGTAACCACAATTTTTATAATGCTAAAGTAGAAAGACTAGCTGTTCACCCCAGAGAATTAAACAAGCATACATTATTTGTATTACTGTAATTTAAATTCATCATTTTAAAAAAAAACCAGAGCCAATTGGTGAATTTCATTATGATATTTGAAATCAGCATGTCAAAATCAATAAGAAATGGTATATTTAATTTCTGGTACAAATAACTTTTGAAAATTTGTTGACTAGTGTTATATATAGGCTCGTATTTCATAGCCCGTTCTCTCAAATGTAATTGCCAGCCGTGTACCAGAGCAAAATTGTCGATTTGCCTTTAAGTGGGAAAATTCGAGTTTGATAAGCATGATTTATTAGCGTGGTACTTTATTGATTGTAATTGAGTATTAGCCTGATCAGTAAGTTTTCTTGGGAAGTTATTGTTAATTTAATTCTTAACGCCAGAGCCATCAATACTATCTTAGTGATAAACTGGGAAAACGTAGGTGGTCCATTTAATTCCTTCTTGAATGAATAACAGTATTTATGACGGGTTGTGAGTTGAGATGTTACAGGCGTGCTTTGTATTATTTCAAAGACGGTCTGTAGAGAAACCCGCATCTGTGATTAATGGTAATGTACAGAATGGCGGGAGCGCGTGTAATGTATCTCATTGAGAGTTATTCTGAGTTAACAGTTACACATATATATATTTAGACGGGAGTGGAGTTGTGAAATTGTAAGCACGTGGGTGCTCCTCTTTAATGATTATTGGAGTTGTGGAATTTTAAGCACGTGGGGGCTGTTAATTAATGAATATTAATGAGGGACCACGTGGTTGTAACTACTGGGGTTTTAATTGATAACCTGGGGTTGTGTATAACTTGTGGGCAGTATGCATATGCCAGCGCAACTGTTTATACGTTATTGTTTGTGCATTTGTTGTTCTGTGTATTCAGAAGACGTGAGATGTCATTTTAAAGGAAATTATTTTGTATTACATTTTGAATGGGATTTATATTACTGTACTGGAATTTAATGATTCCTGGGGAGGTCTATTTTAATTTTGTTGATCACTGAATGAATTTAGTGTCATTGTATAATGTAGCGAGATCTGTGAGATAATCGCTAAATTCATTAAGATTTTAGTCCTATGATAATAAATAAACCCGCCCGTGTGTGTCTGCCTATCTGCGTCCCCAAAGCCAGTAAAGCGCTGTATTTTATATCGTAGTAGTCTGGGCAAAGCCTTCACGCAACGAGACTGTAACGTCTCGCTTTCACTAGTACTGGCTTTTGCTTCCAACAATGGAAAATAAATATAACATTTTGACAAAACTTAGGCCTAGTTTCGAGCAAGAGAGTAAGAAGAAAACGGGGAACGAATACGCGAAGACATAAAAAGTGATAGAGCAAATGCTATCAATTGACACGCGTTTGCATTTTTTTCTGGCATTCGCGAACCAGAGGAAACCGATAGTGCAAGTCAATGCAGTAGCATGTTGGAAGAAAAATTAACGATCTGCTAGAACTGTGACACCAAAATCCCGTCTGAATTAACGTAAGATTTTAACTTTAACGCCACAATTAGTAGTAACTCGGACATTTTCCAGTAGTGTAAGAACGAAACGGCAGCATAATTAACGCCAATACTACCAACACCTCGCAAAACCCCTCTTCGCTCGACACGCGGTTCTTTTACTATAGACACGCTGTGGGACATGCCAGCAGATATAAACACACAGACAGTTTAAATTCTCGCCGAGTAGTGTATTTCTGATGTCACCCAAACTAGTTAGTTTATTTGAAGAAAAAAATGATAGAGAAGGAGGGGGGAAGATGGCCGACTTATGAAAAAGTTAAATATTGACGATTAACAGTGACAAAACTGAAAATCTAAACGACAAATAATATAACCATAAAAATCATATAAAAAGATAGCTTAGTGTCCCCTATGCAATAATATGTTTTAATATACATGGTAGTCCAATTACACTGGCTAACAAAAAAAAAATTTTTTTTTTCTTTCTCTAACATTTCTATGTTTTTCTGGTCAATTTTAATGCGCTGTTTTTAAATCTGCAAACCGTTTTTCTCTATCAGGTCGGGATCTCTAGAAATACGCAATTGAAGGTTTTTAACAACGCATACAGTATTACAACATCATTCGTACAAGAAGTATAACAGTTATGTAGGCTTGAATTTCTTTGCAGTCGACTTTCGTCGGTGAATGGCATGTGGTACATCGCGATGAAGCATCCAACAATAATCGGCAAGCATGGTCACACTCCACCGTCCTTGATAACGTGACTCCATTACGGCGATATCTTGATGGAACCGTTCTCCATGTTCATCGCTGACTTCGCCAAGGTTGTCAGGGGAAAAGTCATGATGCGAATCGAGCAAATGGATTTTGAGGGACATGTTACAGCCCATAATTCTGTATGCATCTATGCACTGCTTAACAATATGCACATAGTCGACAGATTTGTGATTTCCCAGAAAGTTATCGACAATCGATTTGAATGCTATCCATGCGCGAAGTTCACTACCATGTAACAAGTTCTCGAATTGTTTGTCTGCAATAACTTTCCTAATCTGAGGTCGTACAAAGATACCTTTCTTTATCTTTGCATCACTAACTTGCGGAAACTTTTCTCGAAGATAAGTGAAAGCTTTGCTCGTTTTATCTAACGCTTTTACGAAATTCTTCATGAGCCCCAACTTTTATGTATCGGTGGTAAAATGATGCTGTCTTTGTTAACTAATGGCTCGTGTATTACATTTTTATGCCCGAGCTGCATACGATCCCTGATAGGCCACACCTTTCTTGCATAATGTTCCTGTCTGTTGCGGCTGTCCCATTCACATAGGAAGCAACAAAATTTAGTATACCCAGTCTGCATGCCCGTGAGAATTGCAATGACCTTTAGGTCTCCACAAATTCGCCATTGGTAGTCATTGTACTTTATTTTTGCCAAATGTATAGCCATATTGTCATAAGTTTCTTTCATATGAACAGAGTAGGCGACTGGAATTGATGGAAATAAATTTCCATTATGCAATAACACGGCTTTTAAACTAGTCTTGGAAGAGTCGATGAAAAGTCGCCATTCGTTGACTATGTGCTCATGACCGAGGTGCACCATTAGACTGTTTACATCTTTGCAATAGCAAATGTCATCATCCATCTCAAAGTATTGAACAAGTTCTCTGTGTCGATGACGAAATTTAGATATCGGAGTATTGGGCGCTAAAAGATTCCATTCTTTGTGTCACGAACCGAGTAATTTCGCTTGTCCTTTGGTAAGAGCGAGATCACGTATTAGATCTGAAAGTTCTGAATGGTCAATTAAGTGAACACCATCATTCACCGGTATATAATCCGAGTCAGAATTAGTTTCTAAAGCAGGTAAACTATAAATTTCTGATGGTTCATTCACCTCCAACGGATATTGTTCTGGTGGAACTGGGGTCGGACACGTGATTGGATCATGAGGCACTGGTTTCGAAACCGATTCAATATTTGGATAAACCACAGACTTTCTAGTTTTAAAAGTGAAACCATGGATATTTGTCGAGCAGAAGTAACAATCAGTAGCGTGATTTGTCGGTTCACGCCATATTACTGGCACTCCAAAAGGCATCGACTTATGGAATGCTTCGGCGATTTTCGTAACCAACCTGCCAATGTATTTGCACAAGTCGAACAAACTGCATTTGGCTTCCAAGATTTCTTTGCATCATCAACCTTCGAATCGAAATAAAGTTCATATGCTTTCTTTAGTAATGGTGTGAAGTTTTTCTGGTGAACACGATCGGTAAAATATCCGCAAACGTAACAGAACAGATCAGCCGAATTTCTACAACTTCTAGAAGCCATATTTTGCTCAGAATTATTTCACAATACAGTAACTATTTGAAAAATAGCGTAACATATGTTGTGCATCTTTTAGCAGTATAAAAAGTAGAATTATTTCGCATTTTATTAATTTTTAATAAGTTATATAGTAAAAATGAAACGGAGCAAATAACGGTTTCCCAAAAATATATTTATTCACAAATATCTTAAGAACCCGACGTGATAGAGATAAACGGATTTCAAATTTGAAATCAGCGCAAGAAACTGACCTAAGAACACTTATTCTGATATAAGAAAGAAAAATGTTGTTTGTCAGTGTTATTAGCCAAGATATTGAAATAATACTATATGTCTAGAAACGTTAAGACGGACAGACTGTTGTTCTTGCTCATTTATGCATAACGTTAGTGGGGACGCAAGTTTAAAAACAAGGCAGTAGAGTGATTCAAATCCGATTGGTTGGTAGAAGAGTATAGGAAGGAGGATATTGGTTAGGAAAAAGTTAAATATATTTTGAATACTCACTCCTAGAAGTTTGGAGTTTTTTTTTTTTTTTAATTTGAATTGAAAAGCTAGACCCTCGCTCTGATTAGGCCAGGATAATAATATTGGCAAAAAGCTTTCAAAAGCTTGTCGCCAGTTGAAAAAATTTGTTTGTAAGCAAGCTGCGTTGAGAACAGCAGTGCTAAGAGTGAAATAAAAAACCTTGGCAGTCTGAACCGGGGCAAAGCTGAACTTATGCTAATGCCAGTCAACGAATGTTTGTGATATTTCTTTGAATTGTGGTAAGAACGAATTTATTAATCTTGATATTACAATAAAATTTGGTGTATGAGATACTGCTTATTGGGAAGGCTTTACTACTAAGTACAGAGGTCCCCAGCAGACTTATACAGGGCCTGTGGTGTTGCACACAAGCAGTAAAATTGATATGTGTTGTATAACTTAAAATGATTTCCACAGTTGCCAGTGGGTTTTTTGATTGTTCTGGTACTAAGTTAGTGCCACAACCCTGATGACTTTACTTGAAAGAGAAAGAAAGTGGATTTTGTTGGACTAAGACCCCAACTACACTACCATTAGTTACCAGTGTTACTTAGTGAAATAGATAGAAATGTAGCATATACTTCTATCATATATATAATATATATATACTAATATATATATATATATATATATATATATATATATATATATAATTAGCTTGTAATAGTATTTGTATGGACAGAAGATCCATTGTGGTATTTGATTTGATGTAAATAAATCCATAAATTTCATTTTGTCGTTGGTCCTGACTCAGAAAATTGTGAATCAGGCCAAATAAAGATGTAAAATAGCCATTACTCAAAATTCAGCCACAGACTTCTATAAGATATATACTAAAGTGTTAGTCTGTTTGTGATTGTTGTATTGACCCAGTCCTATATATGTGTTAGAATTTAAATGTGTTTGTATTAATTTTACTTACACTACATCATACATTCATAACCCTAGACATTTAGACGTAAATATCATACATACTAGTCAAGAATAAGTCTGATTGAGGTCATAAGGTGGTAGCAGAAAGGTGCTCTGATAACTCAACCCAAATTTGTTATAATCAGGGACCTTCACAGCAGACCTCATTCAGTACAATAGAAATATTAAATATAATAACATCTGTAACACCAAATCCACCACATATAAATGGGCCAAAGTATTTTTGCACAGGTAGAGCCCAGTGAAAAACTGTTGTGTTTCAGGGGTAGTCATGCAGAACAAAGACGATCTAGGTCAGCCGGGCTGCGAGCTGATTACCAAACAGGGGAATGTTTATTTTAGAATCGGGTAGAGAGAAGAGAAGGGAGTTGAGTGGTGGGAGAGCTGATTTTGGGCAAGATTAATTGGTATGGTGGTGCATAACGGGAATAGTCAGGGAGTTATTAGTTATATAGGAATATGTTATTGATGTGTTGTTCAGCTGTGCATTTTCTATTTGTCTACAGTGGGTAGCGGCACAGTGGGATAGAGCAAAATTTGGCACCACAAATTTCCCCACGGCGAAGTTTGGCCTCTCAGACAAATCAGAGTTTTGAGATATTGCCAGAGGCGGAAAAAGAAGAGAAATACGTTTTCCAAAGGCAGGGGAAGACATTTCTCCAGTGGAATAGGATTGTTGGATAAATCCTAAGCTCTGATGCTCGATCTTGTTACACACGCAAATGAGCATGCTGCCAGCTTTGCAGTAATTATTTCGCTTCGTCCCGGCCATAATAAAGCCGAAGGCCCACAGCCCAGAGAGGGGTAAACGGGCAGGTGAATCCAGATGTGTTAGTAGTAACCAGCTACAGTTTCCAGTCCAGAATCCAGTGGGTTCTTTTTATACCTTAGTCGTCAATCTCATAATTGTGGAAAGCAACAGGGTTAAAATCCTCTCTACAGGTGGTAGACCAGAAAGACAGAACTGAGACATAGTTTGGTATAGATCATAGCAGAGATCAGCTGCTGAAGTTTAGAGGTGCAGTTAGCTGTGTAGCAGTGTTCAGGAGATTTCAGGATACGCTGTGTAGTAACGAAGTCTGTGCAGAGATTGTGTAGACAATTCGTAGTAGTTCCAACTGACTGTGTAATTAGCATTAACATTAGAATTTAGAATAGCTAGTTCAGTGGAGGCTCGACATCTGAGACCCAACCAAGTTCAGTGGGGTTTGTTAATCTTAACTTCTTTCCCTATCCAGGTTGAATTTGTAGGTGAAGGGTTGGGTTGATGTAAAATCACGTTTTAACTGTGCATTCTTTGTTTCCAGGTGTGCGTACACGCATTTTATTTATTTGACATGTATTTGAGTTTTGTTTAAAGGTGTAAATAAAACTGTACATTATAGTCTGGATCAGTCACTTTATTTACGTACAGTAGCTATCTGTTGTCTGTATCGTGGTGTATGTGAATCTTAAGTTAACCTTATCCCCTTAGAGTAGTTAGAGGTAGTTGAAACTATAGCGATCTAATACGTCCGGAGTGGCGAGGAAGAGTCAACTTTGGTTCTTAACCTCGGAGCCAATAGTTTCAACTGTTCACATTTTCACTATCATTTTCATCTAATCTATCTTTTTCAGTCTTTCTTCTCACTAGTGTCTTGTCACTATACGTAGACAGCCTCTAGATGGTCCGCACACTATGAAGCAGTCCGGGCAATTAAAAATGGATATATGGGTATTTTACAAACTCTCAAACATATTTTTGAAGACTCAGAAGAGAAGCCTGAATGTAAACGAGGTCCAAAGAATTTATACAACAAGTTGGTACAGCTGGAATATGCTATTTTAACAGTCGTTTGGGAAGAAGTGATGAAGCGTTTCAACAAAACAAGTAAGAAACTCCAAACCCCTGGTTTTGATGTATTTGAAGGTTATCTTCTGCTTTCATCTTTACTTTCGTTTGTTAAAGAACTCAGAGAAAATTCAGCCGATAGAATTGCACACTATGAATCAGAAGCAAAAGGTTTGTGTGAAGATATCACTTCAAGTTATTCTGATGCTTCCTTACGCATTGTTACAAGGACATTTTCAGATGGAACAAGTGGTATTGCTTCATTGAGAAGAGCTGACAAATTTAGGATAGAAGTTCTATATCAACTGTATGACTGCTTGATAATCCAGTTACGCAAGAGGATTAACCCATATGAACAGATTGCAAAAATTTTCAAGTTCCTCTCAGAATAGGTGAACAATTCTGAAATTGATGAGGATAGTATTAAACTTATAATATCGAATTACAAAGATGGTATTGACCACAAATTAGTAAACGAGTGTTATCAGTTCAAAGTTCACCTTAGGAAATCCTATAACACAGAAGAAAACACGTCATCTAAAATGCAATGCGCAGAAGTTCTTCAGCTTATTTGTGAGCAACACCTAATTGAAGTGTTCCTCAATATTATTACTGCGCTTAAGCTATACTTAACAATGCCCATCACGAGCTGTGAAACAGAAAGGAATTTTTCAAAGCTATCCTTTATTTTTTTTAAAATATTTCGGTCTACCATGACTGAAGAGCGCTTAAATTCTTTATGCATATTGTCGCTAGAAAATGACATTGCAAGGAAGCTCTCATACGGCAAAACTGTGCGTGAATATGTTGCTAGAAAAAACAGAAATAAGAGTATTTTGTAAAATGAGCTTCATGTAGTATGTTCTGGTAAGTTTAACTGTCACAGTGCCGGGTATTCTTTTATTAGCTAACTACTAGGTGACTGTGGCAGGCCTAGTTAATACCTCCTCAACTTGTCAGTCTACTTTTTCGTTCTATCTTCCAAGTGAAACTATCTCTCTTACTGGCCTCCTTTTCCGCCAGAGGTTGAAATTCTTGGATGAAGTATAGTTTTTCTTTAACCCACGCCTCGTTCTTCCCTCCTAGTTGTTGACTAGCGACTGCCTCGTATTAGTGGTTTTCTTTCCTTGTTATATAATTAAATGCTATTATTCCTGCTCTTCAACACCTTTGTAATAATCCAACTCAACGTGTGTGAGTAAGTTCCAATACCAACAATATGTTTATTTACAATGTCAGTGATTCAACATATTCAATTGATCATGGTTCAACAACTCCATTTTCTTTTTCATATATCGAGGACATCGCTTTCCAATTTCCTAGACCTGTCAAACCTAACTCTGAAAATGATATCGATAACTAAACATAGTTCATAAATATATAAATAATATCAGTTTTCGTCAAAGTACTACTGCTGTGGTCTTCTCTTATCTAGTCGTGCCAGTGGTGACATCACGTTTATTTACACAATGGGTTGTCTGGCAATCAGCAAATAATTGAGAGCGCATCTCTTGTAAGCCAATATAGAATATACCTCTGTTGAACATATCATGCCTGAGACGATACCTCGTCTATTTTATCATCAGCTGTTTATCTGTCAAGCAACAAGTATGAGAGAGCGCCTGACATCTCTTGTAAATCAATGTAATATATACCTCTGTTGAACATATCATGCCTGAGACGATACCTCGTCTATTTTATCATCAGCTGTTTATCTGTCAAGCAACATGTATGAGAGAGCGCCTGACATCTCTTGTAAGCCAATATAGAATATACCTCTGTTGAACATATCATGCCTGAGACGATACCTCGTCTATTTTATCATCAGCTGTTTATCTGTCAGGCAACAAGTATGAGAGAGCGCATGACATCTCTTGTAAATCAATGTAAAATATACCTCTGTTGAACATATCATGTTCTTCTCTTGGTGGACATCCATTTTATATGCAGGAGTCGTCAACCCCTAAAAATTGGTTGCCTGAAATTCTATAGAATGTTCAAGAAAAAAATGTCATCTTACCGTTTAAACAGAAGTCCAGAACCTATCACATCTCTTACTATGCACCCCTATTTCTATTCCTATCTGTTTAGGGCACATTGTTAACCACAATCTAAACTATTCTCCAGAATTCCTAACGCTACAATTCTAAGTCTAGCTACATCTGTAGAGCCTCCTGCAAACCCTTTTTTTTTTTTTTTTTTAAATAACCTTTATTGGGTTCTGATTGTAAACATTTACATTCAACACAAAGTTTACAATAATGTGGCAATAAAGGCTAAAAAGCACAACAAACGGTATATGAAGGTACCAATAGGGGTATTTATAGCAATGTATATACTCACACACATACACACACCCACACACACACACGCACGCACACTCACCAACGTACCCACTTACCCACACTCACCCACACACATCCACAAAAGATGTCGAAATTATACATTGTTCGTAAAGCAAAGATATCAGGGATTCCTAGAATCCAAACAATATCATAGCATTACAACAACAAAATTCCAACCATAAGGACATGGGTGATGATGGTACAACGAAAGATGTTAGGATATTTACATGAAGTATTTACAATTAAAGCTGACTTGCTTTATATGGCGACCAAAGGGTCAGTAAAGGCTTAAATATTAATCAACAACAACAACAAAAAAGTTTCAAATCTGTTCTGTTATGTTTTGTGTTAATCGTTCGTATATTTGTTCAAATATGTTGCGGTCATAGTGTATACCGTCATGTACTGCTCTATTCCTGCACGTCCATACTAAGTATCTATATTCTGCTAATAGAATCAATAATTTAAGCTCTGTCTGTCTCGGTAACGTAGGTAAAGTATTCAACATGACCGCTTGGTACATGTTGAGTGATTTTTGTGTCTTGGAAGTTATTAATGTTCTTAGTTTCTTTAGAGTGGGGACCACTGTTTTACATGTGTAGAACAAGTGGTCCTCTGTTTCTATTGTGTTGTTACTGCACAGTTTACACTTTGGTGGCGCTCTGCCTGCTTTTTTTGCCGATTTTTCGCTAACAATAGGCGTTAAACTGTACAGTAACCTGTATGTGACTTGTTTGGCTTGTGGCTTAACATCTATTGCGTGAATATTTGTGAAGCCCTGCGTGTGGTCTGTTATGAAAAGGTTGTACCCTCGTTTTATCCGTGTACCTAAATAGGGTTCTTGTGCTCCTACTAATAGTTTGTATATAAGTTTAGTGTCTTGTTTTATTAAGTGTTCATTCCCTTTTAAATTCTGTATACATATTCTATAAAAAGGCGGTGGGGTGCCAAAAGAGTGAGGTTTATTATTATCAAGTTTACAAAATTTAGTTAACCTAGTCCCCATATAGTAATGTGCTATTGGGTAAAGGTCTGGGTATTTAATGATCTCCCCCTATGTATCTAATCCTTAAGGCTTTAATCTTGGTGTTAATGTCATGTAGGGCTATCCCCCCTTTGTTTTTGGTTGTATTAGTGTTTGGTGTTTAATACTAGCTATAGTGCTCCTAAAAATGAAGGGCCTAATTAGCTTGTTTATGCCTGTCACTATCTTTTTGGGTACCATATGTATATTTGCTACATATATAATTTTAGGCATAATGAAACAGTTCACTATGATTCTTCTTCCAAAAATGGTAGCTGTCTTGTATTTATACCTTTCTAACATGTTTTGAATTTTATCTAATAATTTTACCCATGTTTCTGTATTGGGGTCATGAGGGTTACAGGAATAATTTATACCATAAATTTTGATTCTGTTAACTTGCGTTAACTGAAAAATGAAATCTGTTTTATTTGCCCATCTACCTAAACCCATTATACTAGATTTCTGAACATTTAGTTTGGATTCGTTAGCGTATACAAATCTGTAAAGGTTCCTAATGTTTTTTATATAATCCAATGTTGCTGGAAGGAATATTGTATCATCAGCATACGCTAAAGATTTTCTCTCCCCTTTCCCGGGGACAAAAGTCCCCGTGATGCTTACGTCTTGCCTTATTCTTTCCAGAACTGGTTCTAGTGTTAATACATATAACAGGGGTGATAAAGGACACCCCTGTCTCACTGACCTTGACAGTCTAATAGGGTCAGTTAAACTGTGGTTAATTAATATTTTACTGTGGGGTTTTTTGTATAAGATTTCTACCCATGTTCTAAAATATTCCCCTATGTTGTTTGCTTGTCAGGTTTTATGTAAGAAGGAATGTGATACTCTGTCAATGACTTTCTCCTGATCTAATGATAATATTGCACTTTGACACTGTCTATCATGCGTATATGTAATCAAATCTCTTATAACGTGTGTATGTCTACAAATGTTTCTACCGTGTACACTGCATTGTTGATGTTCGTGTATCATGCGTGCCATAAACGGTTTGAGCTTCAGAGTGAGAGCCTTGGCCAGAATTTTATAATCAGTATTTAGAAGAGAAATGGGCCTGTAATTTTTGATTGAATTTTTGTCAGCATTATCTTTAGGTATTAACGTAATGAAAGATTCATTCAAACTGTTTGGAAGCTCTCCTTTCTGGAAGGCTTCTTCAAATACTTTAATTAATAAGGGGCCTAAAATCGGGAAAAAGAAAAAGTAAAATTCCGCAGTCAACCCATCTGGCCCGGGTGATTTATTTTTCTGGAAAGTACTGATAGCTTCCTGATAAAAACTGGTATAGTGGCTGGATGAAGTGCCACCACATTAATAACGCTGGTACTTCCTTCACCGTAACTGTGTGTATATCAGAGCACGTTGTAAAGGTGTATTGGTGTAACTGGTCAACTCTAATAACCGGGCACAGTGTCAGGCACACAGGTCACCTTGTCCTAGAACACAATTTTCAGAATTCACTTCTGATAACTTATCAGTAAGAGCTTTCTTGTCACTTTGAAGCTCATTTATCGTTTTCTTTAATACATTCAACTCCAAAGCTAAGAGTTTTACTTCATGTTCCCTCTTCACTTTTCTCTCCTCGGCTTCCCTGTCTAGCTGCATTTGCTTCTTTTTTTCTTCAGATTCTCTTTGTAATTTTTTTTCAGCTTCTCTGTCTAATCTTTTCTCCTCAGCCTGTTTTTCTAATATTTTCTTCTCAGCTTCTCTTTGTAATCTCTTTTGTTCAGCTTCTCTTATTTGTTTTTCCATTTCCATTTTAACTTTTACGTATTCTCGTAATTCCCTAGTAGACATACGCGTGGAACATGCCTGTTCAATGTAGTAATCCAAGAATTCGTTTACTTCCTCATTAGTCATTCCAAAGGATTTTCCCTGTTCAATGTAGGAATCTAAGAATTCTTCTATTTCCTTAGTAGTCATACGAAAGTATTCCTTTTCGACCCAAAAATACAAACTAGACATTATGTCTGATAATCTGATCAGTAACCTGAAATAATAATATAATTTATTTCCAAGTAAACAGGAACACGTTCTAAATGAACTTGATTAATTAGCTCACAATCCCAATCTCTGTGGGAAACAAGCCTTACAAAGGTCTTGTATATTTCCTTGTACAACAATAATAATAATAAAGTACTGGTCTATAATATAACATACGTGTACTCAACTATCTCATATCATATGTCAACCAAAGACATTAACAAAGGACAAGCATAAAAGACAATATGAGAACAATTGCAGAAATCAACTAAGTCAAATAGAGAAATCAATGAAAATAATCACAGAATCTGTGACGACAACTGCAATGGAATCAACAAGACAAATAACGCCACAGTGTATAAATATAAATGGTGTATAGAAATAAATTGACAGAAAAGGGGAGATCTACAAATACAAACAGATCAAACAAAACTAAGGAACACAAAATTATTAACAAAACCAACGAAGAAACGAACACCTCCTCACAACTAACAAAAATAGCAACAGATGTTGCAAGCAAATTTTCAATTAAGAAAATTGCCCCTACAGAACGCTAATATAAGACCAATATTACTCGGTATACCTTATACTAGTCTCTTCCCAACCAGGCCCGCTACATAAACACAACGAGAAACAAATACATGTAATGTGAACATAAATATATAAATTATGTGTATAATAGGATGTGTTGTAAAGAAGGCTCAGTCTTGATTAATGGCACAGTTATTCTAATCACAATAAATAAACTGCCACTTTATTAAATTACAAATGCTGGCCTTAAATATTAAAGTTCAACACAATAGCAGAACATAAGAAGGTCCATCGATGAAAGTAGGACTTCTGCTTTCACCTGTACTGTACTTGTTACAAAAAGTTAAATGTATGCTTGAAACTTGCTGTGATGTCCAACGACAAATGTCAACAAGTGCTGACCTAGATTCAGTATTCGTTTCATAGGTCACGTGAGGAACTGTCAATCAAGTGTAGACCAACACTGCTGGTGTGTCGTATCAGGTGTCAGGGAAACGAACTGGTATCAGTAGCTGTTAACTTCTGGCAATGTCCACTGTGCAGGTTAAGCCCAGAAATATGGCGTACCACATTGATAAGGACTGTATTGTGGCTGGATGAAATGCCAACACATTAATAACGCTGGTACTTCCTTCACCGTAACTGTGTGTATATCAGAGCACGTTGTAAAGGTGTATTGGTGTAACTGGTCAACTCTAATAACCGGGCACAGTGTCAGGCACACAGGTCACCTTGTCCTAGAACACAATGAGGCCCCGACAAGCATGCATTGTTGATAATTAGTGTTACAATAAATGTCAATACGCGAATGTGTAGACTGTTCTGTGGAGTTGACTGAAGGTTCAAACACTCATTCATACGTATCTAGAAGTTACTGATGCAGACTAGCTGTGGACGTTTCAATAGTTTAATTTGACGCACACACTTGGACAGAACGGGTACAGTTACAGGCACACAGGTCGACATCAATAGCATATTGTTGACTCACGGTGTACAATAATAAATTGGCATTCATGTTGAAGAAAATCACAATGGAACGTCAGCATACAAGCATTCAGAGTTCCATATCTTATATAAATATTCATCAGGCCTTACTGACTGATCATGTCAGTTAATATACAAGGTTCCAACCTGATTCCTAGACCGAACCTCTTTAGCATAAACGTAACTTGCACTCTAGCGAAGATTCCGTTAAATACAGTTCAGCCAATATTTCCTGAGAAAACGTTAAACTACCAATAGTAGGTTTTCCTTTCATAAGTATGATCTCTTTATCATCACCTGATAATAAGGGCGTCCCTGTTCTCTGGTAAATGATCAACAATAAATAGCATTCCAAAATGGCTTCTAGTCTTGTGAGCCTCGCTCACGATAATGATGCACAATGAAGCTTCAATAAAGATGCAGTTCATGAACATAACTGTTTCTATAACATTCAGCATATTCTTTCCTCATAGTTGCTGCATATATACATAATCAGTGCTGCTAGATAACATGTCGTTCCGACATACTGACATGGTTCAATTCATGTAGCTGTCTGCCCATATTAGGCCTAGGAATGGAAAAAGTTCGGTAAACAGTTCTTTACCTTGGCATAGGAAAAAAAAACCACTAGCAAACACAGAAACGCTCTTCTCCTCGCGTTATGGAATGAACACTAGGGAACTCATGGATTTAACCATCCCAGAAGAAATTATCTTCGTTCCCATAATCAAAAAGAGATCATAAACTTTGGGCAGGTCTAAGACATGACTTCCCGCCATAGGCATCTACATCACCGAAGAACTCCCTAACGTATCTTCATGCGCCGAAAAGCACCTGACCCTAAAATATAGTACAAGGAAAATAGTCCGACATAGACATACAAAGATAACCCGATATAAGACCGAATCGTCTCCAACAGACACTGAGTAAACATAGACTCGGACCAGAAACATCCCTGCATGAATAATCTGTTTTCTTTCCGAACAAAGAATAGATCAACGGAGTCTAGATCCATCCGCCAAATCGATATTCAAGAGAGATCACCCACACAACAAAAGTATCAATTAATCATGGGTGATATAACTTTGACCATGAGAGCATTTCAAAATAAATACTGTTCATATCAAATAGTCATACAATACATTTGTATGCCTACCTACCTACAGTAATCCGTGCGTCACATAATTCCATACAAAAGAATATGTGCGCAACAGATTACCACACTTCCCTGTGAAAAAAAATGGAACATTTTTTTTTTAAATACATCTAAGAGCAACATACAATTGGCTCACAACGCACGAATAACAATGCGCAGATGATAAGCATTCCAAACAAATATAACGCCTAATGTGAGGCTAAGTCGTCATATGAAACGACAAGTGAGAATATATCTCAAGATCTCAGAGAAAGTATTTCTCTAAGTATAAATATTTCCAGAGAGGTGTCACCAACGCCTACTACACTACTGACAATGCCACAATTTATACAATAGTTTATCCAATAATTTCATTTTAGATATCTTAAGTTCATGATTACCAAAGAAGAAAACATTAAAAAGACCCGGCGGTGAATATACATCAACGAACCGCTAAGTAGTGATACAATCAATATATCATACATTACATATGTGTACATATTTTAATATAGAGAGAAAAAAACTGTAGTAGAGTTAAACCTGTTAGAAATCTGAGGATCTAACAGCTAGGTGGAATCATGTGGGCATCTAGACAAAATGTCTGCCATCACATTTTCTGATCCACGGATAGCTCGCACCGAAAAATGAAAAGGCTGAAGAGCAATCGCGTATCGCGTTGATCTCGCGCTCTTCAGATGTTTACTTTGAATAGCTGTAAGAGCTTTCTGGTCAGTTTCTACAATGAAATGCGCGCCAAGAAGAAATCTTTGAAGTTTAAGAATTGACCAAACCATAGCCAATAATTCACGGTCTAGGACCGAGTAATTCTTCTCTGCGGCATTTAGTTTTCGAGAAATATACATCACAGGATGCAGAGTTCCAGAGTACTCTTGCATTAGTGCCGCTCCAATCCCTGTGGATGAAGCGGCACTACGGAGAACAAATGTCTTATCTTTAGTAGGTAACACTAAAATAGGTGCAGTAGAAAACATAGTTTTGATCTTATCCAAAGAGGATTGACATTCTTGAGTCCAATGGACTATATTAGGAGACCCTTTCTTTAGCAAGGAAGAAAGAGGTGCCATCACAACGAGATCTATCAAAATTCTTATCTCTGTTGAGCCCATTGCTCTTATTTGAACTCCATTTACCATAGTTATGAAAAGTTGTGTTATTACCCTTATGATCAAAATTCCTATTAGTACGATTTTGTTGTCCACAAAAATAATTATTATGAGATTGGTAACCTCTATCAAAGTTCTTATAGTTAGTGGACCCATAATGTTGAGGACAATTAAATTGCCTCCAGTTCTTTGAAGAAGAACTATTATCATATGGACGCGTTTGGTAATGTCCACAATCACGATAATCTCTCTTAGCAAAATTGCTTTTACTTTTCCCTGTGTTACTGTGCTTAATAGGTACATCGTACTGTCTGAGCTGAGTACGATGGGTACTAACAGTTTTGTTTTCTTTTACCAACTTATCAGGAATTTGAAAAGTCGATGCACGGTTTTCATGAGGAATCTTATCATGACACTTATCAAAGTCCTCACCGTGATCCAAACTTGATTTACCTTTGTTAGCCTCACGCCAACTCCCATTAGAGGCAGGTATCGTTATTCCGTGGGAAACCATATTTGCCACGAAAAGATTTGTTCACATATTGTTTCATGTTACCATGAGCATTGAGTGCAAGAGGCTGGCTCTTTGCATTAGCAACATGTTGAATATCAGGTCCATGTAGAAATCTATCCCCTTTATTATTATATAACATTCTATTCTCCAAAACAATATCTAATAAACCATCAATTCTGTTGCGAAGTTTTGTAACTTCCATTTCTGTCATAGCTTCCTCTCTAACAGCAGCTCTATGCATTTTCTCATTGGTTTTAACTTCCCTGTTATAATCCAACCTTATGTCTTGTAACTGAAAAGCCAAAGTCTTCTCCTTAACAATACTATCTTTAAGATCCTTTCTTAATATTGTCATCTGAGCTGAAGCTTCTAAAACCTTAGCCTTTTCTTGAACAAGTTCAAGTTTCAGTGCTTCCATAGCACTATGATGAGTACTCATCAGTTTATCAACCTTTTCTAGAACTACTACATTCTTTTCTTCTAGTTGGCGGCTTAGAATCACATTCTGACTCAATAGATTAGTGTGTGTATCATTATATATCTTCTTGTGTTTCTCAGCCTCCACTTTTAATTTCTCATAGTCCATTTTTACTTGTTCAAGCTCACTAATAAGAGACTGTCCTTTACCAAGATGATTGTTTTTCAATAAGCTCAATTTAACTTCTAAATCTTTTTTTCTCCTTTTCCAGTTGAGATTGTCTCAATTTATTCTCACTAGGAAGAGCTAATGTTTCTATAACCTTCCACAGTAGTTTTAAATCAAGCGTGGAAGAGTTCACCTTATTTACCTGATTACCCAACATCTCTTTTAATGAGGTCACTTCATTCTCTAACTCTTTCCTCTGACTAAGAGAAGAGTCATAGACTTTCTTATTATCTTCTATCAACATCATCATTTTATCCTTTAATATTGTATTTTCAGAATTCTCTTCTGAAAACTTATCAGTAAGAGCTTTCTTGTCACTTTGAAGCTCATTTATCGTTTTCTTTAATACATTCAACTCCAAAGCTAAGAGTTTTACTTCATGTTCCCTCTTCACTTTTCTCTCCTCGGCTTCCCTGTCTAGCTGCATTTGCTTCTTTTTTTCTTCAGATTCTCTTTGTAATTTTTTTTCAGCTTCTCTGTCTAATCTTTTCTCCTCAGCCTGTTTTTCTAATATTTTCTTCTCAGCTTCTCTTTGTAATCTCTTTTGTTCAGCTTCTCTTATTTGTTTTTCCATTTCCATTTTATCTTTTACGTATTCTCGTAATTCCCTAGTAGACATTGAACATGCCTGTTCAATGTAGTAATCCAAGAATTCGTTTATCTCCTCATTAGTCATTCCAAAGGATTTTCCCTGTTCAATGTAGGAATCTAAGAATTCTTCTATTTCCTTAGTAGTCATACGAAAGTATTCCTTTTCGACCCAAAAATACAAACTAGACATTATGTCTGATAATCTGATCAGTAACCTGAAATAATAATATAATTTATTTCCAAGTAAACAGGAACACGTTCTAAATGAACTTGATTAATTAGCTCACAATCCCAATCTCTGTGGGAAACAAGCCTTCAAATAAGGTCTTGTATATTTCCTTATACAACAATAATAATAATAAAGTACTGGTCTATAATATAACATACGTGTACTCAACTATCTCATATCATATGTCAACCAAAGACATTAACAAAGGACAAGCATAAAAGACAATATGAAAACAATTGCAGAAATAAACTAAGTCAAATAGAGAAATCAATGAAAATAATCACAGAATCTGTGACGACAACTGCAATGGAATCAACAAGACAAATAACGCCACAGTGTATAAATATAAATGGTGTATAGAAATAAATTGACAGAAAAGGGGAGATCTACAAATACAAACAGATCAAACAAAACTAAGGAACACAAAATTATTAACAAAACCAACGAAGAAACGAACACCTCATCACAACTAACAAAAATAGCAACAGATGTTGCAAGCAAATTTTCAATTAAGAAAATTGCCCCTACAGAACGCTAATATAAGACCAATATTACTCGGTATACCTTATACTAGTCTCCTCCCAACCAGTCCCGCTACATAAACACAACGAGAAACAAATACATGTAATGTGAACATAAATATATGAATAAATGTATGTGTATAATAGGATGTGTTGTAAGAAGGCTCAGTTTTGATTAATGGCACAGTTATTCTAATCACAATAAATAAACTGCCACTTTATTGAATTACAAATTCTGGCCTTAAATATTAAAGTTCAACACAATAGCAGAACATAAGAAGGTCCATCGATGAAAGTAGGACTTCTGCTTTCACCTGTACTGTACTTGTTACAAAAAGTTAAATGTATGCTTGAAACTTGCTGTGATGTCCAACGACAAATGTCAACAAGCGCTGACCTAGATTCAGTATTCGTTTCATAGGTCACGTGAGGAACTGTCAATCAAGTGTAGACTAACACTGCTGGTGTGTCGTATCAGGCGTCAGGGAAACGAACTGGTATCAGTAGCTGTTAACTTCTGGCAATGTCCACTGTGCAGGTTAAGCCCAGAAATCTGGCCTACCACATTGATAAAACTGTATTGTGGCTGGATGAAGTGCCACCACATTGATAATGCTGGTACTGCTTCATCGTAACTGTGTGTATATCAGAGCACGTTGTAAAGGTGTATTGGTGTAACTGGTCAACTCTAATAACCGGGCACAGTGTCAGGCACACAGGTCACCTTGTCCTAGAACACAATGAGGCCCCGACAAGCATGCATTGTTGATAATGAGTGTTACAATAAATGTCAATACGCGAATGTGTAGACTGTTCTGTGGAGTTGACTGAAGGTTCAAACACTCATTCATACGTATCTAGAAGTTACTGATGCAGACTAGCTGTGGACGTTTCAATAGTTTAATTTGACGCACACACTTGGACAGAACGGGTACAGTTACAGGCACACAGGTCGACATCAATAGCATATTGTTGACTCACGGTGTACAATAATAAATTGGCATTCATGTTGAAGAAAATCACAATGGAACGTCAGCATACAAGCATTCAGAGTTCCATATCTTATATAAATATTCATCAGGCTTACTGACTGATCATGTCAGTTAATATACAATGTTCCCACCTGATTCCTGGACCGAACCTCTTTAGCATAAACGTAACTTGCACTCTAGCGAAGATTCCGTTAAATACAGTTCAGCCAATATTTCCTGAGAAAACGTTAAACTACCAATAGTAGGTTTTCCTTTCATAAGTATGATCTCTTTAACATCACCTGATAATAAGGGCGTCCCTGTTCTCTGGTAAATGATCAACAATAAATAGCATTCCAAAATGGCTTCTAGTCTTGTGAGCCTCGCTCACGATAATGATGCACGATGAAGCTT
The DNA here is from genome assembly GCA_024509875.1 of Oreohelix idahoensis. Classification (NCBI taxonomy): domain Eukaryota; kingdom Metazoa; phylum Mollusca; class Gastropoda; order Stylommatophora; family Oreohelicidae; genus Oreohelix; species Oreohelix idahoensis. The sequence continues at coordinate 374,230 of JAMPIV010010395.1, forward strand.
CAATAAAGATGCAGTTCATGAACATAACTGTTTCTATAACATTCAGCATATTCTTTCATCATAGTTGCTGCATATATACATAATCAGTGCTGCTAGATAACATGTCGTTCCGACATACTGACATGGTTCAATTCATGTAGCTGTCTGCCCATATTAGGCCTAGGAATGGAAAAAGTTCGATAAACAGCTCTTTACCTTGGCATAGGAAAAAAACCACTAGCAAACACAGAAACGCTCTTCTCCTCGCGTTATGGAATGAACACTAAGGAACTCATGGATTTAACCATCCCAGAAGAAATTATCTTCGTTCCCATAATCAAAAAGAGATCATAAACTTTGGGCAGGTCTAAGACATGACTTCCCGCCATAGGCATCTACATCACCGAAGAACTCCCTAACGTATCTTCATGCGCCGAAAAGCACCTGACCCTAAAATATAGTACAAGGAAAATAGTCCGACATAGACATACAAAGATATCCCGATAAAAGACCAAATCGTCTCCAACAGACACTGAGTAAACATAGACTCGGACCAGAAACATCCCTGCATAAACCTAAGCAAGAATAATCTGTTTTCTGTCCGAACAAAGAATAGATCAACGGAGTCTAGATCCATCCGCCAAATCGATATTCAAGAGAGATCGCCCACACAACAAAAGTATCAATTAATCATGGGTGATATAACTTTGACCATGAGAGCATTTCAAAATAAATACTGTTCATATCAAATAGTCATACAATACATTTGTATGCCTACCTACCTACAGTAATCCGTGCGTCGCATAATTCCACACAAAAGAATATGTGCGCAACACTTCCCTTAAGTTTTCCAAAGTTAAAATTTTGTCTAATTTCTTGCTCTCATCTTCACTCAAACGCTTTGTATAGTGTAGAAATGTATCCTGTATGTTTACGTTAGTTTCTTCCTTAGTGTATAATTTTGTGTAATATTCCAAAAAGGCGTGTCTTATACTAGTATCCTCTGTCTGTTGTTTCCCGTTCATATCAACTATTTCATGTATCTGTCTACTGCTTTGGACATTTTGCTCAATCTCTAAATATTGCCTACTGGGTATTTCTTGTGTGATAGTATTTAATTTAGTTCTAAGTAAAGCCCCTTGGTATGTATATTGTTTGTAGGGGTCTAGCTGCTATTCCAAAGTATGAATATGTGAGTTAGATTTATCTATCTGTTTAGTTAAACTTATTGCATCCTCTAATAAATTTTGTTCTTTCCTAAAAGCCCTGTGTATTGCTGTTGCTAAAATCTGAGTTCTATCCCTTATTGTGTTTTTTAACAGGTCCCAATATTCTGCAATATTGTTATTGGAAATATCCTGTGTGTAACCCTGAATGAGTTGTGTTATTGAATTTGTGAAGAAAGCATTTTTTAGCAAGTTGTTGTTGAATTTCCAGTGTGGGGATCTCTTTAATTTTGTATGTGTGTGTCCCGTACTTAAAACTGTATATACTGCCTGATGGTCTGTGTATTTAAGCGTATTTTTTATGTGATAAGCTTTGTGTATATTGTAACTGTTTGTTGCGTATATTCTGTCCAGTCTAGAAGCTCGTCTAAGATATGGGTTTCCTTTGTCATGAAATGTGAAAGCTTGAGTTTGTGGTTGTAGTTTTCTGTAAACGTCTACTAATTCATGTTTGTCAAGCATGGATTGTAGGCGTAGTATTAATAAGGGGACTTCAATTTTCTTTTTCTGTGGTTCGGGGCCTAAGGAACTCTTATCTAAACTGGTCAAAACACAATTAAAATTGCCTCCTAGCACTATTTTGGTTCCTTTGTAATACCTATCTATAGTGTCATACAGTCCGTCATAAAACTTAGGCCGGTCAATTTCCGTCGCTGGTGCGTATATGTTGATAAATGTGTGTATGTCTTGTTATTTGTTTTTGTTTTTTATTTGTATAATGACAATTCTGCCTCAATTGTCTGTTCTATAATGTACTGCTTCCCAGTCTTCATTAATTTGAAGGATGGCAGCACCCCTATGACAGGTGCCCCGGGCGAACCAACCATGTTTCAGTCCTAATTTAGTTACTATCTGACCGGCATGATAATCAGAAGTAATCCCGGTCTGTTGCAAGAACAAGAAATCTGGTTTATCTTTTTTAATCAGTTTAAATACATGGTCTAGTTTATTTCTCAAACCATTGATATTGAGAGATATTATCACTAGACTGCTTGACACGATGGTAGCTGAAGGTTGTCCATCTGTCACAACTGATGTACTAGGCAAAGTAGCAGAGTGGTCACTTGCCGTATCTAAACTATTTGACGAAGCGGGAGCTGAGTGCGGACCGCTCGTCTTACTTAGGCTGCTAGACAAAGTAGTGATCTGAGGTTGACTACTTATCTTGCTAACTGATGGTTTATCATGTGCTATAATTGATGTACATGGCAAACAGGTAGGTTGGTCACTTGTAGTTAGTCTACTCGGCAGAGCGGTGTCTGAGTGCTGACCGTTTTCTGCTATGACTAAACAACTTGACACATCCGTGTCTACACTTCTTGACAACGCGGTGCTTAAGGGCTGACCGTTTTCTGTCATAACTAAACCACTTGACACATTCATGTTTACATTGCTTGACAAGGCGGTGCTTAAGGGCTGACCGCTTGACCTAAATACATGACTACTTGACAGAATAGTGACTGAGGGCTGGCTATATGTTCTGCACTGATAATTATGGCTAAACGCAGATGAAACTGCGCCGCCTAGCACTCCCACCCCAGTAGGGGGGAGTTGACTGCTTAATTATACTAGTACGCATTCAGGTTATAAGTGTGTGCGGTGTGTGTGTGTAACCAAAACAATAAAAAAAGCTAAAATAGCACAAACTATTTATATTAAAAACACAAACTCTTAAATAATAATAATAATATACACTCCTTAAACTATAGGTGTTTACACAGTTTACTTTTAAAATTACATCACTGTGAAATAAAGGAAAAAAGTTCATCTCTCCGCACACCGGCAGCTCACTGTCTGTTCTTGTTGTAGGTGCAACCAAGGTTCTCCTATACTTGGGAACTGGACAGGTCTGTTTGCACTGGGCCTCAGTGCACGGGGGAAGAACTTCTAGTAGCAAGCTCATTCGCTCACATCTTCAAAAGCTTGCCCATCTATAAAGATACTCACTTGAGACAACATGGCCTCCATGTCGTCCTCTTCTGCTGTTGTCGCCCAACAGGAGGAGGCTTGAGTATTCGCCGTTGTTGGTGCCTCTGGAGCTTCGGTTCTTGCTGGTGACCTTCTTCTAGGGCTGCTGGGTGTAGACATAGCACGCTCGTCGACGACAGGTGTCGACGAAATCCACCTCGGAGAGGGCTCTGGTGTAGGCGCCCTTGGTGATGGCGGCAGGTCTTTCTTGCTCGGAGAGCGCTTGCATGGCGACCTGCTCTCATTGCGCCTTACCTCTTTGGTCTTCACCGGCTCCATTGTCAGGAGCGATAGTCTCTTTCTGTTCTTTTTCTCTTTCTTGGAGTGAAACGTTGTGAAATCCTCCTCATCGACACTGCCTTGGGGGCTATCTGTGGCGGGGAGCTCGCTAGGCTTTTCTGACTGACTCTGCTCTGCTGGAGTGGTGTTGGCAACCGCCTCCTCTACTCTCGTTTGTTTAACTTGGGGGCCGCTCTTTTTTGGGGGCATTGGCTGACCCAGTGGTCGTCCTGCCCACACACCGCACATTGGATTCTTCTCCCCGGTAGGGACACTCATACTCTTAGGAACTTGTTCTCCGCTGCTTTCAGGTGCACAAAGTGCGGTACTTGATGCTCCGACTGTTTGAACATGAAGTTCCATTTGTCACCTGCAGTCTTTATTCTAGTTACTTCGGCACCTTCGTCCCCGGAGATGGCCGCCGCCATTCGCTGTACAGCTTCCGCTTTCATGGTGAGCGGTATCCAGTTGAGGGTCCCTTTCGATTTCTCCTTATCTTGATGTTCGATATATACCGACATCTGTGGGTTTGACCACTCCAGCCTCTTACCGTGAAGGCCCTGATAATGCTTAAGTTGGGCCGCTGCTGTAAGGGTGGCGAACCACTTAAAGGGCCCTTCAAAACGGTACAGAGTGGCAATCCCACTCATACCCACACCTGCAGGCCCTGCAAGAATGCTCGATATTAGGCCATATGAAGCCCTGTTTGCCTGTGGGCCAGTTACTGTTATTATAAGGGTCCATGGTCGGTGTAACACACCTCCTTCAAAATCCTCTTCTAAGTTAACCTGGAAAATGGGCACTACTGGTGCAGACATTATATGATATATATCTTCTTGGTTTTTAAAAACCAAATTAGACAACAAAAAAGTCACAGATCTAGCCTAAGCTAACAGCTAAGGCTAATCACACAAAAAGTCCGTAAAAACACCTTTTTTTAAAAAAAAAACCTTTATTTAGGTCATGATAAACACCATCAATTTTATTTACAAGAATGGAAATTTGTAAAAACATGATGTAAGATATAACATATATATAAGGTTTCCCCACCTTACCCCCCCCTCCCCTCCCCCTCTATCCCTACTTAAGCAATAACAGTAAATCAATATCAATATTCACGAAGTAACAAACAATATCATAACTAATCAAAACCAAAGGTCCTAATAATATCCCAACCAGTATTACAGTATTACTACAAAACAACCAAAAAGAAAAAATATTTGAATGATGGAACAAATGAATGAGGCCATGAAGATTCTAAGTACATCAACACCCTACCATGAGATGACTGATGAAGACATATATGATTAAGAGTATTTACATTTCATGTTATTTACAGAAGAAGTATTTACATTCAAAGCTACTTGCTTTGTATCACGACCGAGAGGTCAGTAAACATCAAAAACGTTTTTAAAGTTTTATTGTTATATCATGTGTCATATGTTCATATATTTGTGTAAATATTCTACTGTCGTAATGTATGCCGTCATGTACAGCTCTGTTCCTACACGTCCATATTAAGTATCTATATTCTGCTAATAAAGTCAATAATTTAAGCTCTGTCTGTCTCGGTAACGTAGGTAAAGTATTCAACATGACCGCTTGGTACATGTTGAGTGATTTTTGTGTCTTAGAAGTTATTAATGTTCTTAGTTTGTTTAGTGTAGGGACCACTGTTTTACATGTGTAAAACAAGTGGTCCTCTGTTTCTATTGTGTTGTTGCTGCACAGTTTACTGTGACCGCTTGGCCTTTCACGCTAGCTTTGTCCCTCCTACTTTAACGCTAAACGTTTATAAGTGCTAGAAGATGATACATGTAAGAATGACAGACCTTAAATGCAAATAAGACGTTTTTACACAAAACGCAGCATTCATTCAAAGTTCAGTTGCCGTTACTGCTCTGACAGGGTAAACGTAGGTCAGTCCCAGATAATAATGAATGGGTTTTATAAGCGCGAAAGTGGGAAATGAATGTTTGTGTGATCTGGGGTTTTTTTAATCCTATTGTTAAGTTGGAAAAGATCACACATGTGAAAATAAAGTCGAAATAACAGAATGTCGTGTGCAAAAAGGTCTAAAAGCTGAGGAGAGAAGTGCAAATGTTAATTATTGTGTCGTGTGAAAAAAGGACGGGTCGTGTGAAAAAAGGCGGGAAAAAAGAAGAAATAGTATAAATAGAAGAGTTGTGGGCGATAGGTAGCGATTTCAGGACTTATGATTCCAAGGATACCATGATTTTAGACTAGAGGATTTTTACTGATAGCGTTAGGAGAACTTCGTCTTTGAGGATACCAAGACAAGTTTTTGAGTAAACAAATCAGTAAATTATTTCTTGTGGATATACATATATTATTCTATCTGGATGTACCTGTATTATTCAGTTGGATTATAGATTGTTCATTTTGGATAAACAACCATCATTTTGTGAAATTTACAGTGTTTGTCTAATGTCATCAATAAACTCTAATATAATTTTCTACATTTGCTGTTAGTGGAAATTTACAGTAATTTCTTTCGGATATAAGTTGTTGTGATGAAACTGTTTTGCTTATCACCAAAACTCAAAAGGGAAGAACATTCCTGGGTTGAAATAAATTAACAAAAGGTCAAGTATCACCATCTCTGGCGGAAGGCCAGTTATCACTTGAACCACCACAACATATGAAGGATTAACTCTGACTACATAAAATCAATATAACTACCAGTGCCGTATAAACATACACGGCCACATATTACACTAATTGGCGCCGTGACCTGCCCTTTTTTTGGTGAAGACAGTCAGGCATAATCAATAAAATGGATCCAAGCCTAGAACAACAGCAGCAACAACAAGCGTTGTATACGCTACAGCAACAACAGCAACAACAACAACAGGCGTTATATGCACAGCAGCTACAACAGCAACAGGAAATGCAACAGGCAAACGTCCATCCTGCTAACATACCCTTACCTGTAGAGGCCGAACCCACAATGACCGCGTTTCAACGGATAACAGACACGCTATCCAATGTAGATCATTATAATAAATATAACCAAATTCGCTCGGTTATAACCCCCTTCACGGGCGATTCTAACACATTTCGGAGATGGCTAATGAACAGACACAGATATGAAAACAACAATACATATTGCCGGAGAGAATCAGAGAGCACACCACATAACTACAATATAAGATCCCAGATCAAGTATCGAGACAACAGCAACAACACGGGTCGCATAGCCACTGTCATCAGCCACTGGAACAGTCTCAATAAAAGAGATTGTCGCATTGCAGTCAGAAATTTTATCAATGGAATAAAACAACGAAAGATATGGGAAGTAAATAATGTTACAACAACTGACCAACAAACATGTATGATAACAACAGAAGATGGAATGAGGGTACATATCAGACCAATACAACAATGGAGAAAACCACCTAACATACATCACCAGGTCGGTTTTGTTAAATCAAATGACACGCGATGGGCCCCCATGATTATTAGTCAACCTAAATAAATGAACGAACTACAAGTGAAGAAAACAAAGATCAGTTGTGTTGCGACACAAACAAACGTTGACAGGTCAAGTCAGGTCAATGACCCAGAACCACAGGTGAAGAAAACAACTATGATAAGTGTAGCAACACAAACAGAGAATAGAGCTGCAGTTTCAGCAACACAAACAGAGAATAGAGCTGCAGTTTCAGCAACACAAACAGATGTTGACCTTAACACTGACACATCATGCAGGCGTATAGGAACAGCAGTAAGAAGGAATCCTATCAAAACAGGTCCACAAGAAGTACAGGACATGGATACATCTTATAGGCGTACAAGAACAGTACAGAAGACGAAACAGGGAGGTGTAAGCACAGAGGAGATGAAGAAAGCACTAAAAAACGAACTGAAGGGAGCTCAACCTGACACAGTAGTACTAAAATATGTACAGAGATTTCTGGAGAGAAAGTTTGATACAGACTTATCAGAAAGGAAAGAAGAAATTCGCAGACTTGTGGTGAGAGTAATGGAGGAACTTAATTACTGGGGAATCAAAATAGTGGAAAGAGACGTGTTCTCAGATTCATCAAGTTACTCAGATAGTGTATCGTCAGATGAAGAAGATGAGTTAGAATGCACGGAGAGGTGCGAAATGGTGGAAAAGTTGGGAAAAGAAGTGAGAGAAGAAGTGAAGGACACGAGCAAGAAAATGGTTAAAGTGGATGAACCAAACATAGGGGAGTTAAAAAAGGTAATAGAAGCCATCATAGCACGGCCTGAGGTTCATTTATCAAGGAGCATAGTATGGAGACTGCTACAGAAAAGGTATCATACACACTTTCCAGAAACAAGAGTTGAAATAGATAGGGTTGTAACGAAAATGTTAGATGACGAGAACATGAAGAGACGACAGAGAAGAATAGAGCAAGCAAATCGTGATCGAAGTCAGAAAATGAAGAAAAAAAAGAGGTAAGACAGCTTGTGAACGATATGATGCAAGAGGAGTATGTGGAGGACACAGTTAAGAAGAAACAAAGAAGCCCTACAGAAGAACTTATCACAAGAATGACATGAGAGTCTAGCCGCACTACATAGAAACAACACATCGGTGTTCGCAACGTTATTCATATGATCACAACCATAATTCCCTACCCCCTCATCAGCCCCAACATACTCCCTACGCGACCCCCGTCGCAACCCCAGTGATTATGTGAAGCGAACATTTGATGACAAAAGACATACCATGGAACCCAGAGGACAAGTATACTACAGATTTGAACAGCCCACGACCAGTGAACCTACTTTCCCATTAGATAATCTTCTGCAACCTCAGAGGAAGTATCAAGGTGAAAATCCCATCGAAGTCATACTACAAGAGAAGTATAGAGCACATCAGATAGCTAATCCGTAATGCACAGAAAGCCTTCAAGAAATGGCAGAAACAACATGATAAAAGAGCTAAATTAGAACAATTTCAAGTTGGTGATAAATGCGTTTGAACAAGATGACGAGAAGAACATAGTCACCAAAGCTCATGCAGCATAAATTAAGACAGCTACTCATCGCCCGATAGCACCACCAGTTTTATCTAATGGCAGACCCATACATAAAGCCACATTGAACCACTATCATTCCACAGATACGTCACAAACCTCACACAGAGAATCTGAGAACATAAATACATATTGCCGCAGAGAATCAGAGAGCAACAATAGAAATTGCGACAAACACACAGACAACGCTGTTTCACAAGCAGAACGGAACACATCTGAACAAGATAATGATACTCGACACACAGCACCGCCTAATGATGAAAACGCAGACAGCGGTACATGCACACTTGCGGAAGATATTATTCTTCCATCACCTCCATTCCGACACGAATCTGACCTAGATACAGCAGATCCCGAGAGTGACCACGAAAGTGTGATCAGTCCAGACAACACTGACTTTCACACGGCAACGGGGCGCCCACATTCTGGTGCAGCAGATGACTCCCCACTGTTAACGGGATTTGTCCGTTTGCCTCAGGAGCACATACGTGAGAGAATGCGTGGAAAACGCAGACAGCCCCACAACACGCAGCACGAGGTGCACCATTTCAACATTATTTAGTCCTTGCCCTCGACGGCTGCAGCCACCACCCACTCGACGGTGCGAAATGCGCCATCCTCTTGTGATCAACGATTGACGAGGAAAAAAGTTATCTTGATGGAAATCGCCAACTTCCTCATGTCAAATTCGTAAACGTCCAGTTCAACGATTATTGGTTTATTGGAGAATCAATCTTCTCTAATAACAAAAAGGTACTCACCCCAGCAATAGTACCCAACGAGTGCTCTCTCTACAAATATCACTCTCCCTCGTTACCCCCATCATCTAAAGTCACTAGTGTCCATTTTTTTGGGGGGTAGGAAATTTTATTTTTTCAGAAAGATGTCAGCCTCAGTCAAGACCCTGCTGATGATACTGATGATAGTGATAATTATGACATCTGCAACACCCACATATACTAACAAGTTATTATGGCGTGACGCCACTGTGTTTTAATGTTATATAATTATTTCACATTCTTCGCCAACATGAACTGTCATTAGGACTACATCTTTTACACCGCTATGTCAAGAAATTAAAGAACTTTTGCAAACATTCTATAACACTATATTATCCAGGTTAAACAGAACTTTAAATTATCTCAGTTCTCTAGTTATACAACATTTTTTTTTTACAAGTGTTAGGTACGAAATCTTTATGATTAGAAGAGTACCCACTGTACAAATTATACCACTTTTGCCTTTGAAAATCTTTACAATAGGACTTATGCTTTACAACAGTTTTTCCCCCTTCTTGATGAATTTAGTGACCAAAGCAAACACACTATACGCACACACATATTTTTCCTTTGTGACACATGAGAGTTTTTTTTTTTTAATGTGTTAACTCATAGTTTTCCTTTTGTGTTATGGAAAGACCGTTTTATAATGTTCAATCGCATCGAGAATGTATTTTGGCTATTTTTCTTAATGATGCTGTTTACCTCAATGATCGTATATGGCTTCTCACGTTATTCAAGCCAACGACCCTTTCTCACAGATATACGACGAATCAGACGTCAAATTTATTCTTCCCTACACATCCAAACGCCTTTTTATTTACTGTCACCTTCTCCGACATGCTTCATCACAGACGGACCGTTTCTAAATCGACGCACTGTGGCCGTGTATGTTTATACGGCACTAGTAGTTATATTGATTTTATGTAATCAGAGTTAATCCTTCATATGTTGTGATGGTTCAAGTGCTAACTGGCGTTCCGCCAGAGATCGTAATACTTGACCTTTTGTTATTTTTTTCAACCCAGGAATGTTCTTCCCTTTGAGTTTGGTGATACTCAAAACAGTTTCAGCACAACACCGTATAATCCACAAGAAATTATTGTAAAGTTCCACAAACAGCAATGTAGAAAAATTCAATTAGAGTTTATTGATGTAATTTGACAAACACTGTAAATTTCACAATGATGATTGGTTATCCGATATGAAAAAATATGTAATCCAACTGAATAATATAGGTACAATCCAGATAGAATAATATATGTATATCCACAAGAAATAATTTACAGATTTGTTTACTCAAAAAAGACTAGTCTTGGTATCCTCAAAGACGAAGTTCTCCTAACGCTATCAGTAAAAATCCTCTAGTCTAAAATCATGGTATCCTTGGAATCATAAGTCCTGAAATCGCTACCTATCGCCCACAACTCTTATATTTATACTATTTCTTCTTTTTTTCCCGCCTTTTTTCACACGACCCGTCCTTTTTTTCACACGACACAATAGTTAACATTTGAACTCCTCTTCTCAGATTTTCGACCTTTTTGCACACGACATTCTGTTATTTCGACTTTATTTTCACATGTGTGATCTTTTCCAACTTAACAATAGGATTTTAAAAAACCAGATCACACAAACATTCATTTCCCACTTTCGCGCTTATAAAACCCATTCATTATTATCTGGGACTGACCTACGTTTATCCTGTCAGAGCAGTAACGGCAACTGAACTTTGAATGAATGCTGCGTTTTGTGTAAAAACGTCTTATTTGCTTTTAAGGTCTGTTATTCTTACATGTAGCATCTTCTAGCACATATAAATGCTTAGCGTGGAAGTAGAAGGGATAATGCTAGCGTGAAAGGTCAAGCGGCCACAGCACTATTCCGAGCATTCCCCCACTTCAAAAGGAATTTACCTATGTTGACGTGTCTATCAAATTCTATAAATACTTCTTCGTAGTCTGGGAAACCCCTTAATGAGTACTGGAAAATCGCGCACAATCCTCAACACCCTCCCACGGTGATAAACCATACTCCGTCATTTATCATAATATACAGTGTGTCTGGCAGAATCACTACCAATAACAAATGTCAATATTTCTTATACTAATAATAGCAGACCGACCGGATTTTGATTTTCTGTTAGGCAAACTCATTAAGTTTCAGTAGCAACTCACCAAGTTTCAGTAGATCTCCACCATGTTTCAGTAGATCTCCACACGAGCGCCTTTAGTTGGCTCGAAGAATGTCAAGACGGTATTCTATCTCTCTCCATGTGTTTTGCAGCATCTGAGGTGTGACGGATGCACAAGCGTCAATTATTCGCTGCCGAAGATTATCCAGTCCCTGCACCGGAGTTTGCTAGACAAAGCTTTTTACGTATCCCTATAGAAAGAAATCTAAGGGGGTTAGATCTGATGACCTTGGTGGCCAATCAATGGGACCTAATCTTCCAATCCATCTGTCTGGAAATTGTTGATGAAGGTAGTTTCTTACTTCATTGGCATAGTGTGGAAGTGCTCCATCTTGCTGGAATATGAATCCTTCTGGTATCCTAGGAACTGCAAAATTTAGCAGCATGTTTAGGTATGTTGCTCCTCTGACTGTGGCTTCGGCGAAGAAAAATGGCCCGATCACATAAATCGAGGTTAAGGCACACCACACGTTAAGTTTAGGGCTGTCTCGCTCATGCTCCATTACGACATGTGGGTTTTCATTTCCCCATATCCTACAATTATGCCGGTGAACTTTGCCACAAGTGTAAAAGGTCGCTTCATCGAGAATACCACACGATTGAGGAATTCATTGTCATCATCGAGGTGACATAACACTGCATTTGCGAACTCGGCCCGTCTGGGTTTATCATTTGGCTGTAACTTCTGTACTAGCTGGATCTTGTAGGCTCTAAGCCGCAATCTTTTGTGCACAATGTCGTGAACAGTAGATTTTGGAATACCCAATTCTCCACTTGCCCGTCGAATGGATTTCCGCGGGCTACGTTGAAAAGCTTCGTTAACTGCTTCAACTCTATCTGGAGACAATGCTTCATTGCCGCTTCCCTTCTTTCTCAACAAAGAACCTGTTTCCAACAGTTGCTTGTGCCATTTCACTATGGTATGTCGCTCTGGAGGTTTCTGTCCATATTCCTGCCTGAATCTCCTTTGCACAACAATGGGAAACTTTAATTCCGCAAGCCAATAACAGCATTGCACATTCTGCTGCACCGTGAACTCCGCCATTTTCACTTCACGCGTGATCACATTCCGCGGCTGCGCATTACGTATGCGTTATCTGCACATTATCGGACAATTTATCAATTATCTCACTGCTCCTAAAAATGTGATGGTTTCTATACGAGGTAACCATAAAAAAATAATTCTAACTTACATGGATGAGGAAATATTGACATTTGTTATTGGTAGTGATTCTGCCGGACACGCTGTACACCCCACTCCACTAAATAACTGAGACATATATATTTTCACCTAAAATTTGACTTGGTGCATTTTGCAAGTTGGGTAAAACTTATATGCTAATCAACACAGTTCGCGGATTGGCGAAATACTACATTGTTACATGCAAACCATGACGATTTCATGGGAAATCGCTAACATGATAACGGATATGTTCACATGTTGATAAACCTCGAACTGAGAAATAAACATCACATATTGATGTACCTGTATTTTTCTGACCATTTGTCACGTTGTAAGCGGAACGCTACAGTATATTTTCTTGACAAATTTGTTGTCCATTATTATGAACTTGCATTTGTATGCGGATTTTATATTTGATGACGAACCTATAAACAGTTTGGTACTTGGTTCAGGATAACTGAGATAGTTCATACTCCAACACCCGATAATTTTTTTGTATCGGTATAGTTGTCCTCCCTCATAGTAACGACTATTACATAAGTTGGGGATTAGAGACATTTTTAAATAAATACTTTGTAACTCCATGTAACCAGATTAATAATGCTATATTTATATTTTACGACGAACACATAGACAGTTCACCAAACTTGTCCAGATTTTTGGTGTTTAAGACCCATATACATCCTGGTAAATCACTGACCGCAGTGGCAGGATTGGGGTTGCCTGTATCATATATATACGAGCTCGTATATTACATTTTTTTTGCGTTCCACGGTCTGATGTTTGACCATTAGTTCTATGCTGTTAGGCTGATGTTCGTTGCAGCTATTACTTTTAAGATTGTTAAATACATAATGAATATTAATCACTTCTGTTAAATATTGCCAAAGTATTTTTTTGTTTTGTTTTTATTTGTGTTGTTTGCACAACCCATGAAAATCGTACGCGATTATTTTTTTATATTTTATTTATTTTATTTTTTATTTAAATGTTATCATTAAGTATGTTATCATTATGGTGATGACTAACGCACAGCGTTGGTCATATTGATATTGTTAAGAAGTAGTGTACATCAATACTGTTCAATGGCGAAGTGTATTAACAAATTTTGTGTATCCCCCGTTTTACGCATTATAAATATACTGGGATCCCTCGCTTTACGAACAATTTCTTTTTTAATCTTTTTCTTTTTTTTTTCTATCTACCAATAGGTTAGTCGTTTATAACAGTCACTAGCATGAGGTACTTAGTTGATAGTACGCAAATGTCTCCCTCTGGGATACATTTGTGTGGCCAGGGACGTATGTGACCGCTTGGCCTTTCACGCTAGCTTTGTCCCTCCTACTTTAACGCAAAGCGTTTATATGTGCTAGAAGATGATACATGTAAGAATGACAGACCTTAAATGCAAATAAGACTTTTTTACACAAAACGCAGCATTCATTTAAAGTTCAGTTGCCGTTACTGCTCTGACAGGGTAAACGTAGGTCAGTCCCAGATAATAATGAATGGGTTTTATAAGCGCGAAAGTGGGAAATGAATGTTTGTGTGATCTGGGGTTTTTTTAAATCCTATTGTTAAGTTGGAAAAGATCACACATGTGAAAATAAAGTCGAAATAACAGAATGTCGTGTGCAAAAAGGTCTAAAAGCTGAGGAGAGGAGTGCAAATGTTAATTATTGTGTCGTGTGAAAAAAAGGACGGGTCGTGTGAAAAAAGGCGGGAAAAAAGAAGAAATAGTATAAATAGAAGAGTTGTGGGCGATAGGTAGCGATTTCAGGACTTATGATTCCAAGGATACCATGATTTTAGACTAGAGGATTTTTACTGATAGCGTTAGGAGAACTTCGTCTTTGAGGATACCAAGACAAGTTTTTGAGTAAACAAATCAGTAAATTATTTCTTGTGGATATACATATATTATTCTATCTGGATGTACCTGTATTATTCAGTTGGATTATAGATTGTTCATTTTAGATAGACAACCATCATTTTGTGAAATTTACAGTGTTTGTCTAATGTCATCAATAAACTCTAATATAATTTTCTACATTTGCTGTTAGTGGAAATTTACAGTAATTTCTTTCGGATATAAGTTGTTGTGATGAAACTGTTTTGCTTATCACCAAAACTCAAAAGGGAAGAACATTCCTGGGTTGAAATAAATTAACAAAAGGTCAAGTATCACCATCTCTGGCGGAAGGCCAGTTATCACTTGAACCACCACAACATATGAAGTATTAACTCTGACTACATAAAATCAATATAACTACTAGTGCCGTATAAACATACACGGCCATATTACACTTTGGTGGCGCTTTGCCAGGTTTTTTTGCCGATTTTTCGCTCACAATAGGCGTTAAACTGTACAGTAACCTGTATGTGACTTGTTTGACTTGTGGTTTTACGTCTATTGCATGAATGTTTGTGAAGCTTTGTGTGTGGTCTGTTATGAAAAGGTTGTACCCTCGTTTTATCCGTGTACCTAAATAGGGTTCCTGTGCTCCAACTAACAGTTTGTATATGAGTTTGGTGTCTTGTTTTATTAAGTGTTAATTTCCTTTTGAATTTTGTATACATATTCTATAAAAAGGCGGTGGGGTGCCAAAAGAGTGAGGTTTATTATTATCAAGTTTACAAAATTTAGTTAACCTAGTCCCCATATAGTAATGTGCTATTGGGTAAAGGTTTGGGTATTTAATGATCTCCCCTATGTATCTAATCCTTAAGGCTTTAATCTTAGTGTTAACGTCTTGTAGGGCTATCCCCCCTTTGTTTTTTGGTTGCATTAGTGTTTGGTGTTTAATACTAGCTATAGTGCTCCTAAAAATGAAGGGCCTAATTAGCTTGTTTATTCCTGTCACTATCTTTTTGGGTACTATATGTGTATTTGCTAAATATATTATTTTAGGCATAATGAAACAGTTTACTATGATGCTTCTTCCAAAAATGGTAGCTGTCTTATATTTGTATCTTTCTAACATGTTTTTAATTTTATCTAATAATTTTACCCATGTTTCTGTATTGGGGTCTTGTGGGTTACAGGAATAATTTATTCCATAAATTTTGATTCTGTTAACTTGCGTTAACTGAAAAGGGAAATCTGTTTTGTTTGCCCATTTACCTAATCCCATTATACTAGATTTTTGAACATTTAATTTGGATTCGTTAGCGTATCCAACTCCGTAAAGACTTCTAATATGTTTTTTATAGAATCCAATGTTGCTGGAAGGAATATTGTATCATCAGCATACGCTAAAAATTTTCTTTCTCCTTTACTGGGAACAAAAGTTCCCGTGATGTTTACATCCTGCCTTATTCTTTCCAGAACTGGTTCTAATGTTAGTACATATAACAGGGGCGATAAAGGACACCCCTGTCTTACTGACCTTGTCAGTCTAACTGGGTCAGTTAAACTGTGGTTAATTAATATTCTACTGTGGGATTTTTTGTATAAGATTTCTACCCATGTTCTAAAATATTCCCCTATGTGGTTTGCTTGTAAAGTTTTATGTAACAAGGAATGCGATACTCTGTCAAAGGCTTTCTCCTGATCTAATGATAATATTGCACTTTGACACTGTCTATCGTGCGTGTATGTAATTGTTACGGTATATGATATTAACGCCGTCTGCTAAAGGTTAGCGGACGTGCAATCGTAAAGGTCAAGACATTTAATATATTGCGATAGATGTTTCAATTATTGAACGCTTCATACACGATCGATTATGACGTGTCTAGCGTTGTTTAGGACACAGTCGGTAACTAGGAGACGCTACCCTTTGTTACTTGACCGCCAAGCTGAATAGCTGCGTTTTTCTAACCTTCCAATTCAATGGCATGATATAGCCATTTATATGTGCATTTTTGATGGACCAGGGTCAGTCCTAGAACTCTATATGAGAGGAAAATTTATGGAGGTTAGTAGTTAATCGTCAAATTCGTATGAAATATTCAGACTCGCAGTCTCACTGTCGGCAGATAGCCATGTCTAGCTGCGCGTGCATATAGCTGTGATGTTCTGACGACAATACTGCATTGTATCCTTAAACGGACATTGACACGTAAACCAGCAGTCTACGTTATTGATTAATTTATGCATGACTTATAAGGACTTATGTTCTGTTCCTATTTGAAATGATCATCCTGTGTGTACATGTGATTAAATATTACGGACTCAATCTGAAGGCATTAATTACTTCATTAATGTTGCTGAGTTCAAGTTACATGAACTACTTCTTCATACCATGCTACTGAGTTGTATGAACACCTTCACCCTAATTCGCATAATACTAAACAAAGCACGATTAACAAGAGATCACTAAAGTAACCATACTCAGTGCATGATCTTCAACCGGCAAATAACTCAGCAACAAAAGTGGCGGCCGAATGCGGGGAACGACAGAAAAAAGAAACAAACTTCTGTTCCTTACGCACATGTTAACCACAAATATTTACGATCAATTTTCGATCACATGATCCAGTCGAAGATGACGCAGTACTCATTATAATGTCTAACAACGTGACGTCGCCGAAAGTCGTGTAGGTGATCTGTCGGAGAAACCAAAGCCGTTTCTAAGTCTAACCAGGGGAAACATGAGCCATTTGAAGCAAACACATGATATGGACTACAGGAGCAGACAGTCAGGAGCTTTAGCCTAGCTGTTGACGACCTCTAGCACTGATATAAGCAACGGAAAAGATAAGTCCAGGTGTTTAACTGTTGTTATTGCAAACAGTGCTAACTGAGTCCATGCCCTCTGCCTACATCGGCATGTTTTTACCTATGTTTAATGTACTTTTTGTTGTCTTAATGTGTTGTTAATTCGTGGGAGGTAGGGAGGATGAACCGAAATTAGATTCTGTGGCTCTCACGATGCCTGAATTGATTTCGGTCGTTTCTTAGGGCAGTTAAACGATTGCACTTTTGGAAGCCCCATTGAGGTTTGCCATTGGACTGTCTGTCCAAATCTGCTGTCGTTTGACGATTTGTGTTAGCTGTACCGTTCCGTAGATAACTGGTGTATTTTATTCGTACTCAGTTCACATTTTTATTCAGTTTTGTATCATGTTCGTTAACTATTTCGTCCAGTCTCCTCTTACTATCATTTATTTGATGATTGTTAAATGGTCGTCCGTTATGAGTCCTGTGATGTCATCATTTTTTGCAGTCATTTTTTTTTTGTGTACTTTGAATATTAAGTTGACCTCGGGTCAGACCTTGACCCTTCATTTGGCTTGTGACACTTCCGCTTGTTTTATTTAGTTCATAAATTCATTTTTAATTGTGAAAATGTCTTGTTTGCGTCTTGACATTGTTTGTACCCTTTAATTGCATCATTGTTTTGTTTGTCCTCATGATATATATTAAATACTACATTAATAATATGATATTATATGCAATAATACACTTGTAATTTAATTTAATTAATTTTTTCTGATATTTAAGGTTAATATGGGACATTGCATAATTATGCAGTGATAGTCCAAGAAAGTAGCACTACAATTTATAAGAGATGCCTAGGGCATAATAATATATTATATATATTGACCATAGGATGATAAATACTACTTAAATTCCTATCAATGTTCCAAGTTTTCATGACTTCCTTCATGGTGTCAGATATAAACTGTGACCCATGGTCTGATAAAAGTTTTCTAGGAAACCCTATTCTAGAAAAGATGAAATGTAGTGCATCAGCTACATCTGTGGTAGTGGTGGTCTTTAATGGGATAACCTTTTTGGGACATATCATTGGATCGGGATATATCCGAACGTTACCTAGTACAGTCTCCAAAATTCTAAACATAGCAGTTCCTCAGACGAAGAAACAGGTCAGGAGTTTGTTACGACTTGTTCAATATTACAGTAGATTCATACCAAACTTGTCATCCATCACGGCTGTATTGTCTTCATTGTTAAAAAACGCAGCTATTCAGCTTGGCGGTCAAGTAACAAAGGGTAGCGTCTCCTAGTTACCGACTGTGTCCTAAACAACGCTAGACACGTCATAATCGATCGTGTATGGAGCGTTCAATAATTGAAACATCTATCGCAATATATTAAATGTCTTGACCTTTACGATTGCACGTCCGCTAACCTTTAGCAGACGGCGTTAATATCATATACCGTAACAGTAATCAAATCTCGTATAAAGTGTGTATGTCTACAAATGTTCCTACCATGTACACTGCATTGTTGATCTTCGTGTATCATGCTTTGCATAAATGGTTTGAGCTTCAGAGTGAGAGCCTTGGCCAAAATTTTATAATCAGTATTTAAAAGTGAAATAGGCCTGTATTTGTTTGATTGACTTTTTGTCAGTATCACCTTTGGGTAATAAAGTGATAAAGAATTCATTCAAACTGTTCGGAAGCTCTCCTTTCTGGAAGGCTTCCTCAAAAACTTTAATTAAAAGGGGGCCTAATATTGGGAAAAAGAAAAAGTAAAATTCGGCCGTTAACCCATCTGGGCCGGGTGATTTATTTTTTTGGAAAGTACTGATAGCTTCCCTTAAGTTTTCTAAAGTTAAAATTTTGTCTAATTTCTTGCTCTCCTCTTCACTTAACCGTTTTGTGTAGTGTAAGACTTTATCCTGTGTGTTTACGTTGGTTTCTTCTTTAGTGTATAATTTTGTGTAGTATTCCAAAAAGGCGTGTCTTATACTAATATCTTCTGTCTGTTGTTTTCCGTTCATATCAACTATTTCATGTATCTGTCTACTGCTTTGTACATTTTGCTCAATCTCTAAATATTGTCTACTGGGTATTTCTTGTGTGATAGTATTTAATTTAGTTCTAAGTAAAGCCCCTTGGTATGTATATTGTTTGTAGTGGTCTAACTGTTGTTCCAAAGTATGAATATGTGGGTTAGATTTATCTATCTGTTTAGTTAAATTTATTGCATCCTCTAATAAATTTTGTTCTTTCCTAAAAGCCCTGTGTATTGCTGTTGCTAAAATCTGAGTTCTGTCCCTTATTGTGTTTTTTAACAGGTCCCAATATTCTGCAATATTGTTATTGGGAATATCCTGTGTGTAACCCTGAATGAGTTGTGTTATTGTATTTGTGAAGAAAGCATTTTTAGCAAGTTGTTGTTGAATTTCCAGTGTGGGGATCTCTTTAATTTTGTATGTGTGTGTCCCGTACTTAAAACTGTGTATACTGCCTGATGGTCTGTGTATTTAAGCGTATTTTTTATGTGATAAGCTTTGTGTATATTGTAACTGTTTGTTGCGTATATTCTGTCCAGTCTAGAAGCTCGTCTAAGATATGGGTTTCCTTTGTCATGAAATGTGAAAGCTTGTGTTTGTGGTTGTAGTTTTCTGTAAACGTCTACTTGATCGTGTTTGTCAAGCATGGATTGTAGGCCTCGTATTAATAAGGGGACTTCAATTTTCTTTTTCTGTGGTTCGGGGCCTAAGGAACTCTTATCTAAATTGATCAAAACACAATTAAAATCGCCTCCTAGCACTATTTTGGTTCCTTTGTAATACCTATCTATAGTGTCATACAGTCCGTCATAAAACTTAGGCCGGTCAATTTCCGTCGCTGGTGCGTATATGTCGATAAGTGTGTGTATGTCTTGCTTGTTGTTTTTGTATTTTATTTGTTTAATGACAATTCTGCCACAATTGTCTGTTCTATAATGTACTGCTTCCCAGTCTTCATTAATTTGAAGGATGGCAGTACCACTATGGCAGGTGCCCCGGGCGAACCAACCATGTTTCAGTCCTAATTTAGTTACTATCTGACCGGCATGATAATCAGAAGTAATCCCGGTCTGTTGCAAGAACAAGAAATCCGGTTTATCTTTTTTAATTAGTTTAAATACATGGTCTAGTTTATTTCTCAAACCATTAATATAGAGAGATACTATCACTAGACTGCTTGACACGATCGTAGCTGGAGGTTGGCCATCTGTCACAACTGATGTACTAGGCAAAGTGGCAGAGTGGTCACTTGCTGTATCTAAACTATTTGACGAAGCGGGAACTGAGTGCAGACCGCTCGTCTTACCTAAGTTACAAGGCAAAATAGTGATCTGGGGCTGGCTACCTGCCATAAGTGAATTTCTCAATAAAGTTCTAGCTGATGGTTTATCATGTGTTATAATTGTTGTACATGGCAAACAGGTAGGTTGGTCACTTGTAATTGTGATGACCGTTCTCTGCTATTACTAAACAACTTGACACACCCGTGTCTACACTTCTTAACAAAGCGGTGCTTAAGGGCTGACCATTTTCTGTAGTATGACTGCTCGACACATTAGTGACTGATCGCTGGCTAAAAGTCGTTATGCCCTGATAATTTGGGCTCAGCGCAGGCAAAGCCGCGCTGTCAGACCCTCCCGCCCTGACGGGGGGGGGGGGGTAGGGTTGGCTGCCTAATTATACTAGTACGCATTCAAGTTCAAGTGTGTGTAGTGCGTGTTTGTGTGTAACCAATCAGTAAAAAAAACTAAAATAACACAAACTATTTACATTAAAAACACCAACTCTTAAATTATAAATCACACATCCTAAACTATAGTTATTTGTATATTTTACTTTTAAATTTACAATGTTTTTTGCGAATTTCTTTAGGGCCGACTGGAAAGAGTGCATCTTCCCACGCACTGGTGTTGTTATGTCCATCACGTCAGTAAACTCACAGGGGGGGGGGGGGAATGACAGCGGGATGCATCTTGGGCATGCCCACACATGCACCATTCGTCATCTGACCTCCGGAACATACACATCTCGCTTGCCTGACGCTGGACATCTGGTTGCACTGGGCCCCAATGCACGGAGGGAAGAACTTTTAGTAGCAAGCTCATTCGCTCACATCTTCAAAAGCTTGCCCATCTATAAAGATACTCGCTTGAGACAATATGGCCTCCGTGTCGTCATCTTCTGCTGTTGTCGCCCAACAGGAGCAGGCTTGCGTATTCACCGGCGTTGGCGCCTCTGGAACTTCAGGTCCTACTGGTGATCTTCTGGGGCTGTTTGGTGTTGACATCACATGCTCGTCAGCGACAGATGTCGACAAGTTCCATCTCGGGGAGGGTTCCGGCGTAGGCGCCCTAGGTGATGGTGGCAGGTCTCTTTGGCTGGGGGAGCGCTTGCTCGGCGACCTGCTGTCACTACGTCTCACCTCTTTCGACCTCACAGGCTCCGTTGCCTGGAGCAGGAGTCTCTTCCTATTATTTTCTATTTTTTCTTTCTCATTATTTATAACTTTTGTAAAGCCATCGCCCTCGTCTGCCCTGCTCTGTTCTGCCGGTGTTTTTTTCAACAGCTGTCTCTTCTTCCCTCGTTTTTTTTTACCTGGGGGTGGCGCCCGCTTCTTGGGGCATTGGTTCACCCAATGGGTATCTAACCCGCAGATTGCACATTGGATTTTCCTGCCTGGCAACGACACCCATATGCGTTGGATTCTTTCTTCTTGTCCCGCTATTTTTAAATGCATAAAATGGGGAACCTGGCATGTCGATGGTTTATACATGATATTCCATTTATCAGAGGCCGTTTTTATTCTGGTTACCTCGGCGTCTTTATCTCCGGTAGCTGCAGCCGCCACTCGTTGCACCGTCTCAGCCTTCATGGTTGGTGGAATCCAATGTAGGATCCCCTTGGCCTTTTCCTTATCTTGGTGCTCAATGTACACCGACATTTGTAGATTGGTCCACTCCAATCTCTTTCCATGAAGGCCCTGATAATGTTTGAGCTGGGCCGCTGCTGTCAATGTGGCAAACCATTTAAAAGGTCCTGCAAAGCGATACAGGGTGGCAATCCCACTTGTGCCCACACCTGCGGGTCCTTAATATACTGGCTATTAGCGAGTATGATGCTCAATTGGCCTGTGGGCCTGAGACTGTAATAATCAAGGTTCCCGGTTTGTGGAAAGATCCACCTTCAAAATCGTCATCCATATTGACATGGAAGATAGGGACATTTGGTACTGCCATTTTATATATTTTTACCTTTTGGTTTACAAAACCAAATATGGAATAAACAAAAAAACACAGTCACAAGGCTAGCCTAAGCTAACAGCTAAGGCTAACACAAATTCCGGAAAACACCACCAAAAATCCAAGAATTTCCAAAACTCGGCCAAAAAAATTTTTTTTTTTTTAAACCTTTATTAGGTCATGACACCATCAGTGTTATTTACAAGAGTTTGAATATGTAAAAACATAATGTAAGATATAAAAGTATATAATATATAAAGTATCTCCCCTTATCCCTCTCCCCTCCCCCCTATCCCCACATAAGCAATAACAGCAAATCAATATCAATATTCACAAAAAATATTATAGCTAATCGAAACCAAAAGTCCTATCCCAAACAGTATTACAATATTTCTAAAAAATAACCAAAAGGCAAAAATATTTGAATGATGGAACAAATGAATGAGGTCATGAAGATTCTAAGTACATCAACACCCTACCATGAGATGATTAATGAAGACATATGTGATGGAGAGTATTTACATTTCATGTTATTTACATAAGAAGTATTTACATCCAAAGCTACTTGCTTTGTATGACGACCAAAGGTCGATAAAAGTTTAAGTATTTATTTAAACGAAAGGAAAACATTTTAAAGTTGTTCTATTATGTTTTGTGTCATGTGTTCATATATTTGTGTAAATATTCTTCTGTCATAATGTCTACCGTCATACACAGCCCTATTCCTACATGTCCATGTAAGGTATCTAAAGTTAGCTAGTAAAGTTAGTAGTTTACGTTCTGTTCGTCTCGACATCTGCGGTAATGTATTCAACATGACCGCTCGGTACATGTTGAGTGGATGCTGTGTCTTGGATATTATTAGTGTTCTTAGTTTGTTTATAGTAGGTACCACTGTTTTACATGTGTAAAACAAGTGGTCCTCTGTCTCTATAATGTTGTCACTGCATAGTTTACATTTTGGTACTGGTCTGTTTGCTTTTGTTAGTGATTAATTCTAAATTGGTGTTAAACTGTGTAGTAGTCTGAAGGTGACTTCTTTTGCTTGTGGTTTGATGTCTATTGCATGAATGTTTGTGAAACTCTGTGTGTAATCAGTTATGAAAAGGTTGTACCCCCTTCGTGTGCTCAGATGTGTTTCTTGTGCTGCGACTAGAAGTTTATATATAAGTTTGGTGTTTTGTTGTATTAAATGTTCATATCCTTCTAAATTTTGCAGACATATTGCGTAAAAGGGTGGTGGTGTACCAAAAAAATGGGGTTGGTTATTGTTTAGTTTACAAAAATTTGATAGTCTTAACCCAATATAATAGTGTGCCAGTGGGTATAGACCCGGGCTTTTTGTAACTTCCCCTATGTATTTAATTCTTAAAGCTTTAATTTTAGTGTTGATATCTTGTAAGGCTATCCCCCCTTTATTTTTAGGTTGCATTAGAGTAGCGTGTTTAATACTGTGCCAAGTATTTCTAAAAATGAAGGCCCTAATTAGTTTATTTATTTCTGTTATAATCTTTTTAGGTATCATCTGTATGTCTGCTGTGTAAATTATTTTGGGCATAATAAAACAATTAACTATGACACTTCTTCCAAAAATAGTGGCCGTTTTGTATTTGTAGATTTCTAGCATATTTTGAATTTTCTCTAACAATTTTGTCCATGTTTCTTTGTTGGGGTCTTGTGGATTGAAAGAAAAATTTATCCCCTAAATTTTGATTTTATTCACTTGTGTTAATTGAAAAGGAAAATCTGATCTATTGCCCCATCTACCTATCCCCATTATACTTGATTTTTGAATGTTTAGTTTGGATTCGCTAGCGTATCCAAACTCTGTGAAAACCTCTAATATATTTTTATAGAATCCCTTGTTGTTGGAAAGAATATCGTGTCATCGGCGTAAGCCAACAACTTTCTCTCCCCTTTGCCGGGAACGAAGGTTCCCGTGATATTTGTATCTTGTCTTATTCTTTCCAAAACAGGTTCTAATGTTATTACATATAACAGGGGCGATAATGGACACCCCTGCCTGACACTTCTCGTTAATTTGAAGGAGTTGGTTAAACTGTGGTTAACCAATATTCTACTTTCATGTTTGTTATGTAAAATTTTAATCCATGTTCTAAAATATTCCCCTATGTTATTTGCTTTAAGACTTTTATGTAGGAAGGCATGTGATGCTCTATCAAATGCCTTTTCCTGGTCTAGGGATAATATGGCACTCTGGCACTGCCTATCATGTGTGTATGTAATCAAGTCTCTAATGAAATGTGTGTGTCTACAAATGTTCCTACCATGTACACTACACTGTTGATCTTCATGTATTATTTTGTGCATGTGTGGTTTAAGCTTCAGAGTAAGTGCTTTAGCTAGAATTTTGTAATCAGTATTTAAAAGGGAGATGGATCTAAAATTCTTAATTGACTTTTTGTCATTACTGTCTTTGTGGATTAAAGTAATATAAGACTGATTTAAGCTATCCGGGAGTTCCCCTTTTTGAAATGCTTCTTCAAATGTTTTAATTAGGATGGGGCCTAAACAGGGGAAGAAAGCCATGTAAAATTCCGCAGTTAACCCATCTGGCCCGGGGGCTTTATCTTTTTGAAAAGTACTAAGGGCCTCTTGTAAATTGTCTAAAGTTAAAGGTTGGTCTAGCTTCCCACTTTCCTCATCACTTAAACGTTTTGTGTATTGTAGAAATTTATCTTGTATGTTTGCATCAGTTTCCTGTTTAGTATATAGTTGTTTATAATATTGGAAGAAAGCATGACTAATGTTGGTGCTATCTGTTTGCTGTTGCCCGTTCATATCTGTTATCTCATGTATCTGTCTATTGCGTTGAATGTTCTGTTCAATTGCTAAATATTGTCTACTAGGGATTTCTTGCGTGTATGAGTGTATGAGTGTATGAGTGTATGAGTGTAGCCAACAACTGTGTTCTATCTCTTATTGTATTTTTTAACATGTCCCAATATTGTGCGATGTTATTATTGGGAATGTCTTGTGCGTAACCTTGTATTAGTTGTGTTATGTGCTCTGTGTAGTAAGTGTTTTAAGTAGATTGTTGTTAAATTTCCAGTGTGGGGATCTCTTTACTTGTTTGTGCGTGTGTCCCGTACTTAAAGATGTGTAAACTGCCTTGTTGTCTGTAAATTTAAGAGTACTTTCTGTATGGTATGTTTTATGTATATTGTAGGTACTAGATGCATATATTCTGTCCAGTCTTGATGCCCATCTCAAGTATGGGTTTATTTTGTCATAGTATGTAAAGGTTTGTTTTTGAGGCTCTATTTTTCTGTATACGTCCGAGAGGTCGTGTTCGTCTAGCATAGTACGTATTTGTCTTAAGAGCGAAGACTTTTCTCGTGTCTGTGCTCCCAAAAAGGAGCTCCTAGACAAATCTAGGTCAGACAGGACACAATTAAAGTCTCCGCCCAAAATTTTCTTAGTCCCTTTGTAATGTTTCGTTAGAGTGTCGTGTAATTTGTCATAGAAACTAGGTCGGTCGTCTCTCGTCGCTGGTGCGTATATATTGATGAGTGTGTGTCTTGTCTGTTGTGTTTGTTTTGTATTTGAATTATGACAGTTCTGCCACAACTGTCTGTTCTATAATGTACTGTTTCCCAATCTTCATTTATTTGAAGGATGGCAGCACCACTATGGCAGGTGCCCTGGGCGAACCAACCATGTTTAAGTCCTAACTTAGTTACTATTAGACCGGCATGAAAATCTGTCGTAACACCGGTTTGCTGTAAAAACAAGAAATCCGGTTTATCTTTTTTAATCAGTTTAATTACATGGTCTAGTTTATTTCTCAAACCATTGATATTGAGAGATATTATCACTAGACTGCATGACGGAGTGGTAAACAGAGGTTGGCCACATGTTATAAACTGTCTACCTGGCAAAGTGACAGAGTGGTCACTTGCCGCATCTAAAATATCCGACGAAGCGGGGACTGAGTGCGGACCGCTCGTCTTACTTAGGTTGCTAGACAAAGTAGTATTCAACAAAGTGCTAACTGATGGTTTATCATGTGTTATAATTTTTGTACATGGCAAACAGGTAGGTTGGTCACTTGTAATTAGTCTACTCGGCAGAGCGGTGTCTGAGTGCTGACCGTTTTCTGCTATGACTAAACAACTTGACACACCCGTGTCTACACTTCTTGACAAAGCAGTGCTTAAGGGCTGACCGCTTTCTGTATTTTGACTACTCGACACATTAGTGACTGATCGCTGGCTAAAAGTCGTTATGCCCTGATAATTAGGCCTTAGCGCAGGCGAAGCTGCACTGTCAGACCCTCCCGCCACGGGGGGGGGGGAGGGTTAGCTGTTTAGATAAAACTGTGCGCATGTTAAGTGTGTGCGTGCGGTGTCAGAACATACGTTAAAATATCACTAAACTTATTTACATTAAAGGAAAAACACCAAGCTCTTAAATCATAAGAAACACTTCCTAAACTATAGGTATTTATACACTTTACTCTAAAGAAATACATTAATATTTTTATTATTATTATTTTTAGCTTTCCCACTTGGGTCCACTGGAGGGGGCACATCTTCTTCCGCACTGGTAGTTTTATGTACAAACTTCTGACAGGCTCACAGAGGGGATAACCTTGGAGTGCAGCTTTGGCGTGCCCTCACATGCACCGTTCGTCATCAGACCTCTCACTTGTCTCACCTGCTTGAGGCTGGAACAAAACTGCTTGCACTGGGCCCCAGTGCAGGGAAGAAAGGCTTGTAGGGGTAAGCTCATGCGTCGCTTACATCTTCAAATGCCTGCCCGTCGATGAACAGGCTCGTCTGTGACATCATGGCCTCCATGTCGTCATCTTCTGTTGCTGTCGCCCAAAGGGAAGAGGAGACTTGTGTATTCACCGGCGTTGGTGCCTCTGGAGCTTCGGTTCTTGCTGGTGACCTTCTTCTAGGGCTGCTAGGTGTAGACATAGCACGCTCATCGACGACAGGTGTCGACGAAATCCACCTCGGGGAGGGCTCTGGTGTCGGCGCCCTTGGTGATGGCGGCAGGTCTTCCTTGCTCGGAGAGCGCTTGCATGGCAACCTGCTCTCATTGCGCCTTACCTCTTTGGTCTTCACAGGCCCCATTGTCTGGAGCAATAGTCTCTTTCTGTTCTTTTTCTCTTTCTTGGAGAGAAACGTTGTGAAATCTCCCTCATCGGCACTGCCTTGGGGGCTATCTGGGACAGGGAGCTCACTCGCCTGGTTATCCTTACCTTGTTCTGCCTGCGTGATATCAGCCGCAACAACTTCTTCCCTGGTTTGTTTCACTTGGGGGGCCGCCCGCTTTCTTGGGCACTGGCTAACCCAATGGGTATCTTGCCCACAGATGGCACATGCGACTTTCCTCCCCGGTAGGGACACCCACACCCGTTGAAACCTTTCTGTGGGTCCCTCCATTTTCAGATTCACAAAATGTGGTATCTGGTGGTCCGAGGGCTTGTACATAATGTTCCACTTATCGTGGGCCGTTTTTATTCTTGAGACCTCCGCCTCTTTGTCTCCTGTCACTGCCGCTGCTAAACGTCTGGCCGCCTCTGCCTTCACCGTTGGGGGCATCCAATTCAACACTCCTTTAGATTTCTCTTTATCTAAGTGTTCAATATATACCGTCATCTGTGGGTTGCTCCACTCAAATTTTCGGCCATGCAGACCAGCGTAGTGTTTCATATGCGCTGCTGTCGTCAGCGTCGCGAACCATTTAAAAGGCCCCGCGAATCTATATAAAGTGGCGACGCCACTTACACCAACCCCAGCTGGTCCGGCCAGAATGCTGGCGATAAGAGAGTAGGAGGCCCTGTTAGCCTGTGGCCCTGCGATTTAAATTACTAATGTTCCTGGTTTATGCAGTTCTCCTCCTTCAAAATCTTCTTTCATATTCATTACAAACGTTGGGACTACTGGTACAGCCATTATTATTCTTACCTTCTTGGCTTTAAACCAAATATGGTACACAAAAACAAAGTGACAATGTTAGTTAAGCTAAACTTAACTAACACAAAAGTCCGGAAAACACCACCAAAAAAATCCAAGAATTTCCAAAACTCGGCAAAATTGACGTCTTGCCCTGTTAAGTTTTCTGGTGGGACTGACTTCTCTCTGTCCTACTATTCATTCCCGTGATCCGATCCTAGTTTTCCAGTCAATACGATTGGTCCATTGTTCAGTTCACTCACCGATCACAAATTCACGGTTAATTCTTTTCATAAACAACTCAGT
Organism: Oreohelix idahoensis; assembly: GCA_024509875.1. Taxonomy (NCBI): domain Eukaryota; kingdom Metazoa; phylum Mollusca; class Gastropoda; order Stylommatophora; family Oreohelicidae; genus Oreohelix; species Oreohelix idahoensis. Next base: position 403,059 of record JAMPIV010010395.1, read on the forward strand.
GAGCTTCTCTCTGTAACTGTTTATACTTCGCTCACTTTTCTCGTGCGTTTGCCTTGCTCTTCATTCACTTAACTCTAAAGGGCGCTAATATTTATGGTTATCTCCCTTAGTGGTTTATGCTCAACTGCTATGTTTCCTTACTTCAAGCTTATTACAAACGATCGTTATGCAAATTTTATATACCGCAACTATGTACTCATAGAAACCTAATACATCAAAAAGAGTTCTCTCCCTTACCATCCAGGTACATGTATGCTGGCTTTTATCTCCCATCTATAGAACAAATAGTCTATTTAATAAATCATTTATATTTCTTAAACCATTTTCTCATACTCTTTTGTCCTATCAAAACTAAATCACTGTTCATCCAAACCCCACGGTGACATAACTTTTCCTTCTGAGCACAAATCTCTTATGGATACATCCATATTATATTTTCCTTATTGCTAATTTTCTTAACTTATCATTTTCTTGGTATGTCTTCAACGAACTAATTCTAAATGATGACGGCAATCATTAAAATAGTTAAGATTTGAAGTCACATATACCAAGGTGGATAGTGGTTTAGTGATCAGAACATACGCCTTCCAAGCAAATGTTCTGCATTCAACTCCCAGCAGAGTTGTTTCTTTTTTGAAAGCTCATTCATTTGTCTTCAGTTTGTATATGTGCGTTGTTGTGGATCTACTATAAAACTTGAACTTCAGGTCCTCCAAGTCCATTTATCTCTATAATACATTTCTTTCCCATCCTCACAATTTTTTTTTAATAAATGGGGCCCATTCAAGAGTTCACGCTTCAGGGCCCCCAAAATGTAGATCCGCCACTGGGTATATCTCTATTATCAGTACCTGGAAAATTATTATGTTGCATGATGTTAGAAAGACTGAAATTGCATGTAGACGAAAAGATCAGAGAAGAACAAGCTGGTTTCAGGCCGAAACGATCATGTATTGATCAAATATTCACACTAAGAACAATTATAGAAGAATCAGTTGAAATGCAATCATCACTTATTATCACCTTTGTCGATTTTCAAAAAGCCTTTGATAGTCTACACCGCCCATCATTGTGGAAGTTACTTACAATCTATGGTTTTCCAACAAAATATGTGAATATAATCAAAGCGCTATATGACAATGCAAGATGTTGTGTTAGAACAAATAAAGGGAATACTGAATGGTTTACAGTAGAAACAGGGGTGAAACAAGGCTGTATTATGTCACCACTGCTTTTTGGAATAGCTATTGATTGGGTTATGAAAAACTATACCCACAACGAACAATTAGGTATAAAATGGACAGATAGAAAGTTCTTGGAAGACCTTGATTTTGCAGATGATTTAGCATTCTTAAGTCCAACACCCAGACAGGCCCAAGAAGCAGTAAATAATCTGTGTCATCTCTCGGTTAAAATAGGTCTCCAAATAAATGCCTCTAAAACTAAAGTTATGAACTTGTCTAACGAGATCTTCGATATCATCCTGAACGGGGAAAAACTACAGAAAGTTGAAAGTTTCAATTATTTAGGCAGTAAAATGACTCAGGATGGTGACACAACAAGAGAAATTCATACTAGAATTGCTTTGGCAGCTAGCGCCTTCAATAGATTATCTAACATTTTGAAATTAGTTCACTGAATATACATGCCAAGCTTCGTCTGTTTATTTCGAATGTTATCTCAGTGTTAACATACGGATGTGAGAGTTGGAAAATAACAAAATCATTGGAGAACAAGCTGAATACATTCGAGAACAAATGTCTTAGAAAAATCATGAACATCAGTTGGAAAGAATTCAAGACTAATCGACAAATAAGAGAAGAATCTAAGCAGAAATATGTCTCCGACTATATAAGGAAAAGACGATGGTCATATATCGGTCATGTCCTACGAATGCAAAACAACAGAATACCACTACAGGCGCTCACTTGGGTTCCTGAGGGTAAGAGGAAAAAAGGAAGACCAAAAGAAACACTTAGAAGAACAATAATAAGAGAAGGAAGAACGTTGGGCCTAAATAATGTGCAAGAGTTAAGAGGAGTGGCGACACAACGAACAACCTGGAGAGCACTGGTTTCTGCCTTATGCGCCGTGTTTGGCGCTTAAAGAATTTATTATTATTATTAATAAGACCACACTTAGAGTTTGGCTCAGCAGCATGGTCATCAGCTGCTAACTCACATCTGCAGTCTTTGGACAAGGTGCAAAATCAAGCTCTCAGGATCATTACAGGAGCCATGAAAACTACACCAATATCAGAGATGCAGAAAGTTGCTGGATTACAGACATCGTCCTATAGAAGAGACACAAAAAGCATGATCCAGATGGAAAAGTACAACAGTATGCCAACGCACCCAATGAAGGCAAGACTAGATGATCTGGCATTGGGACGTCTAAAACATAACAGCTTTGTGCATTGGGGAAAAAGACTTAAAAGACAGCATCAATAAGACCTATCCATGAAGATAACACCGCTGAAGCCCACCCTATACCCTCTACCATGGGAACAGGCCAGCAGTGCCCTCCAAATTAATACATCAGTCAGTGGTCTCACAAGTGGATATGAGTATAATGATCTGCAAAAACGAACTGCTACATTGAGTATGATCCAAGAAAGCTATCCCGAGCAATCATGGATACATGCCTATACAGATGGATCAGCAACAAATGCTGTTAGGAATGGAGCTGCCGGTATCTTTATCTCATATCCTGACAACCACTATGAGACTAGGCACATTCCCACTGGTAAATTCTGTTCCAACTATACAGCTGAGGTTCAAGCTCTAGAGCAAGGTGCAAATATGATTTATAACACCAACTCTGACTGTCACCAGGTAGTCATCCTCACAGATGCACTGTCTGTCCTGCAAGCTCTCAAGGGTGGTAAACTCCCACATCTGAGAAATGAACTAAACAAGGTAGCTGTCAAAAAGAGAACCATACTTCAGTGGGTATCATCTCATTATGGTGTACCCGGAAATGAAAAGGCAGATAAACTTGCAAAAAAAGGAGGAGAATGTGAACAAGAAGATAATGAAATCCCATACACTGAGAAAAAGAGAGCTATCTGTTGCTGCTTAATTCTGGTTACCATAAATGTTGCAGGATCTGTTGTATTGTTTTCTTTATGACCTCAAACGTTGAACAACCTAACCTGGTATTTGTGTGAAGACAGTGGTGATGGTGAAAGATGTTGTTGTAGAGGTTTTCTCAGTTAACGCCACACAGGCTCACAATGAAGAAGTCCACTCAATAATACAGGACGATAAGGTCATGAAGACTTCACAGCAATACATGACGATGGAGTCAGCAGACGTTGAACTAATGGTGACGTTTCAACAGTTTATTACAGTACAACAAGTTACGCTGACAATGGATACACGGTCATTGATACACAAGACTCAGGACATCACAAGCATAATAATAGTGTTCAATGCAGCTGATTAATGAATCATAAGCAGGCTGTACATATAGTGCTGACCTCAATCTATCTCTCTTTCTTCAACTACAGCAAAATACCCCGCATTGCCAGCGGGTCTTCAAATATATGAGCTTAGTTCAGCTCCACTCTGACACCAGCAAGTCAGATACATTGTTCTAGTATACAGCAGGCCGCATAATATGGCAGGCCCCTAAATAAAGTGACCTCTATGATTCCTTGGACAAACAAGGTATAAAGTTTTTCGGGCATTCACAGACCCGATACATACAATGTCAGCATAATTCGTGAGCTCAAATTCTAGTATTCTCAATGGACTCTTTCCCGCCCAAGAAAAAGTCACTACGCTGGTAATAAATGTTATTCATGATTCTGGCAATGGAGAAAATGATTCGAAGGATAATTTACCTTGACATCTCTTCAGAATAAACACCAAAAAACACACTCGCCTCCTAGGCGCATAGAATACAACATGGGGAACAATCTTTAGACATCTTGGTCCCACACAGAGGTCTTTCCTTCCCCAGGCATAAAGCCAGATCGAAGACGCCAAAACGTCTTGACCGCTTGAAAACTACAGCTCGACTACTAACAAAATGTCTTTCTTAACGCGCCACAAAAACTTGCGCATGCGCCGTGACGCAAGACCCCTGAGCTACGCTCAGGTGGGCTATCTGAAAACATTCTAGGAAAGGCTGACCATTCAAGCCATATATGGTCAGGTAACAAGACCTCGGTTCTAAAATTAGACCGCTTGGTTAGAACAAGTGGGATAACAACCACTGTTGACTTCAACCCCAAGTAAAAATAGTAACTCCCCTTAGATCAGGAATCTAACAAATAATGTCAAAAATGTCTCCAAACCTAAACAAGTACATTTAACAAAATATAAACTCAGCAAAACTGTCCGCAACAGTTTACCGCACCCCTCGGGAAAAAAATGAAACATTTTTTTTTTAAATACGTCCAAGAGCAATATACAACAGGCTCAAAACGCAAGAATGATGCGCAGACGAGAAGTATCACAAATAAATATGACGTCTAACGTGAGGCTAACTCGACGCATGGAGCGTCAGGTGAGAATATATCTCAGAACATTAGAGAAAGAATTTCTCTAAGTATACACATATCCAGGGAGGTGCCACCAGCGTACACTACAGTGCTGGCAATGTTACAATGCAAGCAAAAGTTAATTTATCACATCAAGTACCTTATTTCCATGTCTAGTAATGAAACATCATCCCAAAAAAAACAGCGGTGTCATTATCTTAATGTACCGCAATATAGAGATACAATCCCTTTGACAAGAAAAAGATACATCATTTTAAAAGATAATATCTACTTTAATACAATTTTTATATACTATATTAACTATGTAGATGATCAATGAAGTGCAAGATCATAGTCTAAGCGGGCGCATCTATAGTTTCGTCCGAAAGGTAAATATGGACATCATAACACGACATGGTTGGCAAAATGTAAAGATTCTCCCAGAACATCAATGATTTGCTGAGAAAATACAAATAACACAATTCTATAACCGTTAGATTTTCTAATATACAGTAATCAAACATACATTCTTAACCATTAACTGTGGCCGTGCGAACTTTCGGCCCTTATATTGTGATAACCAAACCTTCCTCCGTTATACCAGAGATGGTAACAGAGAAAGAAATCACTTAATTTACAATTCTAAGGTGAAAACAAATGTGCCAATATATATTGTTATAGTAAAGAACTGTCATAAGTCTAGATGTGTATCAGGAAATCTAGGACACAAGAGTTAAGTGGAGTCAAGTGGGCATCTAGACAGTATGTCTGCCATCACATTATCCGAACCACATATAGCTCGTACCGTGAAATGAAAAGGTTGAAGAGCAATGGCATATCGAGTGGATCTCGAGCTCTTCACGTTCTTGCTCTGAATAGCTGTAAGAGCTTTCTAGTCGGTTTCCACAATGAAATGCGCGCCAAGAAGGAATCTTTGTAGCTTAAGAATTTACCAGACCATAGCCAACAATTCACGGTCTAGTACAGAGTAATTCCTCTCTGCCGCATTCAGTTTCCTAGAGATATACATTACAGGATGCAGAATTTCGGAATACTCCTGCAATAGTGCCTCCCCGATCCCAGTGGATGAGGCGTCACTACGAAGAACAAAAGTCTTATCAGTAGTAGGTAGCCTTAAGATAGGGGGAGATGAGAATAAAGTTTTAATCTGATCCAATGAAGGCTGGAATTCTTGGGACCAGCGCACCATATTAGGAGACCCTTTCTTCAATAGGGTTGAAAGAGGTGCCATAATAGAAGACAGATTCGGAATGAATCTTCCGTAAAATTGTATTAAACCTAAGAGACTACGTACTTGTTTTTTCGTCTTAGGAATAGAAATATTTAGTATCTTAGAAGTGTTGTGGTCCTCTGTCTTCAAGAGACCATGACCAACACGGTGACCCAGGAGAGAAATTTCACTAAACCCAACATAGGCTTTAGAGGGTTTTGCAGTCAAATTATGCTCGCGTAGAGTAGACAGTAATTCATATAAACCCAAATAGTGATCTTCCCAAGAATCACTGAAAAGACAGATATCGTCCAAGTATGCAATGACATTGGAACGATATGAGAGAATTCGAAGCATCATGCGTACGAAAGTAGCTGGGGCAATCATAAGGCCGAAAGGCATGAAATTCCATTGAAACAAACCCCTAGGTGTTGAGAAAGCAGTAAGAGGTTTGGCGCGTTCAGTTAAAGGAACTTGCTAATAACCTTTAGACACGTCGAGTTTGGTAAAGAATCGAGAATTAGAAAGTCTAATAAGTTGATCTTCTAATAAAGGCATCGGTTCAGCATCGAACTTCGTAACTTGGTTTAATTTGCGATAATCGACGCAAAGGCGTATGTTATTGTCTTTCTTTCGAACAATAACCATGGACGAAGAGTATGCTGAAGTGGATGTTTCAATTATTTTCAATTGTATCATCTCATCCAATTCTTTCTCGACCTGAGTCTGAAAATGAATAGGGATTGGGTAAGGTCTGACTCTGATAGGATTATGGTCAGTAAGTATTATGTCATGTTGAATGACATGAGTGTGTCCAGGAATGTCGGTAAGGACATCCTGAAATGTTTGTAACATAGAAGAGACTTGTCGCTGTTCCTCGGTAGATAAATTAGGAGAAACAGTAACGTTTTTCCATGATTGCGTAGAGTGAAGTGGAATCACTGGAAGAGGAAGATTAACATCTGAGAAAATAGTTTCCTCATCCTGTATAACCGACAGGGATGAGTAATGACCATGTATGACTGGAGAATCGTCCGTCGTTTGGAAAATAGGCAGCAAATAGTCTGGTCGTTCATGAAATTCCGTAAGCATATTTATATGAAAGGTTTTATGCTTTCCGTCAATATCGACAACATAGTCGACATCGGAAATTCTTGAGACTATTGTATACGGACCTTTCCATGCATATAAAAGAAGAGAGCAATGACATCTTATAAGCTTCTGGGTCATGTCCTCCCTACAAGGGAGCAAAACAAGTGCTTTGTCGCCAGGACAAAGTTGTCGTAGGCATCTATTCTTATTTGTAAATTGCCTTGCCTTTTCTTTAGCAAATTCGGATGAGGAAGTTGCTAGTTTGCATGCTTCGATAATCTTCTGCCTGAGAGCAATGACATACTTATATGAAGATTGTGTGTCATCGTTAATATTATCAGCAGTTATAAGATCGTGAAGCAAAGGCCTAGGACCGCGCTATCGCACGCCAAAGACAAGTTCAAAAGGAGAAAATCCTGTATGTTCGTTGGGGACCTCTCTATATGCAAAGAGAGCTGCGGGCAAAACCCTGTCCCAATCCTGAGCATGATCCTCAGTTATCTTCCCAAGTAGATTCTTGAGTGTTCTATTCAAACGTTCGACTAACCCATTAGACATTGGGTGATAAATACTACTCAGAGACCTTTTAATATGCAGAGTAGACATTACCTGCGACATAGTGTCTGATATTAATTGGGTGCCATGGTCTGACAATATTTCTCTGGGGAATCCCAAACGAGAAAATATCAGCCAAAGAGCGTCTGCGATATCGGCAGTGGAGATGCTCTTAAGAGGTATAGCCTCTGGCCAACGTGTGCACATGTCAACACATGTTAGGATAAATTGATGTCCTCTGGCTGACTTGATCCTAAAAGGGTCAATAATATATATTGCCATTTTCTGAAACGGACGAATAGGAATGTCCGCAGCCTGGATAGGTGCTGCATGTCGTGGACCTCTAGATTTGACCTCTTGACATATTTTGCAAGATCGGCAATAAATACGTATGTCTTTATTCACAAATCGCCAAAAGAAAGCCGCAAGAACTCTCGACTTAGTACGGGAAAACCCATATGTCCAGCACACTGAGAGTCGTGAGCATGTTGCAGAATTTGGACTCTCATACTCTTGGGCACAAGAATTTGTGAATGCGTAGACGTAGTCGAGTCTTGTACCATACGCACTAGTACACCATTCTTCATTGTAATCCAAGACTTTCGATTTGTGTTCTGATTTGGATCACCCTTTTTAGCAAGAAGGAAGAATTTTTTTAAAGAAAGATCATCTTCTTGCAGTTTTATAAAATGGTCACGCGAAATCACCAAGTGATCATCATGGCTATGCACTTCATTACTATCAGTCGATGAAGTTTGGGGCATATTAAGAGCTTGTGCTCTTGTGACCACTGCATTGGCAGCTTGGATATTTTGTACTTCCCAAGCAGCAATCTGCTGCGGGGTGCATTCCCTAACTCTGTGAATACGACAGATGATAAGATCCGCAATAGGATTCGGTAGAAGACACGCGTGGACATCTCCCGTAAAGAAGGGAGTAGCAATGTGAATAATAGCAGTCGAATACTTTTCTACTGTGCCACCAAATGTCACACATTTGATCACTTTTCCCGTGGCACAGGAAGGATCTATGAGAGATTGCTTAACCCCGATAGTAGTGCATCCAGAATAAAAAAGGATTGAGACTGGATTATTATTCACCAGACCTTTATGTAAGATAAGAGATCCTCTCCCGTCACGCGCAACTGCGGCAGGAAGAGCGGGATGAGGATGACCACAACTCAGGGTAGATATAGTAGTAGGTTCGAATAGTGTTGTACATTGGGGGCATTGAGATGCTCTCCCAAAATCAAAAGCAGAACAAGTGATAGCACTAGAGTTTTTATTACAATTGTTCGCTTGATTACTAACTCCTTGAGACTCTTGAGACTCTTGCTGTGCAGAGTTAGCATGGTGACATGATTTATTATTGTTGTGTTGCGATCTACCGCGGCTATTATTTCTTTTGAAATTATTATTATTTGACCTACTAAAACTATTGTTTTGGTTTGAACTGCAGTTTTCACAGTTGCGATTGTCATTTCCCTTTGATGAGAATAACCGTTAGATTGGTTTTGTTGTCTCCGTGAAGAATAGCTTGGATAGTTTCTATTGTGACTACCCCTGCGAAAGTTTCCAAAATTGTTGGAACCAAAATTACGAGGACTGTCAGCTCGCCTCCAGTTCTTTGAGGAAGAACCATTATGAGATGGATTGCTTTGATTTTGAGCATAATTACGATTGCTCTTCCTATCAAAGTTGCGTTTAGCACCTTGAAATTTACGATTAAAGTTTGGACCATATGGTGCTGCAGAAGCAACTGGCAAACCTTCCTTAACATTAGAATTGTTAACAGTTACATGAGGGTGCGCAGTGACATTCTGGCAACAATGTTCTTCCATATCTTTTATGTTCTTAGGTCTACGCTCATTTAGAAAGGCAAGAAAAGACTCATTGACAGATGACATAACTTTGTCTCGAAGTAATAAGTCCATAAGGGCTTCATATGTATGTTCTGTTTTAGACAGCTCAATCCATCGTGTGAATGTAAGACGTATTTTTGAGATGAATTCTGAGAATTCTACCCCAGTTTCTGGTAACATAGTCTTGAAACGAAGACGATAACCGTCTTCGGTAAGTTGATATTTCCTTAATAAGGCTGCTCTGACAACCTCATAATTATTCTTGTCAGGCTCATCTACCATACTTAACATATTTAGAGCTTCACCTTTAAGTATCTCCGACAACTGATTAACATATTGTGACTTATCTACTTTATGAGTTTGACATGACCGTTCAAATCTGTCCAGATAGAACGTTTTATATCGGCACTGGAAGAATTGAATGCATGTAGATTGACCTTATAAGTAGTAGCATTTGTCTTATTAGAAGTTGACTGATTATTTGGATCATTAGCATTACCCATATTCTTCAACTTCAATTGTTCTAACTCCAATGGCCTAAGCATGTAGAAGAGTAAGGGTTTGGGTGTTTGGGAGGGGGGGGGGGCGGGGTTTTTTATTTTTTCATCATTGTCCCCCCCATTTTCGCTTTTTCTTCATCCTTTCCATTCTCTTCTTTCGTTCGCTTTAAATGCTAATTAGTCCTATAATCTGCAAAAGATAGGTTGTTTTCTTGTATATACTCTTCACTGTTCATTTTGTAGTTTTTCTCATACAGAGGTCCCCATTCGGGAGTATAACAATATCTATTTGGAGAAGAAAATTATAAATATAAAAAAAAAATTAGTTTTTGCCCTTCCAGTGTTTGTTTTCTCTGGGCCAGTGGATTGGATCATCAATATAATCATATCGCCAAGGTGCAGATCTTGGGGGGAAAGTACGTGCGTCCGCAGTGTCCCTGGGTGCCTGGGCCCGTCATGTAACATCATGGCTGACATTGCCAATTCATGAATTTTGTAATACACAAGTGTGTGCTAGTTGCTCTGGCGGAGCGGTTGTACCCAGTCTCTGTTTCCTGAGGGCGGCAGAAAGGAACCTATTGTGGTTCTGATCTTGTTCAACAAAATAGCTTGGTAAGTCATCCTGCGTTTGATATGTTGAGAGGCCTTTTCTTGATAGAATTTGATCACTTTTTGTTTTTCTTCACTGAAAAAAAATGCGGGGATACGGTTAACAGGTACAAACATCCCGTTGATAGCATTCGTCAGTGCCAGGCGTACGACCTTCTTTTTAGCCATCCGTCTCTCTTCTTGTGTTCTGCTACTCTCTCGTTTCCCTGGTATTGCCACAATGAGACGTTATCCACTGCATGGACAACCCTGCGCTGGTTTGCAACATATCAAGTTCAGAAAGTAGGGCATGTATAACCTGGCAAATTTTTCTGGACATGTAAGAGCTGTGAAGTGGCAGATCTTGCATCTGATCAGAAATGAACCAACTAGCGCTGGATTATGTCAGTCGTTAAGGTACACTGAAGATTGGTGTTTCAACAGTTTTTTCTTTTTCTTTCTCTATTTTGCACTCTTTTTGCTCTTTCTAACGCCTGTTATTGTATCATCAACCCATAGTCTTCTATCATTTGTTGGCTGGACTTTTTTTTTTTTTTCCTCAGCTTCTCTTTCTACCCTCCTCCCCCAATAATATTTTGAAGCTCAGCAGCTTGTTCCCCCTCCCTTTATCTAATTTGCTTCTATTTTCCAAAAGTCCCCCCTCAGGCATGCTTTCTATCCTTCTATCTTCTTTTTTCAAACTCGGCTTCTTCCTTATTAAATCTTTTTTTTTGTCTTTTCCATTTCCCATCTTGGAATTATCCTTCATCTGCCCCTTGCGATCTGCAGAATCTTAAAAAAATAAAAAAAAAAAATCTCCTTCTATTTTCTCCCCATTTTTTTTTGGCTAATTGTAAAATCTAACCATCCTTCCTGATCTTCTTTTCTTCCGAACTTCACACAGCCTTTCAGCAAGGAGCCATATTCCAGATTGGTCCGGCGAATTCCCCCAACTTAAATTAGCACACACACCTTGACAGTCCAAAGGAATTTCCCTTGCTGAATAAAGTACATCCTAGTTGTAGACCATTATGTCCTAACTATAATGGGATAGATTCAGTAAGACCTGAAAAAATAACTCACTTTATTCCCAACCTCAAAGTGGGAGATCAAGTTCCTTTTTTATAATGAAACTTGTATAGATCACCTTTATAATAATTAGTGACCAAGTGATTCACTTCTAAAATTCTATAGTTGCACAAATCCCCATGGCTGAATAGTGCCTGACCCAAGTCTATATATTATAATATAAATAAGCGTTATGACAAACAATGAATTAACAAAAGAAAACAGAAGAACAGGCCATCAAGAAACAATACGATATAACATTCGCAAGAAAATCCAATATGAAACAAGAAAAAAGCTAAACTAAAGAAAAATGTTACTAAAGTATTGTAATTGTAACTGTTAAAAAAATTTAACCGAAAACAAGTGACAAAAACAAGTGGTATAAAAAAAAAAAAAAAATATAAAGGGTGTAAAAGAACTAAACACAAATAAGGAAAGGTATGGAGGAGGGGACAAAAAAACAAAACAAATCAACAAAAAAAAACTAAAGAAGTGGAGAAAAAATAGACGAAAAAAAAACGACACTATCACAAATCTCACGTCACAGAAAGACGCTAAGAAAAAAAAAAAAAAAAAAAAAAAATTTAGCAACAAAAAGTTCGGTTGCAATTTCCACTGTGGGAAAATATTTGCCAGACAGTCCCTAAAAGAACAGCATTGATCGTAGGCCCAAACTGTAAAAGTGGGATTTACCCTACCTCATGACAACACCGCCCTCAACCGAAACCCGCTATAAATATAAACACTTAGAGTAACATAAAACTTAATATAACAGCAGTAATATACAGAATATTGAGAGAAGGTTTCAGCTTGAAATCCACGACCAATACAGGTACAAGGCTCACAAAAACTCTGTCACAACAGGTCCTACTAAGATCTTAAGAATGCGAGTGTCCAAATCGTTTAAACAGCAACAATAATGAAGTACAATAGAAATGCCAAGAAAGGGACTCCATTTTAAAACAACTCCAAGCATGACAAGAAGCTCAAAACCGTTTGAAGGGTTATAAGACTGAGTATAGCTATTTTCCGCTACTGCCTCGACCAGAACTTCTAGATAAGATATTTTTAACTTTGCACACTAGGAGAACTTGACCTTGTGAACTTTTTTGACTCCCCACAGTCCAACTGGCCACCATAAGAAATGCTGCTCAATTCTGGGTTACCCACCATAGAAATGTTTGCAGGATCTGTTTGTATTGTTTTCTCTCTCTTTATAGACCTCAAACTTTTTGAACAACTCTAACCTGGTATTTGTTGTGAAGACTAGTGGGTGAATGGTGAAAAATGTTGTTAAATAGAGGTTTTTCTCATTTTAAACGATAGCCGTACACAGGCTCACAATAAAGAAGGTCCCACTCGAATAATAACAGGACGATAAGGACATGAAGACGTTTCTATACAACAAACAGCAAATAACAACATGTACGAATGGAGTCATCAGAACTGAGCGTTTAAAACTAATGGTGGACGTGTTTCAACAGATAAGGTTTTTATTACAGTACAAACGAAGTTACCTGGTTGCTGACAATGGATAAACACGTGTCCATTGATAACACAAGGACCAGCAAGACAACACGCGAAGCATAATAATATGTTTTCAATAGCAGCTAGATTAGCTGAAGTCGTAAGCAGGCTGTAAACATAAAATGTGCTGACCGTGCAACTCTATCTCTCTTCCTTTCTTTCGCGTTGCAATCTTCAACTACAACTAAAATATAATGTTCTATACGACCCCGCAATGGCAGCGTGTCCTTCAAATATATATGAAGCTTATTTCAGCTCCACTCTGACACCAGCAAGTCAGGATACATTGTTCAGTATATAACCAAGCACATTGACGTGCATAATAAGTGGCAAGGCCCCTAAATTAAGTGACCTCTAATGATTGCCTTGGAACAAACAAGGTATAAAGTTTTTCGGGCTATTTCCACACAAGCCCAAATAATACAATGTCCAGCATAATTCGTGAGCTACAAAAATCCTTCTAAATTATATCCTCCGAATGGACTCTTTTCCCCGCCCTTAGAGGGAAAAGTTCAACTAAACGCTTTGGTAACACGATGTTATTTCCAATGGATTTCCCCTGGGCAATGGAGGAAAAAGATTTCGAAGGATAATTTCCTGTGGGACGTAAATGTCCTAGGTATGACAAGTGAATATTTATCCCTGACTCGGATGATAAGATAACAGAATATTTTTTTTTATTTTGTGGGGCCTTCTCATTATAAAAATCCTTTAGTAACCTTCCTGAACTCTTTTAATCAGCCTGGAACGTTTTATTTTTTCCAAACCAGTGGCCACATATTTTGTGCCTTCTATGCATTTTATTTTCGCATCTCGGTCGCAACCCCACAGAATCGCTCCTCAGATCTCGAGAGAGTGAATGCAGGTGAAAATTTTTTATTATGTTTTTTGAAATCTTGATTTTGACGAGCGAAAGCGTAGTCCGAGTTCTGTCCCCACCAGCATTTCACAATCCCCATGCAGAAGACGAGAAGATCTTAGAACGAACGATGTTAGTTTTCGTCCTGGCCAGCTAGTAAACGCAGTGTCCAACCACAGTGATAGCGCTGGAAAAAAAAGCGTCGCCTAGCAAATCAAATGACTAGGCTGGTCCTTTCAAGAATGTAAACGTAGAAAAGGCGATACAGATGAAGAATCAGGGAGAACACTCCAATCTAGAACGAAGTTAGTTTCACTCGCAGATAGATTTTCGTCACCCTCGATGCGAAGCAGCATGAGACGAACGGAGATGCGCGAAGACTGGGAGAGATACGGAAAGAATCGCGAGCGGTGTTAAACAACAACGCGTTGTACCTCGAGATTTTACCCCGAAACATCAAGAAAAGGGTGGAAATTAACACGTTCCATTTAAAGTAACATTTTCTAATAGTATAAAAAAGATACTCCGAAAACTGCATTTTAATCATTCTGTGTTCTGACAGAATCCTAAAGATATCAACTACAAAATAGTATGGATTCCCTAGCTAGAGATTTCATCAAAAAAATTTAATTGGTTAATGGGCTAAGTTGGAGTGAATTTAATTTTCTGTGGCAGAACGTAATATTTATACATTAGGCTTCGAGTATAGATTCAGTGGTCTAGTTATCCGGAGTATTTTTCATTTTTTATTTCACTGGAGATTGTGGTTGTAAATTTAACGCTTAATAAATAATAAAAGCCCATTTTCAAAGTTCCTAGTGCAAACGAAATGTTCATCTATAAGTTAATGATCCTAATACAATATTCCTTGCGTAAAATTTAAGTTTGCCCGTCGGAAATGGAATTATCACTTTAAATTACAGATTTTTAGTATTTCTGTAGAAAGTAATGTGCTAATTTTTAAAAACACAAAAAACTATTACACCTCACGGGGAATTGTTTTTCTCTGATTAATTAATTAAAGACGCCGAGTGCAGAAAAATATTATAACCGATAAATGGTAAATTCGCGCAGTTAGATATTTTAATAATAACGAAAAAAAATTTCCAATTGCATTTATTTCCATAGAATTATGTTTCTCAATTTTGCATAAACATGCCAGAATGATTCTTTCGAGAAACACACTATGAGCTATCCCCCCATGCAGCATTTTAGGATTCAGCTATTTTTTAAGCCAGGACCCTATTAACGCAGCAGTCAATCTTAAATCTATATACCAGAGTGTTCTGCCGACGGACAATCTAGCCGCTAATCTCCAAGTCTGACAATATATGAGAACTTTTTTAAAGCTAAAACTTGCGTGGAGCGACCTGTTTGCTCGGTACTAGCTCCTCTGAATGTTAACTTAGAATATAAGCCCCCCCGCGAACCCTAGAAAAACACTTTTGAAATCCTAATAATCATCTATAGTCCCTTAAAGTTGAAAAACGTGGAAGTCAAGTAGACATTTAGCCAGAGAGCAATAATTTACTCAACGGCTCTATTTTTTTTGTGAAGAAAAACCATAGTTGTTATTAAACCCTTGGAAAAAAAGACAACTGTCTACTCCAAATCAAGTATAAGGTAATTTAGAGCAGTGGATTTTAAAATACGAAAAACTTTCCCCCCCCCCCCCCCCCCCCCCCCCTCCCCCCCCCCCCCCCCCCGAACTCACCCCCTCCAGTGTTTTTTGTACCCCCCCCCCCACCCCACGAAACCTGAAACCCCATCTCCACCCCCCCCCCCCCCCCGCTCGAAGATAACTATAACCTCAGTTTGTTTATTTTGTAGTTTTTTTGGTGACATTCGGGGGGATAACGAAAGTTGGGGGGGGGGGGGGGGGGCACCACAAACCAGAGTGTGCCAGGTGGGGTTGGGGATAACCAACATCCATACCTCAACGACAAAATGCGCTAAAGACCTAGCCAAGTCGCCTTGTGTGCCTACTTCATTTAGGAACTTTTTAATTCAAAAAGAAAAAACTCACCACAACAGTATGCCTTTTACGGACTTCACACGTCTGGTAGCGATTTTTGAGAAGAAAAAAAGACTATTTGCTGACTATAGAAAAACCCCACCACGTTGTTAACATACTTGTGCCTAAACAAGAACCGTCCATCACATAGAAGGAACATAAAAAAGTACAGATATTTTCCATTGTGTCCCTAAGCGTAATTAACTGCTGATTAGTAAATTGAAATTCGCTATGCCAAGTTGGCCAGAAATTTCAACAATTTGGTAAGCATACTGTGTGTTTGGTGCTGTGTGACTGGCCTAATCCCCCACAAGCCAAAGCGTTGTTTCTTTTTTTTCTTTCCTTTTTCTTTTTATTGAATAGAAAGGTGATTTAAAATCTTATCTTTGTTACCCCTTATAATATTGTTTCGACCTAGTATTAAGGTTGTACTGTTGGTGAATTTCAATTTGTACGGGAGCCATCTCCTTAGCGGGATATAGTTGTTAATAAAATAAACGTACAGTGTTTTCCATTTCCCCCCTCCCGTAAAATATTTGATTGAATAAAGGGAAAGCTTTTTGATAGACCCAGCTTTTTTTTCCTCACTAGCCTCCCTTATTCATTGGTAAACCTGCCTTGTCCCTCAGAGTTAAAAATTTACCGTTGGGTTTTAAATAATTTGCCTATCTCTGATCATCACTCCCACCCCGCCCCCCCCCTGCCCCCCCCCCCCCAATGTCTTTGGGCCCCCGGTCCATCTTTTCCTTGTTAAAAATACCAAAGCGGAAACAGGTGTATTTGGATACACTTTCTATTCTTCCTTCATGAACAAACAAAACAACCCCTCTTCCCCTTGTCATTTTTGTATTCTGTTTAAACCGATGATTTGACTGATCTGTAAATTGATAATATTAGGGTTGTGTATTTTTGTGACTACCTTAAAGTGAAATTTTATTGTTTAATAAAAGGTATTAAAACTTTATAATTGGGAGCAATTGGTGTCCGGCTTGCGCCCAACCAACATTTTATCCCATAATTTGTGTATCGTAGAGTCTCAAAATCAATGTAACAGTTGGGACGGTCAGAATCATATTTTTTTGTAATAGTACACAACCAAATCCGCTCGTCGATCGCGTCGTGTTGAAAGTGCGACCTGAGCGACTGGGAAGACTGACCAAACAATCGTTTGTTTCGAAGATAGTATGAATAGTTTTTTTTGAGAGAACAAAAAATATTGTGTGTCGATGTAAAAAGAGACAGATCCTTACGTGACTGTCCCCCGCCTATTCCCAGCACTTTTGTGATTCTACTAACCTCACTTTCCCTAAATCCCCTTATTCTCACAGAGCATTCACTGTCCCTTCCCTACACCATCTAAAGGACCAATATCCATCATAAACTCTAACAAGCTCTCAGTAAAAAATTAAAAAGACGACATTTACCTTGAGGGGAACATCGCGACTTCATAATAAACACCAAAAAACACACTCGTCATCTGCCTAGGCCGCATAGAAATATCAACAAATGGTCGAACAATCTTTAGACATCTGAGTCTTTAACTCAATCTCATTCTCTTCTACTCTCCTTTTTAGGAACCCTACACAAGCAGGTCTTTCCCCCTTCCCCAGGCATACAAAAAAGACCAGATCGAAGACACCAAAAAAAAAACGTCTTGGGACCGCTTAAAACCTACAAGCTCACTATAAAACTAACAAAAATGATCCTGTTCTTAACGCTTATAACGAATCAGGCCACTAAAAACAGTGGCGCAGTAGTGCGCCGTGACGCAGACCACCTGAGAGCTACGCTCAGGGTGGGCTAATCTGAAAAAACGCCCTATCGGGAACAATTCCTAATTGGGAAAAGGGCTTATAAGAGAGTATTATAGTTATGTTTTATTAAGACCATTCAAGCCAATATATGGGTCAGGTAAACAAGAACCTCGGTTCTAAATTAGAACCGGCTATTGTTAGAAAAACAAGTGGGGGATAACAAAATCCCCCACACGTTGACCATCAACCCCCAACGTAAAAAATACTTAACGTCCCCCTTATAGATCATGAATCGAGCTAACAAAAAATGTCAAAATGTCTCCAGGAACCTAAAAACATGTACATTAAACAACAAAATATAAACTCATACAAAACTGTCGGCCGCAAACAAACTATCCAGACTATCACAGAAAGAAACAGAATCAACCCAACGACGAACTACACGGATTAACCTACCTCCTTGATCCGTATTACGAACTTTAATCCCACCGGCAGGGGGCAGATAACCAGACCCTCCAGAATTTTATTTTTATTCGCCAGACAGAGCATAAACAAAACGTAAATAAAAACACATGCAAACAACTACGATTGGCTGCTTCAACAATCCACCAATCATCACCACTTGTGCACAAAACAAGAGGAGGCAATTACAAACAAATCTGCTGAGCACGATCTAACAGGAACCATGTCCCATCTGTAAACAGGAACAAATTAGTAAAGAAAGATATAAATTGTGTGTCCCTAATGACTCAACACACAAACTCAAAGGCTACATATGGAGTCGGCTGGTAAAGAAGGATCTTTTCAAACAAATACTTAGTCGAAATTCATCATGGAGAACAGGTCGTCAGAACGGTGTAAATCTAATCAAAGATTGGCGAATACGCAATCAAATAATAAAATACGTTAAACACCAATGAAGCATGACGAAGTAGAAACATAATGTATGAGAAAGTCCAAATGAAAAAATAAACGTAATCAGTACGTTCAATTCCGGCACTACGCGAGATATTTACGGGAGAATTTAAGTGCATATATCTAGTATGTATAAAAATAAAAAAAAAAAAAAAAAAAAAAAAAAAAAATGTGGCAAAGTATTGGAGTGTTGATATTGCCAGTTTATAAATTTCGAAGTTTTTGGAAATATACCAGAAAAAAAATACACGACACCCGTAACAAAATTAATGTTAATTTATCATACGGTATAATGATACCCCCAACAGGTTACCCGAGGGTATCACTGAAATATAAAGACAAAATCATAGAAATACTAAAATGAGTCTACATCAGCATCCAGTCAGTATGCGATGGATCGTATGCGAAGCAGACTAGATTTTGTAATTAAATGAACAGGATCAATATATACATGCGCTTGTACTGCATTTCTTAAATCGGGCAAAGCTCATTCTGTGAACGTATAAATGCTTTCTATAACCACTGCTGCAAGAGCTGTTGAGCGTACTGGCGGTGACGCAAACCAGTCCTTCAACTAGAGTACCAATCACTGTAAGTTGTGTCTCCCGTCATCTATGTTACCATACAATTCAGGGACACACTGGTTGGGTGCACGTACAAACCCATTCCCTTCACGAGTGACCAGCTGTAGTTGTGTCGCCGTGATCCAGAATAAAGTAAATAATATCACACATGTGAATTATGTATATTTATTTATTCATCGGTGCACCACACCTTCCTTCACGAGAAGGATCCACTGTAGTTGTGTCTCTTAAAGGGTACCATATGTAGATACATCTACAACTAGGTAATTACCCTTGTATTCCTGGCGCAACCCGTAGTTAACTAAATTGTAATACAACCATTCCTGCCTTACAACGAGAGTGACCAGCTGTATGGTTTGTTGTCCTATCCATGTCCATATGTATAGAAATTAGACCTTCGACCGACCCTACATACAGGCTGTATCATGGAATTAAGGCACTTGATCAACAAACACCAGTAATTTTGTTCCTTCACGAAGACCCAGCTGTAGATTGTTCTCTATATATCAATGGTTGTATATACTCACTGTGACGCACTACAAACCAATATTCCTCACGAGGACCGCTAGTTTTGTGGTCTCTATGATCCAACATATGTAGAGAACACATCGTTTGGCCACACTGTACTACTGTTTGTCGCACAAACCAATTCCTGTTGTCTTTTCTGTCTACGTAGGTTGACCAGCTGTAGGTGTGTCTTTATGATCTTATGTTGTTTGTAGATAATCAACACAAAGTACTTAGCAGCCTCACTATCGAGCAGCTAAGTCAACCATGTCCTATCACGAGGATCACCCCTGTAAGTATGTTCTCCTTATATCTATAGTAATAATACACACACATTTCTGAGGTGCACACTAAACACGATCAACCATTTCCTTCACGAGAGACCAGCTTGTAGTTGGAGTGGTCCTAACTATAGATTTCTATGAAGTAGGATTATATGCCAACACCCCACACCCCCCCCCCCCTGGCAATCCCCACACCACAACCACAAACACCAGTCCGTTCCCTATTCCACAAGACACGAGACCCCACAGCTGTAAGTTTTCATGTCCCTCTATAGATTTGGTTGTTGGGGAGCACTTTTTCACTATGTAGTAAATGAGCACAACAACACGAGAGGTGCAAAGTCAGTATTAGAACAACCATTCCTTCGGAGACCCAGTCTAGTAGTTTGTGTTATATTCATCTATGTATCTATGGAATTAGATAGTATACTACACATACTCTGACATAAGACTTTGTGTGCAACTCAAAGACACCAAATCTTTTTTTGCCGCACTAGGCACCCAGACGTATTGTTGTCCAATGAATCTATACTATGTGATAAGATACAATACCAACACAATAGGTTTGACATTACTTCTGGAGCCAGAATAAACCATTTCTTCACGAGTACCAGTTGTATTTGTGGTCTCCATGATATCTAAGCGTAGATAACACATACGACGCCTAAAGAGTCGTCCTAGGAATACTAACAACCCAGTCGAACTTGCTTTAAGATAAACAAAAAAACCTTCCCTATTAGGATGTCAACTGATCACAAGAAATAAAACAGTAGAGAACCAGCTGGAAGTATTTAAAAGTTTGTGGGTTCTCTATGAATTCAAAGTGAAGATAACGTTGGCAACCACTAAGCCCACATTTTCTTCATTTCTTCTTACAACGAGGGAGTACGTGTATTAGGTATAGATTGGAATTTTAAATTGTGTTTAAATTTTTTTACACTGATAGTTTGGTGTTCGCGAGCTATGGAATATCCGAATTATGTAGATTTGTACACACCTAGAGCTGGTTACTTACTGACAGAAAATGCATGAACACAAGGTCTATCGCCGACACACAAACTAGACTTTTAGCTAATACCGTATACACACATGAGTTCGTGGGGCCTGAGGATACAACAACCATTCCTTGCGGTTTTAGTTCACCGATGCAGGCTGACCAGCAGTAGTTGTGTTCCATAGTCTCCACCATGATCTATATGTTGTAATACTACGTAATCTTATACCCAGGGACAGTACCAAGTAGAATCTCAACAACTAACTAGTCGGTATCTTTGCTGGTGTTGCACAATTACACAACAAAAAAATTCCCTGAGGTCACCAATACACTGTCCATACTTATACCAATTCATCGTGTTAATTGCGAGATCCAGCATGTAGAGTGTGTCCACCTCAGCATCAGAATGTAGTCTCCTCCATGATGAAGTATCTGAAAAACACCTTATAATGTACACCCCATTTGTATATAACCTACAAACAACACTTCAAGACACCAATATACATTAAACACCAAATCACCAACCACAACTGCGCGAATGTCAAATAAACCCGAGACCTAAGGAATCAGCAACATATAGCATTGTTTACCCCTCTGCATTTTACAAACTATGTGAACCAATTCTTCCTATTTCAACGAAGGGCCACAAATGAGATAAATATAGGGAAGAATTTCCAGACCGAGAAGCTTTTGAGTTGATGTCTCTATTATCCAAGAAATGTAGTTGAAAAGATCCAGAGCTTACTAACTAACGTGGTGCGCAAACCATTTTGCCTATCCATCGGTTGCCATAATTGATATATCAAAACTCACTATAACCTACCTATGAATTTACATCAATCGCAAGACGACTCTATGCCAGAACTTGCAATTGCACGCTGTTATGGTAGTGTCATCTATTGTTCTATGGAGTGGTACTCTTCATGACTGCAGTATTCAACGGCATCACGCACCTAAAAGATCATAACAGGAGTAAATTCCAGAATGAAATATAGGCTATAGAATGAGGCGAATAGAACACTAGGTGACATCTACCTTTCTATCACGAGGACCAAGCTCTGTAAGTTTGTGTCTCATGATGATCCTTATGTAGATACAATTGCAAAGGAGACTAAGGAGTAACGAGTTGATTTAGATAACATCAACACTACTTAGGCTGTCCCTCACGCTTGCGCACAGAAAAATTTTTGGCTCACATGATTTACACATACAAAGACGTTAGAGTCAACTTAAATTAAATGCCTCGACTCATATTATCCATAGTCCACACCGATAATATGAACAAAGATACCTTGATAAGCACAAATGGTGCGACATAATTTCGCCACCACACTATGCATGATTCATATACAATACTGATGACCGAGTTAAAAGTAATGACTGATTAATCTAATAAAGCATGAGTGATGAAATCTCTGGACATGCCCTTCGACTTTGTTATTGATCCTTCATGCCCAAAGCAGTGGAGTAAAATACCTTCTAGCACCTAGATCACTGCAGGCCTGCTAGGGAAAGTGCATAAGAGATCACCTAATTAAGTTATTGTGCTGAGTCACCTAATGAATCGTTCTCTCCCGGCAAGTCAAACAGCAAGAGCAATAGTGGGTAGACGTGGGCAAGTCTCTCGAATGACAGTCATACGACGACTCAGAGATACAGGCCTTACTGCAAGACGACCTTATGTTGGGCCAAACTTGACTTACAGACATCGTCAGCAGCGCCTGCAATGGGCAGAGCAACATGTCAGATGGACTAGACTGCAGTGGAATGCTGTCCTATTCACAGACGAGAGCAGATTCAACATATTCTTTGCTGATGGACGTATGCGGATTTGGCGACGGTGTGGAGAGCGCTTTGCAGATTGCTGTGTTCGTCAGCACAACCAATTTGGAGGTGGCAGTATTCACATTTTGGGAGGATTCAGTTTTCACCATCGCTTGCCTCTTCACGTCTTCCGTGGAAATGTTAATGCTGTGACATATCGAGATGAGGTTCTGGATGCATTGGTTGCTCCTGCGTTCACAAATTATCCAGACTTGCAGCTTCTCCAGCAGGATAACGCACGTGTGCACACCGCATGCGTACCTCATCTCGATATCTACAGCAGCAGAACATTGTGACGATTGATTGGCCTGCCCTATCACCAGACATGTCGCCTATAGAACATGGGTGTGAAGAGCTTGGATGCAGAGTCTACAGGCAAGGTTCTCCAGCTAATCTGCAACAGCTCGAAGCTGCTCTTACACGTGAATGGGACTTGATTCCTCGGAATTTCCTTCAGAAACCTGTGCGTTCCATGCGGAGCCGCTGCCAAGCTTGTTTCCAAGCACACGGTGGACATACCAGATACTGAGGATTGTGTGAATGAATTTTTTTATTGGTTGCATTTTTGGTTTTCTCCCTTGCCTGCACAGAATGCAATGAATTTCATAACAATCAAATGTACAAATTAATTACCAGCATGAATTCATAGGAAAATGAATAAAGATTCCAAATATGTAAACTTGTAAACACTTATATTTACATTTCACACTCTGTTCCTGGATTATACAGGTTGTGCGTTTTTAATGTGCTTCAGTGTATATATATATATATATTGTCAGAAACAACCTATTCACACTGTGGATTTAACACATGATAATCTACACTCTCTGGCTCATCATCTAAGGATATGACCACAGTATGCAATAGCTGACATAGATTCACCATAACACTCGTAACAGGTTAAGTTCCCTTTAATAATCATGCACACAATGAAGCCACACACGGCTAGAGATACATATGCAATACAATGCAACAGAAATGCCAAGATCACTTGCAATAATCAACAATCAAATCTATCATCATCAAAAACTCGCGGGTATGTCATACCGAGTGAACAACACCATGACTTTCGCTCACCGGCTAAGTCCTGCATTCTAATAAAGCCATACTTAACTACAAATGACTTCTCATCAATGGTCTACGAAAAATGTTGCTAGAAACTACACCACCGTTCTAGAAATATGAAAACTAATCTTGACCACATGAATAAATGACAAGCACCCTCAATGAAAACTATGGCATCCAATATCCCAGCAAAATGCTGACAGGGAACAACAAAGCGACCTCTCCTGGTAGATGGCCAGAAACTCAACTAACTTTTAGCGCCCGAATTCGTGCGCACTTCCGTCCAGGTCACATGACCAAACGGGTTTTAAATTAGTATCAGGGTTGTCACTCTCAGCGTGACCAACTTAATATTTTGTCGAACATATCTACTGTGACATCCCCCCCCCCCCCCCCCCAACAAAAAAACGAAGTTTTCTTCCACCGGAGGAGTCACGCCTAACCCCTTTCGGAGTATGGACGAACAAAATGCCGAGATGGCACCTCCTCATCAACCTGTAGAATGCCAAAGTTGTCCAATACCATTGTCGTTCATGCCTTCTCACACCATGTACTAAATACAGTATGAGAATGAATTAATCATCCCAGGTACTGGTAGTCGTGAAAAATAACAACGACTGTCCAGACCTGGTCTATCAAATACAATATATGTTACAAATTAATTATTCATATCAAAGTATCAATAATAAGACATCTTTTCATAGTATAAACAATCTGTCTACACACTGTAAATATACATATATCATAACATGATTTATACATACGTTGAGTATAATTTTATCCATACTGCCTTTATGGCATTATGACACATAAATCATATAATATAATACATCTTCATAAACATCAACTCTAATGATCATAACCCATTTCTTCCATAAACCACAGTAAATACTCTCTACGTGTGCTCCCGTTCTCCACCAACTTTATAACCTGGACAAGACATCCGCTACAATATTATGTACACCCTGAATAGGTAAAATAGTAAAGTTGAATTGCTGCAGCAATAATGCCCAGCGTGTCAACTTAGCACTGATGGATTTAGCCGACTGCAAAAATAGCAGTGGTTTGTGATCTGTTTGGAGAAAAAAATGCGCCGCCAACAGGTATCGTGCCAGCTTAGACACCGTGGCACATAATTACGTACACTAGAAAGCATACCATCATACAGCATAAACATACATTGCAAAGCATTACATAATATTTACAGGTTTACAAAATCCTCATATTGATATCAAACTAGTACTGGGGGCGTGGGTCAGACGCTAAGGTTCGGTTCGCATCGACCGAAACACCTTACTGGACACGAACCCGACCTCTAACCCTAGCTATTGCTGGACTATTAGCAGATGGTTCTGAAACAAAGACATATGCTTTCGCCTAACTGCATCACGCGCACCCCACCTATTCGGAAAAGTCACTCGCGCAACCTTGGTGTTGTCGCGCAATGACACTACCTCTACAAATCTAACCGGCGCGACCTCATCAAACACTCTTCTGAGTGTGCGCCAACTAGCGCTCAGGGGAACGTTACGCACCAAACTGTGCGATCACTAGCTTTCGGACCCTCGTATAAGTTCCTACTGCTCCTAATCGTGTCATTTGGTACTTGCCGCGAAACACGTCTACGAAGTACCTTCTGGTCATCTCTCTTGGGAGTTTGGTGATGCTGAGCCTCTGCTCCAGCCACACCCACGGCGCTATGCACTCCGCGTACATTGTCGACGATTAAATCAGCAATCGGGTCCTCAAGGACGAACGCGTTCACTCTACCCAAAAGAAATGGAGTGTCCACATTAATACTCGCCTGGGGGTAAGACTCAACTTTGCCCCCGAACGTGGTGAACTTGACAGTTTTGCCTGTAAGGCAGGAGTCGTCGATGTACGATCGACGCACCCCAATTGTGGGGCAACCTATGTCCCGCAACACCCGGACTGGTCTATTCTCCACCTTGCCTTCGTAGAGCATCACCTTACCAGTCTCACGGACTGCCGATAGACAGGGTGCCGCATGCCCGCATTGAAGCACTACCCTCTCGTTCGCGTGAAACAGAGGGCGACACCCCGCACAGTCATCACTGTTAATTGTGTCGAAAACAAACGCGGAATTCGCGTGTTCTATTGGGGTGGGGCACCTACCAGCACTATGATTCTTGCCACCACAACTGGAACACATGCGCTCCTTCTTCTTCTCATCGCGTGTTCCTTTGCTGGAGCTTTTCGATGACGAAGACCCTACATCCGAGTAAGAAGATCGACTCTCTGGGGAACCACTCCTTTGCTTGGAATGTTTGGTTTTATACCAAAATCGATCTTCGTCCTGAGAGTCCTCGAAGCGTACCTGCTTACGAGCTTGGCGCTCCCCTCTGTCGCTATAACTATCATATTATCGGTTTTGCCACCTAGGCCGACCATTCCGATGAGATCGGAAATTCTCATAATTTCCTCTACGTGGCTGGTAGGGACTGTAGGGCTTCTCACACTTCTGCTCCTGATCCCTGTCTACATTGCCTGACTGATTTCGCCAAGTCTTCTGGCAGACCTGACTTCTGAATGGGTTTGCCCGGGTGGGCAAGGACGTAATGGTGCCCCAATTGGGCCATTAACTCAATGTCCTTTGGTTGACGTTCCTGAAAAAACGCCACCAACTCACTGGAACACGAGGACAACACTTTGTCCCGTAGTACTAAGTCTATGAAGCCATCATAGTCCTTCGTTCTTCCCTCCATTTTGATCCATCTATTTAGCAGGAGC
Source organism: Oreohelix idahoensis (assembly GCA_024509875.1). Lineage (NCBI taxonomy): Eukaryota > Metazoa > Mollusca > Gastropoda > Stylommatophora > Oreohelicidae > Oreohelix > Oreohelix idahoensis. The sequence continues at coordinate 429,521 of JAMPIV010010395.1, forward strand.
TTTATCTTTGAGATAAAGTCCTCAAAGTCCTGGTCTGCGCTTGGCATCGCGTTTTTAAAACGCGTCCGGTAACCGTCAGCAGTCAGACGGAACTTCCGGAGCAACCTTTCCTTTACTTTGTCGTAATCTGCCCTTTCCTCTAATGGGAGGCTATAAAATGTCTCCATCGCAGGCCCCACTAGCAGTGTCGATAACAGAGATGGCCACTGATCCCTGTCAGTCTTATAGGCCACGCATTCGGCTTCGAACCTCTCGAGGAAAAAATCTAAACTGTCAATTTTATTAATAAAATTCGGCAGACGCAGCCTAAAGGGAATGTGCGCCCCTCCAGGAGTCGAGTTCTGATCACTCGCACCCACTTCCAGTTTCTTCATTTGTATCTCTTTAATATAATCAATTCTCATTCTCTCCTTCTCTAACTCTAACTCTCTATCTTCTCTCGTCTTCTTTTCTTGCAAATCTCTCTCTATCTTCTTTTCTTCCAATTCTCGCTCTATCTTCTTTTCTTGCAAATCTCTCTCTATCTTCTTTTCTTCCAATTCTCGCTCTATCTTCTTTTCTTGCAAATCAAACTCTCTCTGTTTCCACTCGTTTTCTTCTTTCGTCTTCTTTTCTTGTAACTCAAATTCTTTCCTTTTTAGCTCTAGCTCTTCAGCTCGAGCATCTCTTAGAGCATTCTGTTTCTCAATCCTCTCCTTCTCAAGAGCTTTTTGATTTTCAACTGAATAGAATTCAGCTTTGGCATAGTCATTTAATTCTTTGCCAGTGTACCCACATTCTTTCCCAATCTGAATGAAAGCCTGTAGGTCCATGGTGTACACTCAGAATGCTCACTATTATCTCTGGCTATAGATTTTGCTATAGAAGTACTCAGTCGTATATATTTCACTTATATCGCCAAATAACTCTCTGCTTGCAAAATATGCAGTAATAACAGTAAATATTGATATCAATACTCCAATATACACATATATATTTATGTATGTAAGTATATAAGACCACACCTCTCACTGTATACACATCATCAACTTTTATCTCTTGTAGTATATAGTTTTACTTTGCCACTTGACTACTGTCTCATCACTGTGAAACTTTGGTCTAACTGACCACTTAGTCTCTGAGATACACTCAAACAAACTTACAATAGTCGACAGTTGTATAATAACAACTAATGAAACTTTCTGGTGCTATGACACCACTATACCAGCTTAGTCACAAATCAGGTTTTTACTTCAAAGTCTGTTACTGGCACCCACACTGGTGCTATACTCAGATAACACTTCACTTACAGCTAATCTTAATAATCTAAGTTATGCAAGTGTTTCCTTTAGCAAAATGAGCACTACACAAATGAAAGAAACACACACACCACACTACGAAAACAAACATCCCAGTCACGAGGAACAAGATGTTAGACCAAGAAGAGAAGAGGTAGATTAATATATACAACTCGTGACTGCACACAACAAAAACAAGGGATACCTGTAAACGTATTTACAAGATAGCAAGATGAAACAAGAGAATACACCACTTAAACACAGCACAAGAATTACTGAATGTACACGACAATGTAAATACTAACTACACGAATACGCCTAACACCAACAGGGCTTGGAATGTTCAGCAAGGCAGTCGCAGGAAATCCGTCTGCCTTACTCCACCACAAAACAAACACAGCCACACCTTGTAAAAAATCGGTCTAATCCAATCTTTTCCCACGAGAAGGCCAAGAATGGATTAAACTCACCACCCTTCCTCTCTTGGATACACAAATACAAAATTACACACTAAACTTAACAACAACTACACTCAACAATGAAGTGCTGAAATCTATCTCCTTCACTGGGTACCACCACACCACTCCAGTCAAAATAAACTAAATAGCATATAACTAATAATATCACAATAACATCTCAATACTTTACACTTCAGATAATACCAAAGACCCCACAAAACAAGAAATAGAGTGCAAGATCCCACCTAACTAACTACTGCTATCTAAACATTACAACTAAGTTCTACAGTGAAAGTAGGGAGAAAAAGAATAAAACAAAAGGAAAGGAAAACAACAACAAATCAATAAGCAACGTTCAAGAAGCAAATAAAGAAACAGGACTAACCTACTCCAAAAGATCAGATTCATAGACAGAACAAAAAATTTAGAATTTAGAGAAAAAAAAACAAATAAGAAACAATCATACAACATTTAAAAAAATAAAATAATTACAAACAAAAACTTAACTGACGGACCAGCGGCGCTTGATCCAGAGCTTTCTCAACACTGGTGATGAATAATGAAAACAGCACAAACAAGACTCCACACTTGTACATCCAAATGAAAAAACATATCAGTCCAGGAAATCAGGCTTCTCTTGACAGTCTGTCTGCCAGTATAAACACTACTGTCACCAGGCACGGTACTGCAAAAATATCGATGAATACGAACTGTTCTATTTGATCATAATATAGCACTGTCCACAATAGATCACCGAATGTGTACTCCAAGATCACAGCAATCTTCAAGGTAACGTATTCTGGACCCTCACAGGTCAGCAGGCTTCACTGCACATAAGTATTCACCCCTGGCCAGGCACATCAGTGTAGTCAGGTCGCGTCAGAGGCGTTAACTTTCACCCCTGGTTGAGCACATCAGCGCAGTCAGGTCACATCAAAGGCGTTGACTTTCACCCCTGGTTGGGCACATCAGCGTAGTAAGGTCAAGACAAGATGTCCAACCCAATGACCTGAGGTACCATTCACCCTATCAACCTCTTATCATCTACAACTTTATAACACCAATCTCCTTCCACCCTATACCGAGGTTGACCAAGCTATATCCCATATGACACTCCACTTGCCGTCTGGGACAATCTGACTAGATGGTACCAACACCTCAAACTCCGCTGCTCCACCTGGACCAATACCACCACCTGGAATGACAAAGACGACCACACTACGCAGTGAAACTAACCTTGAACCGCGACTGTAGCACCAAAAATACCTTGTAACACACCGACAAACCTACTGTCGAAAACTGACTGAACTTGAAAACAATACCGGTACACTGTGACCGTGAAAACAAAACTGGGTTACGTATCGTGACGTGTCACACTTGACCGCCTACGGTACACAACTGACTGACTGACAACCATACTGACTTAACAGTGGACGACTTAATAATAAATAAGAAGGCGCCGACACGGCTGCAAACTTCTAATACACTGTGTGCACAATTCTTACTGTCTGTATATAGCAAACACAGGCTCTACGGCCTTGCTATCAAATATTATATAATACTGACAAACCACTGGCCCCATGGCCAACAGAATAGACGAGCCATCCAGATGTCAGAAACAACATATTCACACTGTGGATTTAACACATGATAATCTACACTCTCTGGCTTATTATCTAAGGATATGACCACAGTATGCAATAACTGACATAGATTCACCATAACACTCGTAACAGGTTAAGTTCCCTTTAATAATCATGCACACAATGAAGCCACACACGGCTAGAGATACATATGCAATACAATGCAACAGAAATGCCAAGATCACTTGCAATAATCAACAATCAAATCTATCATCATCAAAAACTCGCGGGTATGTCATACCGAGTGAACAACACCATGACTTTCGCTCACCGGCTAAGTCCTGCATTCTAATAAAGCCACACTTAACTACAAATGACTTCTCATCAATGGTCTACGAAAAATGTTGCTAGAAACTACACCACCGTTCTAGAAATATGAAAACTAATCTTGACCACATGAATGAATGACAAGCACCCTCAATGAAAACTATGGCATCCAATATCCCAGCAAAATGCTGACAGGGAACAACAAAGCGACCTCTCCTGGTAGATGGCCAGAAACTCAACTAACTTTTAGCGCCCGAATTCGTGCGCACTTCCGTCCAGGTCACATGACCAAACGGGTTTTAAATTAGTATCAGGGTTGTCACTCTCAGCGTGACCAACTTAATATTTTGTCGAACATATCCACTGTGACATACATATATATATATATATATATATATATATATATATATATATATATATATATATATATATATATATATATATATATGTATATATATATATATACGTGAATGAGTCCAAAAAACCACACACACAAAATATATAGCTTCCGTTACACTCATTCACTTATTATGACTGTTATTGTTGATCAGATGCGACATCACTGCGGCCATACGTGCTAGGTCTCTCACCAAATGTCGAAGGGAATAAATGCTAATTGTTCCTGTTGCGTGCTATACATCTTCTTATACGTCCATTTTAACTAGTCATTTGATGCCAAATTCCATAAATAATTTTGTTTTGATTCATCGATTGCGGTGTCGTTCTGTAACAGGCGATTATTAATTGTAATCACTATCCCTCCCTAATCCAATAACACTGTCACCGCTATAGGTGATCTCGAAGCTAGTCTTTCAGCGTTTTCATTGCCGATCACGCCTGCATGACCAGGATAGTAGATCTTCACAAGTTATTGAAGTTCCCAGGTTCCTATGGATGTTTTTACTCACACAGTATCCTACCATTATGGATCTTCTGAAACATGAAATGAGAGTCTGACACAATAACTGCCCTTGTTAACGAAGTTTCAAACAGCCACCTCAGAGTTCCAGTAGCTGCCTCTGTCTCATGCTGGAGGCTGTTGTCACAAGTCTTGCTATGTTCAGTGGCGATTGTGCCCTTTACTCTCATTGAGAAGCTTCTTCCTGAGTTCTCACAACTGAGAGCAAACCCTTCAGTATACACAATGATATCAGCATGCCCGGCATGATCATGTATCAGCTGATTAATTTCTAGGTTTGCTTTCCTAATGCCATAAGCTCTGCAATTCTTGCAAAGGTTGATGAGGACTTGCTGTTAGTTTGTCCTGTTCTCATCTTTCTCTACTATTCCCCAATTAATATATTTTCAACAGTGATCACTTCTCCAATCGTTACCTCTGCTTGTGCAATCAATGACATTCCCATTTCACCTTGCCCGCTTGATGTCAGATATATTCCCCAGCAGGGTGTATTTTATATCTGTTGTTACACGTACATAGCCTTTTGCATGAGGCACTGTGTGTATGGATCTGATCGACAGTAATCCGCGCATGCGCCTCATCGTCACAGTGGCAGTATCTCGTGTACAACTCACGACTATTCGCATCCCTTCACATTGAATGCGTCTTAGTCATTCACATCGTGAAACTGACAGCGTGTGTATTCTCAGACCATACTCGATTACTGATATGACTAGCTGAAGATGCAGGGGAAACAGTAGTCTCTGCTCCAGGTGTGTAGCGGCCATTGTTTTTTGGGGCTGTTAGACCTGTCTTGCACTTCCGTATGATGCAATCAACATGGCATTTGTACACTAGCCCAAGGTCGAACGTTACTCCAAAATACTCCAACTATTCTTTCCAGTCATTTTTCTCCTGCCAAAGCTAATGTTTGTCTCGGCCGTATTGGTTGAATGGTGGCTACTTTTGCTGCAATGCAGTTAAATAATACAGGTAATGGTTGAGAACTCTGGGGTAGTCCAGGGCAAAGGTGCATTAGTTCTGAAGTCCATGTTCCCAAGAGAAATGTAACGTGATCTCTTCGTTAACGCAGCTTATTAACCGGTGGTTTGCACCACATGTCATCATACAGTTCATTAAAGTAGCAATGGTTACACTGTTATACGCATCCTCTTGGTCAGTCATTCACATAAACAATAATTAATGACATGTTTTGTTTTAGAGAGAATTTAAAAAACCATTCACATAGTCAATAATTAATTATTTCCTTAGCAGTGCGTTCCCACATGTCTCATACCACATATTTTTAAACAGTTGATCTTCTACATATGCTATATCTTCCTGCTGGATGAACCTATAACTTTTTGTTACCGTAAATTTGTTTCTTATTGCTTGATTCATTTTTTAGATATCCTACATTAAACTCTTGTCTGTAGATGTGTATTGCTGGGGATATTTTGCGATGCATCTTTATTTTTTGCTAAAAGAATATGGTGATCTTATGTCACATCTACTGTTCCACATACTTTTATGTCATGCAATATTGATCTAAACGTATTGTGTATTTATGTATGATCAGTGTGTTATTATGTCCTCTACATTGGTTATACTCGTACATGAATGCGTGCGCTAACAAACACTGACAAACATATGTTTCCATCGCATTAATTACACATATACAAACATATTATTTATACAGGTAGTTATCTTCGGCTACTTCATAAACCTGGCAAAGACCCCACACTGCTCAACAGCTATCAAATTAATATATAAATTTAAAAATAATATGGTATGAAATCAGGTTTACAAGTTAACGGTACACATGAAACAAGGGACCTTTCGGGTTTTACTCTTCGTCAGCCACAGTTACGAACAGGTGACAAGGACAAGAACTACATATAGGTACTAAAAAATCTATGACGATCAGGAAAACACCAAATGAGCGATACAAGCAGATGGAACAACGGTGATGAGCGAAACGATAACAATGATAATGCAAGAAAATCGTAAAACCAGAAAGACATGTCGAAACAAGAAAGTAAATAATCAACGAAATGAAGACAGAAATGAACAATACTATTAAAACAAGTAAAAAAAAATTACTTTGCTGGATCCAAAAAAGAAACATTCAAGATGGCTGAGAACAAAAGGCGTCACACGGAAGTGACGTAGGAGCTAGTGACGGCTAAGAAAAGATAATTGAGGAAACGAGACGAACCAAAGCAAAAACAAAGATAGGAAGGAAAAAACGACAGAAGAAATAAAGTAAGAAACAGAGACAAAAGCCACCAGAATTATGCAAAATGATGCTGGACATTAAGGGCAGCAGGAGATAAAACACCCATTTGAAAAATGAGACGATTCTCCAACGAGAAGCGAGTTCGGTCATCGCCGACACATGAAAGGAGGGCAGTGACATGAATATCAGAGTTACCTGAATGGTCAGGCCTATTGAAATGAGGGGCCACCGGTAAAGGTTTGCCATGATAGATGTCATTTAAGTGCTCATGAAACCTGTCTGCCAAACGTCTGCCAGTTTCACCAATATAGTTAATGTTACACCTCTTGCAGACGATAGCATAAATCAGGTTTCTGGATTCACATGTGAAAGACTCCCCAATGGCAAATTTACCGTTTGGAAAAGAAACTGACTTAGTTTGGAGTACAAAAGGATAGGCCTTACATCTGCGGCGTTGACGTGGTTTAGTACCAAAGTGAGAAGCACTGGTTTGTCTCAAGCGACTGTGTACAAGAATATCCCTAAAATTCTTATCCCTACGATATGCCACCAAAGGGGTATTACGAAACAACTCTCTAGTATCAGGATCAGAGTGGAGAATAGGCAGATGACGAAACAGAATTTTTTCACCGCCAAACAGTGAGGGTGGAAAGTTAAGACAAGTGTGAGTCTGTCAGATGTAGTAGTAGGTTTAGCAGTAAGTGCAACCTGACGAGTAACGTGACTAATGCGATTAAGGGCATCAGACAAAACTCTTTCAGGATAGTGACGTCGGCTAAAAAACTCGAGCATATCTTGAGCTCGTTCACGGAAATCATCTTCATCGTGACATATGCGACGTAAGCGTACAAGTTGAAAGTAGGGAATGGAATTTTTACAGCTGAGAGGGTGAGAAGAGGTGTAAAGAAGGAAACCATGAGCATAAGTAAGTTTATAAAAGACAGAGGTAGTAAGGCCAGTAGGAGTAATATTGACAGTAAGTACAAGGAAGTTAACTGAAGTGGTAGAAATCTGATAAGTGAATTTTATAGCATGATGGAAATTGCCAACATAGTCATTGAATCTACGGAGGTTAACTTCAGACATGTCTGTGACTCCAATACCATCGTCGATATAGCGACGGTAAAACTCAGGTAATGGTCCATCGTAACTATGAAGCACCAAATATTCAAAGTGATCCATGAAGAGGCAAGCATAACTAGGGCCCATTTTGGTGCCCAAAGCAACGCCACTAATTTGATTAAAGAACTGGCCATTGAATTCAAAAGAGTTGAGAATAAGAACCAATTCCGCAAGGCGAAAAAGAGAACCTGTGCTAAAAGTAAGGTCAGTGCGTCTGTCGAGAAAAAATTGTACTGCTTTAAGGCCATCAGAATGTGGAATGGAAGTATAAAGCGAACAAACATCCAGAAGGAATAGACGGTAAGTGTGGTCAGGTGTGAATTGGATGGAATCAAGGATAGTGATAGCATGGGTAGTGTCCTTCAAATAAGAAGGTAAGTTGGCCACTAACGGTTGTAAAATACTATCCAGGAAATCAGAGATCCGTTCAGTGTGTCGTAGATTAGTAGACAGGGGAATTAAGACTTGGGTTGGTCCCTTCTGAATAGAAATAGAACAGGTGATAGCTCAGTGGAAGATAATATAAGAAATAGATTTTTACGAGTGAGATGGTGGAAACTAGTTAGATTCTGTCTCTGAAATCGAGAAGCTTCTCTCTTTCAGCCTATCTCTACAACAGAACTTCGTTAGTTAGACAGTCTAATAGAATATTTATTAATATATATAGCACCACTCACATACACACACACATAAGTGACGACAGTTAGACGCACAGACGTGAAAACTATAACAATGGAATATAGATATTTGGGACGAGCTGACCGACACACTTGAATAAGTTTATGTAAATTTTATTTATCATAAGAAAATTCACCACAAGCATAAATTTAGAATATCAATCACATATAAATATACATACACATAAGTTAATGAATTACTAAAAGAATAGACCCATAGGTGTAATCCTTTCCCCCTCTGTTGAGCCCACGTTAGAAGAAACGTTATAGCCAAAGTGAGTCACAGATTTATACTCTACGGTCAAGGATTTCCCTCAATAGTTAAGAACAGAGTTGATATATTAACCTATTCTAAGAGGAAAACATCATTTAGCAACAAACTTGCATAAAGATAAATACAAACTGGGTGCATATAATGAAAAGAATCACTCGTTCCTGCTTTCTCTCTAATTCCTTCAGCAGTGGCCACTGGCGTACTTTCTTACCTACAACTTGATGTCTTTCACCCTCAGGCACAAACTTTAGGACACATACACTCAGTGAATCCGTGTTCTTTTTGATAAAGAGAACCCCAGCTCTGCGATACAGATTTCATCCAATGTTCCGAGGAGCGTTCACTTTTCAATTATATTTTTAGGATTACTGGTTTTGTCACTTGAATCAGTTCAGGTAAGAAATTTTAAATGGGCTCACAAGATCAGAATCTCGAAGTTTCCAGTACTTAGGAAATGACAGGTTGGAAACTTCTCTCAATATAAACTTATTGGCTCACCACAATTTGGTCAAACGTCGGAAATGTTATTGTTTGTGATTTCTCTTGCCACAGGGGCTGAATGTACATGAGATTTAAGGAAGAAATATAATCTGGCTCGACAGGCCCAGTTATTGCATTTAGTCTTAAAGTTCGTGAAAAATGGGTACTCTGTTTCTTTCTGAATGCGAACAGAATGGCAGACATGTTGTAACTTGTAACCCCATTCAGAGACATAAAATGTTTCTTCTGTGATTTATTCTCATATGTACTGAAAGAACCGCTGGTATGTTTAGGGCTTGACCCAAAATACTGTATAAAAGGAAGAGAAAAACATAAATACTCAACCCTAATAGTATACACAATCCTACGCGTAAATAGAATATTCACTTCGGTTATTTAACTTAAATCAGAAACTATAAGCTTAGAGCTTGTCTCGTCGTTTAAAACTTCCGTGAACAAATTCTAGTCATTTAAAAGAATCAATCATCATGAATTAGAAATACATAAGTATCTCGTCAATACTCAATGATGAACCATATGCATGAAGAAATAAAGAAATTATCAAATCGGTCGCGGTTTGCACAAGGAGGAAGCTGTATCAAGAACAAAAATGGTGTAATATTACTTGATGAGAAAGACATATCAAACAGATGGGCAGAATACGTAAAAGAACTATTCGAGGACAACAGAGGTAAAAAACCATCACCAGATTCTAATGAAGGCCCACACATTCTCAGATCAGAAGTAGAGAATGCCATTCATATGATACAAAAAGGAAGATCAGCAGGCATGGATAACATAAACATTGAAATGATAGAAGCTCTGGAGAGCTTTGGTATAGATACAATCACAGAAATATGCAATGATATATACAATACAGGATATTTACCACACGACATGAAGACATCAGTTTTTATAACATTGCCCAAAAAACCAAATGCAACAGAATGTTCAGACTTCAGAACAATCAGCCTGATGAGTCATGCAATTAAGATACTGCTCAAAATCATACAGGAAAGAATAAAAAGTAAAGTAGACAGCGAAATCCAAGAAGAACAGTTTGGTTTTAGACGGAACAGTGGAACAAGAGAGGCAATATTTTGCCTAAGAAGATTAGCAGAAAAATATACAGAGGTCCAAAAAAGTATGTATATGTGCTTCATTGACTATAAGAAGGCTTTTGACAGAATCCATCATGAGAAAATAATTGAATGCCTCAAAGACATAGGTATTGATGGAAAAGATATAAGAATACTCAGTAACCTTTATTGGGAGCAAACTGCCACAGTAAGATCGGGAAGGAATTATTCACCATACATAGACATAAAAAGAGGTGTCAGACAAGGTTGTGTGCTGTCCCCCTGCCTATTTAATTTATACACCGAAAAAATTTTCAAACAGATACAGGAAATACCAGGACTGAACATCAGTGGAAGATCAATAAACAACCTTAGATATGCAGATGATACCGTGTTGTTAGCTGAAAGCGAACAGGAGTTACAAGAACTAGTGAAGCAAGTGAACAGTATAAGTCATGAATATGGACTCGACATTAATATTGAGAAAACAAAAACTATGATAATTAGCAAAACAGACGATAAACCCACATTAAAGATAAGCGTAAATGGGAAAATCCTGGAACAAGTCAAGAGCTACGTATATCTTGGTCATATAATAACAGAAGATGGCAGATGTGAAACAGAAATCAAGAAGAGAATAGGAATGGCCAAAGCTACATTCAACAACATGAAACATATACTGACATCCAAACAGTTATCTCATAAATTAAAACTGAGAATCATAAAGTGTTATATATATTCTGCATTTCTGTATGGTGCAGAAACATGGACGATGAATAAGCATTTGGAAGAAAGAATTGAGGCTCTTGAAATGTGGATATATAGAAGAATGGGGCGTATCTCATGGAAAGAGATGAAAACAAATAAGGAGGTCCTAGAAAATCTAGGTATGAAAAGAGAACTAATGAGAGAGGTCAAAGTTCGGCAGCTAAAATACTTTGGCCACATAAAAAGGCATAACACCTTGCAGAAGACCATAACAGAAGGGAGAGTTGAAGGTAAACGTGCAAGGGGAAGACAGCGCTATAAGTGGGAAGATAACATCAAGAGATGGACGGGAAAGAGTCTATCAGAGTGTACCACCAAGACAAGAGACAGAAGACGTTGGAGATCCATTACAGCCAACCTCCGTTGTGGAGATGGCAACTGATGATGATGATGAACCAGTGCATTTAATAGTTAGTTAAAATATTCTTGGACTGGTTACTAGCAATTTAATTAAATTTATTTATAGCTGAATGAGTTTAGATAGAAATATAATTTATTTGCTATCCACTGTAACACAGTAAACTTAGAGACTTATAACTGAATTATCATTAATCACTCTACACTGTAATCTAGTGAAATGAAATAGGCGATTCACCACTTAAAACACTCAACACTTCTAGATATATATATATTTCACCGCCCGGATTTACATATTTCCTGCTCATTCTACAAATCAGAGAGATTTCTCACCCAGAACCGAAACCAGACTTAACACTTACAGTAACTTCTCTCGATCTGATCAGACATCGGCAATAAAACTTCCAGTGCGCGTTTTACACCTTCTGCTTCATATGGTCGTTCCCAGCGATCAATGTCTTTCATCTCAAATCTTTCACTGAGAATAATTAACTATAGGCGAACAGATCAAAGAAAAATAATAGACGATAGTCTTACTTCTTATCCCTGTCGAGAACGAATTAACACGATCTCTGGCGTTCAAAATTAAATGAAATCGGTTCACATATGCTAATCAGGTCTGCTATACCTACATCAAAGAAAGATAGCGAACAGCGATTTAATGCTTGTTAAATTAGAACAAAGAGGGACAGATTCTGAATATGAGAGGGTTTTGAGTGAACAAAAGTAAGAAGTTGAAAGTTTGGTAAAAGAGAATGTAGATGAGGAAATAGATAATGTGAAATTTATTTATCATAATCTGTCACACAGTGGGACAAGAGCAGGCTGAAACAATAGGTCGACGCGGATTGCCAATTTTATGCACCTTAGGAAGCATGTAGAAGGAAGGTTTACCTAGACTACTATCAAGAATATGGAGAGACAACTTTGTTTGAAATAACGCAAGTTTAATACAAAATCTCGATACATCTTTAATCTGTCAAAAATAAAATACGTTTTCCTAATATGCGTCGTTCATAAACTTTGTTCACAAAATGAAATGTTTCTTTAGTGTATAACTCGTTTGTTAAGTGTACCGCGAATATGAATTATTCGGAGGTTGAACTGATGAAGGTAGAGGGATACCACCAACTAGGCCGTCTGTGGTAGTGGCTCGGTATGTATGACGGCCAACTTGAGGAGTTCAGAGCGTAAAAGAACGTGAATCCTTACGAAGAAGAAGAAGGTTTCATAATGTATTCTGATCTATGGCGACAATTTCACTCAGGGGTCTCAAACGATACGAGACTATCCCTTCTTCCCGCTTTTCTATTAACAGGATCACATCAACGATTTGATCAAACATTCAAAGCACAAATTATATAAACAAATTATAAACTAACATGCTGTGTTTATTTTCTTATTTATAGAACTTGAAAAATGCAATAATAAATATTAGTGACACAATAAAGCAGGTATGTTAAACAAATGACTAATTAATCAACACATTAATTACTCTGAGTGTCATTTGATTGATGAGACTGGACTTCGTGAAATATAGTGAACGCAGTCAACGAAAATAAAAGTTATTTAATCTTACACAGGATTACTCGGCACATGATGATAATGAACTGGCACTTATACTGCACAAACATTACTGATAAATGAGATGTCCATATAAAGCTTGTCTGGGACAAGCTACTAGACCTCTGGATGCTTTCTTCTTGTGGTATACTAACTATGGCCTGTTAGGAATATTGGAAACTAGCAATGATGAATTGCTCTGTTTCGCATCAGTTCTGTCTGATTCTGGTACATTACTGATCATGGGCTAACTTGACCTTAGTACGAATGGCTTGATCGGATAGAAGACTTAAGTCTTTTACCAACCAAGTCTTTGACACATACGGTGAAATACATGCGTGCGCGGTAGTCTGGTTTCAGGCTATTTATCAAGAGTAGATAGGGAAACATTTTCTTTCTTTGTTGAATCAGCAGTTACACGACTGTAGAAGCTGCCAGTTCAATGCCTGTCAAAATGTATGCAAATTACATTAATTTAGTTATGGACGTGAATGAAAGTAATGAAAGTATTAGCAGATGGCCTTAATTGTCGTGTTGAATGTATTACTCATCAAGGTATCATTTCATACTGTGACGTAATGAGTTAATAAGAGTGGCAGATGTTGATAGTGTAGAAGATTTGACAAGTAAATTTTGTCTAGAAAGGTATATCCCAGTCTCGAGGAAGAGCACTGGTGTAAGGATGGCACAGGTATAGCTATAGCTGTAAAGAGCACAAGTCTGGATGGAATTAGTATAGATCAAGAGCTCTAGAGTGCTACCGTCACCTAACTATACTGTGACAACAATAATACAGCAAAATATAACTGTCAACAATAAGAAATTGACAAGTCATAAAATTACAATTTACTGAATTATTTATTAATGTACATCTAGTTTCTTATTTCTCTTTTGAAAATCGGAAGATTTCAATTACAATGAAAAAATACAAAACTCAACAATATTTATAACTTTTTACATAAAGTTCATGTCTACGTTAATCCTAATGTCTTTTGCCTGCACTGGGTTAACACAGATTGCACTTTTCATCACTACACGGTCTCTTTTGGGCTCTCACAGAAGTATTTGGAATATTAACACTTAGGACTTAGCTTTACAGTCCTGGACAATGTCTGGTAACACACGAGTGTAGTTGGAATACAGCTTCTTGGATCTTATGTTTGGCTAGCCAAGGAATGATGGAGCCAAAACACTTGAACTCCATCACACACAGTATACGTTGAGTGGATGGTAGTTTCAGATCAGGCTGTTCCAAACTAGACCAGTAAACCCCTTTTAGGATAAATCAGAAGTAGAACTGACTGAAGGCTTGGCAAAAGTTCAAACAGCCCGGCATAACAAATAGGAATGACCTTGCTCAGGTGTTGATCCTTCTCTCTCTCTCTCTGCCTTCAAATTCGTCTCTCTTCCAAAGTTTTAATTTTGCGTGTGTAACGGTCTGCCACGGTTCCTCTCTATTTATACACAGCCAGCGAGCGAGCGAGAAAGCATCTCACGCCTGCGGCTAAAATGTTCGTTCCAACCAGCTCGCGCCGCGGTTTTGTGTTTCTTTAATTTCTTCCTCCTTTTCGTTCCTTTTATCTTTTGTATGGATCACGTCTGTTGATACCTTACTTTAATTGTACCATCAACAGCTTCTTTCCCTCCAATAATTTCCTCTATTGGGTTGGTCTTAGAATTTATATAATTTCTCAAAGTGGCTTAACTGGACAAAATATGATGAAGTGGTCTGTTCTCAAGCTTCTATCTTCTTTTTGCAGCAACGGTGGAATTAGTTGTTTGAAAGGAAATAAATGTGGACTTCTCCGCTCCTAACGATACTATTATCAACTCTTTCTGATCATTCCTTCTTTTTATATGAATTTTATTCGTTAGACATCAAAACCAAATATCGCTTCGTTTTTGTAGCCAGTACACAGCGCTAGAAAATGATAGCGAGAGGCACTCGCGTCCGCTCGGTTTAAAAATAACTCAACCGAGAATTTTTTTTGCGTATTTTTTTTCTCACCACGTGACATAGCCCTCCTCTTTAAGCTGTAGCTCGCTCAGCAGACCTAAAAAAAATTTGCCGAGACTAATTCTGGTAGTTCTCTCCTTCGGCTGTAGTGGGGTGTCTACTTAAAAAATCCGCACCAACATTCTGCTTTCCCGGTATGTAATTTACCGTAAAGGAATATGGTTGTAATAATAAACTCCATCGTAAAAGTCTAGAGTTTCACCAACGCTAGACATTCTTTCTCAATGGTTGAATAGTTTAACTCTGCTGCATTTAATTTCCTACTGGCATACGCCACAGGCAAAAGTTCTTCTGGCTGTTTCTGCAATAAGGTTGCCCCAATTCCAATATTGCTTGCATCCGTTCTCAAAATAAACTCCTGCGTTATATCTGGCAATTTCAGAATGGGTTTACTTGTGAGCTTTTGCTTCAACTTTGTGTAAGCATCCTCACATTCTGCTGTCTACTTTACATTGTCGGGTTGGCCTTTCTTTGTTAGGTTAGTCAGAGGGGCACAGAGTGTATTGAAGTTTTGGATATATTTTTGGTAAAACCCGCACAAGGAAACAAAAGATCTTACATCTTTCTTTGTCTTGGGTCTAGGTGCCTTCCTCAACTTCTCTACATTCTTGGGGTCTGGTGACATATTTCCCCTGGACATTGTGTGTTCTAAAAATTCCAACTCCTGACAACCAATAAAGCATTTAGTTGGATGAGCAGTCAGTCCCGCCTCTCTAAGTCTATCAAATAACATGGAGAGTGCCGATAAATGTTCCTCAAAGGTTTCTGTGGAGATGAGGATATCGTCCATGAAATTTGCAATGGAGGGGTTCTATAGTGGTTCCAGTAATTTTCTCATCATACGAGAAAATACGCTTGGGGCATTTTTCAGTCCAAAGGGTAATACATTAAATTCATAATGCCCGTCGGACGTACTGAATGCCAACATGTGCCGAATATCAGCTTTTACTGGGATTTGATAATATCCTTTACTCAGATCCACTTTTGACAAATACTTAGCTTTGCTAAAGCTGAGAACAACTGATTTGTATCAGGCAAGGGATCAGCCTGTGATTCAGTGACAGCATTAAGCTTCCTGTAATCTATGCATAATCCGTGTTCTCCACTAGCTTTCCTGGGTAACACTACACTTGCACTATATGCTGATTCTGACTTAGAGATGATCTTCTCCTGTAGTAGGTAGTCAATCTCTTCCCTTAAGGCTTGTGCTTTTGCATAAGGAATAGGGTACGGTTTTACACATATAGGTGTGGGGTCAATTACTTTCATGTCGTACTCTAACAGGTTTGTACACTCTAGCTTATCTGTGAGCACATCTGCATGGGTTTCTAACAACTTCTGAACCTGCTTCCTCTGTTCATGGGTTAAGTGATCACTGATTTTTACCTGATCAAAACTCTCGGATTCCTTTAATGGATATTCCATAGAGGTGAGAGGTTCGTCCTTCATCTCTGTTGCAATGGCTAGGGTCATCATATGTGCTACTTCCGAAGATGACCTATCGTAATACTTTTTTAGTAGATTGACATGATACACCTGTTCTTTTCCTTGTTTGTCAATCTTATAATTTGTTCTAGAGACTTTCTCCAACACTACATATGGTCCCTGCCAACCTATCTGCAATTTATTATTGCTGCTGGGCAACAGAAGAAGTACCTTCTCTCCTACAGCAAGTTCCCTATCCTTTGCTTCTTTGTTATAGTACTCAGCATGCTTTCTCCTAGCCTGTCTTAAGTTGTCGTTTGCCAGTTTCCAGCCTGTTTTCAAACGAGAGGTTAACTCGTTTACGTACTGGTATGATGAGGTTACAGTTTCTTCTGCCTTCTCACCAGTCCATGTCCGCAACAATGCTTCCAAAGGACCTTTTATTGGTCTACCAAACAACAATGTCGCCGGAGCCAATCCAGTTGAGTTATGTGGGACTTCCCGGTATGCAAACAGTGCTGCCGGTAAGTAAGTATCCCAGGTATCCGGTTTTTCCAATGCCAGCTTTCTCAGAATAGAGATTAGGGTCCCATTGAAGCGTTCTACTGCCCCGTTCCCTTGTGGGGTGATAGGGGGAGCAGTGGTAGTGCCTGGCCTGAAATATCTTGAACACCTCTTCAGTTAGTCTTCCTCTAAACTGGGATCCATTGTCCGTCAGTATCTGATGAGGAAATCCTAACCGGGTAAATATTGTGAGAAGTGCCTCTGCCACATCTTTGGAATCTATAGAAAACATAGCTACTGCTTCTCCCCACATTGAACATGTGTCCACTAAGGTCAGAATATAACTATTTTTCTTCTTTGTTCTGGTGAGGGGTCCCACAATATCTACTGCAACACGTTCAAAAGGGTGTTCCCATGATAGGCATTTCTCCCAGTGTTGCTGGTGCAGTCCTATGTTTAGGAGCTACTCTTTGGCATTCTGGACAGGACCTCACATATCTCTTTCTATCTTCCGTGATTCCTGGCCAGAAGTAGTGACAGGCTATCCTTTGTCCAGTGGCACCTATCCCCATATGTCCACTGAATGGTACAGCGTGTCCTAGCTCCATAACCTTCTCCCTATATGAAGTGGGTACTACTAGCTTGCCATGTCCCTGTGGTCCAATTCCAGCTTTTCTGTATAACAGCCCATTCTTCATGTAAAAGTCTCCTTTGCCTGGAGGGTTATGAGTTTTTGGCAGTTTGCCAAAACAAGGCTTCAATGTGCTGTCTGCTGCTTGAGCATTTTTCATCTCTTCTGGATGAGTATTTATCGGATTTTCCTCCATTTTCTTGGAGCTTGACCTGGTCTGGACTGTTGCCATAATTACAGGTTTTACCGGTTCTCCTAAGAAAACATACCTACATCCCAGGATTATTGGGTAAATAGGATCATCCATCACCGCTGCTTTGATCTCTCCTTCCACACAGCGAGACCTAACATTGATTCTGGCTATGGGCAATGTCATGGTTCCTGCTCCTTTTACTGGTCCTTGGATTTCCACTGTTTCTGTGGTTATCTGTTCATGGCTCACCAGAGAAGAACACACGACCGAGTCAAAGTCCAAGTCTGTATCATATAAGCACAGTACTTGAGTGCCATTCACGGTCACTTCCTCACAGACAGGGGGATGATGGAGGTCATTCTGACTCACTGCCAGTTTCTTCCTTCCCTTGTTCCCTGACGTAAGACAT
The DNA here is from genome assembly GCA_024509875.1 of Oreohelix idahoensis. Classification (NCBI taxonomy): domain Eukaryota; kingdom Metazoa; phylum Mollusca; class Gastropoda; order Stylommatophora; family Oreohelicidae; genus Oreohelix; species Oreohelix idahoensis. The sequence continues at coordinate 447,802 of JAMPIV010010395.1, forward strand.
GCAGCGTGATGAGGAGGGTGTTTCCTTCTGCATTCTGCAGTATTGTGGTTGCTCATTTTACAAGTCTTAATCCACTTATCTTCCTTTCTTGAAGGTCTCCTATCTGATCCCAAAGGGGTTCTTTCCTTGGAGACCCATCTTGGCCTATTCTTGAATGCATGGTCCTGGTTGTGGCCACTTCCTTCAGACATTGTATAGTTTGGTGGTTTCTTAAATACTTCTACATGTTTCTTCTTAGCTCCTTGATTCATGGACTGAGCTAGTTGGTAGCTTTCTGCATAGGTGATTATGTCATCTAACCTATCTCTTTTATTCTCTATCAGGAACATTTTAGTTTCAGGGGCTATGGAATCTAGTAGTTGTTTTATCAACATCATCTCCTTTAGCCCCTCGAAATCTATAGAAAAGTTTCCTAACTTACACCACCTTAGTAGGTAAGTCTCCAATCGTGTCGTAAATTGCTGATAAGTCTCTCCAGCCTCCTTCTTAGCAGTTCGGAATTTTTTTCGATAAGCCTCAGAGTTCTGTTCATAACGGACAAGCAATGCCTGCTTCAAGGCTTTAAAATTTTCTTGATCTTCCTTCTGTAGTTTCAAGAATACTTCATAAGAAACTCCTCTCAATCCTTGAGATAGCTTCAAATTCCACTTTTCCTTTTCTAAACCATAAGTTGTGGCAAACCGTTCAAATCTGTCTATACAAGCTTCTATGAAGTCCTCCTTCTCAACAAATGGGTCCATATGAAAGTTCATGGCTCCATTTGAAGTACTTTGGTTGGAGTTAATTTTGTCGGAGTGAGGTGAGGTGCTCCCACTGGAACTAGCAACCGATTAAAGTTCCAGCTGCCTCATCCTCAACTCATGTCCTCTTTCAGCCTCCAACCTCCTAGCTTCAGCCTCAACTTTTAACCTCCTAGTTTCAGCTTCCAACTGTAGCCTCTTAGCTTCTCTTTCCGCTTCTGCTTGCAACCGCCTTTCTTCAGCCTCTAATTTCTTTGCTTCTCTATCACCCTCTAATCTCTTTCCTTCAGTCTCTAATTGCAACTTTCGTCCTTCCCTGTCCATATGCTTATCCACTTCCGTAGTAACATACTGGATGAGAGCTTCACCTGGCAAATCAAGTTCTTTACCTATCTGCATGATTGCAGTTTTGAACTTTACCAAGTCAGCCATGGCGTTACGTTGAAAGGAGTATCTAATGTTACTACTACTTAATTACTTAAGCTAACTTAATTAAAGACGTACAATATTCCTTCAACCAATGTGAGAGACCATTGTTTAACTTGTGTACTACAAAGGTATTTTTCAAAAAATTTTATAATTACTTTTTTCAAAAAAAAATTTGCTATTACCAAGACTTCCTATGAGAAGGAGATACAAGAAAGATAGATACTGGCTCAGGATGATAAGATTATCCCGCGAACGAGCCCCCAAAATGTGACGTAATGAGTTAATAAGAGTGGCAGATGTTGATAGTGTAGAAGATTTGACAAGTAAATTTTGTCTAGAAAGGTAAATCCCAGTCTCGAGGAAGAGCACTGGTGTAAGGATGGCACAGGTATAGCTATAGCTGTAAAGAGCACAAGTCTGGATGGAATTAGTATAGATCAAGAGCTCTAGAGTGCTACCGTCACCTAACTATACTGTGACAACAATAATACAGCAAAATATAACTGTCAACAATAAGAAATTGACAAGTCATAAAATTACAATTTACTGAATTATTTATTAATGTACATCTAGTTTCTTATTTCTCTTTTGAAAATCGGAAGATTTCAATTACAATGAAAAAATACAAAGCTCAACAATATTTATAACTTTTTACATAAAGTTCATGTCTACGTTAATCCTAATGTCTTTTGCCTGCACTGGGTTAACACAGATTGCACTTTTCATCTCTTTTGGGCTCTCACAGAAGGTTTTGGAATATTAACACTTAGGACTTAGCTTTACAGTCCTGGACAATGTCTGGTAACACACGAGTGTAGTTGGAATACAGCTTCTTGGATCTTATGTTTGGCTAGCCAAGGAATGATGGAGCCAAAACACTTGAACTCCGTCACACACAGTATACGTTGAGTGGATGGTAGTTTCAGATCAAGCTGTTCCAAACTAGACCAGTAAACCCCTTTTAGGATAAATCAGAAGTAGAACTGACTGAAGGCTTGGCAAAAGTTCAAACTGCCCGGCGTAACAAATAGGAATGACCTTGCTCAGGTGTTGATCCTTCTCTCCTTACGGGTTACAAACGGTTATATTGGGGTATATAGGATGTTAACGTCTTCGCTGGTATCGCGTTCCTAGTCCAGGAGCTGATTGGTCCTGAAAATAACCACTAGCTGCCTGTTTGGTCCCTACTCGTTGTTGTCTGTTTCGGCATGTGTTGTTCTATGGCTGTCGCTATTATATTTGGTAGGTAACGCATTATGGCTTCGATGATTATTTTGTGTTCCGCTGCTTGTCTTCTTTCTTGATTGCTTTTTAGTTCCTCTACGATTTCGGTTTTTATTTTGTCTTTAGTTTCTTTGTTTTGTTCTCTACTTTTTGTAAGGATATCCTAAACGATCCTTCTCTCTGTTTCAATTCTTTTGAGGATTTCTTCGTTCTCTTCCTTTTGCTCTGCGAGTTTGGCAATGTCGACTTCTATCTCGTGTTTGATGGATTTCATTTCCTGTAACATTGCCTGGGCTCTCTGTAAGGCTCCTAATGTTTCGTCTCCTATGGAATCTGAGTCTTCGTTGTGTTGCTTGTTCGTCTCAATTTTGAGTTGTTGTTTTAAGTCTCGCATCTCTGTGGTTAATTTTACAAGCTGGGCTCGTGTGTGCTGCTCCTGTTTTGCCATGCCACCTGAAGCCACTCTGTTTCTTGCTTCTCTGAAGGAGATGTTTTTGGTTACAGATTCCTTCAGTATGGCCTTTGTTTCGTAGAAGTTCGGACAGCCACGGTATCTTGCCCCGTGGTTCCCAAGACAGTTTGCGCAGGTTCTGTTGGAGTTGCTCACTTTATAGTTGTTATCATTTTTCGCATGAGGACATTCATTGTAAGTGTGACTTCCCGCACAGTATCGACAAACTGCCTCTCTCCTGCATGTTTTCTTAGTGTGCGAGAATTGTTGGCAGTTTGAGCACTGCATAACAGGAGGAATGTACTCTTCTGTTTTTCGACATCTATCGTCTAGGTTAAATTGGTTTGGTCTTGAAGACCCTTCAATAGTTATGATAACCAAGTTGGTGTCCTTCTTGTCCCATGTCTTCAGTCTTTCCACCTGTGTTATTGTTATATTCTTGTTCTCTGTTTGTAGGCGGCTGTGGACTTCCTGTGTCGATCGACTGTTGTCGACCCCTCTTACAACTATCTTTTTGGTCTTCTTGAAGATCTCCATAGTAACTTTCATCTGGTGTGGCAGCTGGATTTCTTTGTGTCCGGACTCTAGTTCGATCATCAGTTCTGTTGTCTTTTCCGTATTATTTAGCGATATTATAACACCTTTTTCGTGCCTTGCAACTCTATTAATGCTCCTCTTGCCCGTTATTGCCTCTAGGATACCGATCACTTTATCGTCGGGTAGGGCCCTGAGTGTGGCCTCACTTCCCGACGTCTGAGTGATCTTAATTATCCTCTCCTGTAGTACCACGTTAGAAACGGCATTTTGTTGCTTGCGAAGTTGGCACGTTCCAACTTCTGTCTCAGATTGAGCGTGTGGTCTGCGGGACGGGTTCACATTCTGCTTCATTGTCTGTCTCTGATCTCGTTTTACCGAAGTTGCCTGGGCACTGCATGATGGAGACTCGACTATGATGACATCTCGTTTTGGTGGTGGATTTGCTTTGTCGGGTTCTGTCGTCGATGTTTTGTGGCCGTGTTTTGCAGATGCTGTCTGGTCATTGCACAATGGGGTCACTGCCTCGACATCTTGTTTTAGCAGTGATGTTGTTATGTCTGGTTTCGGAGCTTGGTTGTCTTCTGCCTTCGACGCTTTGGGACGCTCATCGGTCGTAGTGACAAAGGTTGCGTTGTTCGGCTTCTGAGAGGGGCCGGCCCCGACGCTAGGAGTTGGGGCAGTCGTGCTCTCCGGCTGACTCTCTTTGTTCTGTGCAGATTCTTTTTTGCTGATGCTGACAAGTGTTTGAGGGCTTCTATAGACTTTCCTCTTTTTCGCTTGTGGCTTGGTACGAGTCATTTTAGTATATTGCTATCGTATAATTATCCGATTGGTGAGCGCTGTATACGTCCTGAAAAGGACGCTGGTTATAGTGCTGTCTAATGGTGTATCGAAAGTATTTTCAAAGGTGTAACGGTCTGTTGTTGTTGTTGTTGTTTTGATGGGTTGATGGGTGGAGATCAGGCACTTCACATCTGTTCATTGTTGCCTCTTCTCGTTCCATCTTGGTCTACCCTGTTCAACCTGAAAGTTGGTTATAATTGGGGTATTTAGTGTCATTTTATTTACTATTTTTGTATTCAATTTAAATAACTATTGTCTTTTGCAGTTGCTGAGTTATTTATATTAGTATTTGTCAATTTTATTTTCTCTTTTGTATTGTTTATAGATAACTATTGTCCTTTACACTTGGTTTTAGTTTGTATTAGTATTTGTTCTTTTTGAGTTCTTTTTTTAAATATACCGTGTTGTCTTTCCTTGTCCTATGAGTATTTAGTTTTTGGTTACTGCTTTGTTTGTTCTTGCTGCTTAATTTCTATTTAGTTGGATGTTTTTCCTGAAATTCTAAACTTATATGTGTTCCTTTGTTTTATGTATATATCTTTTAAGTATTGATTGGGCATCTCTTGGGGCATCTATACTTAAAACCTTATCACCTGTCAAGTCTATATTGTGATTTCTACAGTAAGTTTTTAATTCAAGCCTTTGTTGTTCATTCTTTTTACAGTGGATCAGGTAGTGGTCTATGTCATTCTCTTTCTGACATTCTTGGCAGTGTGGTTCTTCTACCATAAAATATGCTGCACCGAGACGGAGACGCCACAGTTTTTTGTTCGATGGTATCTTTAATTCTTCTCTGACCTGGCATGTCCTTGTTGGTTCTTTCAGCAGTTTGAACGCGTGTCTGCCTTTTTTACTTTTCTTCCATGTTGTCTTCCATTCCTCGTTTATAGTTATCTTCACTTGGCTCTTGATCTCTGACCTTCCCAGTCCTGCTTTTATATTGTTTTTACTTGTTCTTCCATTCTTGGCGTTCTGGTCTGCCAACTCGTTGCCAGCAATACCTATGTGTGCTGGAACCCACACTAGCCTCACCCTACATCCTCTGTTCTCTAGTGATGTATTAATTGCTAGAATTTCTTCCTTTATGTCTGGCCGGCTACATTTACCTGGGTGTTCTAGTGCTTGTAGTGATGATAGTGAGTCTGTAAATACCGCAATAGCTTCTGGTGGGTTATCTTCGATTATTTCTAAACTTTTAAGAATTGCTACCATCTCTGCGGTAAAAATCGACGCCCCTTCAGTTACACTGTAGCTCTTTTTAATTCCCCACTGCGGTATTACAACTCCGGCACCTAGTTGCCCACTATCACCCCTGGATCCATCAGTGTAGACGGCCAGACTCTGTTTAGCTAGTTGATCCATGAACTTTCCACCCATCACCTTGGCCTCCCCATCTTCTATGCCCCGTTTGATCCTTCTAGTCAGTGAGCAGTCCACGACCGGTGTCTTTAGTTCCCAGGGTGGTATTTTGCTTCTGTATTTATTACTATTTTCAATTGTGTTTGATAGTTCTTTGAACTGTGTTATGTCTTCCATAGTTCTCCACCCTGTTGGATATCTATCTTTATTTAAGGGGACGTCCCATACACTTGGTTGGTTTTTGACAAATGCTCTATGAGCTGGGTGTGTCACCTCCTGTGCCACTCCACTCCAATAATCCAATCTTAGTTCCTTTCGTCTTAGACCAAGGGGAGGTATGCCAAGAGCTACTTCTAGCGCTTCTACTGGTTTCGATACAAATGCACCTGTAATGGTTCTCATGGCTGCATTTTGAATCCTGTCCACTTTTGCTTTGTTAGAAGCTGCAGCTGAGTCATAGACTATGCTGGCATAATCCAGTTTCCCCCTGATGAAAGACCTGTAGAACATAAGCATTATTTTATTGCTGGCCCCCCATCCATTACCTTCCACAAACCTTAGTATATTCAGGGGTCCCCTACAGCTCTCCACCAGATTGTCCACATGTCTATTATAATTCAGTTGTCTATCTAAAGTTACGCCCAAAAATCTTGTTGCCGAGGAGGTACACACCTTCTGTCCCCTAATGGCCACATTGACTCTGTTATTTTTTTTTTTAATTTCCTTTGCTGAAAATCACACCTACTGTTCTGTCCACATCAATCCGGAAGCCCCAACTATTCATCCACTCCGAAACCCTGTCTATTTGACCTTGAAGCCTTCTGCAAACATGGTCCAAGTCTCTTCCAGACCGCCAAATGGCACAGTCATCTGCAAACTGTGACACTGCACTCCCAATGTCGCCAAACTCATCTGCCAGGTCATCCACAGCCATAGTGAAAATTGTAGGTGAAATAACTGATCCCTGAGGAATCCCACCCCGTTGTTCATACATATCTGACCTATCATTGTCCACCCGTACAGCAAAATACCTGTCCTGCAAAAAGTTTTCTATACACCTACAGGTTCCACCAGCAATGCCAATCCCTTTCATCTCGCAAAGAGCTCCATCTCGCCAGCATTCATCACACGCTCTTGCGACATCTAGAAAAACTGCCACCGTCTTCTCTTTTTTTCTTGAACCCTAGCTTTACCTCGTGTTCCAATCCTACAAGCTGGTCCACTGCACCTCCGTCTGCTCCAAACCCCGACTGGCCTGAGCCATACAACTGATTTTTTTCCAGGTAGAATTTAACTCTTTTGTTAACAACAGTTTCCAGTATTTTACCTAGTTGTGATGTTAAGGAGATAGGCCTATATGAACCCACATCATGGGCTTCCCTATTGGGTTTTAGGGTGGGCACTATCATAGCCACTCTCCATGCCTTTGGTATCCTCTCTAAGCTCCAGATTTTACTACATAGGGAAGTCACTATGTTTATAGTTCCTTTGGGTACTTTCCCAAGGATTTCATAACCAAGCATATCCTGCCCCGAGGCAGCATTAGATTTATCTGTTATTGCATTAGCTACTTCTTCCTCTGCCACATCAGCATCCAAATAGTTTGTTTCATCCATCTGGTCTGGTAGCTCCCTTGAAAACTGCATCCCAAGTCCCTATCTTCTCTCACCCTCCCCCCGTCCAAGGCTACCCCTTGCACTAACCCCACAGAAACACTCGGCAAGGGCATTTGCCCCTTCTTTATCTGTCTCTGCTCTCCCCGGCAGTTTGACCGCTGGCATTATTGTTTTCTTATTGTTCCCTTTTATTGCCTTAAGCTTCTTCCATACTTCTTTAATTTGAGTGCTAGGTTTAAGTGACTGACAAAATTCCTTCCAATTAGTTTCTTTGGCTTTAAATATTATTCTGTTAGATTCATTCCTAATAAGTTTATACTCATCATAGTTTCCTTCTGTTCTGTTATTTCTATATTTTTGTAATGCCCTTTTTCTTCTCTCATGAATTTCTGCACAGCTTTTATTCCACCAGGCAACTGGTTCTTTATTCCACTGAGTTTTTCTTTTCTTAGTAATGTTATTTATTGGTTTAAGGTGCTGTGGCATATTTTTATTTGGTATATATTTTATTGCTATTTTAAGAATTTCATTGGTCAGTGTTTCCGCCCACAAGTCAGTATCATCTGATTCCATGTCTTTATATTCCATCCCCTCCAGCTCTGATTGGAAAGCTTCCCAGTTTGCTTTTTTATAGTTGAACGTCGGTTTCTCTGGTTCTGGGTTCGGACTGACATTTTCATGCATGGTTATTATGATGGGCAGATGATCTGAGTTTGTGTCTTGTAACACTTCCCAATTTACATTCGCTAGGTTGTTAGTTGTTATACTTATGTCTATTGCCTAGTCTGCCCTGTTAGCTTGTGGATTAATTCTAGTTGCAGATCCATCATTTAGTATTAGTAGTTCATTGTTTTCTATGAAGTCAAATAGGCATTTTCCTGCATTGTCTGCATGTTGTCCACCCCACGCATAATGATAGGAATTAAAATCGCCTACTATGACTGTTTTGTAACGGTCTGCCACGGTTCCTCTCTATTTCTACACAGCCTGCGAACGAGCGAGAAAGCATCTCACGCCTGCGGCTAAAATGTTCGTTCCAACCGGCTCGCGCCGCGGTTTTGTGTTTCTTTAATTTCTTCCTCCTTTTCGTTCCTTTTATCTTTTGTATAGATCACGTTTGTTGATACCTTACTTTAATTGTACCATCAACAGCTTCTTTCCCTCCAATAATTTCCTCTATTGGGTTGGTCTTAGAATTTATATAATTTCTCAAAGTGGCTTAATTTGACAAAATATGATGAAGTGGTCTGTTCTCAAGCTTCTATCTTCTTTTTGCAGCAACGGTGGAATTAGTTGTTTAAAAGGAAATAAATGTGGACTTCTCCGCTCCTAACGATACTATTATCAACTCATTCCTTCTGATTCGTTCATCAAAACCAAATCGCTTCGTTTTTGTAGCCATACACAGCGCTGAAAAAGAAATTTCCAAAGGTAGCAACCACGTTCAAGATTACTCTTGGCAGTGATATAAATAGAAGGGTTATGCTCCAGTTTTGAGGGGTCTCAAAAGTATTTCAGGATGGCAATTACAAAACTGTGATTTCTCTGTTCTTGTAAAATTTGCATTCCTCACTTCTGTGAAATAGGTAATTTTGTCATGATTTGACGCTTGACTCATATTTAATCAGTCCACAGCCGAACGTAATTCAGTAAAGTATTATTAACTCTTTGACTCCGCAATTTGTTCCACCCTGTGTCGTAATTTTAATTCATGATAGACTAAAAACAACGCTCAGAGAGTTGTTTTGGCACGGGTGTCAAATCTGACCAATGCTCTGAGCGTTGTTCCGGAGTCAACGAGTTAATATGTTAATTCTTTCAATAATGTATTTACAATTATTCTTATGGGTGCAACCTTCAACTGTTAATCAACCAAGTTATCAACTCCTATAAAACTATTTCTGCCATCAATAGTACATATACCTTGTAGCGGTATGGCAGCTTGCGTACCCTGACAACCCCCATAGATATGCCAGCGGGACTTTTACTCCTGGTAGGTTCAGCTAAGCTGGACTGGTGTAATGCTTAGCTGGCAGAGTGGATAGGGGTGATTTGCTCCCGTGGCTAGGCGGTGGGTGCCGTTCGGAAGGTACTGGTTCGATGCCCGGTAAGCCTATCACTTCTATTGTTTTTCTGTTGTCTGGTCTTCTACTTCTTTATTTCTTCCCGAGTGCCTGATAACATACCTTTGTGTGTTGTTTGTTTATTTATTTATAAAGTATGAACCAGAGCATTGCACGATGGATAGTCACCGACCAAGCAAAGTCGAGGCAGTTTGTTACTGCCCTACATGACACCACTAGGCGTGATGACCGATGGTTTCTTTGTCAGTCAACGGTCCTTAGTCAAGAAAAAGGAAAGACACTTATGGAAAGAAAAAGTAAAGTACAGATGTTATTTTTAGTTTTCGAATTACAACAATTATATCCATTAGCCATTTGAACTGTTGTTGCACATAAAACACTTTTATTTATTTATTCTTTTTCTCCACCTCATTTTCCGATATCCTGCAGGCCAAAGACACCCAACGCAATACTGTCCAGGTATGGGTACCTGTTCCGTCAAGAAACCGATTTAGACGTCCTAGAACAGGTCATTCAGTCACAAGAAAGCGTCACAGTTAACGAAACAGAGAACACCTTAAACGAGACGTGTACGCTCTTGTGCACCAAGAAAAATCAAAATCAGAATGCACCGCCGGGTGGCAGCACTGACAGAAACATTACCCGGTACTGTGAATCCTGAAAGTGTTAACTCTGAGATGTCAAACGATACCAGATGGGGCAGATATAACTACACGGACATTTACGATGAACCCCGCGCGAAGCCTCAAGTTCAAGCACAAAAAATTCAATATTCGTACCATGGCTGTTGCAGATCGTAAGTCGACACTATCTTCTCGAGTTTGTTTCCATCACATTAATTTTTTACGTTTTTTTTTTTATTTTTATTTTATCGAACGCCCGCTATTACTCGAGGCGAAATTACCGGTTAGTATGTCTAACCTGAGACTGACATTACGTGAGTATCCCTTTTTCCTGTACGCTGACAGGTGTCCTCTCGCCATTCAGGCAGATACCGCCGCCTTCGGAGGTACCTATAAGTTCTGGGTCGGCTCAGGAGTCATTCGGGTTATTTCAGTCCTTGGTCGACGACACTATTTCAAATTTACTCGCCCGGGCTTGAACCTGGGATCTCCCGATCGCCAGCGCAGTGTGGTAACCACTACACTACCGCAGCTCCCCATTTTGGTCGTTTGAGAATGCCTTTCTCGCTGTTAACGATTGCAAGTAACCTGTTAATTTGCTTCAGAAACCACTACTGCAAAGAGTGTATGAAGTATTTAAGTGCAGGGTTTCTACAAGTACACAAACAGCAATCATTCATCATCATGGTCATTGCCATGTTCGTTCCTTATGAACCATTAAGCCACCACAGTAGGTGGCGCCCTTGCAAGAACCATGCAATAAAGCATTCATAAGCTCCTGCAGTAATAGTTTTTGTAGCAATCTCATGAGGTTGCTAGCCCCATAAAAAACCTCACATTAGTTGCTTAGATTAGTCTTGGAAAGTAGTAGTTCTATGATAGGAAATTCTGTACAGAGCGATACAAAAGGAGGCAATCTGATCATCAGAAGGTCCCCCCGTCGGACAAGTATTTCGGCCCTGTCTTCTTTACACTCTGAGGGGGCAGGTCCACTTGGGTCATGACTCCCAAGTGTCTGCCTCCTGGTGTCTTTCCTGCTTAAGACGCCCCCGAGAAATCCGCGAGGATATAGCAGTGAAGTGCATAAAAATCTTAAGTAACAAAAATGGAACAAGGAAAAACAAGAACATGCTGAAACTGTGTTTTGTTCTTGTTGTAAGAGATATCTTTCCTGTTCATTCTTGTTTATTTGTGTGTGTGTGTGTGTATGTGTGTGTGTGTCTGTGTGTGTGTCTGTGTGTGTGTCTGTGTGTATATGTGTGCTTGATTGACGACATTAATAATAACAAAGGTGATCCTAAGGGTCACGGTGGTTGTTTCAAAAGTGGTAGCAGTGGTGTTGATTATGGTAGTGTAGGTGGTGATTATAGATTTGGTCTTTTTTTTATTGTAGTAGTCGTGGTTGGTTTTAGTAATGGCAGACTTGATTGGAGTAGTGGTGGCCATGATTGTAGTAATTTTGGACTATATTGTAGCAGTGGTGGGCGTGATTGTAGTATTGGTGGACTTGATTGGAGTAGTGGTGGCCATGATTGTAGTAATTTTAGACTATATTGTAGCAGTGGTGGGCGTCATTGTAGTAATGGGGACTATATTGTAGCAGTGGTGGGTGTGATTGTAGTAATGGTGGACTTGATTGGAGTAGTGGTGGCCATGACTGTAGTAATGGTGGACTTGATTGTAGTAGCGATGTATCAGATTAAAGGAGTGGTTTTCACGATTGTAGTAGTGGTACTCGTGATTGTTGCAGTGATGGTAATAATGGTTTTAGTAGTGACGATCCTTCTTCAGTCATATTTCCTTGTTAGATGTGATAATGTTGACTATACACAATAATGTTCATATCTAATCTAAATATTTCCATCCACAGACACAAAGGCTACCTTTCACCCCACAGCCTAGAACACGCGATAAATGGCAAGATGATGAGTATTATTCAATTCAAGAAAAGAAAGAAAAATTTTGTAACTGATAATTGCGAGTAAGTTATTTTTGTTTTGTTTGTTTGTTGTTTTGGTTTGTTATTTGGTATGTATTTATTTTATTTCGATAAAGCACGTGTCTCCCTTATCTGAGTAAATTCTGCAACGTGCGAATTTATTGTGAACAAGGGACGTAACTGGCAAAATTCGAAATTTCTAATTAATGCTTTCCCTTATCCATTTTTTTGTTCTTTTTATATTTGGACATGCGTTTAATATAACCAACTAGGTTGAACGGGAAGCGTCTCGCCAAAACGAGGCAAATTTTTTTTTTTTTAATAAATAGATAAATATAAAGATTCGTTTCTCTTTTTGAATATACAGTATATCTTCACGTCTCTCCTACCTCTTCCCCGCCCCCCTTCCACCCCTTTTTATGTTTCACTCCTTCGTTTTCTAAATAACTGTCCTACTTCTAAATTCTCCTTCTGTCTATTTCTGTACACTAATTTGACAAATCTATATTTGATATTGTCCCCATCAGGGGTTCTTAGCCGGGGTTCCACGTAACCCTAAGGTTCCGTGAGAGGACGCCAGGAGTTCCCGCAAGAGAACTTGATTGTTTTTAAAATAAAATAAAATAAACGTTGTTTTCTTGTTTTTTTTTTTTTAAACTTTGCGCGACGGGCGATGTTGACGTCACAGTGGTGGGCAGTGACCAAACAGCCCCGTATGGCAGTGTGCAGTAGGACCAAGTTCACTCTTGCACGTACCATATTTCATTCGCATCTTTTAGAGTATAAATTTGTGATAAGACTTTTAGGTATATTTAGATAAGGATAAAAAATCAACTAGGAAGATAAAAAAAAAAGGATAAACTGAAGTTTCTTCCACCTACACTACTAACTTGCATGTAACAGGGTAGACTATTAAGTAGCTACAACTGTTAGCCTTGTAGTAAAGTATTTTATGAATGACTAGTTAGATAAATAAACTACTAGTCAAGATTCAATGACATCATCAGTCATGACACACATGAACCCATGATGTCATCAAACCTTGTGTGGCCTACATACAAGTTAGACCGGAAAACATTTAGATTAGAGAGAACTTTAAACAAAGGTTGGTCATCATCACATAGAAACAATAATTTTAGACTAGAGGATTCGTAGATGGTTAGGTTAAAGATTATTTCAACGGTCCACTAGCCCCCAAGACCAATCATTTGAAGGTTTCCGGTCTTAACTCCAATAAGAAATATTTCCTCTGGCGAGCCATAGCACCAGACCAGTATAAAGACTGATGCATCTTAGAAACCAGACACAGAGAGAGCTTGAGGCAGTAACTCAATGCTAGAGTCAAACCATCATAGGGTGTTCTTTAGTTTAGGTTTGGAGCAACCTGGCGCTACGACTACTATTGAACAAAAGCCCTTGACTCCTACGTTTTATCTAGAGACCTCCTACCGACCAGGAAGGTTAGTGAACCAGCGCTAACCCCTGCCACGATTATGTGAGTGGTTCATTCCACTTGAAGTAAGTTCGAACTAGTTTTGATTGAAATCTCGAATCGTATTTTATTTCGCTAGGATTTCCACAGATCATAAAACGACTAGAGTATTAAGGAGCCGTAAGCCTTTCGCCTTGGAGGCTAAAGCTGTCAGTTTTCATTTTCCTCCCCACCAGAAATTTATCTCGAGCTGCCACTGTTTATTTGGAATTCGAAACGAAAATAAAAGAACATCTTCTATAACCATTTGGACTTATCAAATGCTCTGCACCGTTGAAAGTTTCCATTGACTGTTCGAGTTGCTAATTACTTACCACCCCTGCAAGATCAATACTAAATCCGTTACGGCACTTACGAGTTCTACCAATTACCTTGGTTGTTCCTCCCTTCTGGAATTACTAACTTTGGTGATTAACCAGTATTTACCAGAAGAAACATAACAAGAAAAGTTCTGGGATTATTTCCCTTATATCAAGTAAAATACAGAATTACATCCCTTCCACAAAATCCACTATCACGATATACACTGTCACACGAGCCTGGACTTTTAGTGCCGTTCCCGCCTACTCCTTCCTATTCACCCGGTCACATGCATTACAGTTTATATATTTTATGGGGGGGGGGGGGAACCACACAAAAAGAGTCAGCTAATAAGTTGGCCAAAATAAACAGATTCACAGAAACAAATAATTCTCTACTCAAGAGGGCACTGACAATTTTTGTTATTGTTATATTTAATACTTACCGTACCCCTACGGCGACCGTTGCCTCAATTGGCCTTGTGTGGAGTTCCCGGAAACGGGGGCCTCCCAGATCTGAGGCACAGTTACGTCTCCGATGTCGCTCAGTGGTGCAGTCACCTCACTGAACTATTGTATGGACATGAGGTATAGCATACTATATAGGCGTAAGGTGGCAGGGAAGGAAATCCGTAAAAAATGCTTGCTGAAATCGGATGTGTCGGGCCGAAAGGCGCAGATATCGCAGCATAGCTGTAAACCACGACACAACGTAATTACCGCTCAAAATGGCCAGAGTTCTGAGAGATGGCTGAGCGAACGCAAACAAAAAAAAAAAAAAAAAATACTTACTGATCACGCTAATGTATCATAAACTGTAGACATAATTATGTTTATACAGGGGTTCCCTGAAACCTGACAATTATTTGAAGGGTTCCTGCAGGAAAAAAAGTTAAGAAACGCTGGTTCCCATGTTTCTAATATCAAACTTTTTTACTCCGAGACGTTTCTTTAACTGTCCTGGCTACTAATCTCCATTTCAATGAATCTGTCTATTCTTTTTTTTTTTCGCTTCATATTTCTTGTTTGCCTTTCATATTAATTTTTTTTTTTTTCCATTTGTTTCTCTTGGTCCTACTTACAACAGTTTTTCTTACTCTCACATCCTGTCTCTTGAATAAATAATGAAGGAAATTCGCGGCCTGTAAAAGATAAATGTGTAAATAATGAAGAAAATTCGCGGCCTGTAAGAGATAAATAAGGTTAAGGCGGCCGGAGTGATGCTGACCACATCACCCGTAGTGTGCCGATGGTCAAGAAAATATGGGCCTAACACCATATTCCCAATTTGCTTCAATGGGCGTGTAACGGGTTCCTTTACCTTTACGTGATAAATATATAAATAATGAAGGAAATTCGCGGCCTGTAAGAGATAGATAATAAGTAATGAAAGAATTTCGCGGCCTGTAAGAGATAAATATGTAAATAAAGGAAATTCGCGGCCTGTAAGAGTTAAATAAATAAATAATGAAGGAAATTCGCGGCGTGTAAGAGTTAAATAAATAAATAATGAAGGAAATTCGGGGCCAGTATGAGATAGATATATAAATAATTAAGGAAATTCGCGGCCTGTAAGAGATATATAAATAAATAAACAAATATAAGTAAATAGCAAGCATTTATAACACAGGAAGATAACGTCAGACAATAGAAAAGTAGTAGAAGTGATAAGGAATCGAACCAGGGACCCTGTGAACGGCGCCATCGCTTCGTGACGAGAGTGAATCATGAATGGACACACAGCCAACTAAGTGCTATAAAAAAGTGCCTCATTGTTTGTATGCTCTATTTGCTCCTTGCTCTTTCCTTCCGTTCAATTTGTTTTCTTCTCTTTTACTCACTCACTGTTTCTCTTTCTCACTCAACTAAATCGTTCATTCCTGCATTATCTCACTCCCTCTCTCAGTCCGTCTCACTCAATCTGTCATGCTCTTATTCACTTTACTTATTCAGTCTCTCACAGTCACTCATTTTCATTTACTCTCCCCTTCACTGTAAGTCTCTCTCATTCACTCTTCTTTCCAATCACTCAATCACTCGCTCTCTCTCTCTAACTCATTCCTTCTCCAAGACTTTTCTATTAACTCATTCTAATTTATTCTCCTTCCCACTCACTCACTCTTTCTCTCCATTTCTCGCACTCTCTCACTCTTTCTCGGTCTTTCACTCATCCATTCTCTAAACTGTTCTTACCATTGTTGTGTTTTTTCAGACATGTCAAAAATTGTGACGCAAAGTGTCAGTGTAAGCAGCTGATGGTCTCGGCTAACGCATTAGTTGTCGACACGGTATCAACAAATGAAGACTTTGATGAGAACAACAGTAATAATTACGATGAAATGAATGCACGGATAGAATTAGTCAAATATCCTGGTTGGTGTAAATGTATTAATTTTCATGCATAAAGAATTGTTTATGTTAACAATGACAAGGTTGTTATTGTTGTTGTTGTTTAAATAAGATGTTGCTTTTTTGTCGATGAGAATTATTAGCCTCATCATCAAAAACTTCATCATAACTGTAGAGGAAGGAAAACAGAAACAGACGACAGGGCTACACATGAACAGATACAAGAATTAGTCAGAAATAACTGTAGAGATAAATGGCGTAGTGAACACCCAAACTCCGATACTGCACAACCAAACTATACATTACCAGGAAGAGACCAAGTAATAATTTTCAGACTAAAAACCGACCATTGCAGACTCAGATACCATCTGTACAAGAAAATAAAAATCTTACAGACATACGTGCCCATGTCTTTCTCCTTCTTTGATCTATAGCCGCCAACCGTCAAAGCAGTCAGTGGCCATCACGCCTGGTGGCGTCTTGTAGGGCGCAACAAATTGATTCCACTTTGCTCGGTCGGCGGCCATCCTTCGTACCGTACGTACTCCAAAACTGTCGGGTTCATGAGAGGAGCAAAGTGGCAGAGTGGCCTTCTCCAACACAGTTGAGGGAGAAACTGTACGGTGACAGAGAAGCCTGAGACGGACTGTCAGCTTTATAAGAGAGATAAATGTGGTTGTTTGAGAAGAAGACGAAGAAGACGAAGAAGAAGAAGAAATGTTTTATTCACTATAACTACCATCCTACTTATCACGATCATCAACAAAATCTTCATCATAATCACATCTCCAGCGTGAAGGCTATTATATCTATATTCATTATCGTCATCGACCTCCTACTTCTAATCAACATCAGAATCACCAGCTTTATCATCGCAACCACAATCCTCCTCTTCATCATACAAACATATGGAAGTATGAGGTGGGGTCTTCGTAAGCAGAAGAAAACAAAGAAGTTTTGGGTGAGGGAAAAAATATCCCTAGGAAAAGTGATATAACACGAAAAGATTGAACAAACAATGTATATAATTCAGACATACAATCGGACATTCAATATGTCAAAGGGCCAGCGCAGCGACTTACTAACTGTCACGACCTCTCAAACATCAGAATATTAATATGGAAACTAAATGACAGTTGATGTTGCTGTTGTTGTTGTTTAACTAGGGATGCTGAGTTTTTCTATCTTTTGTAGCCAATGCCAAGTTGAACAGTCATTGCTTTTCTGCCACTACGAAACGTGTTGAGTTGATGTCACGAGCTCTAGTTTCTCCAACAGGCTTGCAATTAAAGGATCGTCACATGTGGTCTCAAGCTAGGAAGAAGAAGAGTGTGGCATACTGTGCATTCCCCGCCATCCAAGGGAGCTCTCCAACTATGTAGAGTTAAAGTACTGTGCTCTGGTTCTGGGCTTTCCCAAGGAATCGTCACGTCCTACACAGAGCCATTTCTCAGCTCCAGCTGCCTATCATGGGTCCATAGTGAGATACTTCTTATCGCAGCCAACCAGATAAAAGACTGAGTTAACATCTGGGGCTCAAGTGACTCCTCCAAGCTTAGTGTGCAATGCTGGGTTCTCAATGTGTTTCCCGACTGGGGGGGGAATCCCAGGACGTTTGTGGATGATTTCAAGAGTCAATGAAGGTGTAATTAACCTCATAGACGGAGGTTCACATGCAAATCTACGTACTATGTCATCGTGTATAGCTGGTGGTCATATACGGATGACTCCAGATATGCCTCCATGCATTAATGACAGATGATAAATAGTATATTCTTAACAACTCGTTGCAATCAGTGTCAAACATGGACACTGACCAAAGCACAGGTGGGAAAATCGCATCCTGTGAGATGAAATGTTTAAGATAACCAATTAATGTTTACCATGAGAGACAGAATGAGAAATAATGACATGAGAAACATTGTAGGACCTACATCCCGCATTACGTATATAAACAAACAAATACATCCATGAGACAGATTGACAGATAACATCACGTGCACACAACAACAATGCGGGCTTACAGTCGCCAGCCGACACACTTGGCACAAGAACGCAAACATTCACTCCTCACAACACTTCACTGCAATAGTAGAAGGAAAGATAAGAAAGAGGACATGTCAACAACATCAGGCGTAAACATGTCCCTAACAAGGGCCTTGTGGTTCATAACGTAGGCAATTCTCTTTGATCTTTGTGCTAGTAAAGAAGCATCACTTTTTTTTGTTTACCACCGTCTGGTGGCAACACTCCTCCCCATTTCCTTATATGCGTAGAAAGAGGTTGAAAACAGTGCCGGTTTAAGACAAGAGGGAAATGCAGAAACATGATCTCCAACTCCAGGCAATTACAGTTTGAAACTTTGTCAGAAAAATAAAATCGAACATTTTTTTTTTTTAACAGTTGTCTCTAAAGGGAAGTAACACGTTACAAACTAAATCAACAATATAATATACATTATTATATCCCTTAGTACGAGAACTGAATTTAACTCTCGTTCTCACTCATTACCAGTTAACTCCCTTGGAAGCACTGGGCTTCAACAAACATTCAAACCAAGCTATCATGTTATGTGCCATGGGTTCAAGACTTGTCCATGTCTTCTTAATCCACTTTACGTCTGTCACCAGCTATCTACTCCGTGTGATTTTGGTCTCTCCATATTTCTTACTCTGTTGATTCCAGAACATTTTTTTTTATATTAATGATGAAAATATCCCGTTCAACCTCTGATGGCGTATAATTAGGATATATATTGTTTTCAATTCCAAATAATATGAACAACTGCCGATATGGGAAAGTGGTATCACACCTGTCAAATCTTTGTAAATAGGGCAAATCATAATTACCAATTATGCTTGTATGTTTAAAAAAACAAACACAAGAAATAAAAACGAGATAAACCCGAACAAAATCAAGCAGAAACTCCAAACATGAATAATATTAAGGGAGAGGGGTGTAAAGGCCTGGTGGTTCCAGTTATATAACTGACTTTAACAGATATTTAATTGACTTTCATCTGTTAAAAGTTATATGCACTGTAAGAACAGCATCAGACCTTCACATTCCCAATTACTTTATTTTAATCTTTGTTCGCGTTAAATATTGTTTGATTATATTATGCAGTTCCCTAGGTCTGTCTGTTCTTAACACTTCTACATTTACGGGTAAATTTGATGCCTGCAAATAATCTAATATTGGTAATCTCATTTGTTCATACCTCTTACATTTTATCAAGAAATACTCTATATTATTGTCTTGAAGACATCCTGCACAGTACGGTTCTTCTATTCTGAAATAACCTTTTCCCAGTTGTAGTCTGAGACGTTTCTTATTACTGGAAATTTTCAATTCCCTAGATATCTGACATTTTCTTGTTGGAGCCTTGGACATCTTATATGCATGTCTTCCTTTCAGATTTTTATCCTACTCTGCTTTCCATTCATCTGTTATTAAATCTTTAATTAAGCTCTTAATCTCTAATTTACTCATCCCTACATTTATTCGATTTTTATCAGATCTACTCTGGGAGATCAAGAAACCAGACACGGATTACCACCTAGCAGAAATACTAAAGAAACAAATAATACAGACAATATTAAAAACACAGCCAATAAATATATACAACGACTATCAAAAGACAGCATTACTGTATATACAGATGAATCCAAGGGAGATGATGGCAAATTGGGGATAGGAATATACATTCCAAGATGGAAAATGACAAAAGAGTATAGTATCACGACAAATACATCCATTTTCACTGCAGAGATAGGGAGCCGCGCTGGTGTAGTGGTTACGAAACTGCGCTGGCGACCGGGTGACCCAGGATCAAACCCAGGTGGGCACATTTGAAGATTTTTCGTCGACCGGGATTTGGACTGGATTAACTCGAGCCCTGGCGAGGACATTTGATGGAGTGTCGTCGACCAGGGACTGGCGCTCGGAGTGTCGTCGACCAGGGACTGGCGGCTCCTGAGTCGACCCAGCTCTAATGGTAAGATGGTAGCAATACTAAAAGCCCTATTCTCTAATAACCCTCCCAAGAAACTAACAATTTTAAGAGACTCTCTTTCAACAATTCAAGCACTTAGAAACTTACGAGGATGTAGTAGACTTGATATAGCAGAGGAGATATTTCTGGCCACTACATACTTATATTCCAGAGGATGTTCAGTCTTAATTGCTTGGATACCTTCACACGTTGGCATAAAGGGAAATTAAAAGGCAGTTCCAGGGCATGACTGCCTTGTAATGACATCAATGTCCTCGATGTGTATCCGAAACAACGCAATTGTGTTTTTCAACGCCATCATCGTGAATAAGGCTAGGATTTTAATGACCTAAATATTGCGTCTGTGGCCTAATGGATATGAACGCAGTTTCATAATCCAGATATACCAGGTTCGAAACCTGCTGCGGGCGGTTTGGTAGCAGATCGCTTTGTGTGGATTTTTAACAATGGTATAAGCGCCGTACCGTTCAGAAAGCAATGGCAAACTACTGAATGAAAAAAATTGCCTAGAAAAATCACAAAACAGCCAATAAAAAGCTGGGGTTGATTGCCACGTCCTGTAAAGGATAAGCAACTAACTTACTTAAATATTGCTAGAAAATGACCTATTAAAAATTCGTTTATGACCCCAAAAAAAAACCCTCAAAAATACCCTAAAAATAAGTATTAAAAAATGATCTAAAAACACAACTTTCTTTTTTTAGTTTCCGAGCTGAACTAAAAAAATTTTTTGTACTAGAAAATGAACGGTATCAAGCAACACAAAAAGACCTAAAAATATAATTTAATTCTTTTTTACTCTTACTGTGTTAAACTTAAATACTTTATTACTTAACAAACAAAACAAATAAAAAAATACAGCTTCATTTTTATACGGTAACTGTGCCAAATTGAAAGACTATTTTATTAACCAAAAACATGCAGTGTAAAAAACACGCACGCACGCACACACACACACACACACACACACACACACACACACACACACACACACACAAAACAGGCACCTTTTAAAAATGGAATTTAAATTTTCACAGTTTCTGCGTCAAACTGAAAATGTTATGTTTGTTAGCAAAATAATTCCTAACTTTAAAATATAAAAAAACACACACAAAAGATAAAAATATAACAATATTATTTTTACAGTTTCTATAGCAAACAAACAGTATTTATTCCATGTACTGACATGATATTATAAAATACATTGATATGTACTGACATGATATAATAAAATACACATGGTTTTCGTTGTGTATTGTAATTAAATCTGTAATTACAATACACAACGAAAACCATGTGCAGATTTTCAAAACAGAATGACTTTCTATTGTCTGTCACCAAAGTTTTAAACACAGAAAAGCTCCTTTCACTAGTACAAACACCACATGAACATACTTGAAATAAACAACGCCAATTGGTTCTATGTCTGCTGAAAATTCACACGGTAAAAGTTCACACGCACGCGAACGCACACACGCATGCATGCATGCACGCACACACACACTCACACATAGCACATCTGAAATTTAAGCAAAGCTGTTCATATCTCATATTTTTGTTTCAAAACTTGCTCAATTTTCTTTTGCACAGCTTCTCCCACATCTCCGTTTACATTATCTAAGTCATTCACCATTTTCTTCATCAAATATATCTGATCCACTAATAGAACTGCTGACTTCATCAAATCTTTCTGATCTACTAATAGAGACCGAAGACGCAGCAAGAGAGATGAATGCAGTCAGCGACCCATAGCTTGACTGCTTGCGTCAGGGTCAGCGAACCAGAGCTGACCAAGATCCTACTCCACCTCCAAGTGGTGGTCCTGGAAACAGGCTGCATCACTACAGTCTGGCTGAGAGAGTAGGGATCGAAGAGGGAAGACAAACCCGGTCCCAAAAAATGCCGTGCGCAAGTAGGATGTGTCGGGCCGAAAGGCGCAAACAAACGCAGCTTCGCTATACAAGGGCAAAACGCAACCAACGTCCTTTTCAGGACGAACGAGGAAGAAGAAGATCTACTAAAAGAACTGACTTCATCAAATCTATCTGATATACTAATAGAACTGCTGACTTCATCAAATCTATCTGATCCACTAATAGAACTGCTGACTTCATCAAATCTATCTGATCTACTAATAGAACTGCTGACTTCATCAAATCTATCTGATCCACTAATATAACTGCTGAGTTCATCAAATCTGTCTGATCCACTAATAGAACTGCTGACTTCATCAAATCCGATCCACTAATAGAACTGCTGACTTCATCAAATCTATCTGATCCACTAATAGAACTGACTTCATCAAATCTATCTGATCCACTAACAGAACTGCTGACTTCATCAAATCTATCTGATCTACTAATAGAACTGCTGACTTCATCAAATCTGATCCACTAATAGAACTGCTGACTTCATCACATTTATCTGATCTACTAATATAACTGCTGTCTTCATCAAATCTATCTGATCCAGTAACAGAAGTGGTGACTTCATCAAATCTATCTGATCCACTAATAGAACTGATGACTTCATCACATTTATCTGATCTTCTAATATAACTGCTGACTTCATCAAATCTATCTGATCCACTAATAGAAATGATGACTTCATCACATTTATCTGATCTACTAATAGAACTGCTGACTTCATCACATTTATCTGATCTACTAATAGAACTGCTGACTTCATCAAATCTATCTGATCTACTAATAGAACTGCTGACTTCATCAAATCTATCTGATCTACTAATAGAACTGTTGACTTCATCAAATCTATCTGATCTACTAATATAACTGCTGACTTCATCACATTTATCTGATCTACTAATAGAACTGCTGACTTCATCAAATCTATCTGATCCACTAATAGAACTGCTGACTTCATCACATTTATCTGATCTACTAATAGAACTGCTGACTTCATCAAATCTATCTGATCTACTAATAGAACTGCTGACTTCATCAAATCTATCTGATCCAGTAACAGAAGTGGTGACTTCATCAAATCTATCTGATCCACTAATAGAACTGATGACTTCATCACATTTATCTGATCTACTAATATAACTGCTGACTTCATCAAATCTATCTGATTCACTAATAGAACTGATGACTTCATCACATTTATCTGATCTACTAATAGAACTGCTGACTTCATCACATTTATCTGATCTACTAATAAAACTGCTGACTTCATCAAATCTATCTGATCTACTAATAGAACTGCTGACTTCATCAAATCTATCTGATCTACTAATAGAACTGCTGACTTCATCAAATCTATCTGATCTACTAATATAACTGCTGACTTCATCACATTTATCTGATCTACTAATAGAACTGCTGACTTCATCAAATCTATCTGATCTACTAATAGAACTGCTGACTTCATCACATTTATCTGATCTACTAATAGAACTGCTGACTTCATCAAATCTATCTGATCTACTAATAGAACTGCTGACTTCATGAAATCTATCTGATCTACTAATATAACTGCTGACTTCATGAAATCTATCTGATCTACTAATATAACTGCTGACTTCATCAAATCTATCTGATCTACTAATATAACTGCTGACTTCATCAAATCTATCTGATCTACTAATATAACTGCTGACTTCATCAAATCTATCTGATCTACTAATATAACTGCTGACTTCATCAAATCTATCTGATCCACTTATAGAACTGCTGACTTTTCCAAGGAAGTAATGGCACCAGGCAGAAATCCAAAATTTGATGTTATGTAAGAAAATTGACCATCAACATTTGTTGTCAGACGTTTAGGGAAAATGATTAAAAAGAAAACAGTGAAGTAAAGAAATATGTACCAAAAAAAAAAAACACCACAACACTAAAACGTGCCTTTTCTTTTGAAAATGCCAAAAAATGCAAAATAATGACTTAAAAAAAGAAAACAACAAAAAATGCTTAAAAATGACCAAAAAATCTCAAATAAATTCCCTAACACGCCAAAAATGGCAACAACAAAGAATACAAAATAATGCCTTAACAAAGGATCTAAAGTCAGCTTAGTTTTTGATCAAACACATTTATACTCAAATGAGCAACGTTTTGGTTATGCACCCAAAAAAAATACAAAAATCATCAAAATCCTTGCTCTAATCATCATCCTTCAACTACCCAGGGAGAACAGGTCTTCAACTACCCAGGGAGAACTGGTCTTCAACTACCCAGGGAGAACAGGTCTTCAACTACACAGGAAGAACAGGGCTTCAACTACCCAGGGAGAACAGGTCTTCAACTACACAGGGAGAACAGGTCTTCAACTACCCAGGGAGAACAGGTCTTCAACTACCCAGGGAGAACAGGTCTTCAACTACCCAGGGAGAACAGGTCTTCAACTATCCAGGGAGAACAGGTCTTCAACTACCCAGGGAGAACAGGTCTTCAACTACCCATGGAGAACAGGTCTTCAACTACCCAGGGAGAACAGGTCTTCAACTACCCATGGAGAACAGGTCTTCAACTACCCAGGGAGAACAGGTCTTCAACTACCCAGGGAGAACAGGTCTTCAACTACACAGGGAGAACAGGCCCTCAACTACGCAGGGAGAACTGGTTTTCAACTACACAGGGAGAACAGGTTTTCAACTACACAGTCAGAACAGGGCTTAAACTACACAGGGAGAACAGGTCTTCAACTACACAGGGAGAACAGGTCTTCAACTACCCAGGGTGAACAGGTCTTCAACTACCCAGGGTGAACAGGTCTTCAACTACCCATGGAGAACAGGTCTTCAACTACCCAGGGAGAACAGGTCTTCAACTACCCAGGGAGAACATGTCTTCAACTACCCAGGGAGAACAGATCTTCAAATACAACTACACAGGGAGAAAGGTCTTCAACTACACAGGGAGAACAGGTCTTCAACTACACAGGGAGAACAGGTCTTCAACTACCCAGGGAGAACAGGTCTTCAACTACACAGGGAGAACAGGTCTTCAACTGCCCAGGGTGAACAGGTCTTCAACTACCCAGGGAGAACAGGTCTTCAACTACCCAGGGAGAACAGGTCTTCAACTACACAGGGACAACAGGGCTTCAACTACACAGGGAGAACAGGTCTTCAACTACCCAGTGAGAACAGGTCTTCAACTACCCAGGGTGAACAGGTCTTCAACTACCCAGGGAGAACAGGTCTTCAACTACCCAGGGAGAACAGGTCTTCAACTACACAGGGAGAACAGGTCTTCAACTACACAGAGAGAACAGGACTTCAACTACACAGGGATAACAGGTCTTCAACTACACAGGGAGAACAGGTCTTCAACTACCCAGGGAGAACAGGTCTTCAACTACACAGGGAGAACAGGTCTTCAACTACACAGGGAGAACAGGTCTTCAACTGCCCAGGGTGAACAGGTCTTCAACTACCCAGGGAGAACAGGTCTTCAACTACCCAGGGAGAACAGGTCTTCAACTACACAGGGACAACAGGGCTTCAACTACACAGGGAGAACAGGTCTTCAACTACCCAGTGAGAACAAGTCTTCAACTACCCAGGGTGAACAGGTCTTCAACTACCCAGGGAGAACAGGTCTTCAACTACCCAGGGAGAACAGGTCTTCAACTACACAGGGAGAACAGGTCTTCAACTACCCAGTGAGAACAGGTCTTCAACTACCCAGGGAGAACAGGTCTTCAACTACCCAGGGAGAACAGGTCTTCAACTACACAGGGAGAACAGGTCTTCAACTACACAGAGAGAACAGGACTTCAACTACACAGGGATAACAGGTCTTCAACTACACAGGGAGAACAGGTCTTCAACTACCCAGGGAGAACAGGTCTTCAACTACACAGGGAGAACAGGTCTTCAACTACACAGGGAGAACAGGTCTTCAACTACACAGGGAGAACAGGTCTTCAACTACACAGGGAGAACAGGTCTTCAACTCAGGGAGAAACACTCAACACAGGGAGAACAGGTCTTCAACTACACAGGGAGAACAGGTCTTCAACTACCCAGGGAGAACAGGTCTTCAACTACCCAGGGAGAACAGGTCTTCAACTACCCAGGGAGAACAGGTCTTCAACTACCCAGGGAGAACAGGTCTTCAACTACACAGGGAGAACAGGTCTTCAACTACCCAGGGAGAACAGGTCTTCAACTACCCAGGGAGAACAGGTCTTCAACTACACAGGGAGAACAGGTCTTCAACTACCCAAGGAGAACAGGTCTTCGACTACACAGGGAGAACAGGTCTTCAACTACACAGGGAGAACAGGTCTTCAACTACACAGGGAGAACAGGTCTTCAACTACACAGGGAGAACAGGTCTTCAACTACCCAGGGAGAACAGGTCTTCAACTACACAGGGAGAACAGGTCTTCAACTACCCAGGGAGAACAGGTCTTCAACTACCCAGGGAGAACAGGTCTTCAACTACCATGGGAGAACAGGTCTTCAACTACACAGGGAGAACAGGTCTTCAACTACCCAGGGAGAACAGGTCTTCAACTACCCAGGGAGAACAGGTCTTCAACTATACAGGGAGAACAGGTCTTCAACTACCCAGGGAGAACAGGTCTTCAACTACCCAGGGAGAACAGGTCTTCAACTACACAGGGAGAACAGGTCTTCAACTACCCAGGGAGAACAGGTCTTCAACTACCCAGGGAGAACAGGTCTTCAACTACCCAGGGAGAACAGGTCTTCAACTACCCAGGGAGAACAGGTCTTCAACTACCCAGGGAGAACAGGTCTTCAACTACCCAGGAAGAACAAGTTTTCAACTACCCAGGGAGAACAGGTCTTCAACTACCCAGGGAGAACAGGTCTTCAACTACCCAGGGAGAACAGGTCTTCAACTACCCAGGGAGAACAGGTCTTCAACTACCCAGGGAGAACAGGTCTTCAACTACCCAGGGAGAACAGGTCTTCAACTACCCAGGGAGAACAGGGCTTCAACTACCCAGGGAGAACAGGGCTTCAACTACCCAGGGAGAACAGGGCTTCAACTACCCAGGGAGAACAGGTCTTCAACTACCCAGGGAGAACAGGTCTTCAACTATCCAGGGAGAACAGGGCTTCAACTACCCAGGGAGAACAGGTCTTTAACTACCCAGAGTGAACAGGTCTTCAACTACCCAGGGAGAACAGGTCTTCAACTACACAGGGAGAACAGGTCTTCAACTACACAGGGAGAACAGGTCTTCAACTACCCAGGGTGAACAGGTCTTCAACTACCCAGGGAGAACAGGTCTTCAACTACACAGGGAAAACAGGTCTTCAACTACCCAGGGAGAACAGGTCTTCAACTACACAGGTAGAACAGGTCTTCAACTATACAGGGAGAACAGGTCTTCAACTACACAGGGAGAACAGGGATTCAACTAACTAGGGAGAACAGGGCTTCAACAAACTCATGTGAAGTTCTCATGTCTCGTGCCATTCGCTCCAGTTCTTTCTATGTCTTCATCATCAATTTCATATCTATCTCCAGTTCTCTTTTCAATATGTTTGTTCTGTCTACATTAGCTTCTTTTACTCTGAGGATTTCCAAACAAGTACTACCTTTTAATGCTATCATCAGGTTTTCTGTGTGTGTGTGTGTGTTTCCTATTCATCGCCAACGTCTTTACATCATGTTTCACTGGTATTTGTCTGGTCTTTGTCATCAGTTCCACATTGATGATCTTGTTATCAGTTCCATGTTAGTGATCTTATCATCAGTCCCACATTAGTGATCTTGTCATCAGTTCCACATTAGTGATCTTGTCACCACATTGATGATCTTGTTATCAGTTGCATGTTAGTGATCTTATCATCAGTCCCACATTAGTGATCTTGTCATCAGTTCCACATTAGTGATCTTGTCATCAGTTCCACATTAGTGATCTTGTCACCACATTGATGATCTTGTTATCAGTTCCATGTTAGTGATCTTATCATCAGTCCCAATTACTTGATTTTGTTCATCAGTTCCACATTAGTGATCTTGGTCATCAGTACCACATTAGTGATCTTGTCACCAAATTGATGATCGTGTTATCAGTTCCATGTTAGTGATCTTATCATCAGTCCCACATTAGTGATCTTGTCATCAGTTCCACATTAGTGATCTTGTCATCAGTTCCACATTAGTGATCTTGTCATCAGTTCCACATTAGTGATCTTGTCACCACATTGATGATCTTGTTATCAGTTCCATGTTAGTGATCTTATCATCAGTCCCACATTAGTGATCTTGTCATCAGTTCCACATTAGTGATCTTGTCATCAGTTCCACATTAGTGATCTTGTCATCAGTTCCACATTAGTGATCTTGTCATCAGTTCCACATTAGTGATCTTGTCACCACATTGATGATCTTGTTATCAGTTCCATGTTAGTGATCTTATCATCAGTCCCACATTAGTGATCTTGTCATCAGTTCCACATTAGTGATCTTGTCATCAGTTCCACATTAGTGATCTTGTCATCAGTTCCACATTAGTGATCTTGTCACCACATTGATAGCTTGTTATCATGATCTTGTTCCATCAGTTCCACATTAGTGATCTTGTCATCAGTTCCACATTAGTGATCTTGTCATCAGTTCCACATTAGTGATCTTGTCATCAGTTCCACATTAGTGATCTTGTCATCAGTTCCACATTAGTGATCTTGTCACCACATTGATGATCTTGTTATCAGTTCCATGTTAGTGATCTTACCATCAGTCCCACATTAGTGATCTTGTCATCAGTTCCACATTAGTGATCTTGTCATCAGTTCCACATTAGTGATCTTGTCATCAGATCCACATTAGTGATCTTATCATCAGTTCCACATTAGTGATCTTGTCACCACATTGATGATCTTGTTATCAGTTCCATGTTAGTGATCTTATCATCAGTTCCACATTAGTGATCTTGTCATCAGTTCCACATTGATGATCTTGTCATCAGTTCCACGTTAGTGATCTTGTCATCAGTCCCACATTAGTGATCTTGTCACCACATTGATGATCTTGTTATCAGTTCCATGTTAGTGATCTTACCATCAGTCCCACATTAGTGATCTTGTCATCAGTTCCACATTAGTGATCTTGTCATCAGATCCACATTAGTGATCTTGTCATCAGATCCACATTAGTGATCTTGTCATCAGTCCCACATTAGTGATCTTGTCACCACATTGATGATCTTGTTATCAGTTCCATGTTAGTGATCTTACCATCAGTCCCACATTAGTGATCTTGTCATCAGTTCCACATTAGTGATCTTGTCATCAGTTCCACATTAGTGATCTTGTCATCAGTTCCACATTAGTGATCTTGTCATCAGTTCCACATTAGTGATCTTGTCACCACATTGATGATCTTGTTATCAGTTCCATGTTAGTCATCTTGTCATCAGTTCCACATTAGTGATCTTGTCATCAGTTCCACATTGATGATCTTGTTATCAGTTCCACGTTAGTGATCTTGTCATCAGTCCCACATTAGTGACTGTCGTATCATTTCAACTCTTCTATTCTACGCAAGCACCCATTTATGAAACCTGTAGCTTTTTTTTTTAAATATTATTTTTGTTGCTCTCCATGATTAAGAGCCATACAATATGGCTGCCTCGACACTTGAGTGGAAAATTCTGATTTCTGTGTTGGACCTAATTTATTTTGATACACATATATGAGTATTTCCCAATGCAATGAAAGCTTCTCTAGCCTTGTGTACTCTTATTTTGATATCATCATCTGTCCCTCCAACTTTGTCTATATTGCTGTGAAGGTATGTTTCTGTCATCTGTTTAAGATCTTTTCATGTTATCCTTATCCCCTTAATGTCTTTATTTAATTCCCTTCCCGTGTGTTTTTTCTTTTCCCTCTATAACTCTTACTCTGAGGATTCCAGAACAAAGACTACCTTGTAAGGCTATCAGCTGGTTTTCTTGGTGTATGCCCATCCAACGTCAACAACTTGTCCTCACAGATTGTTCCACTAGTGTTTGTTTGGTTCATTTCATTGATTCCACATCAGTGATAAAATATTCTTCATTTAATCTTCAAACTTTCAATTTTTTTTCTTGTTCGTTTTATTAAAATTAAAATAACTGCATATATAAGCATATCAGAATCTTTATTCTCCAGAAAATACATTGATGTGTACTGACATGATATAATAAAATACATTGATGTGTAATGACATGATATAATAAAATACATTGATGTGTACTGACATGATATAATAAAATACATTGATATGTACTGACATGATATAATAAAATACATTGATATTTACCTAATGGTTTGGCCATGTCTGCAAAATGGGAGAAGATAGGCTACCATGAAAAGCATAGGAAACAAAGAGCCATTGATATGTACCCCAGATATAATAAAATACATTGATAAAATACAAAATATTGTTTATGGACAATCTCCTGTACTTCATTTTGATAAGTAAAGCATAGAAAAAAAAAAAAGAAGTATCAAAAAGATAAAACATATATATAAAAAACATAGTTTACTTACCTCCACCCTCAAGCAACATGACCACTTCTCACTTTCTAAATTTTGTATGACTTAAGCAACATTCTGTAGTCAGTGTATGTGTTTTCTAATGGCCTGACAACACAGTCACACTTCTTGTTCAATATCCCTGTCTTATTACTTTTGGTGCAACTATCATGTTTTTCATTTATATTCTTTTCTGTTATCTCTTAAACCATAATTATATGTCACATTTCTATTACTTTTCTATAAGCCATCCTGCCATACTTTATTGCCAGCTCTGTAACTTGAAGTATATTAAGTGAACAAGAAACAGTCACTATAACGTATATCTCACCTCTGTGCTATTAAATGCTTGCTTTTAATCCACGGTAGAAATATAAAAAGGTTTGTATGCTGATTTCTTTGCCTTCCTAATACAGTTTCTAAATTCATTACTAGCGTTTTGAAGATGTTGACACATAATACAAACAAATATAAAGATACTGGACATAACGACTGACCACTAGAGCAAATGACCACGTTTCTACTCAACTTTACATCAGCAGGCTACACTGTTGGAATTTGGCATTCTAAAACGTAAGACCAGCAGGGATGGACGTATGAGAGGATGCATCCAGCGTGTATAAAAAAGCATACAAATTAAAAAAGCATTCATACAAAAACAGTCCAATGCAGATGTGGGAAGCGCTGGTCTTGATGGCAAAACTCAGGTTGAACTTACAATCGACAAGTCTTTCAGTTTGGATGGTTTTTAAATCCTAAGTGACTAGGGTTGCACTTATAGTCGGAATCAAAATACAGTTTAGGAAGTAATAGTCCCCCCCCCCCACCTCTCGATGCTGGACCTAGTATGGTGAAGTCTCTAACACTTCACTCCCCTACGTCAGTTTCTGCTATGGGACTATCTTTTACTCTTCAACATCTACTGAGGGAGACTGAGCACCTAAGGGTTTGCCCGGAGTGCAACGAGGTCGATTCTGTTCAACAATAACAATACGTCTGGGGCTCACGTGACTTCTCCAAGCTTAGTGGGCAATGCTGGGTTCTCAACATGTTTCCCGACTGGGGAGAATCCCTGGACGTTTGTGGATGATTTCAAGAGCCAATGAAGGTGTAATTAGCCTCATAGACAGAGGTTCACTTCCACATGTATATACTATAGCATTGAGTTTAGCTGGTAGTCATGTAAGAATGACTCCAGATATGCCTCCATGCATACATTTACTCATAAAATCGCAGATAGCACACAAACATCCATATATACACAATATAAACATAGAATCACAGATAACCATACAAATACTCTCACATATAATCACAGATAACACACAAACATCCAAACGTATAATCATAAAATCCAATATAATCATACATGCAATCATACAATCACATTTAACAAAAACACACGTAAAACGTTGTAATCATAGATAATCATACAAACACCGACACGTATAATCTAATCATACAATCCAATATAATCATACATGCAATCATACAATCCCATTTAACACAGACACATGTAAAATGTTATAATCATAGATATTTATACAAACACCGACATGTATAATCATACAATCAAATATAAATCAAATATAATCATACAAACACCCACACATACACATAAGATCATACAGAGATAATCATACAAACACTCACATAATCACACAGAGATAATCATACAAACACACACATAATCACACAATCAGAGATAATCATACAAACACACACACGCAGACTCAACAACACACACAACTAACCACCATTTCTCCACTCCATGAGAGACTCAGCCACTGCAACACCACGTCAAGGAACCGCTCAAGAATTCAGGCAAACAAAGCCAAAACTGAACTTGTTCGTTCGACCTTCGAAGAGAACCTTGACCCTGCAGGGTATGCAGTGCTCGCAAAATCCTGTTCATGATGGTCATAGTGTACAGGACCGATGTAAAGGGAATAATCTAACTTGGTTGGGTACCAAAATGAAGAAATCTGAAGAAGAGGAAATGTCATTTTCTGGACATCATCACATATGAAGACTTAAGAAGACAAACCGGGGGACAGCTGCTAGTGTTGCCACTCTAAGGTCGATTCACCTAGATCTAGGTTATTTTGGTCCCGTCTAGGTGTCACTTTCTTTCATTAGTTGAATTACTCTACTTTGATCAACTTTCGTTTTTCGGATTTCGCCCAAAGTAGCCGAAACATTGCCCAAAGTAGCCTAAAATTCAAAATCTAGGTATTTTTTTAGGTACCAACTAGGTTTTTCTTCAACATTCAGAATGGCAACACTGACTGTGACAAATGATTTGTTGTGCTGGTTTATTGGTGAAAGCAGATAAAGGTGCCATGAAATAAGATGAACGGCACAAAGACGTTTTTGGGCTCACAGGGGAGCTAATTTCAGCACAAAAATAGGCTGCGGCAGGGTAACCTTCATGACTGACATGCCTAAGCTCACTCGAAGCGTCAGCTGGGAAATATAAATATTATTTAGTCGCTCTTCTTTTACTTGGGATGTTGAGGTTAGCTAGAGAGAGCGACATGTTATCCTATAAGTTGTTTTCCTTTTGGCCTGGTTACAGTCTAGTGCTCGGTCCTTCGGAAGCTGTCTGATGTGGAAGTAAAGGTAAAGGATACCGTTACACGCCCATTGAGGCATTTTGGGAATATGGTGTTAGGACCATATTTTCTTGACCATCGGAACACTAGGGGTGATGTGGTCAGCATCACGCCGGCCGCCTTAACCTACCAGAGTTGCCCTGGTACCTGTCACAAAACATTTTGTGCATATACTTTTGCGCCCTTCTCTCTCCTTCATCGTTCTACTATTTGACATATTTTATGCCCTTACATTTATTGCTCTGAGCCGCTCCCAGACTTGTTTACGTTTCGCCCTGTGAATCGTCGTAAGCTATTACAGCAGGTAATACGTTTATACGTTATCACCTACGTCGTCTAGCCACCTTTGATTGAGTCGATCTGTGTTGACACAAGATGGTCGTTCACGATCGGTGGAAAGAAAGCCAGATTGGCTGTCTAAGAATCCGTCCTAGGGATTTACGCAACCACAGGTGATAATACGTAATCGCTTCCGCTGTAGCATCTCGGTGTAATTATTAGAGATAACCTGTCATAATCTACAATATGGGCGGAAAGTATCAGCCAGGAAATAAGTTCACAGATTTGTTTGTGAGTTTGCATAAAGATGCAATCGGAAGTATTACTGTCAATCCCCGCTGAAGAATGTGGATATGTTCTGCAGCTGTTGAGTGGTGCTGTATAAAGTGTTTGTGATTGTTGGGGAGCCCGGCAATAGCTATCGTCTCTCTGTGGAGAGTCCTGGGCAAGTGAGCAGCACATGCCAATGACGTGCCTCATTTGAACGTATGGGACTACAGTTTCAAAACTGGCTCATTTACTTTGATGGGGTTTAATTTCTTTAAGTCTTGTTTTCCAGTCTGGTATTGTTCTGTTCTTATTGGACAGATTGTGCTCTGCCACCTTACGTCGTGGGTAATTAATGTTGAACTAAAGATATTTTTATTGGGGATGGGAAAATTAGATTCTTTATACAAGGCACGTCCAGTAGACCCTTTTGCCCACCGGTTTAGCCATTCTTCTTTGAAGTTATTTTGGAGTATTCGTTTAGCTATCTGCATGTTTGCTGGAGTGTTTGTTTGAACCATGCTTGCTCCTAGTTTTGCTAGTCTGTCTGCTTTATCGTTGCCTGGTATGTCTGTGTGCCATGGTTTCCACTGGAGAGTGACTCTGATATCACATTTTGTTAGCAGACTGTCAATTGTTTCGGCCGGCTGTATTATTTCTTTATTTTTAGTTCGGAGGTATTCTTCTAAAGCCTGAAGTGCTGACTTTGAATCAGTGAAGATTGTATTATCTGAGGGCATATGGACTTCTTATTTGAATTGCCTGTTTATTGCTGTGAATGTAGTGTTTATTGCTGTAATCTCTGCTTGGTAGTTAGTACAGAATTCTCCGCACGGTTCATGTATTTCTAGTGTGCTGCCATTTGGGTATTTCACATGCGCTCCAAGTCCAGCATTTATGGTGGCCTTGAATGCTGAACCATCTGTGTATGCATGTATTGCAATGCTAGGGTAGCTATCTATAGTCTCTAAAATAGCTGTTTTAAGTATTGTTTGGTTCGTGTCTCTTGTTAGTGTGCTATCCATGAGTGTGGTTTTTATTACTGGAAGTTTTAACTCCTTCCCGGGATAAATGACTGGGTATTGTTCAATTATTACCTTGTCTGTGGGATGTGGTGTTGTTCTGCTAAAGTTGTTGCTACTTGTAGTGATGATTTTTGTTTTAGTCTGCCAATGGACTTCCAGTTTTCAACCAGTTGTCTGTTTGGGTGGTCTTTTCTCGTTCTTCTGTAGCGCTCTATAGCTTCCAGAACAGCACGTTTACGTCGTAGGTCCATTGGTTCTACATTTGCATCAATTTCACAAGCAGCTGTTGGTGTGGTTCTCATTCCTCCGCATATTAACCTTGTAGTGAATTTCTAAATACAATATCTAAATTAATATATAACAATATAGGGCATAAAGGCAAAATAATAAAGTATAAAAGAATTTTCTACTAGAACTGTTGGTATCGCCTACGCCTTCAGATTATTATTTGCTAACGAATAGCCGAACAAAACGGTACCCAAATTTTTTTAATTCGTCCTTGACATAATCACTTTTCCTAGTTCTAAGAAAATTGTGCCCAAAAATGCATTGTGGAACGAGGAGGGGAAAGGATAGATGAAATGCTAATTTGTTTCGCATTGATTTTAAACTAAAAGCCAATGCCAATACAGGGGCAAGCCTTGCCTTAGGGGTTTCCCCAAAATACGAGGAAAAAGTTAGAACATGTAGACAACTCGTGTCACAAAAACAACCTTAGCTCTTATTTCAAAGGACGTAATTATCACGTAAATAGAGAAGACAGCACATGGAAAAGAATTGAACGTGTAGTAGACTAAAAATAAAAAAACACTAACTTAGAAAAAAAACTGTGTACTTCTAAACCAAGCCAACTAGTCCCATATAAATTGTATATTCGTGTACCTTAGGACTTGTTGACAAAGAATATGGAAATAGTTACGCAAATAGTCCATTAATTAACTAATTATAGCCATAATACTATAGTGGACCCGACCAGACTGTCAAGTAAAGATCATGCCTGCTTGTAATTTTTATGGCATGTTTTGAAAAAACGACTTTGGGTAAATGAGGTTAAAAGGTACGGGATATTGGATTGGGTGGATTTTGAAGGAAGGCGAAGTATGATTGGTTGACCTAAAACTAAAAATATATTTGCCTTGGAAACATATTGGGAGTTGTATTTGAAACGATAGATTCAAAAATAAATGTAAACATGGTCTCATTGGACAAAGCAGTAGATACTGGTACGAAACGGGGACTGCTCACTGCCATTTCAAGTAAATTTTGTGCAAAGCAAGATCGATGAGAGCAGGCGGAGAATTTTCTAACATAGGAAAAGCCTGGACATAGGGCAGATCGAAAATGTGCCATATTCTATTGCCTAGTCATCGTTTAACTTGTGTTATTTCCTTGCATCTGTGAGGGTTTTGGTTGCTGTCAATAACTGGTGCCAGATTACAGTGGGCCGATATATTCATGCCACAGTCTTGCTTTTTTCGGAGACAACTGTAAACCACCATCATTCTTGAAGACGTGGGAGCTGAAGGTTGTCGTTCAGCGAAGTGCAGGAAGAGTCCTACATCATATTACAAAGATAGGTGCATGTTTCGGCACCTGATCGCTCAACTAACATTATATTAGAAAAGAGACTGGGAATAGTGATATAAACATTCCATCAGTGTCCATAAAAAACTTACAAACAACATGCAGAGATGATGATAATAAACAATCAACCAGTGTATACTAGAAGTCACCTCAGTTAAACAATACAACTACACCCTTATATAATAATATGTGTATTATGGTCAGAAGACCCATTGTGTAAATTGATTGATGTAATTAATTTCTATGATTTCACTTTGATTGTCAGTCCTGATTCCAAATAAATCAGATTCAGGACAATAAATTGAAAATATTAACTTTACCAAACTTTCAACCACTGACTTACTAAAGATAGTCTTTTAAAGTGTAGTTTGTATGTGATTGTCGTGGTACTGTTGTGTTGTATTAGATAATAAAATAATTTGTGTAATTGTTTATATGTTTAGTTGGTTAATGCAACCTTACACTAACATTTCATAACCCTAGACACCAAACGTAGTCATCTTACATTCTATCTAGAATAAGTCTGAATGAGATCATAGTGGTGGTAGTAGAAAGGTGCCCTGGAAATTTACTCTAATATTTATTATATTCAGGGACCTTCACAGCTGACCTCATTCAGTACACTAAGATTTCTTAACAACAAACTGTATTAACATCAAACCCACCACAAACCTTAGAACTTGGTTTTGGACTTTGTCCAACTCTGCTTGTGTGGTT
Organism: Oreohelix idahoensis; assembly: GCA_024509875.1. Lineage (NCBI taxonomy): Eukaryota > Metazoa > Mollusca > Gastropoda > Stylommatophora > Oreohelicidae > Oreohelix > Oreohelix idahoensis. Next base: position 484,757 of record JAMPIV010010395.1, read on the forward strand.
TTGTTCATTGCCGGCTGCAGCAAAAGGTTGTTATCCATGACTGATCTGACATATCCCAGGTACAGCTGTCTGAGATTTCCTTTGCTCCCCAGCTAGTGCTTGCAAGATGTTTAACTAGGTTCAGGCGTCTACTGGCCTTATCTTTCATTTTGTGCACGAAGGTATTGAGGAGTAGCTGTGTGTCTGTTGCGCACAGATTTTGCTGTGTTGATAATATGCTTATATTTGCCAAATATTTGTATACATTAATTGTGTGGATTCCTTATAAAAGGGGCATAACTCATGTTTCTCTGAGGTGGTATTTTACAGTAGTTGTTACCTCCTCTTGTTTCTTTACCTGGCGATCTATTTTTAGAAACGGTGTCTGGTTGCCTGTCCATATATGTCCATGTATAGTCAGTTTTTCTTGGAATGTTGGCAACTAGAGTCGATGCTTATCCCCTGACCATATAAGGCTCGATGGTCAGTCTTGGTATTTGTTCACATCGCCCTATCTTTGTTTCATAGATCTGGAAAAGGCGTTTGACAGGGTCCCTTGGAGCAAACTTTGGGACTGTTTGGCAAGGAAGAATATTCCAGCACCTCTGATTCATGCTATACAGAGCTTCTACAAGTCTTGCAGAAATTATGTGAGGACAGCAAACCATAAGTCAGAAGAGTTCAGGACCACCAGTGGTGTAAGACAAGGTGATATCCTATCACCTTACCTCTTCATACTCCTTATGGACGATGTCATCAAGGCATGTAAGGAGAGAACAAGAAAGTATTCAGTGGGGTACTGGAAGATGAGACAGGTCTATATTTCAGAGCTGGCATTTGCATATGATGTTGCCCTGATTGCTAAATCAGAGGCACATCTCCAATCCAACCTGCAAGTATGGAAGGAAGAGCTGGAGAAGAGAGGGATGGTCATAAGCAGCTCTAAAACAAAATCCATGGTGATATCACGAGAAGAAAGAAGACATCAGATTAAGCTGGGAGAACAGGTCCTGGAGCAGGTCGACCACTTCAAATACCTCGGAGCTATTATAGACCGAAAGGGAGGCATCAAAGAAGAGTTGGCCACTCGAAAAGCAGCAGCTGGGAGACTTTTTCAGGCCATAAATCGAGGATTCCTCAGCAAGAGAGAGGTTGGTAAGAAAACGAAGATGGCTGTATACCGCTCCACCTATGTCCCAGTCTTGACATATGGATGTGAGTCATGGGCAATGACTACAACCCATAAAAGCCAGATCCAAACCTCAGAAATGAGATATCTGAGGAAGGTGGTTGAAGTAACAAGAAGAGACATGGTACGCAACCAGACGATACGTCAAAGCCTAAAATGCCACCCCCTACAGACCCAAGTAGAACAGTCCCAACTAAGATGGTTTGGCCATGTCTGCAGAATGGGAGAAGATCGGCTACCACGACAAGCATGGGAAACAAAGAGCCAAGGATCCAGACCCCGAGGACGACAAAGAGTCCGCTGGGAGGACAACATTAGACAATCTTTGAAGGACCGAGGACTAGAATGGAACCAGGCCAGGAGGAAGACAGCCGATAGAATAGTCTGGCGCTCTCTCTTCCAAACCTCTACACCTCACGGTAGAAGGGGAACGACTAAGTAAGTAAGTAAGCCCTATCTGAGTTTCGCTCAGAAGGTCTTGCGTTTAATACGCATGTAGCAAAGTTTGATTTGCTAGGGAGGTTATGATGGTATCCTAAAAGAATGAAATCAGTGTCTGTATTAACCGTGCGAGGTCAAGCACATGTAGGCCCCTGACTCTAAAAGATGATGATGAAATATTTGCAGGGAACCTAACGCTACCTCCCTAGATCTCACACGGTCACTATTTTGGCTCTAGTGTCTGGTGTATGATGTACCTAGTGTCTAGGGGAGAAATGATAATGATGGTACATAAACACAAAAACACTTTAATTCTCTATGAGGAAGTGAATAAAACCAGTGGTTAAGTTTTTCTTTAAAATGAATGTTTTTTTCTGTACAATTTAATCTACCTGTCCCGCCAACTCTTTTGGACAGGTCTTTGAAAATGAGGACAAGATAGTTTACATAAAAGATCAACTAAAATATGTGTGGACACTTTGTCCAATAACTATAAAGTCAATATATCTCTCCAGTTGGAATATTCACAGCTTACAACTTTATTTATCTAAGAGAGTGTGTCACTGGGTAGGAGGGGCTGTAGTTTTATCACACCCCATAAACTTCCTGGGTATGATTGGAAATACCAGAGTTTATTAAAACGAAGTGTCAGATATACCCAGATGCTAACACATCACCTGGGATTCGTTGTAGAAGGATAATTCAGTTTGTAGTTGCAGAAAATATTGATATCACCACACGCACAAGCTCCTCCCGTTATCTTTTGACAGCATAAACGAATGGTCGGAGACTTGTTGGCGTTATTCTCACTCATCAGGTTTCCTGTTACCGGCTGGCAACAGGAAATAAAACCTCTGCAACAAAAAGGACACCCTGGCCTTTTATATCTGATCACTTATTATATTTATTATTCTCATACGGTGGTATGGGGTCAGCCTCGCGTGCATTACAGGTCCACTCGCCCCTAATTTTATATGACACACCTTGCTGTGACCACACCTCAGGTCCCTATGGCAGATACGCCACTGTACGTTTACATAGTTTTCCTCAATATAATAACGTGGAGTAACCACATTTCCTTTTGTATGCTTTTCTCTTCTTTTTTTAAATATAAACGCTTCAGGCATGTTGAACAGTGTTTATGGAACACGGAGGGTTACTAACATATTCTAATACAATCATATTAAAACACAATCAAGACAACATACAACAGTTAGATACAGTTCAATGTGAGGACTCAACAATGTCAGCTCCTGGCATGTCCTTCACTTTTCCCAATAGCAGTATCTAACTTTGGCAGTTGTAATAAACATATTAATTCATAAAGCATTCTTACCACAAATTTCAAGAAATATAAACAAATGACGCTGACTTGTAAAGAAATGGCCTCAGTTTCCTCTGCACTGCCCAGACTGTGAATTACTTCTTTATTTATTTTTAAAATTAACACAGCTGATCTCAGCGTATTTGATAGAAAAGTTTTGTTCAACTGGCAATGAGCAGTGAAAGCTTTTTGCTAATATCTATTAGCACTGGCCAATGGAAAGCTTGCGACTACCAGAATTCAAATGTAGTTTTTGAAAAACAAAAATTTATTCCAAACAAACTCTGCGTCTGGTATCGATTGGCCAGTCTGCTTTAGTTATGCCAATACAAAAAGATGTTTAGTTTTGGTTAACATTTACCTACCGCTCCCCTTTCCCTCCTATACTCTTTTTACCCAATCGAATTTGAATTTAGCTCAATGCCTCTTTTCTAAGCTGGCGTCCCCACTAACGTTATGAAAAACAAGCAGGAACAACAGTCTGTCTGGTCACGCGTCCGTAGACATTTTGTATTTTCTCAATAACTTGGCTAATACTTGGACTACCATATTATTTAAAACACATTCTTGCTCAGTGGACTCTAAGCTATACTACCATATGATTTTTATGGTCAGTTTCAGTATGGTTTAGATTTTCAATTTTGTCACTGTCAGTCGTCAAATAAAAATTTTACACAAGACGGCCATCTTTCCCCCTTTTCATCTCTCGCTAGCATGTATTTTCAAATAACTAACTTGTTTTAGTGACGTCAGAAATACTACCGCGAGGAGGCAATACAAAATTGTCTGCGTGTTTGCCTCTGCTGGCTTTGCCCTAGCGTGTATATATGCATGGCGCAACGTGTCAAGCGAAGCGGGGTTTTGCGCGGCGGGTATAAGAATTGGCGTTAATTATAACTGTTGTCTCGTGTTACACTACCAAAATTTGTAAGGATTACTACTAATTATAAGCGTTAAAGTTAAATATTACGTTAATTCAGACAGTAGTTTGGCGGCACACTTCCGTAAGATCGTTAATTATAAGTCTTGCCGCAGTCTCTATCAGATCGGGCAAAATGTTAAAAATGTACGTCACAAGAAAAGCGAGTGGGTTTTAAACGGCGGGATCGGTTCTAAGCCTGTCCATGGCACAAAATTCAGCGCTATGCTGGCGTGTGAGAGGATCACAGTCAGACACAATCGGGCGGGTTTATTTATTATCATTTATGACTAAAATCTTACTGAAATGAGCGATTATCTTGCAGATTTTACTACAACGCATGCGTCAAGTTTTGGGATGTTTAAGAAAGACTTCCGTGTGGGAGTCGAGCAGGAAACTGTGTGAGGGTCAGGACGTGTGATTCGTTTCGACCCGAGTTTCATATCATGGGGAAGGAAGTCCTCTGTGTGTTTGACTGAGATGTCTACAGAATATTTCCCCATATTGTGTTTTCTAAACGTCTAGGAGACGGATTCTGTTGTGGTGTTTTTTCGGAAGAAAAGGTAATTGCTCTTGTAACATTTCTATTGATAGCCAGCTTTAGACTGACATTTTGTTTCCCTGCTTGCTGACTTTTTCCGCTGGGCGGGAAAGAGTTCTTTGTTTTTAGAAATGCAACTCACGAATCACCATGACATTGATACCGGGTTGGTTTTATGCCCGATGAACATTGGAGATATACTTTATATTCCGCTATGTCGGCGGTATCACCTTGAGCAAGGTTTGATAAAGGAATACCACGGAGGCCATTGTGAACTGTATTCAGGGCTCGCCATGATGCGGCCTGCTGTAGTCAAGAAATGTATCTGACTTATTGATGTCGGAGTAAGGCGAAACTAAGCCTACATATATATATATATATATATATATATATATATATATATATATATATATATATATATATATATATATATATATATATATATATATATATATATATATATATATATATATATATATATAAGACCCGTTCCAATGCGGGGTTATTTCTATGTAGCTGAATCAAGAGATTGATGGCAGAGCTATGTGATAGACAGCTTGCCTATGATTTATTTATGCCAGTTACATTATTCGCCATTTCTATGCTGTAATGTCGTCAAGTATTGTCAACTGACTATTTATATTATGATGAGCGTCCATTGTTTTGTATCGCCAATAAATCCATGAAAACGTCAGCTATTGTCCACATTACTGACTCCTACATGTGGTTGTGTGGATGGACTGTGACCTGTCAGAACCTTTATACGCATTCGCACCCATCTATTGATGTTTACTCATCTACACATCACATCAACCACACCCTTCTTGAAGCACTACATATCTCAAGCGCCTACACACTTGAGAGTGAGTTTGTGTTACACCTTGCCAGTACCTCAATGCCTGGTGACCTATATCAGTCACAACATTGTCTCCAGGTTGACCTGACACTCACTCACCTACGCAGCACTTTACACCTTCGATACCTGAGCCAAGACCTGTATTATGATGGTGGCCTACATCACTACGAAGAATAACACTGTAACAGCCTACAAGAGGACGGTCATTCATTGACATTATCTTCGTACAATCTATTTATACCTCACAACATGTATGGTGGCCAAACTACACTTTAACCTACTGCCCATTACATTATATGGTATCCAGTGTGAACCTTCTACGTCAAGAACACCCTGTTACATATAGACTGTTACAGTGTCAAGTTCCACTCCTAAGTAAGCTGCATTTTCTTCTCTGGACAGTAGTTGTCCATCGAGTTTTAGTTGGTACACCCTCTTGCTTTCCTTGATGCCCCTGGTGAAAATTGTGTATACGGTTTTCTGGGTATTTTTAGTTTCCAGAGCCTGCAATACACAGCTGTTGTGGCTAGGAGGCTCTGTTTAGTTTTCCTTGCCCCAGTTTTTTTTTTTTTTCAACTGTCCAAATGAGCAGGTCATCTGCATACAGTGTTTCGATACCTTCAAGAAGGGAGGAAGGCCATTTATGAAGATAAGGAAGAGGGTGCAACTTAGTGCTGACCCTTGGGGCAGTCCTTCCTCCAGTGTTTTCTGAGAGGATTTAGTGCCTTCTACTGTTGTTTGTATTGTTCTGTTACTTAGGAAGGCTTTAATCCAGATAATACACTTTTCCATGTATGCCCATTTTTGTCATTTTGGCGAAGAGCCCCTGTCTCCATACTTGCAGTGAGTTTTGGGCATCGATCTGGAGAGGTCGCCCCATAGTGTGTGTTCTTGATGGTAAGCCTGTACAGTGCTGAATATAAGAGGCCATGATCTGTGTTAACGTGGCGTGTTGTGGTGAAATAAACGTTAACAGTACACCTGCCGTTAGAACCATCTATGACTTCTACGTGCGTACCTGTGTTGTGAGTGATTGTTCCAACACGCACGCACTCAATCAACCACAGAGAAATCAGCATATAACATTTGCTGCAGATCAATGAATACAGCTGTTGTGTGCTTACCCTCTTGGAATGTATCTAAGGTTTTTTGCACAAAATAAAAGAGTTGGTTGTCTGTTCTGCAACCTTTTCTGAAGCCAGCCAGATTATCATTAATGACTTTATTACTTTCCAGCCACCAGTAGAGCCTGTGATTAACCATTTTCTCTGCATGTTTTCCAATTGCTGAAGTCATTGAGACTGGTCTGTAGCTTCCAGGTTCTTCAGCTGGCTTGTTTTTCTTTAGAACTGGTTTGATATTTGCGGTCAGCCAAGCTTTCGGGAGTGTGCTTTCTTTCCATGTTCTGTTAATGAAGTTTAAGAGTACTAACTTTGCAACTGGGCCTAGGTTTAGTATCATTTCATTGGTAATTTTGTCTGGTCCTGGAGCTTTCTTGGTCTTTAATTTTTGTAGTGCGCTGTTCATTTCGTGAATGGTATACTCAGTTTCAAATAGTGGAATGCTTGCGTTTGCAGCTCTCTGTTCTGTTTTTGTTATGTTCTTAACTGTTTTGTCTAGTTATTTTCTGTGATTTGTTTTGTTGACATTTGCATAGTATTTATTAAACGTTTCTGCCTTTTTCTTGTTGTTTGTTAAGATGTTTCCTCCAGTTCTTAGTGGTTTTGGGTTGCTCTTCTTTCCTTTTCCGTCAAGACAGTGCAGAAGCTTCCATGCTTTGTGCTTTTCATTCTTTAAGTCCAGGCTTTCACACGTTTTAGTCCATGCTTCTTTCTTTGCTTTCTTATTGTGATATTTTACCTGTGCTGTGAGTTTGTTATAAATTATTTTGTTGGCTCTGGTTGGTTATTTTTCTACCTTTCTTCTGGCTTGTCTGCGCTCTTTAACAATCTTTTCTAGATCTGGAGTCCAGAAATGGCTGAAACGTTTGTGGCTGCCTTTTGGTATTGTTATGTTCGCTATTTCAAGTATAGTCTTTGTCGTAGTGTTGTATGTATTCTCTACTGCATCTAATATGTCAATGCTGCTGAATCTGCTATCTGAAAGTGCTGCGTATGTTGTCCAGTTAGCTCTTTTGTAATTCCAGTAGGTCTTTCTCTTTCGTCTGGACGTATCCTACCTGTCCTCTCTGGTAGTGATCACGACATGGTATTGATGACGCTCAAGCTTAAATTCAAAAAGAACTATAATCAAAACAGATGTTCTCAGTTAAGATTCAATTTAGACAAACTGAAAGATCCAGAAATCGAGGGAATCTTTGAGGCAACTGTTGGAGGAAAATTCGCAGCTCTCAACTTTTTGGAGGATGATATCAACTCAATCACAGAGAACATGAAAGACGTGCTCATTGAATCAGCAACAGAAATACTTGGTAAAAGAAAGACAATAAATGAACCATGGGTTACAGATGACATTCTGAAGTTATGTGATACACGGCGGGAAATGAAAAAGGTTAAGAAAGAGGTTCCTGAAGCAGCATGGCAATACAGTATGGTGAATAAAAATATTAGAAAGAAAATGAAACAGGCCAAAGAAAAATGGGTAGCTGATCAATGTGAGTCCATTAATAAGGGGCTAATAAAAGGTAACAGTAAGGCAGCTTTTGACACATTAAGAAGACTATCAAAACCCCAACAGCCCAGGGTAACTGTCATAGAAGATAGCAATGGGGCTCTGCTCAATGAAAAAACAGCTGTAATGAGAAGGTGGACAGAATATTGTAAAGAATTATATAACTGTAAACTTGACACTGACTATAGCATATTAAACAACGTTAAGTGCCAAAACAGGGAACTCGGAAATGCAGCAAGTACAAAAAAAATGGCTATATGTTCAGGAGGGAATAGTGGATCCCGCAGAGTCATTAGAAAATATGGAGTACAAAAAAATAGTCATTAGTAATACCACCGCCAAAGAAAGGAAATCTAAAAATGTGCAAGAACTACAGAACCATTAGCCTTATTAGTCATCCAAGTAAGGTGATGTTAAGGATACTTTTGAACAGAATAAAACAGAAATCAGAAGAAATCTTGTCCGAGGAACAGGCTGGCTTTAGACCAAAAAGAAGTACCTCAGAACAAATCTTCAACATTAGATTACTGATCGAAAAACATCTCCAGCATCAACACGATTTATACCATAACTTCATCGATTTCACAAAAGCCTTCGATCGAGTCTGGCATGAAGGCTTATGGCAAATAATGAGAAAATTCAATTTTGATACCAACATCATAGATATCATTGAAGCACTATACAAGGACGCAAGCAGTGCTGTTTTTGCAAGCAATGACATTGAAGAATTTTTCAAAACAACTGTAGGAGTTCGCCAGGGATGTATCCTGTCCCCAGTGCTCTTTAATATATATCTAGAACATATTATGCAGGAGGCTCTCTACGATTATAAAACAACCATATCGATTGGAGGCCGACCTCTTTGCAATCTACGTTTTGCTGATGATATCGATCTGATAGCTGGAACAGAATCAGAACTTCAAGACCTTACCTCTAGACTGGAGAAAGTAACAAGAACGTATGGGATGGAAATTAATATAGAAAAGAGCAAGATAATGGTGAATAGCCATAAGAAACATGTTCGACCAACATTACGTTAAATGGGCAAACGTTAGAAGAAGTTAACACCTTTAAATATCTCGGGTCTACTATATGTAGTGATGGAAGATCAAGTAAAGAAATCAAGACAAGACTTGAGATGGCCTCAGCTGCCATGACAAGGCTGAATGTGATCTGGAAAAGTAACATCAGTTTTCCTGTGAAGATCAAATTATACAAATCACTTGTATTATCTATTCTCTTGTATGGGTGTGAGGGCTGGACACTCACTGCAGATACGGAGCGAAGGATTCAGACTTTCGAGCATAAATGATATAGAAGAATTTTGCGCATTTGCTATAAAGAGCACAAAACAAATGTCTATGTTAGAGAGAAGATAAACACCTATGCAGGCCACCAAGAACCACTTTTGTCAGTAGTGAAACGTCGAAAGCTTGCCTGGTTTGGGCATGTAACTCGTCATGACTCCCTTTCGAAAACGATCCTCCAGGGAACAGTCGAAGATAAACGGAGAAGAGGAAGGCAAAAAAAATCCTGTGCTGATAACATCAAAGAATGGACAGGACACGGTTTTTCCACACTTGTACGCATTGCTGAGGACAGAGAGCAGTGGAGGACCCTGTCTGCTGATGCTTCCACCATGGCACCCCTACGACCCATGACGGGTTACGGGTTGAGATGGTGATGATGATGATGATCCTGTCTGTCTATACTAATTAGTGTTGGCCTGTGGTCACTTCCAATATCTTCCAGGACTGTTTAAGTGCACGTGTCTGCAACGTCAGCCGATACCATGGTAAGATCAGGTCTGCTGGCCGTGCCTGAAGCACTGTGCAAAAGAGTGGCTTCTGACCTTTTGTTTTGTTGTAGGATCAGTGTTGCGCAAGAATGTCGCAACGTATTCTGTGTACTTTATATTTTTCTTATGCAAAGGGAAATAACTCGTGTAATTGTATGTCACTTTTACTTACAACAGTTTTGGTTTCTTGTTGGCGTTCGGTTGCCGATAAGTTTGTTTGAGCGATCTTAAGTCATGTCCATATATGGAGCGATCTTAAGTCATGTCCATGTATGGAGCGCTCGGGCCCACTTTTCTTGATAACATTTGGCAACTTGCAATGTTTCGGATTCCTATCCTTTTAAGGCTCGATCGAGAAGGTACTATCTTCGTATATTATCTGAACTGTATTCGAATCGCGCGTTTCTGCGCATGTCTAAAGTTTTTGGTTGTTGGCTGAACGGGTTTCCGCCCGGGCAGTCTGGAGCAGTCTGTGGCAGATTCGTTTGAGAGCAAGACGCCTGTTTTGCCAGCGTCTGTGCTTATTCTATCAGGAAATGGAGTCCTCTATACATTGTTTGTTCCTTTGAGATGATATCTCTCTTGTGATTCGAAGCGCATGGAGGCGTGTGAGTTATGTGGTTTATTTCCTGAAGAAAAGGTAATTTTGACATTTTGAATAACATTATCGCCATCTTTCGAGAATCATTGACATTGCATCGGGTTTGTAGCCTGCTTATTGAAGAGTCTACGTTATGAGACCTTTTTGACTCTCAGCTCACGAATCACGTACATTGTTATGCATAAAGGAGGGATTTGATCTCCTACGGATGATTCCGGCATGTGGAGGTTTCCCCTGACTAATGTACAGCTGGTTTTTACTGATATTCATATGATTCACCATTATTATGCTGCTGCTATCCTAGGTTGTGCTGACTATGTCAATGTAATGATGACTGTTCTACCGTACACGTAATGTATCTGCATATTATTGTTACGCCTTTATCATCCATGGTGTCTGAGGGTGATACACCACGCTTCAAGTGCCAGCATTACCTTACCTTTGGCAAGTAGAAGAAATATGACACCCTCAACCTTGTGTGGCAAATAATAATCCACGGAACATTTATCCAACAACGTAAACACCACGCAACAAAATATTTGCTACGCAACATTTGGTGGCCATACGCTGGTTTGGTCTGGTGCCAGCATACACGGGGTCCCTTACCCGCTACATTCTACAAGAAATCAACATACAGCATTCTCCAAGACATCGTCATACGGAATCCTGGAAGTACTCGGCGTTGCCCGGTATTTTTGCAACATAGAATTTTTTGCTAAGCCTAGTGCAAGAAAATGACACTACCCGGCGTTGCGGCATTTTTGCTTACGTATTCTTGCATTGAGAAAGCCAAGTTCCGGTTGCTACGGGTTCTTTACTGAGAAGGCCAAGTACCGATTGAAGCAATTTACTGTTACATAGGAAGGCCAAGTTCCGTAACTACACTACCTGTACTGATCAGAAACTCAAGTTCTACCATCGTCTTGGCAGTTACCACGCAAGATCAACATGCTCGATCAACGTTGGATCTTCTGTCCATAGAATGTTGATCTTCACATGTTCTTGGCTCTGCTGACGGTTGGATGACCATAAGTTAAGTGGCCTGTTTGTTCGTGAACTGTGCCCTTATACTTCTACTGAGTCTTCTGTATTTCTAATTCTTTTGTAACATCTTCTTCTTCTTCCGTCCTTAGCCACCGACCGTCAAAGCAGTCTGTGGCCATTACGCCTAGTGGCGTCTTAGGGCAACAGCAGATAGGTTTTCTTTGCCATTGTTTCCCATCACGCCTATTGGCGTCTTTAGGGCAACGGCAAATCAATCCATTTGCTGTTGTTTCCGTAATCGAAGTGACTGGCAAACGGGTGATCAGCCCGTTGGTTTTTGTAACATGTTATATGTTTATATGTTATTTGTATATTTATATGTTTACTTTTCTGCGGGTCTGGATGGGTGGTGACTCCTATAGATCATACCACGTGACAGAGGTTTTCTATTGAGAGTGTTCTGTAGGGTATGCAAATTTCCTATAGTGAAATTTGCTAAGCGACTTTTGTTGCTATTTCTATTAGTTGTGATGACATGTGTTAGTGTTGTTTTCGTTATTTTTCGCATTCTTTAGTTTTGTTTTGATTTGTTTGTACTTGTAGATCTCCTCTTTTCTATTGTTTATTTTTATACACAATTTATATTTATACACTGTGGTGTCTTGTATTTTGTATCATCTTCTCGCAGATATCATCACATTTTTTGTGATATTCCTTTACTTTTCGCTTTATTTTTAGTTGATTACTGCGAGTGTTTTCGTTATTGTTTACATTGTTATTGTTTACATTGTTAATGTTTACATTGTTATTGTTTACATTGTTAATGTTTACATTGTGATTGTGTTTACATAGTCATTGGTTACACTTAGGGTAATTAATTAGTGGATTATGCTGATGCATTATTACTACTACACTGATAATAAATAAATGATGAATAGCACCTATGATCAAGAATTGATTGATGATATTTCAAGAAGGTTCATACACAAGTTCTTTGGCAAAGAGTTGTTTCCCACAGAGATTGGGATAATATAATGTGATGTGATTAAGCAAGTATTGATTTAAGACTTGTTATTATTAAGTTTGAAATAAGGTAATTAATTATTTCAGGTTTTGGGCTCATATTTTAGACAACATGTCTACATTTGAGTACTTTATTGAGCGGGGTAAATATCTTGGAAAGACTGGTGATAAATTAGAAGAATTTGCGACTGTTCAATATGCCAAGGCATTGAAGTCGGAAGAAAAGAAAATGAAAGAACAAACTGAACAAAAGAAAATAGATGCTGAGAATTTAAAACTGCAGATGCAGGTGGAGGAAAAGAGATTCCAAATGGAAATGGAAAAACAAAAAAGAGAAGCAGAAGCAAAAGCTGAAGAGAAAAGAGTACAGATTGAGGCTGAAAATAAAAAACTTGAAAGAGAATCTGAAGAGAAAAAGCTACAAAGATAATCAGAGGCTGAAAATAAAAGACTTGAAACAGAGGCTGAAAATAAAAGACTTGAAATAGAGGATAAAAAACTTGAAAAAGAGGCTGAGGAAAGAAGGTTACAAAGAGAATCAGAGGAGAGAAAAGCAAAAATGGAGCATGAAGAAAAACTCTTAGCTTTGGAGTTATAGAAGTTAAAGTTGATGAACATGGGTAATGCTAATGATGCAAATAAGGTGTCAGATAAGACTAATGCTAATAATTTCAAGCTTAATCTCCCAGCATTCAATGCTTCCATTGATGATATAACGTTTTGTCTAGACAGATTTGAAAGTGCATGTAAGGTGCATAACATAGATAAATCACTCTATGTTTATCATTTGTCCGAAATACTTAGGGGTGATGCTTTGATTATGTTGGGCATGGTAGATGTGCCTGACAAGAACAACTATGAGGTTGTCAGGGCTATCTTGTTAAAGAAATACCAACTTAACGAAGACGGCTATCGTCTTCAATTTAAAAATATGTTGCCAGAAACTGGAGTGGAATTCTCTGAATTCATTTCAAAGATACGTCTTACTTTTACACGTTGTGTTGAACTGTCTAAGACAGAACATACATTTGAAGCACTGATGGACTTACTACTTAGAGATAAGGTTATGTCTTCTGTCAATGAATCTTTTCTTTCTTTTCTTCATGAGCGTAAGCCTAAAAACATAAAAGAAATGGAAGAATACTGTTGCCAGTATGTTACTGCGCATCCTCACGTAACCATTGGCAACTCTAAAGTAAAAGAAGGTCTGCCAGTTGCTTCGGCAGCACCATATGGTCAAAACTTTGATCGTAAATTCCAACAAAATTTTAATAAGAAGACTAACCGTAATTATGCTCAGAATTATGGCAATCAATTTCAAGGTGATTCTTCTTCACAGAATTGGAGACAAGCTGACAGTCCTCGTTACTTCCAACCTAATAATTTTAGGCATTTTAGAAGAGGATATGGTAACAGAGGCTATTCCTCGCGAAGACCTCAAAACCAAACAAATAGATGTTCGCATCAATGTGGACATGATAATAATCATGGAAACTGGGGTTCAAAACAGGATAACAGTTACAATAGAGACACTAATAACTTCAGAGATAATAATAACTCTGATGGCTTCAGAGGTAATAATAGTCGCGGTAGATCTCAACACAAAAAAAGAGATATCAGCAGGCTAACTCTGTACAACAAGAATCTCAGGAAGCCGGTAATCAGGTTGTTGATAATAAAAACTCTGACGCTGTCACTTGTTCCGCTTTTGACTTTGGAAGAGCAAACAAATGCCCCCAATGCAGTACTTTGTTCGAACCGACTACCATAACTACTTTGAGTTGTGGTCACCCTCTTCCCGCTCTGCCTGCTGCAGTTGCGCATGACGGGAGAGGTTCTCTAATCCTTCATAAGGGTCTTGTTAATAATACTCCGGTCTCGCTACTTTTCGATTCCGGATGCACCACTATTGGTGTTAGACAATCGCTTGTAGATCCATCCTGTGCTACAGGAAAGGTTATCAAATGTGTCACATTTGGCGGCACTCTAGAGATATGTCCTACTGCTTTAATTCACATTGCCACTCCTTTCTTTACGGGAGATGTGCACGCCTGTCTCTTACCTAATCCTATTGCGGACCTTATTATTGGTCGTATTCACGGAGTTAGGGAATGTACCCCACAGCAGATTGCTGCTTGGGAAGACCATAATATGCAAGCTACCAATGCAGTGGTTACAAGAGCACAAGCTCTACAAACACCCCAAACTTCATTGAATAGTAATAGTGAAGTTCATAGCCAAGATAGTCACTTGGTTATTACCCGTGACTCTTTCATAAAATTACAAGAAGAAGATCCTTCTCTAAAAAAATTCTTCATTCTTGCGAAGAAAGGTGATCCAAATCAGAATACACAAAAAAAATCTTGGATTGCAATAAGAAACGGCGTACTTGTACGTATGGTACAAGACTCGACTACGTCGGCACATTCGCAAATTCTTGTTCCCAAGAGTATGAGAGTACAAATATTGCAACATGCTCATGACTCGCAATGTGCTGGACATATGGGATTTTCCCGTACGAAGTCGAGAGTCCTTGCGGCTTTCTTTTGGCCTTTTGTTAACAAGGACATTCGTATCTACTGCCAATCATGTAAGGTATGTCAGGAGGTCAAATCTAGAGGACCACGACATGCTGCGCCTATCCAGGCTGCTGACATCCCTATTCGGCCGTTTCAGAAAATGGCCATAGATATTATTGGCCCTTTTAAGATCAAGTCGGCCAGAGGACATCAGTTTATCCTTACATGTGTCGATATGTGCACACGTTGGCCAGAGGCTATCCCTCTTAAGAGCATATCTACCACCGATATCGCAGATGCTCTTTGGCTGATATTTTCTCGCTGGGGGTTCCCCAGAGAAATATTGTCAGACCATGGCACTCAACTCATATCTGACACTATGTCACAAGTGATGTCTACCTTACATATTAAAAGATCTCTCAGTAGTATCTATCACCCAATGTCTAATGGGTTAGTTGAGCGTTTGAATAGAACACTCAAGACTTTGCTTGGTAAGATAACTGAAGATCATCCTCAAGATTGGGACAGGTTTTTACCCGCGGCTCTCTTTGCTTACAGAGAGGTCCCAAACGAACACACAGGATTTTCTCCCTTTGAACTTGTCTTTGGCGCGCGTCCGCGCGGCCCTATGTCTTTACTACACGATCTCATCACTGCCGATGATATTAGCGATGACACTCAATCCTCATATGAGTATGTCATTGCTCTTAGACAAAAGATCATTGAGGCATGCAAACTGGCAACTGCTTCATCAGAAATTGCTAAAGAAAAGGCAAGGCAGTTTGCTAATAAGAATAGATGTCTACGACAACTTTGTCCAGGTGCCAAAGCATTCGTCCTACTCCCCAGTAGGGAAAATAGACTTCTTATTGCATGGAAAGGTCCATATGCAATAGTCTCACGAATTTCCGATGTTGACTATGTGGTCGATATTGATGGAAAGCATAAAACTTTCCATATCAACATGCTGACGGAATTTCATGAGCGCCCAGACTATTTGCTGCCTATTTTCCAGGCAACGGACGATTCTTCTGTACCTCATGGTCATTACTCATCCCTGTCTGTCATACAGGATGATGAATCTGTTTTTTCTGATGTCAATCTTCCTCTTCCGGTGGTTCCACTACATTCCATGGAATCTTGGAAAAACGTTTCCATTTCTCCTAATCTTTCCGTTGAGGAACATCGACAAGCCTCGTTGATGTTACAGACATTTCAGGATGTTCTAACTGACATCCCTGGACACAAGCATGTCATATAACATGACATAATTCTTACCGACAATAATCCAATTAGGGTTAGACCTTATCCTATCCCTATACACTTCCAGTCACAAGTGGAAAAGGAATTGGATGAAATGATTCAATTGAACATAATTGAACCATCGACTTCACCATATTCTTCTTCCGTGGTTATTGTCCGGAAGAAAGACAAGAACATACGAATTTGCGTTGATTATCGCAAATTGAATCAAGTCACAAAGTTCGATGCTGAACCGATGCCTTTACTAGAAGATCTACTTATTAGACTTTCTAATTCTAGATTCTTCACTAAACATGACTTATCTAAAGGTTAGGGAGCCGCGCTAGCGTAGTGGTTACAACACCGCTCTGGCGACCGGGTGATACAGGATCAAACCCGGGCGACGGCATTTGAGGATTTTTCGTCGACCGGGATTTTGACTTTCGAGACCTGGCGAGGATCCATACTTTGAAGGAGTGTCGTCGACCAGGGACTGGCCTCCTGAGGACCCAGCTGCAATGTTTCATTAAACATACATTGAATCTCCGAAATCGGAGAGTATTATTTGTATTATATTGTTACCTGAATGGCGAGGGACACCTGTCTCTGTACAAGAAATAAAGGGAATACTCACGTAAAATTGGGTCAGGTTCATAAAAATAATAACAATGACCATTTTAATTTCGCCTCGAGTGAATTGCTCGTACGCAAAAAAAAAAAAAAAAAAAAAAAAAAAAAAAAAAAAAAAAAAAATCTAAAGGTTATTGGCAAGTGCCTTTAGCAGATCATGCCAAACCTCTTACTGCTTTCTCAACACCTAGGGGTCTATTTCAATGGAATGTTATGCCTTTCGGTCTTATGAACGCCCCTGCTACTTTCGTTCGCATGATGCGTCGAATTCTTTCTCATCGTTCAGATGTCATCGCATACTTAGATGATATCTGTCTCTTCGGTGATACCTGGGAAGATCACTATTTGGGTTTATATGACTTACTGTCCACTCTACGTGAGTATAATTTGACAGCAAAACCCTCTAAAGCCTATATTGGTTTTGGTGAAATCTCTTTCCTGGGTCATCGTGTTGGTCATGGTCTCTTGAAGACAGAAGACCACAATACTTCGAAAATATTGAACATCTCTGTACCTAAGATGAAGAAACAAGTCCGTAGTCTCTTGGGTTTAATTCAATTTTATGGGAGATTCATTCCGAATCTATCTTCGATCATGGCACCTCTCTCAACGTTGTTGAAGAAAGGATCGCCTAATCTGGTTCGTTGGTCTCAAGAATGTCAATCTTCCTTAGACCAGATTAAGAATATATTTTCATCTCCTCCCATCCTAAAATTACCTACTCTTGATTGGACTTTTGTTCTACGAAGTGATGCTTCATCCACTGGGATCGGAGCAGCACTTATGCAGGAATATTCAGAAACTCTGCATCCTGTTATGTACATTTCTAGAAAACTAAATGCGGCAGAGAGGAACTACTCGGTTTTAGACCGTGAATTGTTGGCTATGGTTTGGGCAATTCTCAAACTACAAAGATTCCTCCTGGGCGCACATTTCATTCTAGAAACTGATCAAAAAGCTCTTACAGCTATTCAGACTAAGAACTTGAAGAGTTCGAGATCCACTCGATATGCTATTGCTCTTCAACCTTTTCACTTCACGGTACGAGCTATCCGTGGTTCGGATAATGTGATGGCTGACATTCTGTCTAGATGCCCACATGATTCCAACTAATACTTCTGTCCTATATTTCTAGATATACTACAGAGTCATAACACACCTATATTGCTACAATACATTAGCACATCTGTCCTCACTTTATGTGAACACATAATATTGTGCTTTGTTTTCATCTTTTTCTGTTACCTTCTTTAATAACAAAGGAAGGCTGAGTAGACAATATAAGGGCCGAAAATTCACTCGGCCACAGTTATTATTAATAATAATGTATTGTGTATTATGTTGTCGTTGTTGGTGAAAATAATAATAGTTGTTACATAGAATTATATTGTTTGTATTTTCTCAGTATGTCATTGATGATCTGAGAAGTTACCGTACTGTTGTCAAGCATGAAGAGTTCTAAATTGTGGACTTACCTTTGGAACGACAGGAGATGTTTCCTGGATCTTCATGTATTGTAATTTCATTATGTACTGATAATATTACATGTACTATTTAATATTTTCTATCAGATGTGTACATCCATTTTAAAAGCGGTATTAGAATATGACACCGCTATTTGATAATGATTGTATTACACGTGCATATGTATATTGTACTTACACGCTAACGTAGTGTGTGTTGGTGGCACCTCCCCGATATGTATATGTGTCAATTTAGCCTCAGGTTAGGCAGTTTAATTATTTATCCGCGCATAATTCGTGCGTTGTTGAGCCGCTTTTCGCTTTGCTCTTCGATATTTAAAAAAAAAAAAAGTTGCACATTTTTTTTTATCGGGAGGTTGCGGTAATATGTTGCGCAAGAATGTCGCAACGTATTCTGTGTACTTTATATTTTTCTTATGCAAAGGGAAATAACTCGTGTAATTGTATGTCACTTTTACTTACAACAGTTTTGGTTTCTTGTTGGCGTTCGGTTGCCGATAAGTTTGTTTGAGCGATCTTAAGTCATGTCCATATATGGAGCGATCTTAAGTCATGTCCATGTATGGAGCGCTCGGGCCCACTTTTCTTGATAACATTTGGCAACTTGCAATGTTTCGGATTCCTATCCTTTTAAGGCTCGATCGAGAAGGTACTATCTTCGTATATTATCTGAACTGTATTCGAATCGCGCGTTTCTGCGCATGTCTAAAGTTTTTGGTTGTTGGCTGAACGGGTTTCCGCCCGGGCAGTCTGGAGCAGTCTGTGGCAGATTCGTTCGAGAGCAAGACGCCTGTTTTGCCAGCGTCTGTGCTTATTCTATCAGGAAATGGAATCCTCTATACATTGTTTGTTCCTTTGAGATGATATCTCTCTTGTGATTCGAAGCGCCTGGAGGCGTGTGAGTTATGTGGTTTATTTCCTGAAGAAAAGGTAATGACATTTTGAATAACATTATCGCCATCTTTCGAGATTGACATTGTTTGTAGCCTGCTTATTGAAGAGTCTACGTTATGAGAAGTTTTCTCAGCTCACGAATCACGTACATTGTTATGCATCGGGTTGATGCATGTCCTAAGGACTATTTACTTGTTGAACTCTGCTGCTCGATCTAGGTTTGATACCTTTGTTGACTAAAGGAACTTTGAGGACATTGTTATGTACTTCAGAAGATATGCTTGTCTTGCTGGGGTCAGATAAAGGAGAGTGGATTTGATCTCCTACGGATATCTTCCGGCTATTATGGAAAGAGATGGAGGTTTCCCCTGACTACATGTACAGCTGGTTATGATGTACTGATATTCATATGATTCACCATTATTATGATGCTGTCTGCTATCCAGTGTTGTGCTGACTATGTCAATGTAATGACGACTGTTCTACCGTACACGTAATGTATCTGCATGTTAATGTCTATGCACCTCGTCATTGTGGCGTCCACAATACATTATGAAAACGTCACTTGCTGTTTAAAGATTCCTTGACTTTTTACGTTATAAGTCGATGTGACGTCCCTGTTTGAAACTGTAGCTGTTGAACTCCACACTCACATCATTCATACATACCAGACTAAAGACACCATATTATTACGCCTTTATCATCCCTGGTGTCTGAGGGTGATACACCACGCTTCAAGTGCCAGCATTACCTTACCTTTGGCAAGTAGAAGAAATATGACACCCTCAACCTTGTGTGGCAAATAATAATCCACGGAACATTTATCCAACAACGTAAATACCAAGCAACAAAATATTTGCTACGCAACAATCAGGTTGGACGAGTTGCAGATTTCTTCTACTTCCCTGCCTCTTTTGTTCTTTGTTTTATATCCCCATGATGGTGAATAGGCGTTGAAGTCTCCAGCTATTATAATTTTATGATATGTGGTTGTTAATAACCTTTCCTTCGTTTTCTATATGTTGTCTAGGGTTTACTATTTTTTGTAGAAATATTGTCACCAAAACTCTGTCCACAACTTTTATGGGTAATCGTTCTGCTTTGTCTATTCAAATTCGTTTTATCGAACTAACTGTCATAAAGTATAGACTGTTTATATGTATTCAAACTCATAATTCAAACTGTGAATTATTCCTCAACGAATTCGGTTTTCATACGACTTTCAATTTTATTTAACATAGAAACTTGCATGAGCGACACATTGCTCTAATAAAGTCTGACATCCTCATTTAAATATCGATTCTTGCCTTTTATATACTATTTATACATGAGTCCACACATCTGAAAATTCTTCATGCTATCAAGACTTATCTCTACGTGCTTACATAGCATATTCCTTATTTTCCTCCGTTTATTTTATTCTTAGGAGTTCATCTTTATATTTTCTCTTCCTTTCATGTCCATATTATTTCAATTCGGTGCCTTCTTGCACATTTTCCTTTAGTCGGCGATCAAATGTATTTTCGTGGATATTCATATCCCTGCATAACGGTTATATTAACCTTGACCTGTGGTCAACTATCTCTTTTGGCTAATCGAGCCTAAATCTTACCCTGGATTTCACACATCCAAATAAGATGGGTTTGTCTTTTAATGAATTCACAGTACACTTGATTTCTACTTCGAAATCTGAATCATTTAGACACCTTGTCAGTAGACTTCTCTACACTTAGATAAGTGGGCTACGCCACATAAGCCGACACTGTCCAATTCCAAAGTTCATATGTTCACTACGTCATGCCTCGTAACCGTGTGTAGTTATTCTGTGTTCTGGTGAGGCACATCTTGGTGCAGAGCGATCTCTCACAAAACACTTTATAAATCGCTTTGCCCCATGATGCGCCCTCAACAGTGGTGTACTGGATATTGATGTTTCCTGCAGATGCTGGGAGGCAGTAAACATTATAAATGGTGTATTTGTGTCCCCTGAACCAGCAGTGGACTTGCTGCATGCCTATGTCACTACTTCTGGGGATGTTTCGTACATCTGCTTGAATGTCATTTCTTATGAGTGTCATAAGTCCTTGGCATTTCTTGCATGTGCAGCCATACTGGGTGTATCCAGGGATGTTATGGGTTTTTCTGGGTGGAATGATTTCCTGGAGTACTGCAATATGGATCTTGTTGTCATTTAATGTTTTGAGCAGTTCTTCTTTCTTGTTTTGTATGCCTGCAATGTTGATTTGTAATATGTTTATGTTCCCAGTAGTAGACTTTTTACAAGCAGCCTGGGGTGTCACTGCTCTGCGCGGACCTTGTTTACCGAGGCGACGTCCGAGCTCGTATGGTGAAAATATGGTTTTGCTTTGCATTACCTTCAAAATAGACCTAGGTCTTTCCTGTGGCTTTTCTGCTATTCCGCAACATATTGAGTTGGGAGTCTTGAGCGCCAGTCTCTTTCCCAGGCATTTTATCCTGGCTTGGCTCACATCCAGAGGGCCCCACATCTGGTTTTAAGTTAGCAGTTGGGGATAGGTGGAGTGGCATACTGTGCATTCCCCGTCATCCAGGGGGAGGGGAGACTCTCCACATTATGCACAGCTTACACGAGGCTGTGCTCTAGTTCTGAGCTCTCCCAAGGAAGCCTCACGTCCTGCACAGAGCCACTTCCTAGTACCCATCACCTGCCATCTCTCAATTGTAGAATTCTCTTGTATGTGGCCATCCAGTCAAGAGCCAGTATTAAGTCTGGTGCTCGTGTGATTCCCCCAAGCAGTCAAGATATGAGTCGCTGACTGCTTTCATCTCTCTTGCTGCGTCTTCGGTCCCAATTCTTAATTCAGATGGGGGCTCACCAAAACGAGCAAAATCCTTACTCATAGAAAGTCAGGGACACAACGTAACCAACGTCTTTTCAGGACGAACGCAAAAGAAGAAACAGAAGAATTAAGAATTAACTCACTAAAAATTTTACTTCAATAGCTCTGTTTTAACTATTTAAAATCACTGAGACATACGGGTGCAGTTCACTCAAAATGACTACATCAACTATTAATTTGTAAATATATATATATATATATATATATATATATATATATATATATATATATATATATATATATATATATATATATATATATATATATATATATATATATATATATATATATATATATATATATATATATATATATATTCCAGTAGGTCTTTCTCTTTTGTCTGGACTTATCCTATCTGTCCTGTCTGGTAGTGATCACGACATGGTATTGATGACGCTCGAGCTTAAACTCAAAAAGAACTATAATCAAAACAGATGTTCTCAGTTAAGATTCAATTTAGACAAACTGAAAGATCCAGAAATCGAGGGAATCTTTGAGGCAACTGTTGGAGGAAAATTCGCAGCTCTCAACTTTTTGGAGGATGATATCAACTCAATCACAGAGAACATGAAAGACGTGCTCATTGAATCAGCAACAGAAATACTTGGTAAAAGAAAGAAAATAAATAAACCATGGGTTACAGATGACATTCTGAAGTTATGTGATACACGGCGGGAAATGAAAAAGGTTAAGAAAGAGGTTCCTGAAGCAGCATGGCAATACAGTATGGTGAATAAAAATATTAGAAAGAAAATGAAACAGGCCGAAGAAAAATGGGTAGCTGATCAATGTGAGTCCATTAATAAGGGGCTAATAAAAGGTAACAGCAAGGCAGCTTTTGACACATTAAGAAGACTATCAAAACTCCAACAGCCCAGGGTAACTGGCATAAAAGATAGCAATGGAGCTCTGCTCAATGAAAAAACAGCTGTAATGAGAAGGTGGACAGAATATTGTAAAGAATTATATAACTGTAAACTTGACACTGACTATAGCATATTAAACAACGTTAAGTGCGAAAACAGGGAACTCGGAAATGCAGCAATACTACGGGAAGAAGTGGAAGAGGCTATATGTTCGATGAAAGGAGGGAAGTCACCGGGTGTGGATAATATCCCAGCAGAGCTCTTGAAATATGGAGGACCAGATATAGTAAAAATCATGACAACAATTTGCCAGAAAATATGGAGTACAAAAAAATGGCCAAAAGAGTGGACGCAGTCATTAGTAATACCGCTTCCAAAGAAAGGAAGGACCTATATATATATATGTGTGTGTGTGTGTGTGTGTGCGTGCGTGCGTGCGTATGTGCGTATGTGCGTAAGCGTATATATATATATATATATATATATATATATATATATATATATATATATATATATATATATATATATATATATATATATATATATATATATATATATATATATATATATATATATATATATATATATATATATATATATATATATATATATATATATATATATATATATATATATATATATATATATATATATATATATATATATATATATATATATATATATATATATATATATATATGTATATATATATATATATATATGTATATATATATATATATATATATATATATATATATATATATATATATATATATATATATATATATATATATATATATATATATATATATATATATATATATATATATATATATATATATATATATATATATATATATATATATATATATATATATATATATACAGTACTTTGCAAAAAAAATGGCAGTCATATTGCTCAGCTAAATAAGCTGAAATCTAATTAAATATGCATGTTCTGCCCCAAATTTGCACTCCACTTAAGTGAGCAAACACTACCAAAAGTAAAAAAAAAAATTAGCGTAGAGTAACGTCCCTTGATATAAGAGCAGACGACAATTTCTAATGCTAGTGGCAGAAAATGGATACAAAGTCAAAGTGTATGTTAATTTCACAGCTTTGGAATGAAGGAAATCAAACATGTTCCAACATTTCTAAAACCTTGAACATTCCTGAGCGGACTGTCTACAGAGTTGTGAGTAAATTAAAAGCAGGTAATTTAATCGAGCGAAAAGAAGGTAGTGGGAGGCCAAGAATTGTGGTAACAAAGGACCATCGGTGTCTCGCCCAAATCGTTCGGGCTGGGCCAATGAAGAGTGTAGAAAACATACGGCAGCGCATGATCGAGTTGGGAAGCCCAGAGGTATCTAATGCTATTGTCAACCGGGAGCTACACAGGATGAATTACACAAAAAAACGGGTAATTTCGTCACCATTGCTCAAGAAACTCACAAACAGATATGCGCTTGAACTGGTGCCACGAACACCAAAATTTGTCATGGGACAATGTGATTTTTTCAGATGAATGTTCTCTTTGGTCTTATCCTGCTCAAATAAATATTTGGACGAAAGGCTCTGTAACGCCTGTGTACCAGCGACCGAAACATACCTAGAAATTCCATCTTTGGGGAGGGGTGTCAGCAAGAGGTGCCACCCCACTGTGTGTTTTCACAGGAATTCTCACGAAAGAAAGGTACATCGACATACTAGAGGGACACCTTCTGCCATTTATGCAGGTCATGTACCCCGATGGGTGCACATTTCAACATGACAATGACCCAAATCATACAGCTCATACCCCCAAAGCATGGCTGCAAGAGAAGAATGTGATAGTGCTAAAGTGGCCCAGTAACAGTCCCGATCAAAACCCAATTGAAAACGTTTGGGCACTACTCAAGAATCATTTAAAAAAGAGTGGACTCAGAGACGTTGAACAATTGAAGAAGGTAGCTGAAAAATACTGGGACAGTCTGACTCTCAATTACCTACAAACATTTGTGGGAAGTATGCCTCGCCGCATCCAGGCTTGCCTTTGTCGTGAAATATTCTAATCCACATATATAAATTATCAGGTAAATATAAAGCCTAACAAATAAATTCTAATAAAGAAAAGAGCAATGGTAAAATAACAGTGCTGTCACAGAGAATGTACTCGAAATCCCCCTTTGTTTTATGCTTCGTCTGCAAATTGTAACGTTTCCACGTTAAATATAAGCCACTGCATAAATACAAGCGTTTCCACAACACATTAAAACGGGTATTGCATTTCTAAGAAAAACATTGAGAGGCACAATGCGTAATGACCTAAATTAATCCTAACATTAATTATACTACGTTACCCAAAACGAACGAACAGATGGACTCAAATAGAAAGAGAGAGGGAGGGCTGAAAATCAGGAACGCATGCAACACGCGTCGCGCGATACACTATTACTACTATCACGCGTGTAAGGCCACATGCACTAACTTTTTTTCAGACGGACAGTGATAAAATTCACTACCCTTCCCAGAGTTAGGTTTTAAAAAAACCTGGAAAACGCTTATTAGAAAAGATAACATTAGATGGGTTTACGTTTGAAAACATTACAGTACCCAGACAGCACATCTTCGAAACAGGAGGTAGAAGAAATTGCATATTTTGAACGCAGCCACTTAGCTCTTTTAAATTTGTATATTTGGGTTCCTTAGGGCTTGCTGACAAAGAATATGTAAAACGTTACGCAAATAGTCTAGGAATTAAGAAGTTATAACCAAAATATAATAGTGGGGATGCCTGACAGCATGAAATCATTTCTGCTCCTAAAATTTTTTTATAACGTGTTTGAAAAAACCTTACGTACGGAAATAGCCTACCATGTAAACTCCAAATTGATTGGAGCGCAACAAATATAAGACTAAACACGATTGGTCGGACTATAAATACTATCTTTGGTTGTTAGTGGAGACGTAGGAAGGTAAAATTTTTTCAAACACTTGTCGAAACGTGGCTCCATTGGCCAGACTCGCTGATATAATCACTTAGGAGCGTTAGTTCGAGACCACTAGTTCAAATAAGCTTGATAAAGCAACAGTGCGTTGAAGCCAGCTCATATTTTTGCTAAATAAAAGCCTGGAACATAAGCAGATGGGAATTTGTGCCAGTATTTGTGCCAGAATTCATTGCTAGTCAACGTATCTGTGTTTATTCTATGAATTGTGGGACTGTGGTCTTATGGTATTGAGCAGCACCTGGTCAGAGCTTTGCTGAATCCAGAGTCGGACAGCATACTCCTTGGTCCATTTAGCTATCAGTGAGGTGTCTCCAGAGCCCAGGGGAGAAATCGAGCAGAGGAGTCTCTTCCTGCCGCCATCACGCAAGATAAGCTGATGTGGACAGCTGAGCTCAACATTATGTACCCCCATCTTAAAATGACATTGTAAAAATAACATTAAGAGGGGAATTAAATTGTTTTAATATCAGGAACTGAGAACATCTCCAATACTAGTTCCAATAAAGACAAACTATTGAAGTCATGATGACAAATACCAACAGAGCTTGAACAAAACAAAACCAGTATTACCTCATATTACTACTACACAACTGACACACATAGGATACTTTTAATAATGTATGTCACTACAATATTCATATTGATAAATTCTGTACTTATAACTTGTAATTAAAATTGATTGTGATTCCTGGTTCCCTTTGTATTTGAATCAGGACACATATTCATTCATGACAGCAATGAATACATATTGTTATTTGAAAAGTTATCAGTGACTCCTTTAAGATATCCTTGTAGAGTGTTTTATGTATGTGAGTGTCACAGTGTTGTCAAGTGTAGTGGAATAAATTAAATTGTTGATCTGTCTGTTGTTGTTTTGACTTACACTTCATCATACACATACCCTAGACATATAACGTAGTCATCACACTATTCCAGAATAATTCTGACTGAGGTATACATATGTGGCAGCAAGTAAGGTTATATATATAATACACTACTATTATTAGATATATATATATACCTTCACAGCTGATCTCAGTCAGTACACTAAGTCCCCTATAAATATTTATAACATCCCACTTCACCACAGCCTTGCTGGAGAAGGCAACATTATATTGTACTGAAACCACTGTTAATAGATAGGGGAGATACCAATCTTTCTCTGGACATACAGTTTTTATTATTATTTGCTTCTATGAGTGTGCTGCGTTGCGAAAATATGACTGCCATTTTTTTTGCAAAGTACTGTATATATATATATATATATATATATATATATATATATATATATATATATATATATATATATATATATATATATATATATATATATATGTATATATATATATATATATACAGGTAACAAAATTTAATAATCAATCATCGTTAACAATATGAAATAAATAAGGGTTGGGTGAATTTAAATTGAATTTTTAAATTTCATCAAAGGGGATGATCTGGATAGTGTGTTTTCTCTTTCGAATTTTCTTAAGAAAAGAATTCACTTGACAACTTTAAGTGGGTTCTTAGCTACCAGTAAGAAGTCGATTCGTTTCTACTCCAGCCGATGTTGGTTCTTTGCAGGTTGTAGACTGGTTCACTCTCGTCACTGGTCAGGTCTGGCAGCCGCAACACGTCCCTCGTAGTATCGTGGGGTAAATGCGAAGATGGTCCAGCGTCTGCTATTGGTGTCTAGCTTTGACTGAAGGCCACCTATACCACACACCTTTTCCACAGATAGTATCACCAATTGGGACAACCGACTAGTGTCATGGGATAAGAGAGAAACAAAGACTCTCCTGAGTATTGGGTTTCCTGACACGAAAATCAGGTTTCCCCTACTTTTCATTCCACCATCCCATCTGCCTCAGAACGTTACCCTGTCTGAGCATTCGTGTTAATCACAGTGAGCGGATAACATCTATCGCATTTATATTGAATATGGTTACATTTACAAATGCACTGGTTGAAAAGGTTAATATAATAAGTGTTTACATCACTTCTGTCATCATCCACTCCCTGCTCCCTATGGAACTTGGGACTACCTCTGCTTTTGGTTCTCTATGAGGAACCCGCATGAAGCAGTCACCAGCTCTTACTGTGATGGTTCATGAAACCATCATTTTATATGCTGAGGTTGCCAGCCTCGTATGACTTGAAAATCCACTAGCAATTGTCATGTTAATAAATTCAAAATATAGAATTATAAAATGTACAACTCATCCAACATACTTGGGAATGGAGACTGCTTTCTGGCTCAGGGAAATAGTTTCAGAAACCTGGTTGAGATGCCTCTTACACGCAGTCTGGGGGTATTACTTTACAATAGACTCACACTATGACTTAGTGTTCATGTTCCTAGGATTCCGGGCTTTCCGTATTAATAAAGGTAGAGTTGTCGTGAAAATCCATGAGATGCTCAAAAACGTTGTCCGGTCCTTTAAAATGGAATCCTGATCTTATTACATATTCTAGCTTGTCTGACTGTCTTCTTGACAAGTTGAATTCACAGTGCCGTAAACTCAAAAGGCGCTAGATTATAAGGCAACATTCAGCCCACGTATCCATAATGTTGTATTTTTACTTCTCAAATGGCACACTAATTTGCATATATTTTGGTAGGGGTATATTCCCACTACCCTCTCATGTAACATTCTTGCGTGATGCACAAAAATTTGATGTTTACAAGTTCTTTCCCATAAAGGTATGTTATCTTCCGTCTATTTTCGATCATGTTTACACTCACGACTTCATAATCTATCACAGGTAATCCCTTTCAAGATGGATCTTATCTTAACCATCGCCTATCCCAAGTCTGTCCGGAAATGATTGTCATTTAGCCGATCCAGCCAACACTACCCCACCTGGTCAGACAGAAAATATCATCAGTGATAATATAATCGACTGTGGCCATCCCAAGGTTGTTTACTCACTAATCCGGTCGCTCCTGCACACTGTTAACGAAGGTGTACATTCACCATATGTAAATATAGAGAGATGAGCTATCAAACCGCACATTTGGATAGCAGAATTCGCCATAGGACATCTTCATTCCTCAATTAAAAATGAATATTTCTCGCCCACGATTAAGATGGTAGAAGCAGCATTTTTCGTCACCTTATATCATGTGCGCACAAGTTCAATACATATTTAAATCAAGTTCAAATCACTCGAAAGCTTACATTATGAGTCAAGCTAAAGCTCACAGTTTGATGCTCATAGTTATATCAAGTTCAGCTCCATCGAAAGCTTGCTACATGAATCAATCTAAAGCTCACAGTTGATTACTTATTCAAATATCAAGTTTAGCTCCATCGGAAGCTTACCATCTGAAGTCAAGCTAAAGAGCTCAAAAGTTGATGCTCATATTTATATAAAGTGCAGCTTACTCCAAAGTATATTTCATGAATCACGATTACTTCTTCTTCTTCTTCCGTCCTTAGCCACCAACCGTCAAAGCAGTCAGTGGCCATTACGCCTAGTGGCGTCTTAGGGCAACAGCAGATAGGTTTTCTTTGCCATTGTTTCCCATCACGCCTATGGCGTCTTTAGGGCAACGGCAAATCAATCCATCTGCTGTTGTTTCCGTAATCGAAGTGACTGGCAAACGGTTGATCAGCCCGTTGTGAATCACGATTACATTCTCAAGTTAATGAGTCTACATATCAAGAGCATTTCGTGAAGATATCTAGTCTGACCAGTACCCTTCGGAGATTAGACAACGGACATTTTTCATACGGCAACTGTTAATTGTTGTCAACTCTACAGAGATATTGTCAAATAGTGAAGGACTGTATATCGTCAACGTTCTCAGTACAAAAAAAGTTTTCATCAGAGCGTCCTGGACTTAGAGATACCCCACTCGACATAACTTATAACAACTTGGGACATTCTGTGCATACATGTGAATCATCCTACCAGGGAGAAGCATTTAGAGACACATGGACTGTGTAGATTACTCTCCATTTTGGTAACACGTATCATAGCACATAATCATCATTTCGCTTTACACAAGTTCATTCTTCAATTTGATTAACTACAATATTAATTTCTCATCTGTGTGTTTTTGTGTGAAGCGTCTTTAACCATCATCACGTTCTAATCACTACTAACCCTATATGTGTAGATATTTAATTACTAAACCCAATAATCGTTTGATCATTATTTAGTTCGTTAATGTATCACTCGTGCTGTCAGTGTTAAATATTTACATATAAGTAAATTTCTACACTCAGATGAGGTTGGGGGCTTTTTCTGTTACGGGATCTAAGGGCAGAAGCTAAGGTCGTGGGGAAACAGACCTCTTTCCATGATTCACTAGAAAACTCTGTCCAGTGGAAAGCATTCGCATTCTCTTCTTCTTGTCCTTATCTCGGATAGGTCTCTATTCTTTCTTAACGAGCCAGTTTATGGAGACCTTCTACCTAATATCTCATAGGCTATTCCTAGCGAAAACTACTGTCGCAGTTGCCCCAATACTCACCACGCGACAGAGAGATATAGGGAGACAGAATGAAACATGGAGAAGAGAACTGGTGACAGAAAGGAATAGGATAAAGAAGACCATGAAATACCTTTAGCTGATGATGCTGGACTGAAGGACTTGGCAGAAGGTTGTAGAAGTCCTATGCTCCTCGTGGCGCTGATGATGATCATGAAAATGCCATCACCGAATGTCCATCTACAGACGCTACTCGAAAGCTAAGCAGAGCACGTCACTCTTACTGAACGCAACTTAGTCCGATCTAGACGCCCGTGCCCCAGCGGTGACCGAGTGAACTGCTCTGCCTGGGTCATTGTACTATCCTTCTGGATCACCAAATTCAGGACACTCTCCGCAGTATTAAGTGCAGAAGGCCTGGTATAATTTTTTTAATATTTTATGGACAAGAAAATGGAATGGTTTCGTTCTAACATTATTGCGGCTCGTAACATTGCATTGTACTTGTCAAAAAAATTCTAAGGCTAGGGCAGACGAATGGTCAAACGAAAGTGAATAATGAAAAAAGGGGGTTGGTGAGTTTAGGAGGTTA
The DNA here is from genome assembly GCA_024509875.1 of Oreohelix idahoensis. Classification (NCBI taxonomy): domain Eukaryota; kingdom Metazoa; phylum Mollusca; class Gastropoda; order Stylommatophora; family Oreohelicidae; genus Oreohelix; species Oreohelix idahoensis. The sequence goes on from JAMPIV010010395.1 coordinate 515,580, forward strand.
TTTGGCAGGGGTCAGTCAGAGTTTGATTAAGTTAAGGCTGCATGCAGATTAGTTGAGCGAATAATGTAGAAAGGGGAGGTGCAGATGGCAGAAGAGGGTAATGAAAAAGAATATACACTGACCTTTGAGAACTGGAGGAATGATTACTGGAAGACTGAACGAATGGTCTATAATCTGTATTTATACAGAGTCAACGAACGCAGACATATAGCCCCTATACATGTCTGCCCCAAAGCCCCTGTACATGTCTGCCCACAATATCCAGCACATTAGCAAAAAGGTAAAGCCAGTCCCATGGCATATACTGCCTTAGGGGAGTGAAGTGTTAGAGACTTCACCCTACTAGGTCCAGTATCGAAATGTGGGGTGATCAGTTCCCTTCCTTGCTGCCTTTTCCTTCTCAAACTCAAAGTCAGGTGTCCATTTACAGCTGGGTAGACTGGAGCGTGTCGGTACCGTGATTCGAACTCGGCACCTTTGCTGCGAGCTAAGTTACTGTTCCTGTTCTGTAAGTTATCGTCATTGTTCTGTAAGTTATCGTCATTGTTCTGTAAGTTATCGTCATTGTTCTGTAAGTTATCCTTCTTTTTCTTTATGTTATCATTCATGTTTTGTAAGCTATTGTTCTGTAAGTTATCGTCATTGTTCTGTAAGTTATCGTCATTGTTCTGTAAGTTATCCTTCTTTTTCTTTATGTTATCATTCATGTTTTGTAAGCTATTGTTCTGTAAGTTATCGTCATTGTTCTGTAAGTTATCCTCATTGTTCTGTAAGTTATCGTCAATGTTCTGTAAGTTATCCTTCTTTTTCTTTATGTTATCATTCATGTTTTGTAAGTTATTGTTCTTGTTCTGTATGTTATCGTTCATGTTCTGTAATTGTCGGTATTTTTCTGTAAGTTATCGTTCATAGTATATAAGTTATGGTTCACATTATATAAGTTGTAAATATTCTGTAAGTTATAGTTCATATTCTGTAAGTTATCATTCTTGTTATGTTAGTAATGTTAGTTATCTTTTATATTCTGTAAGTTATCATTCTTGTTCTGTTAGTTGTCTTTTATGTTCTGTAAGTTATCGTTCTTATTCTGTAAGTTATTTTTTATGTTCTTGTTACGGGTTACCTCCCATTAGCTCTGCAGTAGTGGTCCAACAGCGGCCAAAACTCAAGAGTAACTAATGTGGGTCTTCAAAGGTATCTACCTTCGCACAAGATTACTCTTGGCAGAGTTGTAGATAGAAGGATAATGATGCTTCTACCTCAAGGGATTGTTCACAAGGTATTCAGAAAAGCGAGAACAATGCAGTATGAGGCTGAGCAAATGTTACCTCTAGTATCTGCCGTCAACTTTTGTGAAGTATAGGGTTAACCTATAATTCGTTAGCTCGTTCAAGCTCCCAGCTGAGTTAAGTCATCGAAATTCCTCTTATTATTATTGTATAGCTCCATTTAAGTATATTTAAAAAATAGTCTGAGACATGTGGATGTAGTACATTCAAAATGATTGAATCAACTTTAGATTTGTCTTTATACAGGTAACAAATTTAATAATCAATTATGTTTTAACAGTTATAAAAATGAATAATTCCTTATAGAACTAGTTATCATCACTGGGTGATGTTATTGCGTTAAAAATTGGAAGTTCACTTGGCAGCTTTTATGTTTCTACTTAATTGCCAATGAGTTTGTCTGTTCTGCTCCAGCTGATGTTTGGTTCTTTGTAGATGGATGCTAGATTCTCATCTGTCACTGGTCAAGTTTGAAAGTTGTAGCACGTTCCCAGAATCATGGAGTAACTACAAAGCTGGTCCCGCGTTTCTAAGTTCCGTCTGATGATGGTGTCTAGCGTCGACTTCAGGCCACTTATACCCTCAGTTGTTCCAGAGATAATACCCTCAGTTGGTACCACTGATTAGTGTCACACAAGAAGAGAACAAATACCCTCTTGAGTATTGCGTTTTGCGACACACACTTAGGTGTCAACCTCTCCTATTCCACCATCCGATCTATCTCAGAACTTTAGCCAAGATGAGAATTAATATTAATCCCACTGAGCTGAAAAACATTCATTACATTTAGGTTGAATAGATTTATATTTACCTTTACATTAGTTGAAAAGGTTGAAAACTTTCATTACTTTTAGAGTGAATATGTTTACATTTACATCTACACTGTTTGAAAATGTTAATAATATAATAAGTATGTACATCATTCTCTCATCATTCCCTCCCAGCTACAAATGGACCTTGGGACTACCTCTGCTTTTAGTTCTCTATAAGAAACTCGCATAAAGCAGTCGCCAGCCCTTGCAGTGGTGGTTCACGAAATCATCATTCTTTATGCTGAGGTTGCCAGCCTCAAATGATTTGGACATCCACTTAGCAATTTTCACATATTAATATTCACATGTAAATATATACATATTATTTCACGTGTTAATAATGCAAAACATAAAATTATAGATATACAACTTACCCCACATCTTTGGGTTCACCGACAGACTGCTTGCTCAAAGAAATAGCTACGGCAACTTGTTGAAGATGCCTCTTACACGTGTTCTGGGATGTTGTTACTTTACAATAAGTTCCCACTTTGACTCCGTGTCTCAGATTCCTCAGAACTAGGTTTTCCTTGCTAATAATGGTAGAGTTTTCCTGGGCTCCTAAGTCCTCAAGAAGTTCAAATAAGTCCGGTTCGATAAATGAATTCTGATTCTATTCTTAACTCTGACAGGCCTAATCTCTTGACGAGTTGAATTTCACAGTGCCATAAACTGCAAAAGTGTCAAGTTATATTCCCCCTTTCGTTCCTGGCACGTGTTGTTTACTATAAGACCAATCAGAAATGTTGTTATTCCTACATCTCGAATGCCGGCCAATAGTTAAAATCATGAGTGGTTTGATGGCGTCTATTCAAAAACTTTCAAATAGGACAATTCTGCATGTTATTTAACAGGTCATTTCTCCCAAACATGGGCGTGAAACCTCTAAATATTCTCGTCAGTGATTACAAATAACTTCTTACTTTTATCTCAAGTAATATCTTCGTAATACTTCCATCCAGATGCTATTACATCATTCCGTCTTCCATGTGCTAGTCTGTAATATGTCTGCAGACGGGTAATTTATCTCCCCGTCCTTGTGCAAACACCGACCCTCATGTAACCATCTGGGCTGGGCTCTTCACGACAGTAATTAGCAAATAACAATAGCCATATCAGCGCTAAATAAACTTGCTGCGCGTACGTCGAGTAAATCTGTCGCGGCCAAGGATTGGTACACGATAATTTAACAACCTTACTGTCGGTCAATATTGCATCACCTGTCTACTCTTAGCAGGGATTGTCACGAAAACAGACAAGACGAATTATTACTGGAAGGAATGTAAGGTGATTAGAAAATAGTTAATATCTCCTTGATAGCAGAGAAAGAAATGTGCCGACCACGGAAATTTCATGTAATCAGTACTCACAACAAATGTAACTGAATACGGCCGGAAAGGACAAAAGATCGACCCAAAAATTATGTAACAGTTCTATAAGTTATCGTTCTGTTTTCTTTTAGTTATCTATTATGTTCTGTAAGTTATCGTTCTTATGTGTTCTGCAAGTTATCCTTCCTGACGAAATTCACATCATATCTACATGCTTTTCTTTCCATGTTCTAGAGTTAGTTACGGACAGAAATATGAAAGTGGAAATAACCTTTTACAGCCTTGAAGCTACCAGTGGAACGTGAATTAAGGAAAAGACGTTCCTTGCGTGTTCGGCATTAGGTGGGACAAACTTTGAGGCAACCAGGTAATAGTACTGAAAGGTAACCCCTTTTCTAAAACTCCACAGGTAAGAGAAATAGAAGCAGGCCAAAAGTTCACTCCAAGTCTTCCTGTTCGTGCCATCCTTTCAAGGTCTTTCCGCGTATTCTTTACCCCTTTCATAAAGAACGTTTATGGTTAAACAACAGCACAACAACACAACAACACAACAGCACAACAGCACAACAACACAACAGCACAACAGCAGGCCAAAAGACATGACGAGAAAGGAACTGAAGACATGTATGAAAGGGATAAAGATGACGCGGAAAAACCTTGAAAGGATGGCACGAAGACTTGGCGTGAACTCGCAGTACGTGTACACTCCACACGATCTACGTTTAATTGTGAATGAACTTTAACCCTAATACTGTACTGACTCCTCATTAGTAATTGGTTTCATAATTCTTCTAATGGCTAATGAAAAATGATTGATAATCAGAATGTAATAGCGCCGAAGTGCAAAGATTAACATACTTGAACGAGATCTGGAGATTGAGAGAGCTACAATGCATTATGCAAAAGTTGAGTGCGAATGAAGAAACGATACTAGTTCAACGGGTCAACAGTGTAGAAGTGGGTCTATGGGCGAGGTCAGAGAACGGTCGGGCGCCGGAGATAGTGAAGAGTGAAGATCTGGAGAGAGTAAGTGAGAGAGACAATAACACTCGTGTCCAGTGAAAGGTCTTTGACCCGGCTTCCTGCTAGAACCACTCTTTTCCCGGTCAAAGTGAATTTAATGCCCGATTCTCTGTGTGCGGGGAAAATTTTGCGAAAATGTTTTTTACTATTTCTGTCACAGACGGCTCTGAGGCATTGCCACGGCACCTCTTCTCTTGAGATAAGGAAGGCAAAGACAGCGAGAAAGACAACTGGTCACTCCACCTCGTAAAGTTGACACCTAGTAACCAATAGTGAAGTCTCTCACACTTCACTCCCCTGTTCCAGCATGCGATTCGAAACTTGAAAAAGGTAGTCATAGATACTGCCGTATCGAAATGATAGAGATTTCAAAACCGTACAACAGTGTTTGATATATCAAGTTTCCTTCCTCACTGCCTCTGAAGAACTAGAAAAAGTTTCTGTTATCCAGTTTCTCATCGAAATTTGTATCATTTGAGACAGTGTGACAGAGTATGAAAATCGAACATCTCGATCAGTCGCTTTATTCCTACCGTCACCCTTTTTCTTTTGTCAAGCAAATCATCCAACTTGGGTTCCCCATCTTTGCTTCCCTCATTAGCATACACGGGCTATTGCACAAAAGCCATGCCTTTTCGCTAGCTGTTTACTTATAATTTAGCCACGTCTACCTGTCTTCTTTCACGCGCTATCAAAATAACTACACAGATCTCTAACTGTCCTTCCTTCAAAATTTTTTTTTTTTTAGTTAATATGTTTGCTACTTTTCTTTGTAGCACGCCCCTTTCAACCATCTACCATGTACATGGAGTTGTTGGTTATATCAGGACGTGTTTCCTTTATTGTAATATGTTTTTGTTTGTATTTATTTTATACTATATTATCTCTAGTCGGTATTTTTCCTTTTGTAGTTATAGTTCAACATGGTTTTTAAAAGAAATTCCAAAATATGCTATTTTCTAAGTTAGTATGTTTTTTAATTTTCACTGGATGGTTTCTTTGGTTAATTTGTATGTATCTGGGGCGAGTCTTTCACGAGTTTGGACTACTGACTCAAATCCTTATTTGTTTTTTATATGTTAGCTTTAGTTTTTGTAATATAGTGTTTTATTAACTTTTGCATTTCTGAAGGGGTCTTTGTGCCTACGAGATTTTCTACCCTCATTTCTACATTGTGGTTACTACAGTATGTCTTAATGTTTTGCCTCTGTTGGTCATATTTCTTGCAGTCCACCAGAAAGTGTCTAATTGTGTTTGGTTCTTGACACTCTTCACATGTGGGTTCCTCAGTCATGAAATATCCAGTTCCAAGCTTGAGCCTCAGCAATTTTTTATTAATTGGTATTTTTAGTTCATCTTTTATTTGACATTTTTTGCTTGGTTTTTTAAGGATTTTATATGAGTGTCTTGCTTTTTTACTTTGGTCCCATGCTGTTATCCACTCTTTAGTTATTGCTTGAGCAATTAAGCTCTTAATTTCAAACTTCCCTAAGCCTACTTCAATTTTGTTATGGCTAGTTCTCCCCCCTTTGGCTTCTTTGTCTGCAAGCTCATTTCCTGCTATCCCCACATGTGATGGTATCCATGTTATTGTTGCACTGCATCCTATAGTTTGTAGATATGTATTAACCTGTAGTATTTCCTCTATAATATCTGGCCTGCTACATTCATTTCTGTTTTTGATAGCTAATACTGATGATAGGGAATCTGTGAGAATGGTTACTTTTTTTTGGTGGATTTTCTGCAGCTATTTCTAAAGCTTTTAGGATTGCCACTAATTCTGCTGTAAAGATGGATGTATTACCTGTTACTTTGTATCTTTTATAAATTTTTAATTTTGGTATTGCTATTCCTGCTCCTAATTGTCCTTCTTCATCTTTTGACCCATCTGTATATATAGTTAGGCTATTATTTATATACCGTTCTATGTACTCTAGTGTTTTACTTTTTGCTGAGATTATGTCGTTAGATTTATTTATGATCTTTGTTAAGTGGGAGTCAGTTTCTGGCACTTTTAATTCCCATGGTGGGATCTTTGCTTTATACAGAGCACTACTGTTTATCGCATTAAATAGGTCTGGGTATTGATCCACTTCATCCATTGTTTTCCACCCTGACGGGTATCTATTATGGTTTAATGGAATGTGGCCTATGTACTGGTTACCCCTATCAAAGGTTTTATGTGCTGGGTGAGTTGGATCTTTTGCCACTCTTGCCCAGTAGCTGAATCTCAGTTCTTTTCTCCTTAGCTCCAGGGGTATAATGCCTAGCGCTACTTCTAGTGCCTCTGCTGATGTTCCCTTTGAGGCACCTGCTATTATTGACAGTGCCTGGTTTTGGACTGTGTCTAGTTTTTTCTTATTGCTTGGGGCGGCTGATGCATAGACAACACTGGCATAGTCAAGTTTGCCCCTAATAAATGATTTATAGAAGGTTAACATGGTCTTATTGCAGGCGCCCCAACCACTTCCTTTCATATATCTTAGCATGTTAATAAGTCCCCTACTGCTTTGCACTAATAGGTCTATATGTTTGTTCCAGTTTAGTTGCTGGTCTAATACCATACCAAGAAATCTAGTTGATTTTGCTGTGCATACTTTTTGCTCATTAATGCTTATGTCAATTATATTGTTTTTAATTACACGCCCTCTACTGAAGATCATTCCTATGGTTTTTTTTTAACGTTTAGATTAAATCCCCACTTGTTCATCCAGTCAGATACTTTATCCATTTGCCTTTGTACTGTTTTATAGAGGAATGGGAGATTTCTTCCCGTTCTCCATATCGCAGCGTCATCTGCAAATTGGGATAAGTTGTTTTTTAAGTCTTTAAACTCGTCACCTAGGTCATTGACCATAATCGTAAAGATAGATGGTGATATTACTGATCCCTGGGGAATTCCATTCTGTTGCTCATACACCTCAGATCTATCATTGTTTATTTGTACCGTGAAGTATCTATCCTGCAGGAAGTTTTCTAGATAATTGTAGGTTCTGCCTACTATACCTAATTTCCTGATTTTGTGTAGTGCACCCTCCCTCCAACACTCATCATATGCTCTTGCTACATCAAGGAATATTGCTACTGTCTTTTCATTCCTTTTGAAGCCTGTTTTAACATCATGTTCCAGCCTCAACAGTTGCTCTATTGTACTATGTTGGCTTCTATTGTTCTTTGGTCTATTTGTGTGATAAAGCCTGCTTGGGTTGGACTGTACAAATTATGCTTTTCTAGATGAAATTTTAGTCTGCTGTTGACTATTGTTTCTAGAATTTTTCCTAGATGCGATGTTAACGATATTGGCCTGTATGAGCTGACATTATGTGTTTCCTTATCTGGCTTTAGTATGGGGATGACTACTGCTATCTTCCATGAACACGGTATTTTTCCCGTGTGCCAGATTTTGTTGTAGAGGGATGCAATCACTCTTAGAGTTGTATTTGGTATCTTTTTGAGGATTTCATAGCTCAGAATGTCTTCCCCAGAGGTAGTATTGGTTTTTCCTGCTAAAGCTCTTTCTATTTCATCTACTGTAATATCTGCATTTAAATAATTAGCATCCTGTGTGGTGTCCATATTTTCTCCTTTTAATTTTTCTAGCAGTGTCTTCCGCCTATTTATTTCTGCCTTATCTAGACTGTCTATTGAACTAACCTGGTAGAAGTATTTAGCTAGTGTTACTACTCCATATTTTGTGACCCTTAGTATTTTGTCAATATATTTTTTCCCTATTATTGCTCTGACCAGAAATTTGTCCTCCGGGAAGCTCTCCAGCGTGGCTCCCTGTTCCAGCTGTTGGCTCCTTGCAGTTGTGTCAATATATTTTTTCCCTTTTTCTCTATCTGTTTTTCAGCTCTCTCTGGTATTTTAGGTTTGGAGTTCTATCTTTTTTTAATTGTTGGGATTTTAAATTTCTTGTGGTTTTCCTCCAATTTTAATTGCTTTTTAGTTTTCTCCAAACTGTAGTTTTTACTTGTGACCTATGGTTTAGTGTTTGACAAAATGTTCTCCAACTCTTATTTTATTTTTCTTTAGCTCTGAATATTATTTTATTTGTTTTCATTTCTTACTATTTTTTTATAGTTTGTGCAATTTACTACTACCTTGAGGTGTAATTCTCTTCAGTTTTGGCTTTTCTAAACTTTGTAAGGGCCCTCTAAACCCTCAATTTCAGTTGTTCTGAAAAAAACATCTGTCTGTCCACCATGGTACTGGATTTTTATCTTTGTTTCTTTTCCTATTTTTACCTTTTTGTGTTGGTTTTAAGTGCTCAGGCATATTTCCTGTTTGGTATATATTTTATAGCTATTTTTAAAATCTCATTTGTTAGTTTTTCTGCAAATATATCTATACTGTTAGATTCAATTTGTTCTATGCTTAGTTTAAACTTAGCTCCAATTGGAAGGACTCCCAATTTGCCTTTTTTAGGTTGAATGTCCACCCAAGGTTTCGAGCTTTTTGGACTAGTTCTATATTTGTCGTTTAGGTTTTTTTTTTCTATGGTAATTGATTGTCTCTCTGAGCTGGAGTCCACAAGCAAATCACATTCATGTACATTGATTCATGACCCTTTAGCAGAGGAATTGGTTTGGTGATTATAATGCCACTCCATTGACTGTCTTATTGTCTCAGGTTCACAATATGATGTGCTCAGGTTTCTCCCCACCCTGTAACGCTTATTAGCAAAAAGTTCTCTCCATCAGCATTGAAACGCTCCAATAATTCAGAAGAAATTGCTTTCCTTTACAATCGGTGGTCATTTGTGAGACTTCGAGGAACCCATCTTGCGCTTGGGCAAACTTTAGAAAATCCGAGAGTTTTTATAACTGCATTTGCACTACCAATGCTGACTGACAGCTGTAAGGCCAATTGTTGAGTAGTGATTCGCCTATCAGTAAGAATAAAGCCCTCAGCACATTTCAACATTTCTGCGTTGGTGGTTGTGGCAGGACGTCCACACGCGCGCCGATCAAGCAGACTCGTATTGGTCCTGATTCTTTGATTCTCTGAACAACAGCGACCTGACTGTACTCCTGTCGACTGCAAAACAGTTCCATACACTATCACATGAAGACGAATTTGAATGTTCACAACATTTACCTTCTTGCAACGAGAAATTCTATCACAATTCGCTGTTATAACGCAAGTCTCATTGCTAACACGCTCCATTTCAAACGAAAATTTTAAGTATTATTTGGCCGGTTGTGGTGCAATTTGGTGCACACAATTGGCATGTGCCATATTTAAAGTGTGCAAAATGTCATGCTTCTATCTTCATTATTAGACGAGAAAAACGATGTGGTGCATTACTTTCTGAAGGCCCCTCGTAAATATATACCTCGCCTCCCTAACTAGTTGGCAGTGACGTCCACAGCGCGGCCAGTAAAAAGCAGCTCCATCTTAGCTTCCTGATTCTTTGATTCTTGACCACATACGAATTGCTCCCAGAAAGAGCTTCTACAATCATTAGGACGTGTGATTGTTCACAACAGTATTTTTGCCTTTAGTGCCATATACATCCTATCACAATTCGCTGCTTATAAGGTAGCTACACGCTCCATCTTTCAGGGCAACTGTATTATTTCGGTTAGTGGTTAATTTGGTACACAATTGGCATGTGCATTTTTGTGATTTTCTTGTATTAGAACCCCGAGAAAAAAATATGTGGGCATTACTTTTGCCTCCTTATACTGTCCCATAAGTTGCTCCAGGAAAAAGCTTCAATACAGGTTATTTAATTACCCTGGCCACCCCTACAGATAATTAATTCTTTCTGAGTGCGGTAAATATATTATTAGCATTTAAGTGATTTAACGTGTTAAAGTTTTTTTCATTATATTTCATTGGAATTTTTGTGTTAATTGAATAACATATTAAATAAACATATAGCTAATTTCTCCAGCTGAAAACGTAAATTTAATTACCCGCTATTCCCCAGAAAGAGATGCTTCAAATAGTTATAAGACGCTAGGCGATTGATAATTGACGAAATACTATTTAATTCTATTTTCTTTATGTGTAATTTTGTAAATGACTAGTGTCTATATCTCGTGTTAAAAGCAATAGGACAGGTTAGATGCTTGTGGTTTAAAAAAATTTAAATTTAATACCGGAGTGGTTAAAAAGGTCTTACCTAAACGCGTGTTAGGATATGATTTATATGATGATTATATGTTTATCTATTTTCTACACCTAGGCTGGTCATACCCTTGCGATCTAGCGGTCTTACGGTATTACGGTCTTATGTTCTTAAACAGCCAGACATTGTTGTGAAATCTGCTTGTTGTGACCCTGTGCGGTCCACCTTCTCCTTCAATGAGAGTGGTCAAAAACCAGAACACTAACAATAAAATTTAAATTATAACTGGAACAGAACTATATACCAGAAAATCTTTCCATATATGTATCTATTACTGGCCTGCTGTGAGAGAATGTATATTACTGTTTCTAAACATATGACAGTAAAGTTTCTTACCACGGAATTATACGCGAGAGAACTCACTGGTCATACTCGGCTATTTCCCTCAGAGAACAGCCGAGGAGTAACATTCTTTTTTAAACATTTCATCACGTCAGAGAGTGTCACAGCCACCTGAGGCTAGACCACACTGGAACAAAATATCTACTTATTAATTCCCATGACGGTGCCACCACTTAGAAAACTTATCCCAAGCCAATACCTGCAGTGAAAGGAGGAATATCCAGGAAAAATACTAACGCATCAATTTCATCGACTCCCGGGAAATAGCAGTCAGCAAACCGGATAGTCTGGGGCTGCAAGTGGCAACGAATATAGCTGAATAGTCTTAATACCTGTTTGTGGTTAATTCCATGGAATGTATACTGCGTCAACACTTGGGTAAGCAAATCTGAAAGTGGCCACTGTATGCGTGTAGTGAGTTAACGGATAGAAAGAAACTTATTTGTTATGTTACCACTAACATACCAAATCTTCTTTTATTTATTTCTCACTAATCTGAGTGTCCACGGGATAGGTTAAATTAAGGACTTATTCTTTACCCGTCCTGACTATTCCCCACTCCCACGGTTAATTTTTTATCTCTTTGGGTTAACTACCTCTGTTGGGATTTTCCTTGTTTTTTCTTTATAAGAGGGAGGGCCTATTAGATTATATTTCATTTTTGTCTGTAAACTATAATTCATTGATGTAAATGCTTTTCTTGATGTTGTGATATTTCTAGTGAAAATAAACATAATAAACCTTAAGCTATAGTGTCGGTCAAACCCCTGCCCTTATATGTTATTCATAGTTTGTTTTCACGTCTGAACGTATTTCTGTCACCAAATTGTGTGTACGTGAGTGTAGTATAACTTGTATTTTGTATAAGGAGAGAAAGTGCGTCTAATTTAAATATAGTCGTAAAGATAGGCTGGATTAGAGCAATTACTCAATCCAAGACTGTTCTTTCTCTTACACTATCACCCCCTCGTGAAAAAGAAACCTATTTATTAAACACCTTACTCTCACATAGTTATCACTAACACCTCTGCTCGGACGGGACCATAAATATCTCAGACCTATCTTATCAAAAATTACGACAGGCAGTACTAGAAAAGATATGTTTACATGTCTCGTTTAAGTTAAGCTGCATGCCATCTGGAGTTTGTTTCATCTTTCGTCTCTTTTATTTGTGTGGGGTTTTTCGTTTTATTTCTTTTTTTTTTGGATCAATTTTTGGACATATCTGTAACTTGCGTTATTAATTATTTTATAAGCTGTTATCCATATATATATATATCCCCCGCTTATTCGTTCTTGAAAAATCAAGCGCTAACCGAAAAGCGGTAAACGAAAATCGATATCCTATAACAATTAATAGATAACAAAAAATTAATTCCTTCCCACTGTCCACAAAGCTGTATAAAAGTTAAGTAAAAAGTGATACACTACAAAAACTAAATAGTTAACAATATTTATTAACTACATATAATTATCAAACATATTGAACACAAACAATATGTTATACAGGGTGATCGAGAAGTCTCTCTGCAGGGGGTTCAGTGCTTTAATAATATGAATGTAACATATTATGATGCTTCTTCTTTCTCGTTCGTCCTGAATAGGACGTTGGTTGCGTTGTGTCTGTTTACACCGGAGCTGCGATATCTGCGCCTTTTGGCCGACACATCCGACTTCAGCACAGCATTTTTGGGACCGGGTTTGCCTTCCCTCTTCGATCCCTACTCTCTCAACCAGACTGCAGTGATGTAGCCTGTTTCCAGGACCACCACGTGGAGGTGGAGTAGGGTCTTCGTCAGCTCTGGTTCGCTGACCCTGACGCAAGCAGTCAAGCTATGGGTCGATGACTGCATTCTCTATTGTTGCGTCTTTGGGTCCCAATGCGATACAGTAGACAGAATTATTTTAATTGATTTTAATTATATTTACTTTACTACTACATAAAAGTAGTTTTTTTCACTATTTTCGCATAAAGAATTAGTGTCTGTTTAAATAATTTAAATTGCTACGTAAAATAAAGAAATTGCGACCTTTTAATAATAATTTTATCATTTAGATTGTTTCCCTTGATTCATAGTATTCAAGCACTGAGCCCACTGCGGAGAGACTTCTCGATCACCCTATACTGTACTTATTATAGGACTTTAATCGTCGCTACTTCCGTCGCTTGTAGTTACAGACGTCATGGTGGAGCTGTCCTCATCATCAGACGACTAGTTAGCACAAGATTTTAAGGTGTTGACAAAGTTTTTATGTCTCCAGATGTGAAAGACACGGCTACTTGGACAATGGAGGCAGAAGATATTCGAGAAGACGTTAAAACAAACAAAAAAAAGAATCGAGCCCGCTTGCTTTGCTTTGCTACCATTTACTCTTCAAGAAGCACCTTGTAGCAGTTAATAGCTTGTTCTATATTACAGATTACCATAGAACTTCATTTAATGTTAGGATCGTGCTTCATTGTGATGGCAATTACAATTTTTCCTGGCCATTCCACCACCCTGAATGAACTTCTTTTTGTTTGACTAAGGCTGCTTAGCTTCTTGCACCTTTGAACCAATACCAAGTTCAAGAATCCTTGGTATTATCTACACTTGTGACGAAATATTCGTTCAAATTCTTTAGTCCTTCTTTTTCTTCCGCCAATACTCTCTGTCCATACTTACTCGACCATCCCTTCTTCATGCTCATTGTTCCTTTATTTGTTGTTTACGCTTTTATCGACCAAGGTCATCTTGCCACAACTTGTCACTCAACCCAGTTGACCTGGCCTTTTCAACTTTTTATCTTCCTTTGTGGCCGGTCAATTTGTATGGTTACATCACCAGACTCATTGTGTAAGCCAGACGGATTAAGATGTTCATGCATGCCTGTCACGAAATGGATTTAGGACTAGAGACTGTCTACGTATAGTGACAAGACAATAGTAAGAAGAAAGACTGAAATGATAGATTCAGATAGAAATATAGTGCAAACTGTGAAAGTTGAGACCATTGGCTCCGAGGTTGAGAACCGAGGTTGATTCTTTCCTCGCCACTTCGGACGTTTAAATTGCTATGGCCTCGAACCACCTCTAACTACCCTATGGGGATAAGGTTCAATTAAGATTCACAAACACCAAGGTACAGACAACATATAGCTACTGTACTAAAGGAAATGACTGATGCCAGCTACAATTTATACAAGTTTATTATACACCTATAAACAACAAACATATGCATGTCCCATACATCAAGTGCGAGGATGCACTCCTGAAAAAACAAAAATCAAGCACAGTTAAAAAAAATGCATCCACCCCAACCCTTCTCCCACAATTGCAACCTGTATGGAGAAAGAAGGTAAGGTTAACTGAAATGAACTACACTGCACTTGATGTCGCCTACACTCCAAACTAGCTGTTCTAAATTCTAACTCTAACTCTAAGTCCACTGATAGCTGGAACGACGGCGAAGTGACTACACAATCTCTGCACAGACTTCGGTTCTACACAGCCTATCCTGGAATCTCCTGAACACAACTAACTGCACCTCTAAACTTCAGCAGCTGTCCTCTGCTATGATTCACCAAAACTAACAGTTCTGCCTATCTGTGCTGACTTCAGTAGAGAGAATGTTTACCCTATCTCTCTCCACTAACTCTGGACTTGATGACTGAGGGTTAACAAAACCCCACTGGATTCTGGACTGGAACTGTAGCGGACTTCTACCACTCGGAAATTACCTGCCCGAGTACCTATAACTGGGCTGTCGGCTTTATTATGGCCGTGAAGAAACGAACACAAAATTACCACACCGCTGGCAGCCTGCCAAATCTGCGTGTGTAACGAGCGTCAGAGCTCAGGATTTATCCACAAAAATCCTATTCGCTGGAAAAATGTCTTCCCCTGGTTGGGAAAACGTATTTTCTTCCTCTCCGTCCACTACTGGCAACTAACGTAAAACCCTTGCGGTTCTGCGAATGCCCCAACTTTGCCGTGGGAGAAATTTTGTGGTCTCAAAATTCCGCTCTCATTCCCACAAAAAGCCGGCACCTGCTGTTTAGACAAAAGCAAAAACAACAGCTAAACAAAACGTTAATACTCTATTACAAATAACAATTAACTTCCTGACAAACCCTTAAGTCTTTAACACTTAAGTCTCCCCCGTCTATAATCAATACAGCTCCCCTACTCTCTCCCGTTATGCACCACCATACAAAATCATGCAAACAAAGTCCGCTCCCCCCACTGAGCTCCCTTCTCTACCTGAGCCCACAAGGTAAACATTGGCTAACCCAGATCGCCTGTTCTGCCTGACTAACTCCGAGCAACAACCATATTTTCAATGGCCCGTTTTATGACCACGTGCTTATCTCCCCCTCGTCCCTCTGAACGTCGTATCAATAACAATTCCGTAACCAACGCGCCCACGCGCTTCCAAATTATGCCTCTTTCACTCCCGTCCACAGATATATGCGTAACTATATAAATAGCGAGCATCAATACTCTCACTAAAATCACAAATAAAAATACACATTACACACGCTCCCGACTATTCTGTAAATACATATGATTCGCAGATGCGAGTTTCTCTCCCGACCGACTTTGCAATAATACAAAGCGGTGATATCTCAACTTTTAAACCATGCCGCTATTCTTTCAACAAGGAATGAAATGGACCTATAAATTTTCAAGTCTATCACTAAGATCGTATTGATGGCTCTGGAGTTAAGAATTAAATTAAACTAAAACTTCCCAAGAAACTTAAATGATCGGCTAGGACTAGAAAAATTAAATAAAGTCCTCACGCAAAAATGATGCTTACCAAATCTCGAATGTCCTACTGAAGGCAATCGACTTGACTGGCAACCGGCTTTGGCAATTTTTTTTTTTCATTAAAAGAGAAAGAAACTATGAAATATAGGCCTTTTATAATCAAGACCCCCACGCGCCGACTTCGTGACGTCATATGCGCGGCGTGGTTGTAAAGCCAATGAGAGCTCTGCATTTCAACTGCAGTTATCTCTCAGCCAATCAGAACCTAGATCGTTCTGATGTAACGTGCATGGGTTTTAGACAAAGAAACGAGATTAAGCCTAGCCCTATACTGCGGAAATGAAGCAAAAATGGCCGCAAATAATTTAACTCCCGAAAAATGCGTATATGGCCACGCAATATCTTTAAAAAAAAGACAATCTGGTGCCAATCCTGATCTAGCATCTATAATCTTAATCTAGAATAATACTTTCTAATTCCCTACACCCCCATTCTAAACACATAGATCAAACTCCATCGTGATCTCATCTTGAAAAAAACGTAAATAATAGAAGGAGAAGAAACATGGAGAAGGATTTTTCTGTAATCCCTCCAAATATAGTGAACAAAATGCAAGGAGAAAAAGACATGGGCCATTTGAAAGACAGAATCTCAGTACTTTCGTCACAATGCCCTAGATTACATAACAAACTTCCGGCCAGACAGAAAATGTGTCTGATAGTGATAACTCAGATTTGTCATGTGAGAGATCATGTAGTGCGTGACGCGAAAAGTTACAGCCGGCAAACGGTGACAACCACTGGGGGATAAGCCAGATAATAGGACAACAGAGGGTATTTTGGATAATGTGGTGATTTTGCAATCTTGCAAGGCCAGGCTGTTTGAGATAACAATCTTGAATTTGGAGTACAATGAATGATAGAACACTTCCAATGACTTGGTTGCAATAAACAATTATGAGAAAGTAACATCTTGGTAAAGATTTACAAGACATAACAATTAGGATTGATCGCTAATGTAGTGATTTTGGTAAACAGGAGAATCATGTGTGTGTGGGCCGAAATTCACTTTATAATCTAAAGCATTTTAAGTTTTCTGCACTGCATATTCCATCTTCGTCAGAGGAAATTACAGACAGCCTAAATAAGAGTTCGTAAATAGGATTCCCTATAGGACCGGCCACAGAACAAGGAGTAACTGGTAAGATTAGAGAAGTGTAAAACTCCCATCATAATACTTAAAGCCCAAGCCTTAGAATCCTCCTCATGTAGAAATAATAAAAGGATTCAGTAAGCTGTAACTTCATCTATCAGAAGAATACTGTGTCTTAACCCAGTTGCAATAAATTACTGCCACTTTGCGTAATCAAGTCGTGTAATAGTTCACCCGATATCGGGATAAGTTGTAAGATGTATATTTTATAATTTTATATTTTGCATTTGACTTGCACAATTGCTTGTAGGTGTACAGTTGCACACTAGCAACCTCATCACATAAAATAACTTACCATATAAACCACCACTGCAAGAGCTGATGACTGCTTCGTGCGGACTTTCTCACAAGGAATCAATAACAGCGCTAGCTCCAGGCTCCATAGGGAGCAGGGACTGGATGGCGATATCATGGTGAATATATTTATTATACTATCATTTTAGTATATTTTATGTATATTTATATATGTATAGAATGCTACATTAGTCGTCTTCTGCTGTCCAAAAACACATTTGTCGAATACAATGGGTACTGATTTAATGCCCAGACATAGGGACAAAGTTCTGAGGAAGATGAAATGATGGATGGATGCGGAAGTCGCCTGATGATTATTTCAGGATACCCGATACTTAGAAGGGAGACCCGATACTTAGAAGAGAAATTCGTTTCCTTTCAGTTATTGGTCAAAGTTGTCAGACGTTAACGCTAGACACTAACAACAGATGGGTCTTGAGTACACGTGAAGATGCAACTTAATTAGTAACCCCGGCCTTGCAACGGAAGTGCTGCTGCTAAAAGATTCAACTCCTGAAGATAAGGAACAGTCCAAAAACCTCTGGGAACGAGCAGCTACTGAAGCAAACGCCAAATGACCCCACACCGTCAGCTAAATAGCAAACCTTATACATGTGATGGGGCCGAAAAGGAGACGCCCGCCCCCTACCTGTTTTTGGGCAGATTTATTGCCCATGTATTTTAGAAGTGCGCGAAGCATGCTGAGATGTAAATTCTTCAAGATTGATGAAGTAGAAGATATGTTATTAGGCCACAATAAAGCCTACATATAGTTGTGGTGTAGAATTGTGTTATATTAAATAGCTGTAGGTTTTATTTGTGTTTTCGCTATTCCTAAGCGATAATCGCGTGTGATATTTAAGTAGCCAAGATTAATACGCCCAGCGCGCAGATAAGTGAGTGATTAGCCTAGTGCCTATAAAAAGAAATAGCGATCGGCAAAAGGCATTATTGTTTGAAGATTCAGCCCACACGAGAGAGCAAACGACGAAGCGCGCTGTGTACCCACACAGAAGAACACAAAGACATGACATATTAGCATCGGGCACTGTTGGGTGTTTTGTTTCGTTTTGTTGGGTTTTGTGATGTTCGCTAGTTTATTTGTTTAATGTTTGCTTTGTCACTGAATGGGCTGTAAAAATAAATATAGCCCCTGCCTCTAGAATCAAGAGTTTTATTGTTGTTCGGGTCGGTGCGAGTGTGACAGGAGAGTGATATCACATCACAACATCATCATCATCATCATCTCGCCCACCCTACCACATACATATAATTGAAAACTTGCTCGGGCATTGGCGCAGCTGGCGAGTCCTTTTTATGGCTTTATGCTAGCAGATAGATAATGTTAGTCCTTTTCAGGACTTAGTATCTATCATCGGGTTAGCAGTCAACAGTGTTGACTTTTTGGGGGATGGTAAATGCGCTCAGATATAACCAAATAGGTTGAAAGGAACGCTCCTCGCCAAAAGAAGGCAAAAAACCGAACCAAAAAAAAAGTTGCAAACCAGCTCAGCTAATGGACATTTAAAATTCTGTTCTCTTGTCCACCTATATCTAAGATCTAACGACGAGGACAGATATCATTGCTATATTTTGAAAACAACCATTATTTATTTTCTTATTAATCAATAATTGATTCTTAAACGTGTTTATATCTAAATCTATAGTTGAATTAATCATTATTAAGTGAATTTTATGTCTGTACCAGTATGACTCCGTTTTTTAATACATAACCACCCAGAGCTAGTAACTTAACATTTTGCTGAATCACCTTCAGCTAGGGGCTCATAAATACGAGTCGAAACCTTTACTCACAGTAGGGACGGGTAACAATAAGTTTATAACGGCTTAGATGATCTCAGTTGTTATACTTGCCATTCTGTAAAATTCCTGTGAGGCTCCCCTAAAAAAGATGCATCATTCTTCTGTTTATATCTCTGCCAAGAGTAATCTTTAGTTGACACCTTCTAAAACCCTCATCCTTTTACTTGAAGTCTGCACATCAGTGGATTTCTACTGCAGAGCTGGGGAGAAATACCCACCACAAAACTATAGATCTAGGCTTTGGCTTTTCTGCAATTCCGAAACATGTCGAGTCATGAGCTTCAGTTTCTCCAGCTTAGCTTGCATTTAAAAGATCATCACATCTGGTCACAAGGTAGGAGGAAGAAGCGCGTGGCATATTGTGCATTCCCTGATACCTAAGGGGGCTACCCAAATATGCAGAGCTAAAAATAGCTTTCGTTCTGGGCTCTCACAAGGAATTGTCCCGTCCTACACAGAGCCGCTTCTCAGCTCCCCCTGCCTATCACGGGTCCACAGTTAGACCCTCGTGCATGCACCAAAGCAGGTAGAAACCAGAGTTAATCTGGGACTCAACCCCTCCACGCTTAGTGCTCAATGCTGGGTTCTCTACATATTTCATCACACGGGGAATCCCTGGAAGTGTGAATGATTTTAAGAGCCAGTAAGGGTTTAATTAGCCTAACAGACAAAAGTTCACTTCCACATCTGTTTACTATAGCATTATATATAGCTGGTAGTCATATAAGGATGACTCCCAGAAATGCCTCCATGCAGCCGGAATGAACTTGAAAGTCATATTCCCCATTCTCACGAAATGTTTGCGCACAGCGTAAGATCGAAATTTTAAAGTGCATAACGGGCATAACATAGAAACAGCGTTACATCGAAAAAGCACTAATCGAACAGCGAATGACCGGGGGATTGCTCTCTCTCTCTCTCTCTCTCTCTCTCTCTCTCTCTCTATATATATATATATATATATATATATATATATATATATATATATATATATGTATATATATATACAGTATATATATATATATGTGTGTGTGTGTGTGTACGCAAATACATTTACTAGCCTCTTATAATTATTGGGGGGGGGGGAAATTCGATTGGCAGAATGGTTAGAGCGCTTGCCTCTCGCGGCAAAGATACTGTGTTCAAAACACAGCGGCGTCACGCTCTAGTCTACCCAGCTGTAAATGGGTACCTGACTATGCTCTTGAGTTAGGGACACAGCAGAGGAAGCGAGGAAGGGAACTGGGCACCTCGCCTCTTGGAGCTGGACTTAGTATAGTAAAGTCTCTAACGCATCAATCCTCTACGGCATTATTGTTTGTGGGACTACCTGTCCTTTGTTTAGTCTCCATGGGTCTCTTAGAGGACAAAAGAAGAATATAACTACTGGTCCTTCATGCATGTCCTAAAGGGCAACGAATGTGAAGGTTGTGCTTGAAGCTGGCAATGTCAACATGTTAAACAAATTACAACAGAAACTACTGCTACAAGAACGCTGTGGCGAAGGCGTCCTCAAGGAGGCCATAGGCAGTGATGGTTCCGGGCAATAAAAGGAGATGATCAGGATATATTTATTATGTTTTCCTTCTCTGTGTCACTTGTCTGATATTTTTACTTCCTTTTCCCAATTCCCCTGCCGGTTCTATATAAGTGCTTCAAGATGCAGGTAGAGGTTATCTCCCCTTAGTGTACTCCCAATTCTTTCCCATCTGCAATATTGGTAATAAAATAGTTTGCATAATTTCATTATTCATTAAAAAAAATTTCGTTCTTTATGGGGAATAAAGGTCATCCCATTAGTTGGTCCTTAGCACGAAGATTGTACATAAGCATTCACGTGCACTTGTAGAAGTGGTTTCTGTAAGACTTTGTTTTACTGTTTTACACACTACGAATGCTAGCCCAGTAACCTACTTTACAGTACCAAAAATAAATTCACCGACTTTTTAAGCTCCGTGTGGTGAATGGTGCCGGAAGCACGCTTCAAAGGATTCGTGTGCTCTTTCAAAGAGGGTTTATGTGATGACTTGTTTTACATTATAAAGTTGATAGCCTCTAAAAATAAATACACAAATAAAAGTTAAAGTGTAAAAATAACCTTTTCAGTTTTTCATATCAGCAGAAATTCTTCTTCTTCATTCGCTTTCATATGTCAACTTGAATATGTGTGGCAGTAGGCTGTTTCCAAAGGTAAACAGATGCCAAGGCCGCTGCGCCCTCGTAACTAGACCTGCTTGTCGCTAAAAGTCTGGGGCCGGACGTTCGTGATAGTGGGGTGTCAATTCGTTGGGTATATATATATATATAACCCCTGGGTCAGGCGTTATGGAGCCGTATTAAGACCCATCATCAAAATGGTTCAAGTTCAAAAGGATTAATTCTCCTTGCTAACGTTTTATTTCTACTTTGGCAATTCAATACACGCTATAGTGGCGTTATTACCCCCATAAGTTAGTGATTTATTGTTTTCCCTATTGTAATGTGGCATAATGCTGACCACATCACCCCTAGTGTGCCGATGGTCAAGAAAATATGGGCCTAACAACATATCCCCAATATGCCTCTGGGCGTGTAACGGGGTCCTATTGAAATGTAGTTTCATCAACTCGTCATCTTTTTTATGGATCATGGACCCACCACTGCTCCTGGTCCCCTTGCAGAAAGCTTCCTCCAAAGCATTCATGTGCTTTTGTAGTGCTGATTTTTGTAATAATTTATTTTACAAACTGAGGCTTCCATCTCCGTGCAAACCTCGCTCTTTACGGCCCTGCCTAGGTAGCAGTCTTCTTTATCTTTCAGAACCCAAGTTCCATGTCTGGTGACGTCTACGATCAAGTCTCTCACATCTTTCTCCAGTTTTATTTATCAATTCTCTTGTTTACTTTATTCCATGCCATAATGTCAAACTTTCTATTATCTCGTTTTACTTCAGTCTTTCATGATATAACACAGTTGTCTTCTCCTAGCATGCCCAAAGAAATTAGAGTTCTTACGTTTGACATGAGAAATAAGCTATCTTTGCGAGGTAGTCTCGTTCAGAATATCCTTGTTACTGCTATTTCATTGTTTAATGTTAGGCAAGAATTTGCCTTTCAAAAAAATATTTTTACGACTAAGTAAGTAAGTAATTTAATGTTAAATTGACTGATCGCAATGTAGTTCTGCCAGACAGTGCAATAGTAAAAACTTTTAATATAAACAAATTGATATGTGTAAAAATAGAAATCATATGCATTTACGCTTTTTAAGCTGCATTTTAATCAAACAAAACAGATGGTTGTGCACTTGTTATATTAACAAATAATAAGTGAAAAAATCGTGTCGTGAAATACCATACAATCACACATACAAAATAAGTTTTTGTGATCTAATTGTTTCCCTTTAAAAAAAAAAAAAGAGGGACTACAAAAAAAAAGTAGGGAATTATATCCCTTGAATAATTGTAATCAATCGATTTTTTTTTTTTTTTTTTTTTTTCTTATCCAGCGGCACTTGGGCTTTCAGCCCTTCGGCCCAATGACATGTCATTGCGAGGCTGGGGAACCTGAGGACTTTCCTTCCAACCCGGTCAGGAGCTTCGCTCCTTCCCATCCACAGAGGGTTTATCACAGGAGCCGTTCAGGCTATTCAGTCAAATTTCCGGCCGTAAACATTTCTTCAAACGCCGACGCCCGGGTTTGAACCATGAACACCTGGTCGCCAGTACAACGCCGAAGCCATTACACCAGCGCGGCTCCCAATCGATAGGATAGTATGGCGCTCTCTCTTCCAAATCTCTACACCTCACGGTAGAAGAGGGATGACTAAGTAAGTAAGTAAGTACATAAATAATTTTTGTAAGCAAAAATGTAAATTCTTTTTCAAAACTTTACAAATGTTTAAATTAACTGAGTCAGAATCAACAAAATGAGTTCTGAGCAAGATCCTCATTCTTTTAAGTGTGATGCAAATTGTGACAGGTTACAGTGTTGGCTTTGATTCTTTTCTTATTAATGTCTTGGCGCGTAAACTTGCTCGTATCTAATAATAGATATTGAAATCAGCATTTGTTTGTTCAGTAATGAATTGTGAGAAAGCTGAAGAAAACAAATGTAAAAGTAAATAATTAATTAAATCTGTATTTAAAAAAAAAAAGAGAGTGGCCAGTGTGTGTTGCATAACGCTTTTCTCTCAGGTTGGGCAAGTTTCAACTAACAGTGTGATAGTTGAGCACACTCAGCCTAGAGCAGCCTTAAGGGTCGGCTAGACACACTGGCACGACTAGAAGGATCCAAGTATGAAAGGCTAGTTTTGTCATCAGTATTTTATTTGACATACTCAGGCTGCCATCTCCATACAAACCCTCGTGTTAGTCACCCTTTACGACCCTGCCTAGGTAGCAGTCTTCTTTATCTTCCAGTACCCAAGTTCCATGTCTGGTGATGTCTACGATCATGTCTCTCACATCTTTCTCCAGTTTTATTTATCAATTCTGTTGTTTACTTTATTCCATGCCATAATGTTAAACTTTCTATTATCTCGTTTTCATTCAGTCTTTACGATACAACACAGCTTTATTCTCCTATGGATGGGTTTGAAAAAAAAAAAATCGAAAAAAGGTGATTCGTCTTACGAGGACAAAAGACAAAGAAATACGTTACGGCCACAAGGCCTTAGTCAGGAAAAGAAAGAAAGTGAAGGCTAGATAGGAGACATAAGAACTTAAAGAAATATAAAATTAAAAAAATATAAAATTAAAGAAATATAAAATTAAAACCTAGGTACTTCCCTGAAGGCGAAGCATGGCTGAAAAGATCTCCTAACCAGTGTTTCCACTCAAGTTCTAGAGATAAACCCAGATGCTCGTCTAAAAAAAACCCCAGAAATACCCAGAATATTTTATGCCTCAAATACACGGGATAGACAATGCTTACATAATCTTTTATGTGCATCTTTAGCACAAATAATCTGTGTGCTACCAATTTTTATGTATTTCTTCATTTTTTTTTTTTTTTTTAATTACCAAAAATTCACAATTAAATAAAAATGATTTTAATAACACCCCAATATATGAACTCTTGAAAATGAGATATTTTAACAGTAATATACTTACATTAGTTACATTAACAAAATGTTCCTCAAATTAAATATAAAATGTTAGTTGTAACTTGTTACTGTTGAAAAATGTCACTTGTCAGAGACTCGGCATCAATGTCGACAACTTCTCCTTCGTCAAGATCGTATGCATGAATTGACAAGGTGGAATCTTGATTGTGGAGTTCCAAAATCTTTGCATATCTCTGCCGACAACGTCCTTCACGCACATCTTCAACCACGCTTTTACTAGGAATAAACTTATGACAAACTCCGTCTTTGGCAACTGCTTGCTTGGCTAGTATTCGATTGGAAACTGTTTCACACAAAAGCTTGTTGGTTTGTTTAGTTTTAACTAAGTTAACCTTCGAAAACACTCTTTCGACGCATGATGAGGAGTGAGGTAGTGCCATAAGCGTGCACATGAGGTCAGCCAAAACATCAAATTTCTTCTGGTTATTAGCATCTGTTACTTGTTGCAGTCCCAGCCAGAATGCGGGCGGATCCTCATCCACTAGATGTCCAAGATCTTTTCGGTACAATGCCAGTTCTCGCCATTGATCAGACAGACGATCAAGGCTCTCTTCTGAAACAACTGTTGGGAACTGCGCTGCTAATGGAATGACAACCAACGGGCTGATCACCCGTTTGCCAGTCACTTCGATTACGGAAACAACAGCAAATGGATTGATTTGCCGTTGCCCTAAAGACGCCAATAGGCGTGATGGGAAACAATGGCAAAGAAAACCTATCTGCTGTTGCCCTAAGACGCCACTAGGCGTAATGGCCACTGACTGCTTTGACGGTCGGTGGCTAAGGACGGAAGAAGAAGAAGAAGAATGGAATGACAGAAGGTTTGTTGATATCGAGAGCTTGCTTTGGATCCAACAGCTGCATTTGCACCAGAACACTGTTTTGTTCAAGTGGGAACCTGCGTCGTATTTAAGTACAAAGTTCAATCAGGTATGCCAATGCATCCTTGCGAAACTGGACTTCTTTATCTCGTAACGGTTGTCGCATTAACTGCGCTTCACATCGTCCACCCAGCTCAATGTAATTCAGTTTCTTGTGCACCTGTACATCCGAAGGATCAATGTCGGCAAGAGTGCGATGCTCATGCTGCAATACTTCCTGCCTAATAAACATACTGAGAAGAAAACGATACTCTCTTGTTACACTCGTGTACACTTTGTGAAGACGGAAGTTCTCGGACTGGAATTCCATGCTCATGACGTTAACTTTACCCAGTAAGTAGCCGACAAATAGAAGCATGTGCTTCGTGCCAGCAGTGTTCATCGTCTGCAGGATTTGCCCCGCACCGTCAACGTTGTCCACTGAAGCTTCGGATTGGAAATACAAGTGCAGAGCATCCCATTGCTCAAGGATCCTCTCAATGACTGCTTCACGGGACAGCCAGCGTGTTTCACACAGCTTCAACAATTTATGTTTCTGGGCCTGAACTACATCTTGTATTAACTGGAACTGGAGATTTCTTTTACTACAACGCGAAAAATAGAAGCAGACATTCTTTATTAAAATTTCAAGCCAAGACGGTTGGTGGTTGCTGGCAGCATTTGCACAAAGTGCAAATGAATGACAAACACAGCCGAGAACAAAGACATGTGGAATCTCTTTCTTCAGATGTACCTGTAAACCAATTGCAGTCCCCATCATAGTGGCACAGTTGTCTGCAGCAAAACCAATGACGTTACTAAGCGGGATTTCATGCGTGCTCAACAATTTCTTAACAGCTGTAAACATGCCAAGACCAGTCCCATCCTCCACCTCAATGAGGTCTAACAGTGAATCAACTACTTTTTTTGTTTTTGTGTCACAGAATCGCACAACGACTGTCAACATCTAGTTCGTAGAAATATCCGTACTCTCATCAACGATTATAGAAAATTTCTGATTTCTGCAAATGTTTATAACTTCAAGCCGCTCAAAATGAGCAATGCCGTACTGCATCACATAGGCAGCCTTGGTGTGCTTCAGTAACATATTTTGAGCAATTGTGCTGTCTGGAAACATCTGCTTGCAACATTCAGTCAAATGAGCATCTTGCGAAAACGGAGTATTATGTTCTGGCATGAAAGCCGACAACAGTATCTCCACTTTAGCAATTTTGTCTTGGAGACAGGGTTCTTTTGGTTTGATGAAGAACTTGTTAATGTTCAGAGTTTTGCTTTTGGCTTCGAAGTTTTTCTTGTGCTTCTGTGTGCTTGTATGTGTCAATAAAGCTGTTTTGTTGGCATTAGGTAATGTACAGGAACAGACCGTACAAATCGCAGCATAGCGGTTACCAGAGTCCGGCTTTATCCAATCCTTCAGTTCGCTGTCTGTTAGCCATTCCGCACAAAAAGCCAACTGATACCATGGCTTCACTTTTTACGCGGTGGCGTTGTCGTGAGACATTCTAAATACACATATATAAATTAAAAGGAACATGTAAAGCCTAACACATAAATTCAATAAAAGGATAGAGAAATGGTTAAAGACCCGTGCTTTCCAATAGCGTACGCCTGTGTTAATAGAACGTCATGCTAGTTGAACAATAAAAACCCCTTTTTATGCTTCGTCTGCATATTCTCACGCTTTCACGTTGATAGTAAAGCCTACTGCATCAATACACGCTTTCTACAATAAAACGTGTACTGCATTTCTAAGAAAAACCTTGAGATACGCAAGCTGATTAATGACCTAAATTAATACTTCCATTAATTTCATTTTATACACGGCGTGATGAAAAGACAGATGAACTTAGGATAGAAAGAGAGGGAGGGCTGAAAGCAGGAACGCATGAAACCTTAACACGCGTCTCGCGATACAAAATTAATGCCATCACGCGTGTAAGGCCACAAGCACTAACTTTTTTTCAAATAGACCGTGATAAAAAACACTATCCATACGAGAGTTAGGTTTAAAAACCTGTAAAATGCTTATAAGGAAACCTGACATTCTACTGTTTTATGTCTGAAATCCTGACATTAGTATGACAGAACAGTCAAAAAGGCAGGACAGGTGGCGGTTCTAAATCGATAAAATAAAAAACAGCACGACTATCCTAGGAAATGCATATTTTGAACGCAGCCACTTAGCCCCATTAAACCTATATATTTGGGTTCCTTAGGACTTGCTGACAAAGAATATGTTAAGTGTTACGCAAATAGTCTAGGAATTAACAAATTATAATATATATGGGAGCCGCGCTAGCGTAGTGGTTACAACACCGCTCTGGCGACCGGGTGATACAGGATCAAACCCGGGCGACGGCATTTGAGGATTTTTCGTCGACCGGGATTTGGACTGGATTAACTCGAGACCTGGCGAGAACATTTGAAGGAGTGTCGTCGACCAGGGACTGGCGGCTCCTGAGCCGACCCAGCTGCAATGGGTACCTCCGAAATCGGCGAGTATTTGCCTGAATGGCGAGGGACACCTGTCTCTGTACAAGAAATAAAGGGATACTCACGTAAAATCAATGTCAGGTTAGACATATAAATAATAACCTGAGATTTCGCCTCGAGTATTAGCGGGCGAACGCAAAAAAAAAAAAAAAAAAAAAAAAAAAAAAAAATTATAGCCAAAAGAAAATAGTGAGGGTGTCGACAACACCAAATCAGAATCGCACAGTGGCATGTTTTGAAACCACCATTGTACAGGAAATAGGCCACCATGTTAAATCCTATTTGATTGGCGGGAATGATATGTAAGGCTAAACACGATTAGTCGGACTATAAATACTAGTTTTAGTTGTTAGGGGAAACGTGAGAAGGGTAGCATTTTTTTGAAAAGCTTTGTAAACATGGCCCGATTGGTTAGACCCGCCAATATAGTCAATTAGGAGCGTCAGGTCAGTGCCACACTTTGAAATAAACTTACTAAGAAACAGTGCGTTGAGTACCAGTGCATATTTTTCTAAATAAAAGCCTAGGACAGAGGCAGATCGGAATTTGTGCCATTATTCATCGCCAGTCAACGTATCTGTGTATTATTTCCATGAATTGTGGGACCGTGGTCCTATGTTATTGAAGCAGCACCTGGTCTGAGTTTTGCTAAATCCAGAGGCTGACAGCATACTCCTTGGTCCAGATAGAGACCAGAGTGGTGTCTCCAGAACACAGGAAACAATCGAGCAGAGGAGTCCTTTTCTGCCGCCATCACGAAAGATAAGCTTCTGTGGCCAGAGTAGCTCAACATTATGTGCCCCCTCAAAAATTGACATTTTATTAAGCACAGAGGGACAATTAATTGGTGCAAATGACAGGAACTGTGAACTTTTCCCAATACTATTTCCCAGATCAAACACTTGAAGTCATGATGAAAAACAACAACCAAGCTTGAACAAAACCAGTATTACCTCATATTACTACTGCACAAATTACACACATAGAATAATAACAATAAAATATGTCAATACCAAGATTATATTTATAAATTGTGTACATATTACTTGTAATTACATTTGATTGTGATTCCTGGTTCACTGTGTAGTTGAATCAGGATATCTATTATTGACAGTAATTAATACATATATATATTGAAACCTTACACTTGACTCAGTTAAGATAGTCTTATGGTTGTTCGTCCATCACGGGTGATGAAGACCACTCTGTTCATCCAATTATTTAAGAATATGTTAGGTTAGTCTATGGGTACGAAGGTGACTGAAGAGCCCGATGCGAGCCTGGAAAGATCTTGGACAGTGTGGGCAGGGAATGTTTGCTTCATGTGAAGGTTTTATTTCACGGTCCTTTCTAGCTTGTCTCCGCTGTTCCGCTGCTGCTCTTCTGGATGATTCGCATGCTGCTGCACCTTTACGAAGAGATGTGCGCCAAGCAGTTCGGTCTTGCGCAGCATCTTCCCATGTGTCTGGGTTTATGTCAAAGGTTTTCAATGACGTCTTTAACGTGTCTTTGAAGCGCTTCTTTTGGCCACCATGGCAGCGTTTACCCTTCTGCATCTCACCATAAAAGAGTATCTTTGGCAGTCGATGGTCTGGCATGCGGACTACATGACCTGCCCAGCGAATTTGTGACTGCATCAGAATAGTATCAATACTAGAGATACCAGCTCTGTCAAGAACGGCGGTATCCGGGATCTTGTCTTGCCATTTGATGTTCATTATCTTCCTGAGACAGACTGTATGGAAGTGGTTTAGCTTCTTTACGTGGCGCCTGTATACAGTCCATATTTCACATGCATATAGCAGCCCTGGAAGCACCGCAGCTCTGTACACCTTCAGCTTTGTCTGTAGACTAATGCCACTTCGATGCCAAACGTTGGTGTATAGTCTGCCAAATGTGCTGCTGGCTTTGGAGATCCTGGTGTTCACCTCATCATCAATGACAATGTTCTGGGATAGTGTGCTACCAAGGTATGTGAATCTGTTCACAACATTCAGTTTCTCACCATTAACCTTGATGACTGGCTCAGTATAAACTGTGCCAGGAGCTGGTTGGTACATGATTTCTGTTTTCTTCGTGTTGATGGTAAGCCCAAAGTTGGCGCAGGCTTCGGAGAATCTATCCACACTATGCTGCAGATCAGCCTCTGAGCCAGCATTGAGGGCACAATCATCAGCAAACAGAAGATCTCTGATGGTGTGTGATTTACCTTGGTTTTTGCTTGAAGCCTCCTAAGGTTAAACAATTTTCCATCAATACGATAACTAATGTCGATTCCTGTGTCCCCGTCTCTAAAAGCATCAGTCAGCATAGCAGAAAACATGATACTGAACAGAGTCGGTGCAAGTACGCACCCTTGTTTAACTCCATTTGAGACGGGGAAAGGCTCTGATAGCTCACCGTTTTCCTGAACTCTAGCCTGCATTCCATCATGCAGTTGCTGCACTATTGTGATAAATTTCTTTGGGCAGCCGTATTTTGCCATGGTCTTCCATAGACCCTCTCTACTGACCGTGTCGAACGCCTTTGTCAAGTCGATGAAAGCTGTGTACAGGTCACAGTGCTGTTCTTGGCATTTTTCTTGTAGCTGTCTTGCAGCGAACACCATATCTGTGGTTCCACGTTCTTTCCGGAATCCACACTGACTTTCAGGTAAAAGACCTTTGTCAAGATGAGCCGTAAGGCGATTCAAAAGGATTCTGGCGAATATCTTCCCGGCGATAGATAAAAGAGAGATGCCTCGATGATTGTTGCAGTCTTGGCGATTACCTTTACGTTTATATAGCTGTATAATTGAGGCATCTTTGAGATCGTGTGGGATGGTTTCACTCTGCCACATTTGCTGGAAGATCATATGAAGTTTCTCTATCAGAACTGCACCGCCATCTTTATAAACTGTGGCGAGAGGTTTTATTTGGCTTTAAGATCAGTACAGTACTGACAATTACAGAAATAGAATTTCTGCAGAAAATGGTGAAGTCCCAGTGTCTGAGAGAACTACTGGTGTCACGAATTAGTTACGGCTGTGAATGTTCTGATCTCGAAACAATAGTAGAGAGGAGACCGACATAAAGTGCCACCTCCGCTGTGTAACTAACTGTGATATTAATAAACAAGGAAACAGATTTTACTTAACAAAGATAAAATTGACAAGTCGTTCAAATACAATTTCCTTATTATTTATTTAGTATATACACTATCTACTCTTGTGCTGAAGGGTGAATGTTGAAAAATGGAATGTAATGGAATTGTAAGTTTACATGTGATTTACAAATATTTATTTTATATATAAAAATATTTTACAAGTTTTCCAATTATAGGAACAAAAAAAATATATCAGCTGTGCTGTTAATTAAGGATATAACACTTATCAGCTATGCTGTTATTTTTGTCTCTTGCTATGCTACTTCACTTTCTCATCACTGACAGTTTCTATGCTCACAATGCTGACAGAAATGGTACTAATGTGTACTCATCTCTCTTAAACAGTTCTGTTCTCCGTAGTTTGGTTCACACAACTCCTGCTGAGGCTCGTTACTTTAGCCCACCCAAGACTGAGGGGGACTAAAGATGTAGCTTCTGTACAATCTCTATGCTCCTGCGAAGTTCCAGGCAGCGGGATTGACTCGAACATACGACCTCAGGTTTTTAGGACACAAATAAACCCTCCAAGATTTAAAAAGGCCAGTTTGACTCGACTAGTGAAGTAGGCTGCAGGTCGATGCCCTCAGGTAAGCAACAAATCAAAGTGACAGCTTCTTCCTCTTCAGTCGGTATCTCTGGCGTCAAGTTCGGGGTTGCGTGGTTAGCATAAAATCCGTCTGATTATATAGGCAGGTAAATACTTAAGGAAAGCTTTCGGTTGGTTCCTGGCGGAGCAAGTTGATTGGTTTCCTCCGGTTTAGTCTCAAGCGCTGTACAGCCTAATTTTATTCAGTTTAAATCCGCCATCTTGCGTGAACATGATGGCCGTTAATTTATTCTGTCTCAGAGACTGGTGAACGGTGCAAGTTGATTGGTTGAAGCAAATCTGTATCTCGACCTAGTGATTAACAAAGTAGTGGGTTACACTTCGTTTCACGACATAGCCCCCTCCTTTCCTAGCTGTGACTTGTCATAGCTGACGTGTAAACCCCTGCTGTGGTTAATCCTTTTGCGTCTGTCCTTCCAGAGTACTAGGGTGTCGACTTAAAAAATCAGCTCCTACATTGTCTCTTCCCGGAATGTAATTCACGGTAAAGGAATAAGGCGCAAGAAGCAGACTCCACCTTAACAATCTCGAATTTAGTTTTTTAGATGCAGCCAAGAATGTTAAAGGTTGGTGATCGCTTTGGACAATGAAGTGTGTCCCATACAGATAAGGTGAAAATTTGTTGATGGACCAAATTAGAGCTAAACATTCTTTCTCTATGGTCGAGTAGTTCAACTCAGCTGCATTCAGCTTCCTACTGGCGTAGGCGACTGGTAAAAGTTCCTCCGGCTGGGCTTTTGATTTCTGCAAGAGAGTTGCACCAATACCTATACTGCTAGCGTCCGTTCTTAATACAAATTCCTGTGTGATATCGGGTAGTGTAAGGATGGGTTTGCTGGTGAGTTTTGCTTTTAGCTCTGTGTAAGCTTTTTCACAATCAGCATTCCATTAGATTTTGTCAGGCTGTCCTTTCTTCGTTAAGTTAGTTAATGGTGCACACAGAGAGTTAAAGTGGGGTATGTACTTCTGATAGAACCCACATAATGACACGAATGATCTCACATCTTTCTTCGTTTGAGGTCTGGGTGCCTTCTTTAGCTTCTCTATATTCTTTGGGTCAGGAGACATATGACCTGTAGAAATAGTGTGACCTAGGAATTCCAACTCCTTATAACCGATATAACACTTGGTTGGACGTGCAGTCAATCCAGTGGCTCTCAGTCTGTCAAACAACATGGAGAGCGCTACTATATGCTCTTCAAATGTGTTTGTAGCAACACGAATGTCATCCATAAAGTTAGTGATATGGGGATTTTGTAGAGGTTCCAACAATTTCCTCATCATTCTTGAAAAGATACTGGGAGCATTTTTCAGCCCAAAGGGTAGTACATTAAACTCGTAGTGTCCGTCTGATGTACTAAATGCCAGCATTTTCCTAACTTCTGGTTTCACTGGTATTTGATAGTATCCCTTGCTTAGATCTACCTTCGATAAATACCTAGCCTTACTCAGTGTAGAGAACAGCTGGTTGATGTCAGGTAATGGGTCCACCTGAGATTCTGTGATCGCATTAAGCTTCCGGTAGTCAATACATAACCTGTGTTCATCACTAGGCTTCCTTAATAGCACCACACTTGAGCTATAGGGAGATTCAGACTTTGAAATAATTCTCTTTTAAGAGATAGTTAATCTCATCCTTGAGTGTTTGTGCTTGCTATTGTTCAGTCCATGTCCGCAGCAATGCTTCCAGTGGACTGTGTATGGGGACGGCAATACAACAACGTTGCCGGACCCACACCTATTTCTATTGTAAGGGGCAGTATACCGAAGTGGGGCCTGTCTCCCTCAACTGTTTGGTACAGCCCTGGTTCCTACCTCCTTTGGTTCGGGTTTGTTTCTGCAGCTTTTTTAATACTGGTTGCTGAATAACCAAATTTTCCAAATGATCCAGACCATGGTGTTCCGACAAATATCTAGTCGGGGTGGGATGTCTCTCGTCCCCTCTCTGTACAATACGGAGAGTTGCCATGGTTACTGGTGTAACAGTAGACTTGTTGTGATTTCGTTTTCTCGTTATCACTGCTTCTACCTGTTGTTTTCTCTTGTGTATCTTCTTTGTGGGCCTACGTCCGCAACAATGTTTCCTTAGGTCCTGTAACTGGTCTACGCTTCTGAATGAGGTTACCTGGTTACATTCTGAACAGGATTTCATATACCGACTTATGTCTTCAATTATTCCTGGCCAGTAATATCGCAATGCTATATTTTGAACAGTGGCCCCTTTTCCTCTGTGGCCACTGCCTGATGTAGCATGCTCTTGCTCCATAATTTCCTCCCTATAGAATTTTGGCACTACCAGCTGCCCACGCCTTTTAGGTCCTTTTCCAGCTTGTCTGTAGAGTAGGCCATTTTCCATATAGTAGTCTCCTTTCTCTGGAGGGTTATGGGCCTTTGGCAATTTGCCAAAACAAGGCTTCAATGTGCTGTCTGCTGTTTGAGCCTTTTTCATGATTGTGCGATGAATGTTTATTAGATCTCCCTCCTCCTTTTTGGTGCTCGACCTGGTATGGTTTGCTGCCATGACAACAGGTTTTATTGGGTCACCCAAAAAGACATATTTACATCCTATTACCAGCGGGTATATAAAATCATCACTTACTGCTGCTCTTATCACTCCTTCCACATAGCGAGTTCTCACGATATCCTTGCTATGGGAAGTGTCATAGTGCCGGTTCCCTGCATTCACCCTGAGTCGAATTCCAAACCTGTATAAGCACTGTTTCTGTGCCATTACATATCACTTCCTCACAGACAGGGGGATGATGGAGATGATGTGAAGTTTTCATCCTGCTTTTTCCTATTTCCTAATACTTCTGCCTGAGCTGCTTGATATCTCTCAGCAACAGTTACAATATCTTCCAATCTCTCTGCTCCTTGTTCCATGATAAACTTCCTCATTTCTTGAGGCATGGACTCTTTCACTTGCTCCATCATTATCATTTCTTTCAGATCCTGACACTTTCCTAAATTACTCCATTTTTCCAAATACGTTTCCAATCTAGCAGAGAATTGGTGATAGTTTTCTCCTGGGAGAAGTTTAGCTGTTCGGAATTTCTTTCTATATGATTCTGAGTTCTTTTCATATCTCACAAGCAGTGCCTGCTTCAGGATTTCATAATCTTCCTGGTCATCTCCTGAGAGCTTCAAATATGCATCGTAGGCAACACCTCTCAATCCCTGAGATAGTTTAAGACTCCACTTTTCTTTCACTAAGCCATAGGTAGTGGCAAGTCTTTCGTATCTATCCAGGTACAACTCAATGGCGTCTTCTTTTTCAACAAATGGGTCCAGATGAAAATTCATGGCCCCACTTGAGGTGCTCTGGCTGGAGCTACTCTCTGAGTGAGGTGAGCTACCACCATTATTGCCAGTATTTGCCTGAATTTCAAGCTCTTTTAATCTCAACTGATGGTCTCTCTCTGCTTGTAATTTCCTTTCCTCAGCTTCAATTTTCTTTGCCTCTTTTTCAGCCTCCCATTTCTTGGCTTCAATTTCCAGTCTTTTGTCTTCTCTCTGAGCTTCCAGTCTTTTGTCTTCTCTCTCAGCTTCCAGTCTTTTGGCTTCTCTTTCAGCTTCCAGTCTTTTGTCTTCTCTCTCAGCTTCCAGTCTTTTGGCTTCTCTTTCAGCTTCCAGTCTTTTGGCTTCTGTCTCTAATTGCAACTTTCTTTCTTCCCTATCCATGTGTTTGTCCACTTCTGTTGTGACATACTGAGTAAGAGCATCACCTGTCATATTTAATTCCTTACCCATCTGTATGATCGCAGTCCTGAACTTCACTAGATCAGCCATGGCGTTACTTAGATAGGGTATGTATATCTACTATAACCAAATTATTGTAATTAAACTTAATTAATTTAAATGAACAAATAATTTCCGTGCAACTTTGTGAGCATCAACTATTTACTGAGTACTAAATGGTACTCCTCCTAAGAAAACAATTTTAAAAAATCCTATTATAGAATTTTTTCCAAAAATTTGTTTCTTATGTTATCTATGGGTGGCACAAGATAGAGTGTAGATAGATGAATAGACTAAGTATGGCTCAAGATATACAGAAATATCCCAGGAACGAGCCCCCAGTGTGGCGAGAGGTTTTATTTGGATTTGAGATCAGTATAGTACTGACAATTACAGAAATAGAATTTCTGCAGAAAATGGTGAAGTCCCAGTGTCTGAGAGAACTACTGGTATCACGAATTAGTTACGGCTGTGAATGTTCTGATCTCGAAACAATAGTAGAGAGGAGACCGACATAAAGTGCCACCTCCGCTGTGTAACTAACTGTGATATTAATAAACAAGGAAACAGATTTTACTTAACAAAGATAAAATTGACAAGTCGTTCAAATACAATTTCCTTATTATTTATTTAGTATATACACTATCTACTCTTGTGCTGAAGGGTGAATGTTGAAAAATGGAATGTAATGGAATTGTAAGTTTACATGTGATTTACAAATATTTATTTTATATATATAAATATTTTACAAGTTTTCCAATTATAGGAACAAAAAAATTATATCAGCTGTGCTGTTAATTAAGGATATAACACTTATCAGCTATGCTGTTATTTTTGTCTCTTGCTATGCTACTTCACTTTCTCATCACTGGCAGTTTCTATGCTCACAATGCTGACAGAAATGGTACTAATGTGTACTCATCTCTCTTAAACAGTTCTGTTCTCCGTAGTTTGGTTCACACAACCTGAGGCTCGTTACTTTAGCCCATCCAAGACTGAGGGGGACTAAAGATGTAGCTTCTGTACAATCTCTATGCTCCTGCGAAGTTCCAGGCAGCGGGATTGACTCGAACATACGACCTCAGGTTTTTAGGACACAAATAAACCCTCCAAGATTTAAAAAGGCCAGTTTGACTCGACTAGTGAAGTAGGCTGCAGGTCGATGCCCTCAGGTAAGCAACAAATCAAAGTGACAGCTTCTTCCTCTTCAGTCGGTATCTCTGGCGTCAAGTTCGGGGTTGCGTGGTTAGCATAAAATCCGTCTGATTATATAGGCAGGTAAATACTTAAGGAAAGCTTTCGGTTGGTTCCTGGCGGAGCAAGTTGATTGGTTTCCTCCGGTTTAGTCTCAAGCGCTGTACAGCCTAATTTTATTCAGTTTAAATCCGCCATCTTGCATGAACATGATGGCCGTTAATTTATTCTGTCTCAGAGACTGGTGAACGGTGCAAGTTGATTGGTTGAAGATAATCTGTATCTCGACCTAGTGATTAACAAAGTAGTAATTTCACTTCGTTTCACGACATAAACCTCAACAGGAATTGAATCGGAGCCAGGGGCCTTTCCACTAGACAGTTGACGAATCGCTTTTTTAGTTTCCTCCAGAGTTGGTACATCATCTAATGCTTCATTTATAGGAATTTGGGGCAGGCGGATGATGGCTTCGTCGTTAATAGATGATGGCTGGTTCAAGATGTTATTAAAATGTTCAGCCCAGCGTTGGAGAATTTTTTCCTTGTCTGTAATTAGTGTTTTTCCATCTGCATTAAGGAGGGGAAATGATCCTGATGATGTTGGACCATAGACCGCTTTGAGTGCAAGGTAAAAGTTTTTCAAGTCATGGCTGTCAGCAAAGCCTTGGATCTCATCTGCTTTATTACTCAGCCATGAATCCCGCATCTGGTGTAGTTTATGTTTGACGATTCTACGCA
Source organism: Oreohelix idahoensis (assembly GCA_024509875.1). Taxonomy (NCBI): domain Eukaryota; kingdom Metazoa; phylum Mollusca; class Gastropoda; order Stylommatophora; family Oreohelicidae; genus Oreohelix; species Oreohelix idahoensis. Next base: position 552,499 of record JAMPIV010010395.1, read on the forward strand.
TGTTGTTGAAAGCGTCTTTCTTGGATGTAGATTTTGGATCATTTAAATATGCTTTATGGAGATGGTGTTTCTCAGCCAACATCTGCTTTATATCATCTGAGTTCTCATCAAACCAGTCATTTTGCTTCTTGATGGAAGGACCCAGGACCTCTGTAGCAGTGTTGTAGATCTGCTCACTTAGGGCTGCCCAATTTGTTTCCACACTTTGGCCGTCTAGCGAGATAGATTTGAGACGGTCTTCTAAGGTGTCAGTAAATGACTGTTTGATTTTTGTCTTCTTTAGTTTGGTGACATCCAGCCTCTTTTGAGTTTTCTTCCCCTGAGGGCGCCTGGCTGGTTGGATACGAATTTTAAGTTTAGATACAATGAGGCGATGATTAGTCCAGCATTCGGCACCACACATGGACTTGGTCACCCGGACATCTTGCCTGTCCTTCTTCCTAACAATTACATAGTCAATTAGGTGCCAATGCTTTGAGCGAGGGTGCATACAGGAGGTCCTGTTGCGGGTAGGAAGTCGAAAAATGGTGTTGGTGACAAGGAGGTCATGTTCTGCGCAAGTCTGGAGGAGACGAAGTCCATTACTGTTACAGCGACCCACGCCGTACCTACCAATAGTGCCATTCCAGGAGATGTTATCTGAGCCTACTCTTGCATTAAAGTCACCAAGAAGGATGAGCTTATCTGCTTTAGGAACTGATGCAATGACTGCATGTAGTTCTTCGTAAAACTTATCCTTGACATCATCCTGGTTTGTCATAGTTGGTGCATACGCGCTAATGATGGTGGCATGTTTTCTTCCATAGAACAGAGGGATCTTGACCGTCATGAGTCGGTCATTTATTCCCTTTGGGGGCCCCGCTAACTTGCTGACAATTGCTGTTTTGATTGCAAATCCAACCCCTGCTTCTCGTCTTTCTTCAGTTCCTCTTCCGCTCCAAAAGAATGTATAACCTGCACCCTTTTCGCAAAGTTGGCCCTCGCCTGCAAGTCGAGTTTCACTCAGTGCTGCTATGTCAATGTTGTACTTGGCCAGTTCTCTCCCAATCAGGGCAGTTCGTCTCTCAGGTCTGTTTGCGTTAAAGTCTTTGTCAAGTAAAGTGCGCACATTCCATGCGCCTAGAATGAGGGGGAAAAATCTGTCCTTTCTTTTTCTTATATGTCGACCGCCGAAGTAGGGTACCCACCAACCGCGGTAAGCTGGTTAGGTAATGGTGAAGCAGGCAATGTTTAGGGCACCTTTTCTAGCCCCTTCCTCATGCCATGGAGGTGAGCAGTGCTTTCCTAAAGAGGGCTGCTCAGACACTCAGGGGCTGCCGAATCCCACTGCTGCTCCGATCAGTGGAAGACGACCATATGGCCTGAGCCGCCTGTGTGTAGGTCTGCGACTACGACTGCCAGCGTACCCACGCCTGCCGCTTCGCCGCTCGGCCATCGCCACAGGACTTGTTGTGAGTGGATGGATGAATGGATGAATGGATGAAAGAGTGACTTGCGCGGTGATTTGGATTAAAGTGAGGAAGAGTTGCGCAATTCGTCGACCTCACTCTCTCGCCTGGGTCCATCTCAATCCAGTGGCAAGACAAGTCAAGACGACTGGAGATGAAGTCAGATGCAGTGGATGACCAGGGCTTTCTACGTGCCTCGCCGTGCTCCTTACGCTCCACAGCGCGTTGCTGGTAATCGCCGTCATGCCCGTTGAACCAACAGGTGGTTTCTTCCGCGCAGTCTATCGAATCCAGTCTTTGCATGCATGGGTAGGCAGACCCTAACTCACCGAAGGTTTATAACCATTCGGCTACCCTCACCTAGTTTAGCCGGCCTGTCAAAGCCGTTGTCTGGGGGTGGCCGCTGTCGCATGCTGACAGCTACGAGGAGCCACAGGTGAGAGCTGGATGCCAGGTTTGGACCAAAGGCTGCTGAGCTGCCCTAAAAAGGGCATGACAGCTCCTTCACCAGAGGTACTACCAATACCTGACTTCCCAACACCCCCAAGATAGTCTTATAGAGTGTTATATGTGTGTGAGTGTCACAGTGTTGTACAGTGTTGTGAAATAAAATAAATTGTTTATCTGTCTGTGGTTGTTGTGACTTACACTTCATCATTTTCATAACCCTAGACATTTAACGTAGTCATCACAATATTCCAGAATAATTCTGACTGAGGTAAAAATGTGGTAGCAAGTAAGGTCATCTGTAATACACCAACTTATTAGATACAGATACCTTCACAGCTGATCTCAGTCAGTACACTAAGTCCCCTATAAATATTTATAACATCCCACTTTACCACAGGCGTGTGTGTCGTCATGCTGCTACAACTACCTAGCGTACCTTCATCATCGCTCATTTTATAATCTTATAATAACAACAACAAAAAACCAATATGCTGTTTATCTGCTTAAGTCTAATAATTTAAAAAGAAGACTTTATAACACATCGCAAAAATGACCGAGTATTGCAGATGACAGCCATTAACAGAATAACAGGAAATACCACGTAGATAGCTGATGTAATTGAGTCAAAGAACAACGTCATTGATGTGGCCCAGCCGCAGGCGACCTTTGTCTTTACTGACTGTGTGTGGTACGCCACTCTGAGTGGAGACCTCCCAGTAACAAAGACTGCTGTGCCCGTTCCAGATTTTGCTCCTTGCCTCAGACCTACGGGTCCTGAGAGTTCCTCTATAAATGCCTTTGTGCAGATGAGGAAGGACATCCCTCGAAACCTTCGGGTATGTGAGGCTCTGTCCATTTTGGCTGGAATGACGTCTCGATGGTTCGGAGGTTTTATAGCGAATATGAGTACACATGAGGGCAAGTTCGGGCACAATGGGCTAATCACCTGTTTGCCAAGTCACTTCGATTACATGTCCCGCCCATGGGCCTTGTGCACTTGGGTCCCCTCTACACCTCGTTTCACGGGGTAGAAGAGGTTCCGATTATGAGATGAGATGAGATGGGAATAAAAAATATATAGCACATAATGTTTCACATTTAATTATAATATACATATAATGTATAATGCTCAGTGCACAGAATATACATACATTGTAAATGTCAATTGTCAAATATACCCAGATTAATGCAGATTTGGGAAAAAATTACCCAGATACTCAGACGGAAGCCCAAAAACCGAGATCTAGTAAGAAATACCCAGCTGTGGCATCACTGCTCCTAACATTCCCAACGAAATTGGAGTTCTTCCGTTTGACATGAGGAATAAGCTATCTTTGTGCGTTGGTCTCTTTCAGACTACGCTTGTTACTGCAATTTTATTGTTTAATGTTAGGCAAGAATTTGCCTTTCAAAAAAAATATTTTTACGACTAAGTAAGTAAGTAATTTAACGTTAAATTGACTGATCGCAATGTAGTTCTGCCAGACAGTGTAATAGTAAAAACATTTAAAATAAACAAATTGATAAGTGTAAATGAAGAAATCGTATGCATTTTTGTTTTTTGAACTGCATTTTAATCAACCAAAACAGATAATTGTGTACTTGTTATATTAAAAAATAACAAGTGAAAAAAAGAATTGGAAAATACCATACAATCACACATACAAATTAAATTTTTTGTAATCCAGTTGTCTCCCTTAGAGAAAAAAAAAAGATTGACTACAAAGAAAATTAGGGAATTACATCCCTTGAATAATTGTATCTAATCGATAGGATAGTATGGCGCTCTCTCTTCCAAATCTCTACACCTCACGGTAGAAGAGGGATGACTACGTAAGTAAGTAAATAAATAATTTTTGTAAGCAAAAATGTAAATTCTTTTTCAAAACTTTACAAATATTTAAATTAACTTGGTTCAGAATCAACAAAATGAGTTCTGAGCAAGATCCTCAGTCTTTTAGTGTGATGCAAATTTTGAAAGGTTACAGTGTTGGCTTTAATTCTGTTCTCATCAATGTCTTGGCGCGTAAACTTGCTCGTATCTAATAATAGATATTGAAATCAGCATCTGTTTGTTCATAAATGAATTGTGAGAAAGCTGAAGAAAACAAATGTAAAAGTAAATAATTAGTGAAATCTGGAGGGAAAAAAAAACGGAGTGGCCAGTGTGTGTTGCATAACGCTTTTCTCTTAGGTTGGGCAAGTTTCAACTAACATTGTGATAGTTGAGCACACTCAGCCTAGAGCAGCCTTAAGGGCGGCTAGACACACTGGCACGACTAGAAGGATCCATGTATGAAAGGCTAGTTTTGTCATCAGTATTTTATTTGACATACTCAGGCTGCCATCTCCATACAAACCTCGTGTTAGTCACCCTTTACGGCCCTGCCTAGATAGCAGTCTTCTTTATCTTCCAGTACCCAAGTTCCATGTCTGGTGATGTCTACGATCATGTCTCTCACATCTTTCTCCAGTTTTATTTATCAATTCTGTTGTTTACTTTATTCCATGCCATAATGTTAAACTTTCTATTATCTCGTTTTACTTCAGTCTTTCATGTTTTTACGATATAACACAGCTTTATTCTCCTAACATGACCAAAGAAATTGGAATTCTTCAGTCTAACATGAGGAATAAGCAAGGTTGCCACTCAAGTTCTAGAGATAAACCCATATTTTCTTCTTTAAAAAACCCAGAAATACCCAGATTATTTTATGCCTCAAATACAAGGGATAGGCGATGCTTACACAGTCTTTTAGTGCAACTTTTGCACAAATAAGCTGTGTGCTACCAATTTTTATTTATTTCTTCATTTTTATTTTATTTTCTGTTACCAAAAAATCACAATTATATAAAAATGATTTTTATTAACACCCCAATATATACGAACTCTTGAAAATGAGATACTTTAACACTAACATACTTATAGTAGTTACATTAACAAAGTGTTCCTCAAATCAAATATAAAATGTTAGTTCTAACTTGTTTCTGTTGAAAATCATCACTTGTCAGCGACTCGGCATCGATGTCGACAACTTCTCCTTCGTCAAGATCATATGCATGAATTGACAAGGTCGAATCTTGATTGCGGAGTTCCAAAATCTTTGCATATCTCTGCCGACAACGTCCTTCACGCACATCTTCAACCACGCTTTTACTAGGATTAAACGTAGGACAAACTCCATCTTTGGCAACTGCTTGCTTGGCTAGTATTCGATTGGAAACTGTTTCACACAAAAGCTTGTTGGTTTGTTTAGTTTTTAACTAATTTAACCTTCGAAAACACTCTTTCGACGCATGCTGAGGAGTGAGGTAGTGCCATAAGCCTGCACATGAGGTCAGTCAAAAAATCAAATTTCTTCTGGTTATAAGCATCTGTTACTTGTTGCAGTCCCAGTCAGAATGCGGGCGGATCCTCATCCACGAGATTCCAAGATCTTTTCGGTACGATGTCAGTTCTCGCCATTGATCAGACAGACGTTCAAGGCTCTCTTCTGAAACAACTGTTGGGAACTGCGTTGCTAATGGATGACAGAAGGTTTGTTGATCTCGAGAGCTTGCTTTGGATCCAACAGCTGCATTTGCGCCAGAACACTGTTTTGTTCAAGTGGGAACCTGCGTCGTATTTGAGTACAAAGTTCAATCAGGTATGCCAATACATCCTTGCGAAACTGGACTTCTTTATCTCCTAACGGTTGTCGGATTAACTGCGCTTCACATCGTCCACCCAGCACAATGTAATTCAGTTTTGTCGTAGATTTTTTATAGGTATTTAAGATCAATTATGGTCCCGTCTGAATAGAACTAAAACAGGTGATAGCTCAGTGGGAGATAAGGTAAAGAGATAGATTTTCACGAGTGAAATGGTGAAAGGTAAAGTCTGTCCCTGGATTTGAGAGATAATCTAATCCAGCCTATCGGTTACGACTGAGATTCTTAGATCAGACAGTTTTCCTATAAATATATATTGGTATATTCAACCACTCACATCTACACACACACAGATAAGTAACGACAATTAGACGCACAAACGTGAAAACTATATCAATGGAATAGGGATATGTTGGGACCAGCTGACTGTTACAGGGTCCGTTTATGGCTATCATCTGTTGAAGATGGATCTTAATCGAAACAGGGTATTTTATTAATAAATTGAGTGTCATCGTGTTATTCCTTCCGAACCCTGTCTACGAGTTTGTCAATATTAATGTTCTTGAATGAACGATATCGTGCTTAAACATATAATGAATATATAAAAATGGCTTAACTGGTTAGCCAACCTTGAAGGTCATCAATGAGGCAAATCCATCTTTTCGAGTCTGTGATGGAATACATTGATACAGCGCTAAAATCCTCCATTTATAAAGATAAAAGTTAAAATAAATTGTAGGGATAAAATATAGTTAAGTTAAGCTGCGGCTTTTTCGCCTACGCCACAAGCGCGTTGATTTGGTAGATCGTACTATCGTTTCTAGTGTCATTGGAAAAAGAAAAAAACTAATTATAACATGGGGACGCGAAAGGCCTATTCGTTTAGACGGGGTAGGAAAGGAGAAAAAAAAATGATGCTGTCTGCAAGCGTTTGAATCTAAGCCTAACATACGCGCGAACTCGTAGTTAGTGGTTGAAATACGAGGTAAAGTAAGAACATGTAGTCAATTGGTTACGAAAACAGACTTAGCTCTTATTTAGAATGACGTAAAACTCTCGAAAATAGCTGGACAGCACATGGAAAAGAAGTGAACGCGTGGGGGTAAAGATTTCAAGACTAACATGGAACAAAATATGGAATTTCTTATTAATAGGTTTAGAATCACAAAAATTAGCTAGTTTGATAGCCTATCTTTTCCTGACAAATAATATGCTTTCAAATAAAAAGACGGACAGATAATTCGGAAGTTATTGACAAAAGACTGATTTGTTCGATGCAGACTCGCAAACACATGTTAGTTTTACATTCACTAAAGTTACATTTGACGCGTCCTTGAGACGAAGGCAGAAAAACAAGTACATGTAAACAAGGGGGAGACAAGGAGGAGAGAATCTAAAAATATCTTCGCAGTAGAAATCTAAGCAGGGGGTGAGGGAAAAATTTGAATAGTTTTTTTGTAGTTGGGCCCAAAACCAAGTGCAATTTTGGGAAAACCCAAGTTCGGACAGACCGACCGACAGAAATACACTACACATTTGACCAAAAATTGGACAGTTAGTTTGAAATTTTAAATTCTAGAAGGGGCAGTACTCTCATTGGACGAAATAGTTAAGGTTATTGAAAATATTTGCCGGCAAGTTGCCATTTTTTTGAAGACTGTCCATACGAGCAGATCGTTGAGGCTAAGAAGTTGTCGTCCATTGAATATATACTAATAATAGTGGGACGCCCTAGTCTAGCCAGCAGCTCAGCTGAGTTTGTGCTATTTCAGCGTATCTGTGTGTTTTATTCTGAATTGTGGTAAGGACGAAATTATTAACCTTTTATTAAACAATTCTGAGTGATTGATACTGCCATATAATGAAAAATGATTACGACAAGTGAGTACTTATTCTATATCTTTGTCTGGCACTGTGCTAGTGCCAGATGTTCTGGAGAAGTCCAACTTTGTATGAAATGAGATGCCTACCATACTACCTCAGAGCATGTGAGGAGTGGGCCTAAGGAACAACTTTCCTTCATCGTCACAGGCCAGTTAAGTATTAAAGACCTGGCCTGCTGAGATTCATCAACTACAAAATTATAATTTAAACTACATTGTGAAAAATAAGAAACTTTTTGTCCACCATTAATCCTGTATAAGGAGCAAATGACATTGTTAACCAAAGACTGGGTATGATGCAAATACCCCGACCCGACATCCAGCATTAGTTTTCCTAAAGACTTTTAGTTAGTACCAACATTAGCAAATTTAACTTATATATATATATATATATATATATATATATATATATATATATATATATATATATATATATATATATATATATATATATATATATATGTGTGTGTACAAGCCTTTCATGTGATTATTCAATTATATGTACTTCTATTGACATTAATTCATATTGATTTAAAAGTCCTGACCAGACGAAAAACTTGGTTCAGGACAAAATAAATTTGAAAAAATTGTAATTTCTAAATTTTAAACACAGTGTTAATTGAATTGATCATAGAGCTAAATATTAGTGTTTATGTGTGTGTGTTTGTGTACTTAATTACCAGCACACCACATTTCATTACCCTAGACATTAAACGTAGCTATCAGTCATATAAATCACAAATAAGTCTGCTTGAGGTCATAGGTGGTAGTAGTAAGGTACTCTGTAAACTCACATAAACTGTTATCCTCAGGGACCTTCACAGCTGACCTCATTCAGTACACTAAGTAACCTAGCAACCCCACTTAATAACATCAAAACCCACCACAGAGTCCACAAAACAATATATTTATTAACAATCACAGTTCCATTCACGTAATATTTCATGCATAATAATCTTCATATTCCATGGATTCAATTTCATATTAGTGCAGTCCACTCCGAACATAAATATCAATGATTATCGTCGACAAACATGATAGACTATATATGCGCACTGCTGCGATGCAGTCAGTCAAAAATGAGACCTACCAGTTTGCGAACTTGAATTATAAATGATTAATCACTCCCGTAATCAGAATTCAATAACTAATGGTTATCCACGAGCATTCTTACTTCATCACAATAAAAGCCTGACCCTCTGGCCACAATTCTCAAGAAATACGTGCACTATAAAATATCCTGGGAGTAAGCGGAATACATCCGTCTCGTTCGGAGCTTATAATCAAAAGGGTGAACGTAAAACGTAGTCAAGCGGGACACGTCATAAAGTTACTATACACTTCGCGTTCAATAAAATACCGTGAAGCGTGAAAAAAAACATTCTATATTAAAAACCATCTCAAGCATCCAATGTGCAGCATTAAAAGTGCTCACAACTGTAGCAGACGACATCGTTAAAACGTATCGTAACACTGACCAACACATGTAAATACAGTTTATGTAAATTTTATTTACCACAAAGAAACTTCACAACAGCAACAATTTTAATATCAATCAAATACAAATAAACATAGGTTAATTAATTAATTAATAAATAGACTCATAGGTGTAATCCTCCCTCCCTCTGTTGAGACAAGATCCCGTTAGAAGAAAGTTATTAACCCTCAAAGAGTCACAGATTTATGCGCTATGGTCTAGGATTTCCCTCTACGGTAAAGAACAGAGTTTATACGTTAATCTATTCTGAAAGGGACATTGTTAACACAACTTACACATTTAAAATAAACAACGTGAGTCCATGGATTCTACAAATATATATGGGGATTACTCATTCATCCTTCCTCTCTTCTCAGACAACCGTGGCCACGTGCATTCGTTCTTACCTATTACTTGATGTGCACCTTCTGGAACAATCTTTAGGACACACGCACACAGCAAATCCAGTGTTATTTTTGGCCAAAAAAAAAACCCAGCTCCTCAAAGACAGATTAAATTCACTTCTCCGGGGAGCGTTCACTTCGTTATTTTTATTTAGGATTACTGTTTATTAATTCGTCCAGGTAAGAAATCTAACAGTGCTCACAATGTCAGTAGCTTGAGATTTTCAGTACATAGGAATGTCAGGTCCGTAACTTTTCTCAGTATAAAAATTCCTTGTCACACCACAAATGGCCAAACGTCGGGAAATGTTAATGTTTGTTCGGTCGCCACAACGGGCTGAATGAAAATGAAATTTGGAAAAGGAAATCTGGATCTATAGGCCCAGTTATAAAGTCACTCTTAATGTTCTTTGGGTTGGCACTCTGTATCTTTCTGGGTGTAAAACACAACCCCAGACAGGTTCACCTTTGAAGACCCAGATACTAAGTAAAAATGTTCTTGTGTATGGTTACTATCAGATTTATATGGAAGCCGCTGGTAAGGTGTAGGGTTTGCCCCAATACTGTGTAAAGGAGAAAAAAAATACAAATACTTAACCATAATATAGTATTCTCAATCCTATCCTTAACCCGCGTAAAATATAATATATTCATCCACTTCGGTTATTTAACTTAAATTAGAAACTATAAGCTTAGAGCTTGTTTCATCGTTCAAAACTCCCGTGAAATAAATACTAGTCATTTTAAAAATTAATCATCATGAATTAGAAATAATTATATATTTCGTCAATACTCATAATGAACAGTGCATTAACTAGTTGGTTAAAATATTATCTGACTGGTTACTAGCAATTAATTAAATTTATTTTATAGCTGGAATAGTTTAGCTAGAAATTATTACATATTCTGCTAGCCAATGTAACACAGTAAATCCTGGAGAAATATAAATGACGGACAGATCTAGTAAATTACTCTGCACAAAAAGTCTTAGAGAAATATAATACGGACTTAACGATTAATCACTCAAACTTCTAGTATAGTATTTACCACAAACACAGAAATAAACGACCTCCAATCGAAAAACTAAGTAATTCCACTGTTATAATGGATCTTAGAAATCGAAGCTAGATGTTCTCTGAAATTCTGTCGGTACTGGATAAATTGAGTTTAAAGGCAGAGATACATATATTAAATTAGAAGAAAATTCGCTGAGACTTGTTACTTCTAACGCCCTCGCTCAGATTTCGGCTTTTCCTCGGTCGATCTGCGAATCAGAGGGATTTTTTACGCCTTTTTGCCGCCTGCAGACTCTGGCACGAGCAAAGCCCGCCCTTTGAGCTGGCGATTCGCCGTGTTTAATTACCTTTCAAACGAACGGATTTCGGGGGTGGGGGGGTAATAGAAATTGTCTCCCCTTGGTGTGGCAAAGTGGGATGATATAAATACTTATAGGGGACTTAGTGTACTGACTGAGATCAGCTGTGAAGGTATCTGTATCTAATAAGTGTAGTGTTTTACAGATAACCTTACTTGCTACCACATTTATACCTCAGTCAGAATTATTCTGGAATATTGTGATGACTACGTTGAATGTCTAGGGTTATGTAATTGATGAAGTGTAAGTCACAACAACAACAGACAGATAAACAATTTAATTTATTCCACCACACTTGACAACACTGACACTCACACACATTTAACACTCTATAAGACTATCTTAAATGAGTCACTGGTAAAGTTTCAAATATATATGTATTAATTACTTTCACTAATATATATCCTGATTCAACTACACAGTGAACCAGGAATCACAATCAAATGTAATCACAATTTATATGTACATAATTTATAAATATGAACCTTGTAGTGACATATTTTATTAGTATTATCCTATGTGTGTCAGTTGTGTAGTAGTACTATGAAGTAATACTGGTTTTGTTTTTCAAGCTATGTTGTTATTTGTCATCATGACTTCAAGTGTTTGTTTATCTTGGAAATAGTATGGGGAAAAGTTCCCAGTTCCTATCAGTTTAAACAAGGTATTGTCCCTCTGTTTTACTATAATGTCAATTTTAGAGGGGGACACATAATGTTGAGCTCCTCTGGCCACAGAAGCTTATCTTTCGTGATGGCGGCAGGAAAAGACTCCTCTGCTCGATAGCTTCCCTGTGTTCTGGAGACACCTCACTGGTCACTATCTGGACCCAGGAGTATGCTGTCAGCCTCTAGATTCAGCAAAGCTCAGACCAGGTGCTGCTCAATAACTTTAGGACCACGGTCCCTGAAACAAGAAGGTTGTACCTCCTATTTCAGAACTAATTTATAATCTATTTCCAGACTCAACACAATACATAACAAACACTGAGTTCAGAGCGGTAGGCCAACTGCTATCTTCATCTGAAACAATTTACACCAGTATACTCCTCCCTAATGGTTACCGCGCCTCTGCAATTCCAGCATTAGTTCCTTCTAGTCAATAAGATAGGTGTCAGTGTACTGTTAGGCAATTCCATGCAATTTTACTTTTCTCAGACACGTTCTGTTCAGGTTGGAGCAATATCTAGGCTTTGCCTCATGTTTGCTACTGAACTACACACATATACAGACATAAATTATCAATTTACATTCAATTTTCATTAAAAAGATATCAAATATTTCAAGCTTACCACAATTCATGGAAATAATACACAATTACGTTGACTGGCAATGAATATGGCACAAAATCTGACCTGCCGCTGTCTCAGGCTTTTATTTAGAAAAATATAAGCTGAATCTCAACGCACTGTTGCTTTAGAAAGTTTATTAGAAAATGTGGTGCTGAACTGACGCTTCTAATTGACTATATTGGCGGGTCTAACCAATCGTGCCATGTTTACACAGCTTTTCAAAAAAGTACCTCTACTACTGTTTCCCCTAACAACAACAAAAATTAGTATTGGTAGTCCGACTAATCGTGTTTCGCCTTACATTTACTGCGCTCCAATCAAATAGGATTTAACATGGGGACCTATTTCCCGTACAATGGTGGTTTCAAAATCTGCCACTGAGCGATTCTGATTTTGGTGTTGTCTGACACCCTCACTATTTCTTTTGGCTATAATTTGTTAATTCCTAGACTATTTGCGTAACACTTAACATATTATTTGTCAGCAAGTCCTAAGGAACCCAAATATACAAATTTAAGGGAGCTAAGTGGCTGCGTTCAAAATATGTATTTTCTAGGATAGTCGTGTATTTGTTTTCTTATTTTTTATGTTTAGAACCGCCACCTGTCCTGCTGTACTGTCAGACTAATGTCAGGATTTTAGACATAAAACAGTAGAATGTCATGTTTCCTAATAATCGTTTTGTAAGTTTTTAAACCTAACTCTCGTATGGGTAGTGTTTTTTATCACTGTCGATTTGAAAAAAAAGGTAGTGCTTGTGGCCTTACACGCGTGATGGCATTAATTGTATAGCGAGACGCGTGTTAGTGTTGCATGCGTTCCTGCTTTCAGCCCTCCCTTCTCTCTATCCTAAGTTCATCTGTCTTTTCATCACGCCGTGTATAAAATGAAATTAATGGAAGTATTAATTTAGGTCATTACGCGGTGTGCCTAGCTCAAGGTTTTCTTAGAAATGCAGTACACGTTTTATTGTAGAAAGCGTGTATTGATGCAGTAGGCTTACTATCAACGTGAAAGCGTGAGAATATGCAGACGAAGCATAAAAAGGGGGATCTCGAGTACCGTCATTGTGACAGCACTGTTCTTTACCATTCTTCTTTCCTTTTATTGAATTTATGTGTTAGGCTTTACATTTACCTGATAATTTATATATGTGGATTAGAATTTCTCACGACACTTGGTTCCAAATTATCTGTTCCATCTACTCAAATTATTTCCCCTGATCACTGCCTGATTCTATTACGACGATTTTCAATCACTGGCTTCATAATTACAGGTAACCTGCTCAACGTTAGCTAAATAGGTCTGCTGGTAAACATTCATCAAAGAAAATAGAGAACAGAAAATAAATTAGGCGTGCTAAATTAGAAAAAGAGACAGATCTCTGAGTGTAGGAGGGTTTTGTGTTAACAAAACGTGCGTAGGTGAAAGCCAGGTAAAAGAAAAGTGTAGATAATGAAATAGATATATGAAAGCTATTATCATAAAATGTCACAAGTTTCTTGTGCTCTTGTACATCCGAAGGATCAATGTCGGCAAGAGTGCGATGCTCCTGCTGCAATACTTCCTGCCTAATAAACATACTGAGACGAAAACGATACTCTTTTGTTATACTCGTGTACACTTTGTGAAGACGGAAGTTCTCGGACTGGAATTCGATGTTCATGACATTAACTTTACCCAGTATGTAGCCGACAAATAGAAGCATGTGCTTCGTGCCAACAGTGTTAATCGTCTGCAGGATTTGCCCCGCACTGTCGACGTTGTCCCCTGAAGCTTCGGATTGGAAATACAAGTGCAGAGCATCCTATTGCTCAAGGATCCTCTCAATGACTGCTTCACGGGACAGCCAGCGTGTTAATGTTCAGAGTTTTGCTTTTGGCTTCGAAGTTTTTCATGTGCTTCTGTGTGCTTTTATGTGTCAATAAAGCTGTTTTGTTGGAATCAGTTAATGTACAGGAACAGACCGTACAAATCGCAGCATAGCGATTGCCAGAGTCCGGCTTTATCCAATTCTTCAGTTCGCTGTCTGTTAGCCATTCCGCACAAAAAGCATGCTGATATCATGGCTTCACTTTTTTACGCGGTGGCGTGTGTGTCATCATGCTGCTACAACTACCTAGCGTACCTTCATCATCGCTCATTTATAATCTTATAATAACAAAAAAACAATATGCTGTTTATCTGCTTAAGTCTAAAATTTAAAAATAATACTATAAAACACAACGCAAAAATGACTGAGTACTGTAGATGACAGCCATTCCTGTAGAATAACAGGAAACAGTTGATGTAAACGAGTCAAAAAACAACGTCATTGATGTGGTTAAAAACAGGAATTAAATTTAAGTGGAATAAAAAATATATAGCACATAATGTTTTATATTTAATTATAATATAAATATAATGTATAATGCTCAGTGCACAGAATATACATACATTGTAAATGTCAATTGTCAAATATACCCAGATTAATGCAGATTTTGAGAAAAAAAATACCCAGATACCCATACGGAAGCCAAAAAAATCCCAGATCTAGTAAAAAAAATACCCAGCTGTGGCAACACTGGGAATAAGCTATCTTTGCGTGGTGGTCTCGTTCAGAATATCCTTGTTACTGTTATTTCATTGTTTAATGTTAGGCAAGAATTTGCCTTTCAAAAAAAATATTTTTACGACTAAGTAAGTAAGTAATTTAATGTTTCACAGACTGATCCCAATGTCATGCTGCCAGACAGTGCAATAGTTAAGCTTTGTAACATAAACAAATTAATAAGTTTAAAAGTAAAACACGTATGCAGTTAAGTTTTTGAAACTGTATTTTAAACAACAAAAACAGATAAACGTACGCTTGTTATATTACAAAATAACATGTGAAAAATAAGTTGCAAAATACCATACAATCACACATACAAATTAAATTTTGTGTATTTTAGTTGTCTCCCTTGGATAAAAAAAGAAATTACGACTATAAAAAGATAATGGGGAATTATATCCCTTGAATAATTGTAAACAGTCGATATAAGTATATAAACCAATAAAACAGTATTGAATCAGTTCTACAACTAACGGTTCACATGAAACAAGGGACATTTCCGGGTTTTACCCTTCGTCAGCCACAAACAGGTGATTTATTACAAATAAGGGAGGGAAACCTGAGGCCTGTAAACAGTAAATTAATATGAAACAAATATAAAGGTATGTTATCAGGCACTCGCAGGAAATAAAGAAGTAGAACACCAGACAACAGAAAAACAACAGACATGAGTGGGTAAGCCACTCATGTCTGTTGTTTTTCTGTTGTCTGGTGTTCTACTTCTTTATTTCCTGCGAGTGCCTGATAACATACCTTTATATTTGTTTCATATTAATTCACAAACAGGTGACAAGGACAAGAATTACATATAGGTACTACAAAAACATTCGATGATGAGAAACATATAGTAGTCATGAAACGAAAACAGGGTAGCAGCAATGATAGTAGTATAAACAGTCGATAGGATAGTATGGCGCTCTCTCTTCCAAAGCTATACACCCTCAAGGTAGAAGAGGAACGACTAAGTAAGTAAGAAAATAATTTTTGTAAGCAAAAATGTAAACTCTTTTTCAAAACTTTACAAATATTTAAATTAACTTGGTTCAGAATCAACAAAATGAGTTCTGAGCAAGATCCTCAGTCTTTTAGTGTGATGCAAATTTTGAAAGGTTACAGTGTTGGCTTTAATTCTTTTCTCATCAATGTCTTGGCGCGTAAACTTGCTCGTATCTAATAATAGATATTGAAATCAGCATCTGTTTGTTCTTAAATGAATTGTGAGAAAGCTGAAGAAAACAAATGTAAAACTTTTAAAAGTAAATATTAATGGAATCTGTTTATAAAAAAAAAAAAAAAAACTAAAAATAATCTGGATTGATTTAAATAATTTAAGAGAACTCAAGTGATAACAATAAAAAGAAAATTTATTTAGATTAGGAAATTTAAGGTTATTCATACAAAATTCTGGATAACAAAAATTTACCGATACTTCATGTGGAGCTGTCTTATGTGAGAGAGACACTTGGGAGTCGTGACCCAGGTGGGCCCGCCCCCTTAGAGTGTAAAGGAGAATAACGGGCCGAAACACTTGTTCGATGGGGGACCGCTTCTGATGATCAGATTGCCTTCTGTTGTATCGCTCTGTATAGAGTTTCCTATCATTGTGAGCCTGTACTATTAACTTGTGAATTATTCCTGTTTATGTCTCTATCTTCTCCTTGATTGTTCTATATGTTTTTATGGGTTATCCCTTCCACAGTTTTCCATTTAGAATTCCCTTTCACGGTAGTTGATTTTTATTTAATTTGACATGCACCGAACCATTTTTGTCTTCTTTGTTTTAATGTCATTAATGATGTACACTAACATTTTTCAACGGACAACTGGCTGATGGCAAAAGAACAGCCGGGCGTACGCATCATCATCATCAGTTGCCATCTCCACAACGAAGGTTGGCTGTAATGGATCTCCAACGTCTTCTGTCTCTTGTCTTGGTGGTGCACTCTGATGGACTCTTTCCTGTCCATCTCTTGATGTTATCTTCCCACTTATAGCGCTGTCTTCCCCTTGCATGTTTGCCTTCAACTCTCCCTTCTGTTATGGTCTTCTGCAAGGTGTTATGCCTTTTTATGTGGCCAAAGTATTTTAGCTGCCGAACTTTGACCTCCCTCATTAGTTCTCTTTTCATACCTAGATTTTCTAGGACCTCCTTATTTGTTTTCATCTCTTTCCATGAGATACGCCCCTTTCTTCTATATATCCACATTTCAAGAGCCTCAATTCTTTCTTCCAAATGCTTATTCGTCGTCCATGTTTCTGCACCATACAGAAATGCAGAATATATAACACTTTATGATTCTCAGTTTTAATTTGTGAGATAACTGTTTTGATGTCAGTATATGTTTCATGTTGTTGAATGTAGCTTTGGCCATTCCTATTCTCTTCTTGATTTCTGTTTCACATCTGCCATCTTCTGTTATTATATGACTGTCGTGAAATATTCTAATCCACATATATAAATTATTAGGTAAATATAAAGCCTAACAAATAAAATTAATAAAGAGAAGAGCAATGGGAAAATAACAGTGCTGTCACAAAGAATGTACTCGAAATCCCCCCTTGTTTTCTGCTTCGTCTGCAAATTGTAACGCTTTCACGTTGATATAAAAGCTTACTGTATTATTACCCGCCTTCTTCAATGAAACGTGTGCTGCATTTCTAAGAAAAACATTGAGACGTACTGCGTAATGACCTAAATTAATCCTAACATTAATTATACTGCGTTACCAAAACGAACGAACAGTTGGACTAAAGGATAAAAAGAGAAGGGAGAGGCAGAAAGCCGAACACTAAACACGCTTCGCGCGATACATAAATGCTGCCATCACGCGTGTAAGACTACAAGCACTAACTTTTTTTCAGACGGACAGTGATAAAATACATTAACCATCCCAGAGTTAGGTTTATAAATCATAAAAAAACTCTTATTAGAAAAGATAACATTAGATGGGTTTACGGTTGAGAACATAACAGTACCCAGACAGCACATCTTCGAAACAGGAGGTAGAAGAAATTGCATATTTTGAATGCAGCCACGTAGCTCCTTTAAATTTGTATTTTTGGGTTCCTTAGGGCTTGCTGACAAATAATATGTAAAACGTTACGCAAATAGTCCAGGAATTAATAAATTATACCCAAAATAAAATATTGGGGGTGCCTGACAGCATAAAATCATTTCTGCTCATAAGATTTTTTTTTTTAACGTGTTTGAAAAAAATTTACGTTACAGAAATAGCCTACCATGTAAACTCCAAATTGATTGGAGCGCAACAAATGAAAGCCTAACCACGATTGGTCGGGCTATAAATACTATCTTGGTTGTTAGGGGAAACGGGGAAAGGTAACATTTTTTCAAACACTTGTCGAAACGGGGCTCATTGGTCAGACTCGCTGATATACACACTTGGGAGCGTTAGTTCGAAACCACTTGTTTAAATAAGATTGATAAAGCATCAGTGCGTTGAAGCCAGCTTATATTTGGCTAAATAAAAGCCTGGAAGATAAGCAGATGGGAATTTGTGCCAGTTTGTGCCAGAATTCATTGCTAATCAACGTATCTGTGTTTATTCGTATGAATTGTGGTAAGCTTGAACCATTCAATATCTTTTAATGAAAATTGAATGTGAATTGTTGATTTATGCCTGTATATATATGTGTAGTTCAGTGGCCAACGTGAGGTAAAGCCTGTAATGCTCCAGCCTGAACAGAGGGTGTCGGAGAGAAGTAAAACGGCATGGAATGGCCAAACAGTACACTGACACCTGGATGATTGACTAGAAAGAAATAATGCTGGAAGTGCAGAGGCGTAGTAACCATTAAGAAGGGTAATACTGGAATAAAGTATTTCAAATGAAGCTGACAGTTGGCCTAATGCTCTGAACTCAATGTTTGTGCTGTGTTGTGATCAATGTAACAAGAGAGTTTAAGTTAGTTATGAAGTAGAAGGTACATCCTTCTTGATTTCAGGGACAGTGGTCTTGATGGTAGTGAGCAGCACCTGGTCAGAGCTTTGCTGAATCCAGTGTCGGACAGCATACTCCTTGGTCCTTTTAGCTATCAGTGAGGTGTCTCCAGAGCCCAGAGGAGAATTCGAGCAGAGGAGTCCTTTCCTGCCGCCATCACGCCAGATAAGCTAACTTGGCCAGCTGAGCTCAACATTATGTCCCCTCATCTTGAAATGACTTTATAAAATTAACATTAAGAGGGGAATTTACTTGTCTTAAAATCAGGAACTGTGAACATCTCCAATACTAGTCCCTAAAGACAAACTATTGAAGTCATGATGACAAATACCAACAGAGCTTGAACAAAACAAAACCAGTATTACCTCATTTTACTACTACACAACTGACACACATAGAACATTTGTAATAATATATGTCCCTACAATATTCATATTGATAAAGTCTGTACATATACTTGTAATTAAAATTGATTGTGATTCCTGGTTCCTTTGTATTTGAATCAGGACACAAATTCATTATTAACAGCACTGAATACATATTGTTATTTGAAACGTTACGAGTGACTTCTTTAAGATATTCTCATAGAGTGTTATATGTATGTGAGTGTCACAGTGTTGTTAAGAGTAGTGGATTAAATTAAATTGTTTATCTGTCTGTTGTTGTGACTTACACTTCACCATACTCATACCCTAGACACATAACGTAGCATCACACTATTCCAGAATAATTCTGACTGAGATATAAGATATGTGGTAGCAAGTAAGGTTATCTATAATACACTACTCTTAATAGATATAGATACCTTCACAGCTGATCTCAGTCAGTACACTAAGTCCCCTATAAATATTTATAACATCCCACTTCACCACATATATTGGGGTCTCGCTCTTGGGATTTTGAATCTTTAACTATTAAAAATATTGGGGGTAATTCACTTCAGGGAATATAAGAATTAAAAAGTATCCTTGGGTGGAATTGAATAAGGTTGAGCTCACGGTGCCTGTGTTGTCCATTAGATATTTAGAGATTAAATTGTTGGTTAGACATTTTATAAACTTACCTGATAGACAATGGCGGACCTGGCCAAATTTCGATCTGCTGCGGTTCAGACTGCAAAAGAGTTAGGATTAGATGGGCAAGTTATGGTTGCCTATGTCACGACGGAATGTGACAAATTTATTGAACGCGAAGAAAGAAGATTAGAAAAAGAGGCCGAAAGAAAGTTAGAGGCTGAAAAGGAAATTAAGAAGTTACAGTTTGAAGCTGAGGCTGAGACTAAGAGGTTGCAGATTGAGGCTGAGGCTAAGAAATTGGAAGTAGAGAGAGAAGAGAAGAAATTAGCTGCAGAAAGAGAAGAGAGAAGAAATTAGCTGCAGAAAGGGAAGAGAGGAGATTAGCTGCAGAGAGGGAAGCAGAAAAGGAGGAGAAAAGATTACAAAGGGAACATGAATTACGAATAAGGGAGTTTGAGTTTCAAGGCCATGCTCCTGAAAATGGTGCCAGTCCCTTTGCCTCTGATGCTACGGTTACTCAAGGAGCCTCAACCTCAGCTATGAATTTTCATTTAGATCATTTTGTTGAGAAAGACGATGATATTGAGAGCTACCTAAATAGGTATGAACTATTAGCTACCACGTATGGGTTAGAGAGAGAAAGGTGGAGCTTAAAGTTATCTCAGGGACTTCGTGGGGCAGCTTATGAAGTTTTTGCAAAAATGAGCAGAGGTGATCAGGAAAATTATGACATGCTAAAGCAGGCTCTTTTGTTAAGGTATGAAAAGAATGCAGAGTTTTACAGGAAAAAATTTAGGAATGCTAAACTACTGTCAGGTGAAACCTATCACCAGTTCTCTGCACGAATAGAGACATACTTGGAGAAATGGACTTCTCTGGGGAAAACCCAAGATCTTAAGGAAATGGTCCTTATAGAGCAACTAAGAGAGTCCATGGCTCCAGACCTGAGAAAGTTTCTCATGGAACAAGGTGCAGAGAGGCTGGGTGAGTTGCTAAATGTTGCTGAAAGGTATCAAGCAGCTCAAGCAGAGGTAACAGGTAATAAAAAGAAACAGGTGGATAACTTTAGGGCACCACAGAACTTTAATAAATTTGATCCTAGGGATCAAAATAAAGGTAAGCACCAATTTGATAGGCCACGGTATGAAAATAAAAATAAATTCCCACAATTCGATGAAAGGAAATATGATGAAAGAAAATCTTTCAACCAAGGAAAAAGGTGGTGTAAGAATTGTCAGATGGACAATCATGACACTGACCGTTGCAGAAGGAAACCTGTGTATATGGCAAACCTTCAGGTCAGGTCGACCTCAAGACAGGAGGAGGATATTATGTTAGATACCACT
Source organism: Oreohelix idahoensis (assembly GCA_024509875.1). Lineage (NCBI taxonomy): Eukaryota > Metazoa > Mollusca > Gastropoda > Stylommatophora > Oreohelicidae > Oreohelix > Oreohelix idahoensis. The sequence goes on from JAMPIV010010395.1 coordinate 573,395, forward strand.
CCAGAAGAGATGAGGAAGGCACAGGCTGGGGATAAAACACTCAAGCCTTGTTTCAGAAAATTGTCAACTTGTCATACAACTCCAGGCAAGGGAGATTTTTACATGAAAAACAAGTTGATGTATAGGAAGACTGGAGCTAGATCCAAAGGTCACGGACAGCTGGTTCTTCCAAAAAGATATAGGACAGATTTAATAAGGAGCCTACATGTGAAACCAGATGGGGACCATGAGAAGATAGGTACCATCATTCAAAAGGTGGCTCACAATTATTATTGGCCCAAAGCAAGATGGGACATTGAGAATTTTGTAGAAAGGTGTAGCATAGCACATGAGGGAACACCCACAAGTGGGAACATGGATCAGGACCTGGACACGCCACGGGGCAAAATTAGGCCTGACAATAAAAAGAAAAATAGATTTGATAAAGTGGACCAAATGGAATGGGAAGCCCCTTTCACGGACAAGCTTCACTTAACTGTTTTACAATGGCCACTATGCGGAGAGTGCAAAAAGATGTCTTACCCAGGATAAGCCGAAAATCCCTCAATCGGACTTAAACAAACTGGAGGAAGAGGATGTAGGGAGGAAATCTCTCATCAAGAATTTTAAGTGGGGAGAAAGCCCCAAAAGAAAAATTGGTAGCGGTCGTTTTGTGAATGATAATTCGGGAGGAAAAATCATCACTATAAAGCTTCGAGTGGAAGAGACCATACCGGTGCATGGACAAATAGGTCCACACACAATTAAAGGTCCACATGTAGCTTTGTTAAGAACGTGGACTGATGAAAAGGCAGAGGAAAACATTACATCTTCATACCAATATGTGAATGAGCTGACCACTCGGTTAAAAACTGGCTGGAAACTTGCCAATGAAAATTTGAAACAAGCCAGGAAGAAACCTGCTGCCTATTATAACAGGAAGGCGAAAGACAGAGATTTGGCTGTGGGAGAGAAAGTACTGCTTCTTTTGCCCGGGAGTCAGAATAAGTTACAAATTGGATGGCAGGGTCCATATACAGTTTTAGAGAAGGTGTCTAGAACAAATTATAAGATAGATAAGAAGGGGAAAGAAAAAATCTATCATGTGAATCTCCTGAAGAAATATTTGGAAAGAGAACATCAGGAAGAGACACACTTGTTGACCTTGTCCATCGCCATGGAGATGAAAAAGGAACCACTTTCATCATTTGAATATCCATTACACCCCTGTGAGACAGCAGCACAGGTGAAAATCAGTACACATTTAACGAAAACTCAGAAAGAGAGAGTGCAACAGGTTCTAAATAATCATGCAGAGGTGTTAACAGACCGACCAGGGCATACAAACCTATTGGAATATGATATGAAACTGATAGACCCCACACCTGTCTGTATGAAACCATATTCGATTCCGTTTGCTAAGGAGAAAGCTTTGAAGGAAGAGATAGACTATCTGTTGAAGGAAGGAATTATTTCGCACAGTGAGTCTTCGTATAGTTCCGGTGTTGTACTCTTAAGGAAGCCCTCTGGAGAACATAGACTCTGTATAGATTACAGGAGACTGAATGCTATTACAGAAGGACAGGTGGATCCATTGCCGGATACAAATCAGCTGTTTGCCAGACTAAATAAAGCTAAATATTTCTCAAAAGTGGATCTGAGTAAAGGATACTATCAGATTCCAGTAAAGCCTGAGGTTAGACCATACCTAGCTTTTAGTACCTCAGAAGGACACTATGAGTTTAATAGATTGCCATTTGGATTGAAGAATGCGCCTAGTGTCTTCTCTAGAATGATGAGAAAATTATTGGATCCTCTGAATAATCCCTGTATAACAAATTTTATGGATGATATCCTTATAGCAACAGAAACATTTGAGGAACACATTGACTCTCTGAACATGCTGTTTGATCGACTTAGGGAGGCAAATTTAACAGCCCGACCAACCAAATGTTGCGTTGGATGTAAAGAATTGGAATTTTTGGGACACACAGTTTATCAGGGAAACATGACCCCTGACCCAAAGAATTTAGAAAAACTACAGAAAGCCCGAGACCACAAACCAAGAAGGACGTGAGATCCTTTGTCTCATTATGTGGTTTCTACCAGAAGTATATCAAAAACTTTAATTCCATATGTGCACCTTTAACGGAATTGACACGTAAAGGACATCCAGATCGCATTACATGGACACCACAATGTGAAATGACTTACCAAGAATTGAAGGAAAAGCTCACAAGTAAACCCATTTTGAAATTACCTGACTTAAGTCAAGAATTCATAGTAAGGACGGATGCAAGTAATATTGGGTTAGGTGCAACTTTACTACAGAAATCAGATGCATTGGATGGGGAATTAAGCCCAGTGGCATATGCTAGCAGAAAGTTGAATAAAGCTGAAATCAACTACTCAACTAGCGAAAAAGAATGTCTTGCAGTAATATGGGCAATAAAGAAATTCAATATTTATCTATATGGGAAGGCATTTAAGTTGCAAACAGATCACAAACCTTTATCGTTTTTAGCACAGGCTAAGCATGAGAACTCTAGGTTACTCCGATGGTCTTTGCTTCTGGCTCCATATAATTTTAGCATTGAGTATATATCTGGAAAAACCAATTTGGGAGCGGATTTTTTAAGCCGCCATCCGTGTGATGAGAATCACCGTAAACCCCAGAAATAATAATAAATTTCTCTATGTGTATATAGAATAAAGGACTGACAGATAATGTCTGTTTTAAGAGGGGAGGTGTCGTGAAATATTCTAATCCACATATATAAATTATTAGGTAAATATGAAGCCTAACAAATAAAATTAATAAAGAGAAGAGCAATGGAAAAATAACAGTGCTGTCACAAAGAATGTACTCGAAATCCCCCTTGTTTTCTGCTTCGTCTGCAAATTGTAACGCTTTCACGTTGATATAAAAGCTTACTGTATTATTACCCGCCTTCTTCAATGAAACGTGTGCTGCATTTCTAAGAAAAACATTGAGACGTACTGCGTAATGACCTAAATTAATCCTAACATTAATTATACTGCGTTACCAAAACGAACGAACAGAGGGACAAAAGGATAAAGAGAGAGGGAGGGCTGAAAATCAGGAACGCATGCAACACGCGTCGCGCGATACACAAATGCTGCCATCACGCGTGTAAGACTACATGCACTAACGTTTTTTCAGACGGACAGTGATAAAATACACTACCCTTTCCCAGAGTTAGGTTTATAAATCATAAAAAAACTCTTATTAGAAAAGATAACATTAGATGGGTTTACGGTTGAAAAACATAACAGTACCCAGACAGCACATCTTCGAAACAGGAGGTAGAAGAAATTGCATATTTTGAACGCAGCCACGTAGCTCCTTTAAATTTGTATTTTTGGGTTCCTTAGGGCTTGCTGACAAATAATATGTAAAACGTTACGCAAATAGTCCAGGAATTAATAAATTATACCCAAAATAAAATATTGGGGGTGCCTGACAGCATAAAATCATTTCTGCTCATAAGATTTTTTTTTTAACGTGTTTGAAAAAAATTTACGTTACAGAAATAGCCTACCATGTAAACTCCAAATTGATTGGAGCGCAACAAATGAAAGCCTAACCACGATTGGTCGGGCTATAAATACTATCTTGGTTGTTAGGGGAAACGGGGAAAGGTAACATTTTTTCAAACACTTGTCGAAACGGGGCTCATTGGTCAGACTCGCTGATATACACACTTGGGAGCGTTAGTTCGAAACCACTTGTTTAAATAAGATTGATAAAGCATCAGTGCGTTGAAGCCAGCTTATATTTGGCTAAATAAAAGCCTGGAAGATAAGCAGATGGGAATTTGTGCCAGTTTGTGCCAGAATTCATTGCTAATCAACGTATCTGTGTTTATTCGTATGAATTGTGGTAAGCTTGAACCATTCAATATCTTTTAATGAAAATTGAATGTGAATTGTTGATTTATGCTGTATATATATGTGTAGTCCAGTGGCCAACGTGAGGTAAAGCCTGTAATGCTCCAGCCTGAACAGAGGGTGTCGGAGAGAAGTAAAACGGCATGGAATGGCCAAACAGTACACTGACACCTGGATGATTGATTAGAAAGAAATAATGCTGGAAGTGCAGAGGCGTAGTAACCATTAAGAAGGGTAATACTGGAATAAAGTATTTCAAATGAAGCTGACAGTTGGCCTAATGCTCTGAACTCAATGTTTGTGCTGTGTTGTGATCAGTGTAACAAGAGAGTTTAAGTTAGTTATGAAGTAGAAGGTACATCCTTCTTGATTTCAGGGACAGTGGTCTTGATGGTAGTGAGCAGCACCTGGTCAGAGCTTTGCTGAATCCAGAGTCGGACAGCATACTCCTTGGTCTTTTTAGCTATCAGTGAGGTGTCTCCTGCGCCCAGAGGAGAATTCGAGCAGAGGAGTCCTTTCCTGCCGCCATCACGCCAGATAAGCAAATTGGCCAGCTGAGCTCAACATTATGTCCCCTCATCTTGAAATGACTTTATAAAATTAACATTAAGAGGGGAATTTACTTGTCTTAAAATCAGGAACTGTGAACATCTCCAATACTAGTCCCTAAAGACAAACTATTGAAGTCATGATGACAAATACCAACAGAGCTTGAACAAAACAAAACCAGTATTACCTCATTTTACTACTACACAACTGACACACATAGAATATTTGTAATAATATATGTCACTACAATATTCATATTGATAAATTCTGTACATAACTTGTAATTTAAATTGATTGTGATTCCTGGTTCCCTTGTAGTTGAATCAGGACACATATTCATTCATGCCAGTAATGAATACATATTGTTATTTGAAAAGTTACGAGTGACTTCTTTAAGATATCTCATAGAGTGTTATATGTATGTGAGTGTCACAGTGTTGTTAAGAGTAGTGGATTAAATTAAATTGTTTATCTGTCTGTTGTTGTGACTTACACTTCATCATACACATACCCTAGACACATAACGTAGCATCACACTATTCCAGAATAATTCTGACTGAGACATAGAGATATGTGGTAGCAAGTAAGGTTATCTATAATACACTACTCTTAATAGATATAGATACCTTCACAGCTGATCTCAGTCAGTACACTAAGTCCCCTATAAATATTTATAACATCCCACTTCACCACAATGACCAAGATATACGTAACTCTTGACTTGTTCCAGGATTTTCGTTCGCAGCTGAGGTTCAAAGATGTGTACAAGACAGACATTATGACACTGGACATAAATCCAGTAACCGATAAGGATGAAGCCGCCGATCGCACCAAGTTGCGATGCCTCCTACGGCGCCACCTCATATTGGGCGAAAAGAAGCTCTCACAACAAACAGAAGAGAAATGAACGTGCCGAAAGAAGTATCAGGAAAACAAGCAGCTGAGGGTTACTCATGTTTAGCGGTGCTTGGTATGTTTAACATTCTTCTGTAAAACCACATCTCTGTGACCTCAAAATAACTTCCTTGAGGTAGCGTTAGTCCTACTCGATCTATGTATCGTCATGGTTCCCCACCCCCGGGATCTACACGAGGTTATTTAAGAGAGTACTGCTCTAGTCTAATTAAAAAAGTTCACAGCAATAAGGAACAAATAAAAAACCGGCAGACGGTAAAGCCTTCTTGAAATCTTACAAACGGTCTAAGCTGACCCATTTACCACGCGACCTTGTGCCCAACCAAAAACAGGACCTCCCGAATTCACGGCTGGGTTCAACCATCGGTCAGCGGGCGAGGAAAGCGCAGGGTCACGTAGTTTCTGGCTGTCTTAACGGACCCAGACCCGAATTCCATATTTAACAGCAGTTAATAGAACAACTAGTGTGAGATTGTCCGGAAATTAGAACGACCTAGATTGTTTATTTTGGAGAAATCGAATACACAACACGCAACGCACAATTCATGATGTTTGTATTTAAATTGTAGCTTTGATAAAACTGCCTTTGCCTGCCTGTTCTTCTTCTTCTTCTTCTAGTTTTTCCTTCTTCTAGCTTCTTCTGATGCTGCTCGTGTAAGCTCCTGATATTTCAATACATAAAAACAGTAAAATAAAATGGTACAAATATGTATTAAAAGTGTTACTTTATGTTACTGGAGTAACAGCTGCGACATACTCGTACATTTACGCTCATTTATATTTTTGTATATATTATTTTTAAATGCATTTACATTAGTTCCCGCTTCCTTTTCTTTACTGTTTCCCGTTTTGTTCCCTTTGTGGTTTTTTTTTTTTTTTTTTTGGTCCCTGTCGAAGATCGTGGAGTTGTAACGTGTGTTTGGGCTTTATGTTAGTAAGACTTAATGGTAAAGGACGAAGAAACATGAATAGGAAGAGGAGGAAAAAGAGGGAGAATTCGAAGAAGAAGATATATATATATATATTCATCAAGCTCTGGAGCTCCTGTTGACTTTGAGTGACGATTGCAGCGTCGTCGGCTAACAGTGACCCTTCTGATTTTTGTTTTTGTCTTCAGCCTTGCGAGCTGACTTAAACAGTCATCTGACCTAGTGTGAAGACATATTCCTTCAGTTGCATCTCTGAATTAATGTTACAAGAGCAAGGCAAAGATGATCCCGAAGTGGGTCGGAACCTAAACTTTAAAATGTAAAAGTTTTACTTATGCTTTTCTGTACATTTTTTTCCCCAAGAAAGGGTCCATAGTCTTATTGTGAGGTTTGAAGTTTGTCGTAGAGCGGGGTGTGGGTTCTACTGTTGATTGGGATGTTGAGTTGTCAGAGCTGTATAGGTTCTACTGTTGCTTGTGAGGTTGAGTTGTCAGAGCTGTGTAGGTTCTATTGTTGATTGGGAGGTTGAGTTATCAGAGCTGTGTGTGTTCTTTTTCTTTCTATAAAAGTTCAGATATATGACACCCCCATCCTCCATATCCCCCAGACACAATAGAATTGTGTGTGTATTTATTATATCTGTTATTTTTTCCAATCACAGAATGTCCAGATATGGAAGGATGCACTAGTGACAATTTTATTAAGACAATTGACAATGCTGTAGATAGAATGAGGTGATACCACCAGAAGCATACTGCTTGGTTCGGATACAGTTCGCCTCTTCTGATGCTGGATACCATGCTTATGTAACCTTTCTATAACTGTTTTCTTAATCCCGGTGAATTTTGTTGTCTAGATTTACATGTATGCAGTCACGTTTTGTGTAATAGTTCTTTTTTAAATATTAAATGTGTAAAAATATATATCGCATCCTTCACCAATTGGCAGCCTATGCATTTATTTGCTATCCCAGTGAATACCGAATGTTCTTTCAATCAAGTTAAATTGCTTCATTGTTTTAAGGAGGATTCCTTCGTCGTCGTTTTCATCATTATATCGTTTAGCTCGGTTTTATTAGTTCTAAAGTCGCTGGACACAGGAGCTTCGTAAAATGATGGAAAATTTGTTGTCTTCGTCATCATCTATGATTGATACGTCATCAGTTGCCAGCCAATCGGAGCGAGCGTTTCCAGTAACGGACGCAGGTATATATATATATATATATTTTTGTTGTTGTTAAATTTTGTTTTCTCTTCTTCATTGTCATTGTTTTCCTTCTACAGTTTCATTTTTTACATTAATCTTCTTCTTCACAATGTCTTGTGATGTAGGTGATCATGTTTCTCCACAGCTTCTAGCCTCCTATACCGTTTAACAGTTTTGTTGTTGGCTGCTTTGCATTCCGCGAAGACAAAGTATCCAGTATGTTCTCTCTGCTTGTCGACATCTATCTATCTATCTATCTATCTATCTATCTATCTATCTATCTATCTATCTATCTATCTATCTATCTATCTATCTATCTGTCTGTCCGTCCGTCCGTCTGTCCGTCTGTCTGTCTGTCTGTTTGTCTGTCTATGTCTAGCTTTATATCCGTCTGTCATTCTTTCACTTTGGACGTCTGTCTAAAATCTCCATTAGCTTATGTCTATGTGTCTATCGATCGGTCAGTGTTCCTGGTGGTGTCTAATATTTTACCTGTCTTGTTTACTGTTTCACTGTGTCCTTAATTGTGACGTTTGTTGATAGGGAACTCTACGCATACCATTGCAGCATGAGATAAACTGATCGTCAGAAACAGCCTCACCCCGGTCCAACGTTCAACTCACCACCCCATCCCTGGACTTTGGCGGTTGTCCATCAACGTCTTGCATAATGCTTTTGTTTAAAACATGTGCCTAAGTATTCTTGTTTTTTTTGTCGCAAAAATATTGCAAGATCGTATATAAATAAAGTTGTTTTGTTTTTATAAATCTTTTTGTGTCCGTCAAGTCTCGTCCTGTCTGTCTAATTATAATCTGTCTGGCATTTCCCTATCTAAATACTTACCTATCTGTCTGTTTATTTGCCTAACTCCATATTTGCTGTTCCAGTATACCGACCTCACTATATCCTTGGCCTGTGTATTTCCCGGGGGGGGGGGGGGGGTTATCTGAAGAGACTAAGAAAGAATAGGACTACTACACCCTCATGCATGTCGTACAAGGCGACTAAGGTGCGATAATGCTTGCGCCTGGCAACCTCTTCATGTAAAACACATTGCCGCAGAAACTAGCACCACGTGACCATGTCAATGTTTGGTGCTGGATTATTGCGCGGTGAAAAGGGGGGGGGGGGGGGGGATACAGTGGGGGTTCATGCTCCGTAATGAGCGCAAAGGAAAATGAATGAATATTTCTTTAAAATAAATCATTCATATAGTTATTTTTTTTTCTATTCTCCGCCCTGACCGTTTGTTTACGCCATTACCGTTTGTCTCTGCCCTTACCGTTTATCTCCCCTTACCGTTCGTCTCTGCCCTTACTGTTTGTCTCCGCGTAGTTCCTGTGGGTTCCTAGGGAGACAGACATGGAGCGAACAAGGTCACTGCTACCTCAGCCATGTCATAAGAGACCACTAGTGTAAAGTAGTGCATGAGGCTAGCAACATCTGCCCGTAAAACAAGTGACCACAGAAACCAAATGCGCCAAGAGCCTACACGAATGCTTAGATTCAGGCTTCCTGGGGACACTTAACCACGAGCACACAAAGAATCTAAATCTTGGGAGAGAAAAATTTCCTGACCCTATTTGAGAGTGCAGAAATTAAAGGTCAATGTAGTCCCATAGTAGACAGTGCTGTAGGGGAGTACAGTGTTAGAGACTTCACTATACCAGGTCCAGCTTTTTTAAAGAGACAAGATGACCAGTTGTCTTACGTGCTGCTCTAGCCTTCTTTAACTCCCGAGCAGAGTCAGGTACCCATTTACAGTGGGTAGACAGGAACGTGACGCTACTATATTTTAATTCCGAAAACTGATAACTGTGCCGTGAGAGTAAAGTGTGTAAACTTCTTAGCCAATCAGACACTCGTACGGAAATTTAGAGACATGAATGCAATAATGTTTTGACACGATAGCTTTAGCCAATCAGATGCTCGTACGGAAATTTAGAGACATGAATGCAATGTTTTGACACGATAGCTTAGCCAATCAGACACTTGTACAGAAATATAGAGAAATGAATGCAATAATGTTTTGACACGGTAGCTTAGCCAATCAGAAACGCGTACGGAAATATAGAGAAATGAATGCAATAAAGTTTTGGCACGATAGCTTAGCCAGTCAGACACTTGTACAGAAATATAGAGAAATTAACGCAATAATGCTTTGACACGACACCTCAGTAGCTTGGAGGGAAAATCACGCACATAAAGAATACAGAAAGATAGTTTGTGTCAAACATGCAACGCCATCCGATCTGTCTTGTTGTAAACCTTATCTCCCAGGGCTGAAAGTTATACGTTATAGCTTCTAAGAAATTGAACGGGCTGTTATCTCTTCCACTGCACACAGTTACATGACCTGTCGATGTTGGTACAGCTCCCAGGCTTGTTCCACCGAATGTGACATATTTTCTACAAGAAAGAAAGAAAATCAGGGTTTAGATAGGACAGTGCCGAAAACAAGAAAGCGGTTGTTTACCAAACGTATCAGCAGTTTAGAGAGGGTTCCCGACGTCGGGGAAATTTCGATTTTCGTACTGTACCCGCTACAGCACTTCCTTGTCTGATCTCGATCGTCTGTATTTTTTTTTTTTTTAAATAAAATGTTGCCTCGTTTTGGCGAGGCGCGTCCCGTTCAACCAAGGCGGTTATATTAGCGCGCATATCCAAATATAAAAGACCTTTAAGTCTGATAGGTATCTGATCGTCTATAGAGGAGACAGGAAAGAACAGAGCCACTCGTGTCTGTCGTAAGAGGCGACTAATTTGGCTTAAATCAATGTGCTGGCAATCTTATCTTGTACAGCACGGGAGCCGCGCTGGTGTAATAGTTACCACATTGCGCTGGTGATCAGGTGTTCACGGTTCAAGCCCGGGCGTGAGCATTTGAAGAAGTGTCATCGACCGGGATTTTGACTGAATAACCTGAACGGCTCCTGAGATAAACCCTCTGTGGATGGGAAGGAGCGAAGCTCCTGACCGGGTTGGAAAAAAAAGTCCACAGGCTCCCCAACCTCGCAATGACATGTCAGTGGGCCGAAGGGCTGAAAGCCCAAGTGCCGCTGGTTAAGGAAAAACAAAAAAAATCTTGTACAGCATATTGCATATGAACTTCGTATTCTTTGTCTTTCGCTGTCATGAAGTTGGCGATCTTGGTTGGCACTGTCTAATGTTTACTTGTATTTCTCACATGGGCCCGTGTCTGTCTGTCCCATTTTTTATTTGTTCACCATTTGATATTTGAGTATGCAGTGGCCGATTCTCGGTCTAAGAATAATCACGTGATCTCTTCGTAAGAAGTGAAAATAAAGAACCAGTTCAGGACCAGTAATATGTCCGGGGCCCTTCTGCGAATGGATTACTGTGGGCCTCTTCCCATCTAGTCATTAGTGGAGACGCCACTGCCAGTAATATAATCCAGAGTTGTGCGTGTCGCCTCATGCTGCTCCCGTGGGTCTCTCAGGAGAGAAAGAAAGAATAGGACTTATGCACCGTCAAGCTTGTCGTAAGAGGAGACCCCACTAATATGGGGGTCCCGTGACACGCCCATTGCGGCATATTAGGAATATGGTGTTGGGCCCATACTTTCTTGACCATACGGCACACTAGGGGTGATGTGGTCAGCATCACGCCGGCCGCCTTAACCTTACCAGAGTTGCTCTGGTACCCAATTCATGAGTCTGTATCGACCCCGAAGCCGTTTGCGGTCTAAAAAAAATCCCACCTCAACTGGGAGTCGAACCATGGGCCACTGAGCTAGGAAGCCAGTGCACTAACTAAGCAAAATAATTATTAGTGACAACTTGATAATTTGCTACAAAGTTGTAGATAAGTTGTTAAGCAACTGATAAAATAATGCAATATATAAACAAAAATCTAAAAGACTAATATGAGTTTATGCTTAAAGCTGGGAGCCTCATCATATAAAACACATTAAACACATTGCTACATTAGGGTTCCCATAATGTTTTGGTTAAAAACCGGGACATTTCCAAATGTTTACCTAAAAAACCCGGGACATTTTGTAAAAAAACGGGACATGTTAAAAATTAGGGTAAAGCACAAATAAATCTATTATATATTATATGTTGCACTTAAAATAAGATACTGGTATAAAAATACACACATTAACTAACACAACTTCCACTTTATCGTTGAAAAGTTTTTTCACGATGGCTGTTGTGCAGTCCATGGACTGTGGTTATGCACCGCCGTGTGATAAGCGAAGGTTACTTCCTGTGCTGCCAATGATAACTGTTTTTCCATTTCCTTTTCACTCTGGGTTTTAGCATTTAAGAAATGACTTATACTGCTGTTGGAAGCCTTACTTTCAACAGCACCTTTATGTTTTTTCGTTTTCACGTGGTTGACTACGTCTGACCGACCACCATGTGAAATGCAAAATTTAGAGCTGCATAAAGTACATTCCACATTTTCATCTACACCTTTAATGAAGGGAAATTCTCTTGTAATGTTATCATTTGTACTGCACTTACGTTTCGGCATTATGCGGATGAAAAACGATAACAATACTGTAAAATAATGCTAATACGCATTAAATCATTTGGTAGATGCTCACTGAACACTGTTTTGGTCGACTTTCGAATTTTTGTTGGAGATTCAAACCGAGGGTCCACTGTAACCGGAAATTGATAAAGTAACACTACTAAAACACGGAATAAAATCCGTTACCCAAAGATTTTTTTTTAGGAAGGACCCTTAAAAAGCGGGACATTTGGAATAAATTCGGGACACCGGGACATTTTATCAAAAAACGGGACTCCCGGGAAAAACGGGACGAATGGGAACCCTATGCTACATAAATCACAGCTGTAAAAATACATGAATGTTATGATACAGGCTCCCTACAAGGGGACCAGATGTAGTATTAGCACCATGGAGAGGAACATGATGATGATAAACGTGTGTGTCGCCAAATCGCGTAGGTATTTGCAAAATATATCGCCGTTCAAATTACGATCCTCGGGTATCGAGAAAAGACAAGATCTCAAGATCGAGACACAGATAGCGCGCAAATAACAGGTATCGATACAAAGACAGCGCCGTTATTTAAAAAAAAGTCTTTTGTCTTGCGATAACCAGGTTTCTCATGGCCACGCAGATAACCAACTTAAGGCTCGGGAAACTAGGACAGTACTTCAAGGACCAACAGAAGAAGATTTAAAAAAAGCATGTTTGGATATCTGATAAGGCAGAAGGTCATTGTATTCTGTTTTAAGAAGGGAGACAGGGGACAAATATTAAATTAATGAAGGACATTGTTCGACATGCCAGTGCAAATAATTATATATGCAGTATTTAAGTGCAGGTATAGCAGTATTTAAGTGCAGGTATAGCAGTATTTAAGTGCAGGTATAGCAGTATTTAAGTATTTAGCTTTTCGATTGACAGAGTAGTTAAGGCGCAGGTCTCTCGCGGCAAAAGGTGCCAGGTTTGATTCACGGTACCGACATGCTGTAGTCTACTTAGTTGTAAATGGGTGCTTGACTTTGTTCTTGAGTTAAGGAGGGAGGAAGGGAGCTGGTCACCTCACCTTTCGATGTTGGACATGGTGGAGTGAAGTCTCTAACACTTCACTCGCATATCGCAGTTTTTTTTTGTCTGTGGAACTACCGTTACCGTTTTTTAATAGCAGTATTGGTCCATGAAGCTCCCGGGGGTCTCTGAGTAGACATAGAAGTAATAGAACTGCTGCTTCCTCATACATGTCGTACGAGGCGGCTAACGTGAGGTTGTACAAGGGGTTGGCAACCTCATGGGGTAACACTAATTGCTACAGACACAACCTCTGCTAGAGCACATACATACTTTGATGTAGGCTTCCTACAGGGAGTCCAGTTGTACTGGTGGCTCCGTGCTCCATACGATGCAAAAATGGAAAGAAAAATGTAAGTATTGATAGTTGTTAGTGCACTGGCTTCCTAGCTCAGTGGTCCATGGTTCGATCCTCATTTGAGGTGGAATTATTTTTAGACCGCAGACGGCTCCGAGGTAGACCCAGCCTTATGAATTGGGCACCATAGCAACTCTGGGAAGGTTTAAGGCGGCTGGTGTGATGTTGACCACATCACCTCTAGTGTACCGATGGTCAAGAAAATATGGGCATAACACCATATTCCCAATGTACCTCCATTGGCGTGTAACTGGTTACTTTAACTATTGATAGTATTACAAGGCAGTTCTTGTTATGGAATCCCCATGGTAAGAGGGAAAAGGGGACACAAGTACACATGGAGAAGAGAACGTGAGGCATACATTGAAGGAGTCAAGAAGATGTAGAAAGACCTTGAACTTGAGGGTACGAGACAAGAAGACTTGGTGTAAGTTGGTTGGAGGTCTGTGCTCCCTGGGAAACGCAAGAGTGGTTTTGTTGGATGATACAAGTATTTTTATGTTGTTGGTTCATCAACGCTAAAAATAGGAACTAATGATGAGTGTCATAGTGGCACCGATGTCATGACAGCTGAACATCGGCTACAAAAGTGCCCAACATATCAGGGGCAGAGAACGCACATGTGGCCCTTACCAATACCATTACTGAAAAAAAAAACAACTCTACGAAGACACCAACATATTTAGGCAGACCACTGATTTTGTTTAATGTACATATTCGAGATCTGAAAGTTAGGAAGAAGAAGAGTCCTCTCATAGTCATCTAAGCTGCTATATCTGTGACGTTATTGCCTCCTCTGCTTTGCAGTAGTGGTCCAACAGTGGCCAAAACTCAAGAGTATCTATTATAGGCTTCAATGGAGTCTATCTTTACACAAGATTACTCTTGGCAGAAATGTCGATAGAAGAATAGTAAAGCTTCTATCACATGGGAGTCTTCATGAGATATTCAGATAAGCGAAAACAATGCTGGCTGTCGCTAAGCACGTTAATTCTATAATCTGCCAACACTTTTATGAAGAATTTAGCAATGGTTTATTCTATATATATATATATATATATATATATATATATATATATATATATATATATATATATATATATATATATATATATATATATATATATATATATATATATATATATATATATATATATATAGCTCTGTTTAGAGTGTGGGTTTAGTAACTTTGACTGAGACAAACATGAAGTACATTTAAAAGGATTAAATAGAAGTTAAATTTGTAACATTACAAATAACAGAATTTAATAATCACTTTAAGTTTTAACAGTTGGAAAATAAATTGAATAGTTATGGAAACGTTTCATTACTTGATTGGGATTTAACTGAATAAAGGAGGTCACTTTTGGCAGCGGATATTTGCACTTAGCTGCCAATGGTATTTGCTTCTCCAGCTGGGTCAGTTTCTTTCACTCTGCTCTCGCTCGTCTCTTGTCAAAGTTCAGGCGCCACACGTTCCCAGAACGTTCAAGGAGTAAAGGCTAAGTTGGTTCTGCGTCTGTCTATGAGACCTTCTTATGATGGCATCTCGCAAAACGTCAGTCCACTTCTACCTTCACTTGGTTCCAGAGATAGTACTTTCTGCTGGTACCACCAATAACTGTGATAGAAGAATAGACAAGAAAGCTCTTCTGAGTATTGCGTTCTCCGACACATAGTTATGTGTCCACCATCTTCTATTTCACCATCTCACTTAACTCAGAGTTTACCCTCGATGAGAATTAAATTTAATCCCTCGGGATAAAACTTCCTTTACATTTAAACTGAATAGCTTTTGCTTTACATTACATTTAAATGAAAAGGCTAAACGTACAGATATAATGTTTTACATTTACATCTCCACTGTTTGAAAAGGGTTCACAATATAAATTCATTTATGTTTCATTTACATTTACACTTGTGGAAAAGTTTGAAACTTCTATTAAATAAAATGAATATTTTCACATGGACATTTACACTGGTTTAAAGCTTGAAAACTTACATTAATTTTAAAGTGAATATGTTTATAGGGACATTTACACTGCTTTGAAAATGTAAGTCTTATTATTAGAATGTACATCATTTCTTTCATCTTTCCCTCCCTGCTCCATAGGGAACCTGGAACTACTTTATCTTTTTAGTTCTCTTTACGAAACTATTAATAAAGCAATCACCAGCCCGTGCAGTGGTGGTTCATGAATCATCATTCTATACGCTGAGGTTGCCAGCCTCAAATGACTTCAACATCCAATAGCGAGTTTCACACAATAAAATTCACGTGGTAATATATATATATATATATATATATATATATATATATATATATATATATATATATATATATATATATATATATATATATATATATATATATATATATATATATATATATATATACTGCTCAAAAAAAGTTAAAGGCCACTTTCAATTTTTAGGTCATTTCAACTACGCTGTTTTTTTTTAAAACCTGAACACTCAGTCAAAAAAGTTTTGCTGCATTTTGTTGCATGCTTAAACAATGTTTGTTAATCTGACAATAAATCAAATCTGTGTTACGTGTGTGTACCTCCAAGGTCAATCAAATGTACATGGTGGAAAGGGAAATAATGCATGTTTGAAAATGCTTCCTATGGCAAAGCCTGTTGATAACATTGCTGAAATTTGCTTTTCACGTGCATGTCGTGACTATGGTGAACACATTTCACCCACTTTTCGGAAGGAACGGGCAATGGGTATGTTTGTAACATTTACCATTTTAGCCATGGCTCAGCTAAGACGCTTGACCAATGTTGACAGATGGAGAGCGATGGCATGGCTGCAGGGTGATGTAGGGCTGCGAGAAGTTGCTAGGAGATTTAGGAGTTGCCCACTCTGTCATACAAACTCTGCGTGATCGTTAAAATGCAACCGGCAGTGTTGCAGAACAACGCAGGTCAGGACGTCAAGGTCTACCACAAGACGGCAAGACACGCTGAGCCATGGCTAAAATGGTAAATATTACAAACATACCCATTGCCCGTTCCTTCTGAAAAGTGGGTGAAATGTGTTCACCATAGTCACGACTTGCACGTGAAAAGCAAATTTCAGCAATGTTATCAACAGGCTTTGCCATAGGAAGCATTTTCAAACATGCATTATTTCCCTTTCCACCACGTGCATTTGATTGACCTTGGAGGTACACACACATAACACAGATTTGATTTATTGTCAGATTAAAAAACATTGTTTAAGTATGCAACAAAATGCAGCAAAACTTTTTTGACTGAGTGTTCAGGTTTTAAAAAAAACAGCTTAGTTGAAATTACCTAAAAATTGAAAGTGGCCTTTAACTTTTTTTGAGCAGTATATATATATATATATATATATATATATATATATATATATATATATATATATATATATATATATATATATATATATATATATATATATATATGTTAGTTCACATGTTAGTAATAAAATATGAAATGTAAATCACAACTTACGCCAATCCTGGCTACAGTCTTGTCGCACAGATGAATAAAATAGATGAATCTTTCTCTTACACATGTCTGGGATTTCTTTTAATTTTACAATAGATTGGCCCTTCTGACTCCGAGTTTCTTCAGTTTCTTAGTCCCGGTGTTCCTTATTAAAATGTAGATATCTCCTGCGCTTTTGTTAAGTCTTATTTGGTTCTCCAATAAAAGGCCCAGTTAACAAATAGGATTTATGAATCTAGTTCTTCACTCTGGCTAAGGTCTGATGTTGTCTTGACGAGCGTGCAATCACAGAGAAATAAAACTGTGAAATTGTCAGCCTGTATTCCCTCCAGTGATGTTATGAATCTAATCAGAAAGATCCAATCATTTCAAATCATGCAGATAGGGTGGGGTATTTAAAAATAGTCCCCCGTGAAATAAGGTGCATGCCTGCAAAGGTCACGTATTACCATATATGGGAATCTGATGTCTTGCATACACTCTCACCAACACATTTGTAAACTCATATTGTCTAAAATGTAATAAATCCATGATTACTTTTTAACCAAGGACCGGAAGCGATTATATCACATTTGTCTGCCCACATGCATGAGTTATCATGTGTTTCGCCAGACAAACAAATCTGGTTCTATTCAACGTCCTTGGATAACCAAGCCCCGCCGCTTGAAAGGATGGTCAGACCGATATTGTGATAAAATATTATCGCCGGCCGGGTCACCAAACCTGGCGAAGCGTAAATGCGTCTGATGAGTTGTAAACAATAAAATACGCATTACTACCGTAGCAATTACTGCCATAGGGGAGTGACGTGTTAGAGACTTCACTATGCTATGTCCATCACAGAGCAAAATAATGAAAAGGCATGATTTATGCCAAATAAAAGCGATGAGTGAGAAAAATGAAGAAAAAGAAAGGATACTGCCAGAGGGCTGAAGGTGTGAGAGATCACACAAAACAGCATGTTTAGACTTTTTGTCACGGCTGCAAAAGTGCCCAACATATCAGGGGCAGAGAACGCACATGTGGCCCTTACCAATACCATTACTGAAAAAAAAACCACTCTATGAAGACACCAACATATTTAGGCAGACCACTGATTTTGTTTAATGTACATATTCGAGATCTGAAAGTGTAGGAAGAAGAAGAGTCCTCTCATAGTCATCTAAGCTGCTATATCACATCGAAATGTCGGCTGCGATGGATCTCCAACGTCTTCTATCTCTTGTCTTGATGGTGCACTCTAATAGACTCTTTCCTGTCCATCTCTTGATGGTGCACTCTAATAAATTCTTTCCTGTCCATCTCTTGATGGTGCACTCTAATAGACTCTTACCTGTCCATCTCTTGATGGTGCACTCTAATAAATTCTTTCCTGTCCATCTCTTGATGGTGCACTCTAATAGACTCTTTCTTGTCCATCTCTTGATGGTACACTCTAATAGACTCTTACCTGTCCATCTCTTGATGGTGCACTCTAATAAATTCTTTCCTGTCCATCTCTTGATGGTACACTCTAAGAGACTCTTTCCTGTCCATCTCTTGATGGTGCACTCTAATAGATTCTTTCCTGTCCATCTCTTGATATTGCACTCTAATAAATTCTTTCCTGTCCATCTCTTGATGGTACACTCTAATAGACTCTTTCCTGTCCATCTCTTGATGGTGCACTCTAATAGATTCTTTCCTGTCCATCTCTTGATAGTACACTCTAATAGACTCTTTCCTGTCCATCTCTTGATGGTGCACTCTAATAAATTCTTTCCTGTCCATCTCTTGATGGTGCACTCTAATAGACTCTTTCCTGTCCATCTCTTGATGGTGCACTCTAATAGATTCTTTCCTGTCCATCTCTTGATAGTACACTCTAATAGACTCTTTCCTGTCCATCTCTTGATGGTGCACTCTAATAAATTCTTTCCTGTCCATCTCTTGATGGTGCACTCTAATAGACTCTTTCCTGTCCATCTCTTGATGGTGCACTCTAATAAATTCTTTCCTGTCCATCTCTTGATGGTGCACTCTAATAGACTCTTTCCTGTCCATCTCTTGATGTTATCTTCCCACTTATAGCGCTGTCTTCATCTTGCACGCTTGCCTTCAGCTGTCCCTACTATTATGGTCTTCTGCAAGGTGTAATGTCTTTTTACATGGCCAAAATATTTTAGCTGTCTAATTTTATCTCCTTCAAAAATTCTTATTTTATTCCTATATTTTCTAGGACCTTTTTATTTGTTTTCGTCTCCTTCCATGAGACGTGCCCCATTCTTCTAGATATACACATCTAAAATGCCTTAGTTCTTTCTTCTAATTGCTTATACGTTGTCCATCTTTTTACACCATACTATATATATATATATATATATATATATATATAATTTGTCAATTGGCAAGTTTGAATTTATGAGTTAATTGTTTAGATTCAGCTACGTATTTTTAAATGATTAACATGCGTTTTGCCTACATCAGCACAGAAATGACAAGTTTTTTTTTAATATTTAAGTAGAGCTTCGAGAAAACAGAAGAAAGATTAGAACCTCTGCTCAATCAAGCGTGTCGTATGAGGCAAATAATGTGGTCTGGCAACCTCAGCTTGTAAAATAATTGTTTGCAGAAATTACCTCTGCAATAATACATAATGTGACTTGCAACATACTTCGTGTATTAGGGCTACCTGCATCAGTTTCCCATACTCCCATTGGAGCTTCAGGTGAGAGTGATAATTATCTTGCAGCAATGTGATATCACTCTTCCTTAATCCTCAGGAGTCCAATCCAGTTTAACATATTTCTTGTGTTAAGATTTGTTTTTTTCTTCTGTCTTTGAATGTTCGCCTTTTCTATCAGTTGCATCTTCTGTCACTTTGTATACACGCCTCCAGACTTTCAAATCTCCTTGATGCTATATCGAGGATAACATCATTAAAACTCCATAACAGTGGTAATGTTTGACACAAACGTGTTGCGGGGGGTGGGGGGGGGGGGGGGGGTGGGGGGTTGGGTGGGATTATTTAGTTTATGTGGGGTGGATATATCTAAAGCGCTGACGTAGGTAAATCATTGTTGTTGTTGCTTTTTTTCCCGCGGAAAATGTCAGATCTTGTTATCTAATACCGTCTTCACACGAAGTTTAGCAGATCACCAGGGCACACTTAACAGACATGTCAACAAGTTCCCGAGTTCAAATATCTAGGAAGTATTTTTATAGAAAATTGAAGACTTGACAGAGACACGATGTCAAAAAGTCAGTGCAGTGGCTTACCTACCTGACGTCACTACTCAAACCTCAGGATATCAGTATGAAAACTAAACGACAGCGGATAAATATTGTATTCTCACCAACTCTTTGCTGTCGGTGTCAAACATGGTCCCCGACTAGAACTCAAGAGAGGAAAATCACATCCTATGAGATCTGATGCTAAAGAAAAGCCATTAATGTTACCAGGAGAAACAGAATAAGAAATGGTGACATCAGAAAAATTGTAGGAACTATAATCTGCATCAAATACATAAAGAGACAGAAAATTAAGTGGTTTAGCCAACTAATGAAAATGGAGCCCGGTCACTTACCACTACGCACCTACAACAATATACGATCTGGTTTTAAAGCACGGCGAAGATCAAACGACAGATGGATAGACAATATTACAGAAATCTTACAACAACACGCGCTCACATTAGCCAGTGCGACAGACTTGGGTTGAAAGACGAAGATATCAACTCCCCACTACGATTCACAGCAAGGGTGGACCCAGAAATTGAAAGAAAGTCTACACATCACAGTTTTTATGTAATAATTTCCAAGAACATCTGTCTGGCGCTTTGATTGTATATTGCAAGACATTATTTTCTGTCAGTGTCTTGAAAACATCTCCACATACAGCGTTGTCGTCCACTCCACCTATTTTCCTTCATCCTTAAATTCTTTTCAGGTTCTCGAGAGGATGGTATGTGTCTTTATATATAAAAAAAGGTAATTTCCTATTACTCGTGCTTTTGTGCTCCGCAGTGAATATGTGTAGTTATGTCTTGTTTCGTAGCGGTTAGGTTTAGGGTTAGTGTTAGGATTTGGGTTAACACTAACCCAAACCCTAATCTTAAACCTAACCCTAACTGCTACGAAAGAACACATAACTACACATATTCACTGCGGAGCAAAAAAGCACGAGTAATAGGAAATTACCTTAAAAAAATATTTGACATGATTACTTTGATTCGTTTCTTTTTGTATATTTAGTTTTTCTATTAATAAGAGGGAACTCTAGGACTGTAAACAGTAAATAAATAATACAAACAAACGGGTCTGTTGCTGGGACACATACAAAAATTGTGTAAAAAAAAGGAAAACCAGACAACAGAAAAGCAATAGAATATATATATATATATATATATATATATATATATATATATATATATATATATATATATATATATATATATATATATATATATATATATATATATATATATATATATATATATATATATATATATACTGAAGCACATTAAAAACGCACCACTATTATATATACTGATGCCGAGAAGCTGGGAAAAAAAAGTGTGGGAATGGATTTTCGCCGTGTTTGTCATGAGGTAGAGAACGAATGGCTGCTGGAATGGAAAGTGCATGATTCAACCCACGGGTTTGTGTACAGACTACATGAAAACAATGAAAGTTACACGTGCAACACGATTCCCAACAGCTATGACCCTGAAAATGTGTACGCGTTGTGGCAGTATACTCGGTATAAAAAGGCCGTTGAGACAAAACACCCAGTACATGTGCTTGAAATGCCACGACTATCTGAAAACGACCGCCAACGAGCCATTGGTATGTTGGAGACCGGAATGAGTTCGCGGGCCATTGCCAGAAGGACGAATTGCCACCACAGCACTATTGTAAGTCTCAATGAACGTTACAGAACCACTGGCAGTGCCCGGGATAGACTTCGGAGTGGCCAACCACGAGTTACTACCCCTGCGCAAGATCGTCATATTGTGCTGAGTCACCTAAGGAATCGTTCTCTCCCGGCAAGTCAAACAACAAGAGCAATAGTGGGTAGACGTGGGCAAGTCTCTCGAATGACAGTTATACGACGACTCAGAGATACAGGCCTTACTGCAAGACGACCTTATGTTGGGCCAAACTTGACTCACAGACATCGTCAGTAGCGCCTGCAATGGGCAGAGCAACATGTCAGATGGACTAGACTGCAGTGGAAAGCTGTCCTATTCACAGACGAGAGCAGATTCCACATATCCTTTGCTGATGGACGTATGCGGATTTGGCGACGGTGTAGAAAGCGCTTTGCAGATTGCTGTGTTCGTCAGCACAGCCGATTTGGAGGTGGCAGTATTCACATTTGGGGAGGATTCAGTTTTCACAATCGCTTGCCTCTTCACATCTTCCGTGGAAATGTTAATGCTGTGACATATCGAGATGAGGTTCTGGATGCGTTGGTTGCTCCTGCGTTCACAAATTATCCAGACTTGCAGCTTCTCCAGCAGGATAACGCACGTGCGCACACCGCATGCATTACGCAGCAATATCTACAGCAGCAGAGCATTGTGACGATTGATTGGCCTGCCCTATCACCAGACATGTCCCCTATAGAACATCTGTTTGACGAGCTTGGACGCAGAGTCTACAGGCAAGGTTCTCCAGCTAATCTGCAACAGCTCGAAGCTGCCCTTACACTTGAATGGGACTTGATTCCCCGGAATTTCCTTCAGAGACTTGTGCGTTCCATGCGGAGCCGCTGCCAAGCTTGTTTGCAAGCACACGGTGGACATACCAGATACTGAGGATAGTGTGAATGAATTTTTTTATTGGTTGCATTTTTGGTTTTCTCCCTTGCCTGCACAGAATGCAATGAATTTCATAACAATCAAATGTACAAATTAATGACCAGCATGGATTCATAGGAAAATGAATAAAGATTCCAAATATGTAAACTTGTAAACACTTATATTTACATTTCACACTCTGTTCCTGGATTATACAGGTGGTGCGTTTTTAATGTGCTTCAGTATAGTAACCGGGGGCTCGAGCCCAGCACCACTGCCTCGCTACAGGAGTGAATCGTGACTAACAACACTGCCAACAAAGCGTCACAAATACGGCTTCTTTGATTGCCTGCAACGTACACATTTATGTATATTAGTTTCTCGAAGACCACTTTGTTTTCACCTGAAACTGTACACTGTATCACCTATGCTTTTATACATTCTTAATTCAAAGACAACAATGCATTCTCGTGACTACATATTCAAGGTACATACAACTGCAACATACACAGTGGTAGAAAAGTAGGTATACAGTTTCTTTATGTTTATTTATTCGTTATTACAAAGTAATCAATGCTTGCAGGATAAAATAAGTTACATATTTAGAGCAAGTACATTACATTATAAACAAACATTCAATCATTCATAACCCTTCGCTCCCCAAGGAGCATACGCTTTCAACAAACACATGCCAAGTCCTCCTGTCACGAGACATCATCTCAAGTTCTTTCCACGTTCTCCTCATCATTTTCATCTCTGTTTCCAGCTCTCTTCTCCATGTGCTTCTTGGTCTACCTCTGCTTCTCTTGCCCTGGGGGCTCCAGAACAAGGACTGCCTTGTAATGCTATCAGCAGGTTTCCTCAATGTGTGTCCTATCCATCGTCTTCTTCTCATCTCTTGTTCCACTGGATCCTGTCATCAGTTCCTCATTGGGCAACCCTGTCACACCATTTCAATCCCTCTATTCTACGCAAGCACCCATCCATGAAAGTCTGCATCCTCTTGGTTGCAGTTTTCGCTGTTATCCATGTCTAATTATGTTCAGAAATATTCTGGATTGTCAATAGCAACAAATAATATTTCACTACCAGATATATCGATATGTTTTAAGTCATAGAACATTCCTGTTGATTTAATCATGGCCAAGTTACTGAACCGCTAGCTCCAGGTAGACGTAACTTTAACCTTTATCAGTAGACACCCCTAGTTCCTTGTTTGACAGCAGGTAAACTTGTTCGGCTGCATGTAGACTACGTTATAAAGATGTATAAGTACAAGTGACGCCGCACTACTTCCTGGACGCGTAGAAGGACAACTAAAAATGCATGCCTACTTGGACTATCCTATCCGTACTTGTATTCTACGCTTGCTGTATCTTGTATATAACAACCAAATTCCAAGAAATGTTATTTGTAAATTCCTCTCTAACAATTTGCCATGTATACCAGTAACCTAGTAATGAACGGAACGCGGGCTGTGAGGCAATCATTTAAATAGTGAAGATTACATTTTTTTTTTTTTTTTAATTAATTAAAAAAAAAAAAAAAACGATGTACAGTATACCAAGACGCGTCAGTGATTCAGTGGTTAGAACATTTGTCTTTACAAGCAGGCCTTATGCTATCGATTCCCGGTAGAGGTTTTTTTTTTTTTAAATTCAGTCATCTGTCTTCAGTCTGTATATGTTTTTTGGGACCGAAAGACGCAGCAATAGAGAACGCAGTCAGCGACTCATAGCTTGACTGCCTGGGTCAGGACCAGCGAATCAGAGCTGGTCAAGACCGCACTCCATCTCCACGTGTTGGTCCTGGAAACAGTCTGCAGCAGTGCAGTCTGGCTGAGCGAGTGTGGATCGCAATGGGAAGGCAAACCCGGTCCTAAAAAATGCCGTGCTGAAGTCGGATGTGTCGACCGAAAGGTGCAGATATCACAGCTTAGGCGTAAACAGACACAACGCAACCACCGTCCTTTTCAGGGCGAACGAAGAAGAAGAAAAAAAGAAGTATATGTTTGTTTTTTTTTAAATTATGTTTTCCAGGTTTATGTGTGTGTTGGTGGGCTTGGCTGTTTGGTGAAAGGTGGACGGAAATGAAAAAAAAAAAAACTGTTCAGGAGAAACAGTGCTATTATCAGAACCATGAGATATAAATCTTCTTCTTCGTTCACCCTCAGATGTCAACTTGAATAAGTTCAAAGAAAGCAGTGGTCAGCCTGAGGCTGTTGATATCTCCGTAGATTTTCTCCAGGAATGGTACTGGTGATGGCCATATGCGTTTTCTGTGTTCCTCATACGTTGGGCACCTTTGAAGCAGATGTTCGGCAGTCATTTTGTCGATGCCACAGTCACACTCATCAGTAGTTCCTATCTTTAATTTGTTGAATAGATGGTATCTCAATCTGTTATGACCTGTGCGAAGTCTGAAGATTACCATCTGTTCACTTCTGCTGAGCTGATAATATGGATCATTTTTGTGTGTGGCCTGGATGCTCTTCTTCCCACTTGTGCCTGTACCTGCGCTTGATAAAACTCTTGGCCTCATAAGTTATGTTTGTGTCAAGCTGAGGAAGCTTTCCCCCTTCCTTTGCCAATCTAACAGCCTCTTCATTTCCAGGGATGTTGCAGTGAGAAGGGATCCACTGTATCACGACTCTTTTGTATTGCTGATACAGTCTGTGAAGTGTTACTCTTTGGTCATCCAGTTCAGCATTACTTTGACTTTTCAGCGTTGTAATTACTGACAGCGCATCTGAGAAGATAGCTACTGGTCTCTTTGAGTTTTCTTCTGACATTAGAATTTCTGATGCAGTTTTTAGGGCCTCTGCCTCTCTCTGAAGTTACTTGAAAATTTCCCTGTTGCGACTGCTATCTTTTTTTGGTGTGCCTTTGCTTAAACTCAGGAAGACTCCTCCACTCCCATCTTCTGTTGCATTAGTTGCTGATCCATCTGTGTATGCATGGATCCAGGTGTTGCTTGGGTAATGTTTCTCTATATATTTTGTGGTTATGACTCCCCTTTCTGTTTCATTTTGGCTGTTCTTTCTCTCAATACCAGGAACGTTTTCTATAATTTCAGGTAAGCACTTGTTTCCAAATTGGTAGCTTGTGTGCAGTACATATTGGCGTAGCTGTTGATATTGCGGTTATGGGGTCTGCTCTCATCTTTGTTTTAACTGTCTCTACAAAGTTGCTTCGCTTCAGTCTTCCCCTTCCAAGTCCATTTATTCTCTGATGCATTGGGTGGTCTATCAGCCTCCTGAATTTCTCGGCTTGTTACTGGGCTCTGCTGTCTCTTCTATCCTCCATAGGCTGGAGGTGAGTAATCTTTTCAATGGGTGTTGACTTCATGCCCCCTGTTATGATTCTCAATGCTTGGTTTTGGGTTCTGTTTATTTTGTCAAAGTTCGACTTAGCTGCTGTTGACCATGCTGCAATGCCATATTCTAAGACTGGTCTCACTCGCCCAGTATGTAGCTTCTTTAGTACTCTCTCGTCTGCTCCCCAACTCGTGCCTGCAAGTGTCTTCATGATTGCCGTTCTCTGCCTTGCTCTTGTCCTGTTTTTTTTTCAATCTGGGTTTTCCAAGCCAAGCGGCGATCAAAGGTAATGCCTAGGTAGTTTAGGTTTTCATCCAGATGTAGATTTTTCCCATTTAGCACCATACAAATTGTAGATACGCATGTTTGTGTCCTTTATTTTAATATCAACCCCTAAAATTTCCAACTGGCCGTTGAAGTTCACGGATACCTCGCTACTTGGTATTGAGTTTCGGGTAAGTAATAGCACACCTCCTTTGTGTCCTTCTCGATCGAGTCGGAAAGCCTGGTATCCTCTTATTGAGAATCTGTGGTTGCTGTTGAGATGTGTTTCTTGGATGCAAGCCACATTGATTTGATCCTCATAAAGGCGGTTTTTCTTTTATGGGACTTTTTTGTTGAGAACTCCTGCATTCCACTACAGAATGTTGAGTGTTTTTGGTGTTTGGTCAATAGCTTTTGCCCTTTCCCTCTGTACCTTGACTCCACAATTCAGGGGAAGGTGACCACCAGTAGTATTGGTTGGACCCCTTCGAGGCGGGGGGTCCGGCACTCTCGCCGCCTGACGGGACGAGCACCATAACGCTTAAATTGTATTCGTGACATCTTCATTAGGCGAAGTACGTTGCACTATTTCGTTAAGCATGTAGCCCAGTGCATCCGATTTCAACAGGCGTTTCTGTAGGGTTGCGTTCCTTAGCCCTTTACTGTCCCCAGCCTGCCTGCAAGGCAGCAGGTGGTTTAAAATCAGAGTTTTCCTTCTCCTAGACAAACTTCCAAGGCTTACGAGCTTCATCTACCCGGGATTTAACCCATGCCTGGGGTTTGGGTTGGATCTGGCCAGAGCATGGTCCACTCGCCGGTGGATTCTGCATCTACACCTATAGGGTTCCACCTACTCCTCAGCCCATTTAGTCTGGCCCCTCACCAAGGACCTGTCCGGCTTGGGTGACCCTGCCAAGAGTAAAACTCCCGCCGGCATAGCTCCCGGGATCATTGGGGCACTCAAGCTCTCCAACCAACGGCAAGGTAGGCTTACATATGGAGAGAGATAGAAATCGCACACCATAATTCTTTGCCATCATTTCTTGAATATTTCCGAGAAATCTGTCTTCGTACCCTTGTAAATCCGCCACACTCTTCCATTTATCTTTTAGATCTTGTGCTTAGATGCGCCTCTCTTAACCGTGATCAAAGTCTGGGTCGTCCTGGATGTCTGGCTCTTGGAGTAAGGGTGAAAGTAAAAAATGGGCAGCGTCGCTTATGTTCGTCGCAGTAAAGAGGGGTGCAACAGAAGCTGTTTGGCCCGGACGCTAAAATGTGTTTTTACAGCTCTGAAAGTTGTCATAATTGTATACCACTATCTTTTTTTTTAAACTATCCTGATCTTCTTGGTTCAAAATAATAGTGTTTGTTTGTTTGGTTTTAAGGACTATCTTTAATGTACACTGACAGCTCCATCAGTGCTCCGATCTCCTCCGTTAGATCACACACGGAGGATCTCAGCACAGTGCATGAACTCCGTAGCACCGGCGAGAATCCCTATGTGTGTATATAGGAATCACACATTCTATAAATATCTTTGTCGTGGGTAGGTTTCTAATTTTTACATTTTTGCTAGGGCAACGACCTGAAAGGCCTACTCTTAATGATTTCCATGTGCCGTGGGATTTTTAACGTGCGCAACTTGCACACGGGACCTCCTATTGTTTCGCTTTTGTCCGAGAAGGCTAGGTACCTAGGTATCCGATCTCACTACCCAGGAGACCAATCATTAGGACTACTGATTTTGAAGAAAAAAATCCATAAATTATATTCCCTCTACTGGGAATCGAACCCGGTGGAATCGAACTCCTAAATTAACAGTGTTAATTTGCCCAATAAACTGTTTAAACCATGACTGGGTTTTTTCTTATTGCAACATTATGATCATGAAAGCAAACACCTAGTTTGGAAATCCAGCAAGCGCGGCAGTAGCTGTTGGATCTTGTTGACACACAAAATAAGTGTTTTGGCCTAAATGATGGATATCGTGGTCCGGGTTTAACCCTGTCGAAGGTCACTGAACACTTTGCATATACTCTAGTTCGAGTGGCCGCTTTTGTTGTCCTGGGTTTGCGTCTGAATGCTTGTTAGTTACAAAACTTCATGTCTTAATTAAAAAGTAATATACTAGAATGCCTAAAACAAATCCTGATTACGATTTCTCCCAGTTTCTGATAGGCACATTCTTTTCATTCTATTAGTTTTACTTAAAGGTCGCTCTAATTTTGGAAGTTCTGTATATCACGAATGTTTGTCCAGGGTGATCTTGGCGTGTCCCCCCAAAACGAGACGAAACTCTGAAGGAAAGAAACAAACAAATAAACAAAGATCTGAACGAAAGATCTAGGTCTTGTGACCACCACTACAACCAATCCAATTTCATTGTGCGTGTTTCTCTTCCTTAATTCTCAACTCGTTTAACATGAAGATTCATTTATTCGTTCTTTCATTTCCCCATACAAGAGGTGTTTTCTGTTTTTATGTTGTCGTATCCTGTCTTAGTTGAGGATCAGAAATATGATGTGCTAAGGATGCCTAATTAAACTGAAGCACATTAGCATATCGCCCCGCTAAGTTTCATGTCTGTCAATTGTCAAGTCGAGGAGCAATAACCGCCATTTGAAAATAGGTATTATTTATTGAGTTATCTTTATACTGTTACCGCTCCACCAATGTTCCAGTCTTGACCTGTGGGTGCTAATCGTGGACAATGACTACAACCCACAAAAGCCAGCTCCAAACCTCAGAAATGAGGTTTCCGAGGAAGGTGGTTGAAGTAACAAGAAGAGACATTGTCCGCAACCAGAGGATATGTCATAGCCTCAAAACTCAGCCTCTGCAGACCCGAGTGGAGCAGTCCCCATTACGATGGTTTGGCCATGTCTGCAGAATGGGAGAAGATCGGCTACCACGACAAATATGGGAACATAAGAGCCAGGGATCGAGACCTCCAGGGCGATCCATAGTTCGCTGGGAGGACATTAGACAAATCTCTGAAGGACCGAAGACTATATTGGAATCAAGCCAGAAGGAAGACAGCCGATAGGATAGTATGGCGCTCTCTCTGGCAAACCTCTACACCTCAGGGTAGAAGAAGAACGACTAAGTAAGTCGGTTGTTTTTGTTTGCAGAAACAAATATAATAATAATAAACTCTAAATAGCCAACAAACGAACGTAAGAAGAGACAGCAAACATGGCTGCCCGCTATGAAATTAATGTGTTGTAAAAGTCCGGACCTTACTTTTAGCTGTAATGGTAATTGACAAAGCGTGTTTTATTATAAAATAGTAGTTAATTATCTTTATAATGATATGTGTTTCATGTAAATTTGTTGGATATATGTGCTCAAATAAAAATGGGAAGTAACCTTTCAATCATGCCATAGTATATTTATTACATTGCTCCATAGTACTAGCTGCCATCAATGGTACCTATACCTTGTAGCGGTATGGCAGCTTGTGTACCCTAACAATCCCCAGAGCTATGCCAGTGGGAGATTTACCCCTGGTAGGTTCAACCAAGCTGGACTGGTCTGCGTGGGTAGGGGGTCAGACAAAAGCTGGTCCTCCAGGTTGGGGGTTTTAGCACAGGGCCGACACCCCTGTCTATGTAAAAAAAATCGCACGTTACGGAAACAACAATAAATGGAAAAACTTTGCTGCGGGACAGACATCCGGAGTCTCAGGCTCGTATGACTGACAGTGGTGTGTGGTGAAGTGGGATGTTATAAATACTTATAGGGAACTTAGTGTACTGACTGAGATCAGCTGTGAAGGTATCTATATCTATTAAGAGTAGTGTATTATAGATAACCTTACTTGCTACCACATATCTATATATCTCAGTCAGAATTATTCTGGAATAGTGTGATGCTACGTTATGTGTCTAGGGTATGAGTATGGTGAAGTGTAAGTCACAACAACAGACAGATAAACAATTTAATTTAATCCACTACTCTTGACAACACTGTGACACTCACATACATATAACACTCTACAAAGATATCTTAAAAGAGTCACTGATAAACTTTCAAATAACAATATGTATTCAGTACTGGCATGAATGAATATGTGTCCTGATTCAACTACAAGGGGACCAGGAATCACAATCAATTTAAATTACAAGTTATGTACAGAATGTATTTAATATGAATATTGTAGTGACATATATTATTACAAATGTTCTATGTGTGTCAGTTGTGTAGTAGTAAAATGAGGTAATACTGGTTTTATTTTGTTCAAGCTCTGTTGGTATTTGTCATCATGACTTCAATAGTTTGTCTTTAGGGACCAGTATTGGAGATGTTCACAGTTCCTGATTTTAAGACAAGTAAATTCCCCTCTTAATGTTAATTTTAAAAAGTCAGTTCAAGATGAGGGGACATAATGTTGAGCTCAGCTGGCCAATTCGCTTATCTGGCGTGATGGCGGCAGGAAAGGACTCCTCTGCTCGAATTCTCCTCTGGGTTCAGGAGACACCTCACTGATAGCTAAAAAGACCAAGGAGTATGCTGTCCGACTCAGGATTCAGCAAAGCTCTGACTAGGTGCTGCTCAGTACCATCAAGACCACTGTCCCTGAAATCAAGAAGGATGTACCTTCTACTTCATAACTAATTTATATTTTCTTTTTACACTGATCACAATACATCACAAACATTGCGTTCAGAGCGTTAGGCCAACAGTCAGCTTCATCTGAAATACTTTATACCAGCATTACCATCCTTAATGGTCACTACGCCTCTGCACTTCCAGCATTATTTCTGTCTAATCAATCATCCAGGTGTCAGTGTACTATTTGGCCATTCCATGCCGTTTTACTTCTCTCCGACACCCTCTGTTCAGGCTGGAGCATTACAGGCTTTACCTCACGTTGGCCACTGAACTACACATATATATACAGGCGAAAAAAAAAAAAAAAAATAAAATAAAAACACACACACCCACACAAATAGTAATACGTCTTACAAGGAGAAGGACAAGAAAAACCTACGTTGCGGCCACAAGGCCTTCGTCAGGGACAGACAAACAAGAGACAGGAGGGAAAGAAAATGAGAATTAAGTAGAGAACATGAAACTATAAAAATAAGAGATAAAAACTCCCTTAATATTAAGTCCAGTCACATGTGAAGACCAGGGCATACAAACCTATTGGAATATGATATGAAACTCATAGACTCCACACCTGTCTGTATGAAACCATATTCGATTCCGTTTGCTAAGGAAAAAGCTTTGAAGGAAGAGATAGACTATCTGTTGAAGGAAGGAATTATTTCGCACAGTGAGTCTTCGTATAGTTCCGGTGTTGTACTCTTAAGGAAGCCCTCTGGAGAACATAGACTCTGTATAGATTACAGGAGACTGAATGCTATTACAGAAGGACAGGTGGATCCATTGCCGGATACAAATCAGCTGTTTGCCAGGCTAAATAAAGCTAAATATTTCTCAAAAGTGGATCTGGGTATAATTTATTAATTCCTGGACTATTTGCGTAACGTTTTACATATTATTTGTCAGCAAGCCCTAAGGAACCCAAAAATACAAATTTAAAGGAGCTACGTGGCTGCGTTCAAAATATGCAATTTCTTTTACCTCCTGTTTCGAAGATGTTCTGTCTGGGTACTGTTATGTTCTCAACCGTAAACCCATCTAATGTTATCTTTTCTAATAAGAGTTTTTTATGATTTATAAACCTAACTCTGGGAAAGGGTAGCGTATTTTATCACTGTCCGTCTGAAAAAGCCAGCGCTTGTAGACCTACACGCGTGATAGCAGCAATTGTGTATCGCGCGACGCGTGTCCAATGTTCGGCTTTCTGCCTCTCCCTTCTCGCTATCCCCCTGTCCATCTGTTCGTTCGTTTTGGCAACGTAATGTAGAAAAAGACACGAATGGAATTTAAAATTTAGGTCATTACGCAGTCTGCCTCTTAATGTTTTTCCAAGAAATACAGCACACGTTTCATTGAAGAAAGCGGGTATAATACAGTAAGCTTTTACTATCAACGTGAAAGCGTTACAATTTGCAGACGAAGCAGAAAACAAGGGGGATTTCGAGTACATTCCTTGTGACAGCACTGTCATTTTACCATTGCTCTTCTCTTTATTAATTTTATTTGTTAGGCTTCATATTTACCTAATAATTTATATATGTGGATTAGAATATTTCATGACATGGTGAAAGCCGAAATGAAGCCACTGGCATGAAAACGGATGCCCCGACCGCAAAACACGAAACCAGAATTGGTTTTTGGAACGTCAGAACTATGAATGAGGCAGGAAAGCTGAGACAAATCACAGCAGAGATGAGGAACTACAAGATACATATCCTGGGAATAATCGAGAGCAGATGGACAGGTAGGGGGAGAATAAAAACAGCTACAGGGGAAACAGTACTTTATTCTGGCAGAGAGGATGGTCAGCACAACGAAGGTATAGCCATTATCCTGAAGAAAGGAATGGAAAGGTCTTTACTGGAATGGAAATCCATCAACAACAGACTGATAAGAGCAAGACTAAGAGGGAGGTTCACCAACACCACAATTATACAATGCTATGCACCAACAAACGACAGCGATGAAGAGATCAAGGACGACTTCTATCAACAGGTACAAAAAGAAATGGAAACTACACCCAGGTACGATCTCATTATAGTAATGGGAGACCTAAATGCGAAAGTGGGAGCACACAATAATTATAACGAAAGAGTAATGGGGAAATGCGGCAGTGGAACAGCAAATGAGAATGGGGACAAATTAATAAGCTTCTGCAGTATTAACAACCTGGTCATTGGAGGAACACTTTTTCCACACAAGGAAGTGCACAAGTTAACATGGGAATCACCAAACGGACGAGACAGAAACCAGATAGATCACATAATGATCAATGGCAGATGGAGACATGCACTACAAGACGTGAAAGTAAGAAGAGGCGCAGATGTGGGAAGTGATCATCACCTAGTAGTAGCAAGACTGAAAGTGAAACTCAGAGCTGCTGGACCAGTTGCAGTCAAACAGAAAAGATACAACATCACGAAACTGAAGGATCCCCTCACCAGAAAAGCTTTCGTGGTCGACGTAAAGAGAAGATATGAGATTATCAAAAGCCAGGAAAGAACAGAGACCGATGATGTTGACCAGAGATTCAACACCGTCTCAACAATATACAAGGAAAGCAGCAAGTCATGCTTGGGATTCCAGGAAAGAAAGAGCCAAGACTGGATAACACCAGATACGCTAAACACCATAGCGAAGAGAAAAGAAATGAAAAGAAAGAAAACAGAAGCTAAGTCTCCCAGATTAAAGGCAATATATAGTGAACAGTACAGTCAGCTGGACAAGGAAGTTAAACGTAAAACCCGTGCTAACAAAAGGACATTTCTGGATGATCTTGCAAGACAGGCAGAAGATGCAGCACTGAGATATGAACAAAGCACAGTATACAAAATATCTAAAATCATCAGTGGAAAACGAGGTGCAAACAATATTACATTAGTAAGAGATAAGCAAGGAAAACTCATCACAACAGTAGAGGGACAGGAAACAAGATGGGCAGAGCATTTCAGAGAAACTCTGAATAAGGAACCACCAGAGACACAATTGAATGTTCCTGAGGCTGAAAATGATCTAGATGTTAATACATACATCCCAAGAAAAGAAGAAATCATCACAGCAATCAAAGAGTTAAAGAATGGAAAAGCTCCTGGTCATGATAACTTAAATGCAGAGCTATTTAAGGCAGACCCAGAGCTAGCAGCAGAACTATTAGAACCACTATTTGCACAAGTCTGGAAAACAGGGACAACACCAACAGAGTGGAGAAACGGAATAATTGTCAAATTGCCCAAGAAGGGAGATCTTGCAGACTGCAATAATTGGAGAGGAATAACTCTTCTCTCAGTTCCCAGCAAAATACTAGGCAGGATAATTATACAGAGAATCTCAAAAGCAGTAGACCACAAACTGAGGAAAGAACAAGCATGATTTAGAAAGAACAGAAGATGTGTAGATCATATATTTACCCTCAGGAACATTATAGAGCAGTGCTCAGAATGGCAAAGACAGTTGTCCATTAATTTAGTTGATTTTGAAAAGGCTTTTGACAGTATACATAGGGACAGTTTATGGAAAATACTGAGGGCTTAAGGAATTCCAAGTTGCATAGTGTCAATCATAAAAAGCCTTTATGCCAACTTTACGTGCAGCATTGGGCAGAGCAACCTAACATTTGAAGTGAAGACAGGAGTACGACAGAGATGCCCCTTATCAACCACTCTATTTTTAACAGTCATAGACTGGGTGATGCGCCAGACAACAGAGGGCAATCCAAGAGGAATAAGATGGACTACATTTTCTACATTGGAAGATCTGGAATATGCAGATGACATTGCACTATTAGCACATTCACATCAACACATCCAGGAAAAAACGGATAGACTTAATAAGTATAGCCAGCAGGTGGGCTTGAACATCAACCTAAAGAAGACAGAGGTCATGACGCTCAATGTGAGCAACCCTGAGCCCGTATCAGTAAGGAATCAGCAACTGGAACAGACAGATGCCTTCACATACCCAGGATGCATAGTAACACCAGACGGCGGAGCAAGCAAAGACATCAGCAACAGAATGAACGAAGCAAGAACAGCCTTTTTTAGTCTAAACAACATCTGGAAGTCCTCTCGGTACAGCACAAGCACAAAATTAGGATTATATCAGAGCTGTGTGCTTTCTGCGCTTCTCTATGGCGCGGAGAGCTGGAGAGTTACAGAGAAGGAAATGTCGAAATTGTCCTCTTTTCACACAACATGCCTAAGAAAAATTCTCCGAATCTTTTGGCCGAATATCATCACCAACCAAGATCTGCTTACTCGGAGCAAGCAAGAGGACATGCACACCATCATAGCTGGCAGACGCTGGAGCTGGGTTGGCCATGTCCTCAGAAGAGACCCCGATGCCATCACAAGAACAGCTATGCTATGGACCCCTGAAGGAAAACGACCAAATACAACTTGGCGGAGGACTGTGGAGGCTGAGATGCAAAGAATGAACCAGAGTTGGGGCACTGTACGAAGGATGGCCGCCGACCGAGCAAAGTGGAATCAATTTGTTGTTGCCCTACAAGACGCCACCAGGCGTAATGGCCACTGACTGCTCTGACGGTCGGCGGCTAAGGATCAAAGAAGAAGATAGTACTAGATTAGGACTGACGTTTCATTGCGTATTAACCAGTCCACAAGATCTTTTATATTTGGACATAAACTCTAATACAACCGACGGACCCTGTGTTTAGGTGGAACGGGCGCACCTCGCCAAAGTGAGGCAACATTTTCTTATTTTAAAAAAAAAGTGGCGTTTCATTGGTTCTGTTAAGGCGTCTGTTACTTCGGGTTTTCCAAACATGGTTTTGTCCTGGCATTCGCCAGAACGTACTTAAAACTGTACGTCTGTAATCTGTCAAATAGTCTGGGAGTTAAAACACAACACGCGACTTGTATACACCAGGGATGTGAACATGTCGGCATTATTCCCAACGGTTTCACTATCGGAAGGATTATGGGAACAACTCAGCGCTTACAAGATCTGTCGCCCATTCCTTCTCACTACCCGGCCTTCTTATGTTACTAGTTCTTGTTCTTTGTTTTCCTTGCTGCTAAAATGATATATTGCCTTCGCCATCTTTTTTCTTTCTATTTTTTTTCCAGCTGTCTACACGCAAGAAATTACTTCATCTAATGCAGGGGTTCCCAAACTTTTCTATGCCCCGCACCCCTAGGAAATGTTTGATTAATGTTCGCACCCCCTACAAAAGTAATATCACATTTGAAGATGAATAAGTCAAATTGAGACTCTTGACCTTAGGCTTCTTTGTCGGACCCCCTGATATGCCATCTCGTACACCCCAGGTTGGGAACCCCTGATCGAATGCTTAGAATTTAATGTCAAATTATTCAAAGGGTAACACGAAATAACTACTCCCTAACGCTAGGTCAGAGGTCACCAACCCCCTCCCATCCTACTTAAATAACACGTCGGGAATTATGTGGATCTACTTTAGAAATATTGAGCTCTCTAACTGCGTCCAACCTTGATCAAACCTTGATCACGCCGTGTCTGTTTTCTGGATTAAAAGTATTAGAAATTTGGAATAAGCGCAGACTATCTGTAACTATCATCTGTGCCAGGCGATCTGGTTCTTGCAATTCCAACGACAGAACGGTTTTTATTTATTAATTTGTAATAGGAGTTTTGCCGAAGCACGCTCCGTTCAACCTGGACACAATGTCCATCGGTTATATTAGGGCACAAGTCCAAATATAAAAGACCTTGTGGTCTAGTAAGAATTGTTGAAAATTCATACCATATGGTATTGTACCTAATATTAACTTAACTTCAAACAACTGATCGCTTTCCTATCTGAATGTAAATTAACTAATAAAGCTAATTTTAGCAAGGTAGCCCGTGGGTTTTCAGTGGTAAGGCGGAAACAGTACCGTTATTCCTGGAGATACCACGCTTTTAAATGCCAGAGACAGAGAGAGAGAGAGAGAGAACTAGTCCGAGATTCCCAGAACTTAAAGTCTTTTTTCTCCATCACCTATAGATTTACCTAATCATCCCATGTTATCTAGCGGCAGACGCGGTCGACCGGTAGCCAACCCCAACTTGTAGAAACAGAACGCCATTAAAACATCACCAACAACATGAAATAGCAAGTAATTCAACTCAGCTGTTGAAGACAGAAGAGGTACTCTAGCAAAGAGGATTATGGCGCGGGTCAGAGAAAAATGCTAAAATAGACACGGACAGAAATTAAACAGATGGCACAGAATTTGAACATTTGGCGTGAACTGGCTGAAGGCCGTGCTGTGAGCTGAAGGAAATAAGTGAAATGTTGTCAGTTACCGGTGTGGATAAATGTAAGTAAAACCTACATGGTAGCAGAAGATCTGTGAGCAGACAGCAAAAAATAGTCCATCTGCTCCTCAAAGACAGTGTTATGTGTGGAGCTATTAATCTCACCATCATTACCCATCATTCTTTTTTTCTTTCTTTATGTCTTTCTTTCTTATTTTTCTGTCTTTCTTTGTCTTTTTTCTTTCCTTTTTCTGTATGTCTGTCTTTCTTCCTGTCTGTCTGTTTTTCTTTCTTTGTTTTTTTTTTCTTTTCTTACTTTCTTTCCTGCGCTCTGTCCACTGTCTATGAAGCATAGATCTTCAACAGATTCATGACAAGCCTTCCAGTCTTGTGCCGTCCGCAAAAAGTTTGTTTCCGCGTCATCTGTGTCCCTTTTTTTCTGGCTCCAGTTATTTTCTCCGTGTGCCTGTCGGTCCCCATCTATATCTCTTAACCTAGAGAATTACACAACGCGGACTACATTGTAATACTATCAACAGATGTCATCAGTGCGTGTCCTGTTGAATCAGTGTCTTCTTCTTACTGCGTCTTCCACTGGTTCTTGTCATTAGCTGGATTACGTCATACCATTTCAGTTATTCCAACAACCTTATCCTCTAACACAAATTGCTACAGAAACCAACTGTGCACTGGGGTTTACCGGTGACAACAGCGAGTTACATTCTCGGTTGATATCATTTATTTCAGCTATCGATTGTCTACGCGGTTAGAGTGTTTACCTTTCGCGGCAAAGTTATCACGTTCTGGGATCAAAACCCCAGGCCTCACCCTCCTTAGGCGCCTCTTACGATACACGGGGAATTTTTCTAGGTTGCTGTGATACTATTCTTTCCTCCTGTTTCGGGCTCGTAACACATGAGGACGATTGAGGACGGACGATTGAGGACGATTGATTGACTTTTCGTAATCATTTTACATTGACGCTCGTTGCGGAGCATGGGAGCCACCACTGTAGCTGGTCTCCTTGCGTGAAGCCTGCACCAAATAGTTACATGCTCTTGTAGTGGTGTTAATTTATTGATTGCTTGATTAATTAATTACCGTAATGCATCCATAACTGTAAGATACAAATCGTCTATGTTGGTCTTCCACAGAATTTGACGGAGAGACAGTTCTATGTCGCGTGTGTGGGGACAGGGCCAGCGGATTTCATTACGGTGTACACGCCTGTGAGGGCTGTAAAGTAAGTTCTTTGTGGTTGTGCTTGTGGTTGTTGCTTTCTTGTGTCCTGTCATTTTTTGACGTGGGATATAGTGGGGACATTTACTTTTTCATTTTAGCGATATGCAAGTTCACTGCCGTCTTGCTAAGACAGTTTGTAGAAGTCATCTAAGGAGGATTTGGTATGAGATCGGCTATGGCGCCCCCTCCCCATCTTGTAGACAGTTAAAGCTAAAACTAATTTCAGCAGCCTGAAGAAGTCGTCCAAAGGAAGTAATTCAGGTATTTCTACTCAGTCACCAGGACAGAAGAAGGTCCTCCATCAAGGTTTATGACGCAATCCAGAGAAAACCGAAACGAGTCCAGGCAGGTGACTCAGTTTTTTTTTTTTTACGTCTAGGGAAATCTCCAAATCGGGCACCTGGAATGGTTTGGTTGTAAGGACTATCTTCATTGCTCACGGACAATTCCATCAGTGCTCCGATCTCCTCCCTTAAATCACACAAAGAGGATCTCAGCACAGTTCACGAACTCCTTAGCACCGGCGAGGATTCCAATGTGTGTATACAGTAATCTCGTTCTAAAAATGTTGTGGTGGCCTAATTTTTTTAAAACAATTTTTGCCTGGGCAGCGGCCGTAATGCCTACTCTTCGTTCTGGGATCAAAACCCCAGGCCTCACCTCCTTAGGCGCCTCTTACGATACGGGGAACGGGGAATTTTTCTAGGTTGATTGAGGACGGATTGATTGATTTTCGTAATCAAGATTTCCAACTGCCGAGGGATTTTTAACGTGCACAACTTGCACACGGGACTTCCTATTTTTTCGCCCTTATCCGAAAAGGCTAGGCATCCGATCTCACGACCCAGGCGATCGGGAGGAGGGGGTATGACATTATTAGGAACCACTGATTCCTATAAAATTTCCATCAATTATATTCCCTGTGCTGGGAGCGAACCTCGTACCTTTAGAATTAGAGGTCGACACCATATCTCTTAGCCACTACGACCCCAAGCTGGGATGTTCCAACACAATTAAAGGGGATAAAGAAGAAATATAAAAAAAAACTCTGAACATTTATCTCAGAATAGAACATAATTAAGGAAACTAGGTCAGTTGAGAACATTTATCTCAGAATAGAACATAATTAAGGAAACTAGGTCAGTTGTGGACATTTCTCAAAATAGAACATAATTAAGGAAACTAGGTCAGTTGTGGACATTTATCTCAGAATAGAACATAATTAAGGAAACTATGTCAGTTGTGGACATTTATCTCAGAATAGAACATAATTAAGGAAACTAGGTCAGTTTTGGATATTTATCTCAAAATAGAACATAATTAGGGAAACTAGGTCAGTTGTGAACGTTTATCTCAGAATAGAACATAATTAAGGAAACTAGGTCAGTTGTGAACATTTATCTCAGAATAGAACATAATTAAGGAAACTAGGTCAGTTGTGGACATTTATCTCAGAATAGAACATAATTAAGGAAACTAGGTCAGTTGTGGACATTTATCTCAGAATAGTACATAATTAGGGAAAATAGGTCAGTTGTGGACATTTGTCAGAAAGTTGCAGGACACCAGAGAAGAAGTGATAAGCACTCCGGGGATTTGAATCCGAATGGCGCCACCGCCTAGCTGCAAGAGCGAACCGTGATAGGACACACAAGAGTTACTTAACTTGTTGTGTATAAGTCATGATTTATTCTCGCAGCCCGGCAATGGCGCCCTTTGGGTGATTCCATTTCCCTGTAAACTTAGCACTTCTTTACTTTTCTAGTTTCTTTCTTTCTTACGAGTACCAACCATTGACCTACTTTCATTAATCATTGACCTACAAAATGTCCTCGGGTTTCCCTGTTTATTCATTGCTTTGTTTGTGTAGAACAGAAAGGCGTGGTATAAGCTGGCTAGGTACCTAAGCTCCACACAGGGTTTAAAGTGTAACAAAACGAAAACAAAAAAGTAAAATGAATAGAGACATAACGCTATATTGACAGATATAGTAAAAACCATATTGAAGCCAAATTAAGGCAAGCAGACGAACTCATGTAAGTTACTGGAAGTAATCTGAGGAATGTATTACGAAGGCAAGAAGCAGCAAATGAAGTAGTACATTTGAACACTACAGAGTTCCCGGCGTCTTTCAAGAAACAACACAACTGACGCCTCGTCTTCAGAGAGTAATGTCTTACGAGATAAATCAACGTACGAAACGAAATGTGAACTGTTGTTGTTGTTTTTTTTTTTTCGTTAATAGGGTTGTGCATAAATGATTCGTTCTGCGCAATTTTTCGCCTGAAACTATGTTATGAGGTTGTTTTCGTGTATTTATAAATACCAGGTTAGCATTTTGCACTTTTGTTGTTTTTGTACTGTAAAACTCACGTTTTTTTTTAAACTGTGTAAAAACATGACATAGAATTTTTCCTAAACTTTTGACATTTTGGTTCTTATATTTACCGATCTGTTTTTCTTTCGTGTTTTCCTTTCGTGTTTTCATTATTGCTGATTGTGTTGTTCCAAGCACTCTTTCAGAAGTCAGTTAGTTTGTTCCTTACTATTTAATATTTGTGTGTTTTCTACTAGAAAATGTAATCGTGGTGCTGGCTTGTTGCCAGAAAAATGTGTCTGACACACTTGTTTATATTAAAATATGTTTATCTTTGGTGATTCTGTTATAAATCGATTGCCGTATCACCTCATGTGTGTCATACATAAATCGTTTGTCACATTAGATTTATGTTCGAAACCTTTTGTCATGTTATAAATTGTTTATCGTTCTAAATTATTTGTTTCACTTTCAACTAATTTATGTTATCAATTGTTTATCTTTCTTTTTTTTCTTTTTTTTTTTAACGTACGCCAGCTATTACTCGAGGCGAGAATCTCCGGTTAGTATATCTAACCTGAGACTGATTTTTACGTGAGCATCCCTTTTTCCCTGTAAACTGACAGGTGTCCACTCGCCATTCAGACAGATACTCGACGTCTTCGGAGGGTATCCATTAGAGCTGGGTCGGCTCAGTCCCTTGTCGACGATTACTTCATCAAATGTCTTCGCCAGGGCTCGAATTAATCCAGTCCAAGTCCCGGTCGACGACACTCGTTCAAATGTTCTCGCCCGGGCTTGAACCTGGATCACCCGATCGCCAGCGCAGTGTGGTAACGATTACACCAGCGCGGCTCCTGTTTTATCTTTCAAAATCGTTTGTCTCAGCTGCTTTAAAATATAAAAAAATTGTTTCGCCTTTTTCGTGTTTTTATTTTTTACTTTGTAGGCCTGATGGGGTGGTTTCACCCTTTCATGTGTGTCCCCAGTTATCTTCTCCATATGAGTGGATTGGGTAGGGGGGTCCTCCCTCTTACCCTGGGTATTCCAGAAAAAAGAACTGCCTTATAATATCACCAGAAGACTTCCTCAATTTTATGTCGTATCCATCGCCATCGACTTGTTCGTTTTTTTTTTAATTACTAATTTTGTATTATTTTCTTTCTTTGCCTTTCACGTCTACTGATTCTCTTCTCTGCTTTTGTTTTATTCATCTTGTTTTTAATTGTGTCCCTCTACCTCTCTTCCACTGGGGGGTTCCAGAATAACGAATGCCTTGTAAAGCTATCAACAGGTTTCCACAGTGTACATCCTATCCATCGTCTTGTTCGTCTTTTTATTACTAATTCTATATTCATTTCTTGCGTTGTCTTTCACACATACTCTTCCCGGCTTCTGTCGTGTTCATCATTATGTGTGTGTGTGTGTGTCTCGCACGTTAAGTTAAAAATCTGTCCTCACTGTCTTTTCTCTGCTGATTTGGTTATTCTGATCCGGACGAATGCCTTGTGATCGGAACATAGGCCCTCCTGTCAATAATTTCTTACTTTCGTTACAGTTCCTTTGATGTAGCACCTTACTTTTTAACTCCAAGGAGCACTGGATCGTAATAGCTGTTAACCTTGTTGCAGGAAACTGTTTAACAAGGAAAATTCAAGAGTTGATTGCGTCTATAATTAGTCTGGACGTTTGCCGACAATTATTCCAAAGTTGCACGGAGTGTCGTGACCGTGACCACTGTCCTGGAAGCACTATTTTTGTGTTACTGAGTTGGCAGTATGTTTAGTTGTCATTCACTCCCGTCGCGAGCTGATGATCCAGGGCTCGTCGTAGTAGTAGTCCTTTCCAGTCATAACCGATTGTGGGTATGATGCTCCCTGAGGTGATAGCCCTCACCTGCAATTTTGTTTCTCGTGTTTCTTTCGGCGTGTTCGTTTCTCTTCTCCTTGTTGTAAGAGCTTCTTTACGCCCAGTCTGAGTTGGCGCAGTAGGGAGCATCTCCACATGGTGCTATCTGCAGCTTCGTCCTCCCACGTTGCTGGATTTATGTCCAGCGTCTGTCACTTCTTTTACAGCTTATTACTAGACCACAGGATCTTCTTTATTTGGACCTGCGCCCTAAAATAATCGACGGACCTTGTGTCTGGGTTGAACGAGGCGAGCCTCGCTAATATGAGGCAAACGTCCTATTAAAAAATGTCTTTTGTCTACTTCTTAATATTTCTAACGAGAGCCTGCTACATTCCCATTTAATGATTATTATTTGAGGACACTAGGTCAAAGCGCTTTATATCATATTCAAGTAGTGTTTCCAGTAATAACTTGGTTTACATGATATTTTTGTCAGCTAACATCCACGCGCAATCCATTATTAGACTTGTTTTTAATATGTGGTCGTTCAGTATCTAATAGAAGATGTGATATTTGGCAGGCTTACAGAGTTCGAATCGATTAATCAAACAAGAGTGCGTAGGAAGACAGAGTTTCGTTTACTGCACTTTTTCCTTGACATTTTCCATAACCTTTCTAAACTCTGCAGTGCGCAGTTTTATTTGGCAGCAGTAGTTCATTAATTTTCTTATAAAAGTTCCTTCAATCAATCTACCGCGCGCCACCTTTTCTTTGTTGATAAGAAATAAAGTCACTTACATCTGCGCACGTGTATCAGATAGCTCTTAAAAAAAATTATCGAAACTAGCACAGCAATATCAAACACAGAACATTCATCACATCATCATCATCGTTAAGCGTTATAGCGGAGGCGATCACTTCTCTCTCTATACCCCTGTATTTTATTTTTCTCTGTGAGATTTGTTGCTTACGTCCTGCCATTTCATCCTGCCAGTCCGTCTAGCTTTTTCTCAGCCTATATTCCGTTTCTTTTTTCCTGAAACCATTTTAATCCTTCAATGCTGATACCATTTTTTAATCCTTCTATTCTGATACACTTTTAATCCTTCTATTCTGATACACTTTTAATCCAGCTATTCTGATACCATTTTATCCTTCCGTTCTGACACACTTTTAATCACACGTTTATGAAAGTCTAACTTTGTTGCTGTAATGTTTGAAAATTGCTTCAACCAGCGCCAAAGTGCACAAGCAGACGACGATCACACTGCCCTTTCAAAATAAACTCCCCCTACCATAGATTGTTCTCTCGTACGGAGAGTGGGGAGGGGGTGTGTGCGCGCGGCAAGCCAAATCGTTACTTTGAAACAATGTTCCTGCATATACAGTATTTGTTTCGTATATATTTCTTTCGGCCCTAATTTTGTTTTTCCCCCCTCTCTCTCTCTCTCCTTAGGGCTTCTTTCGTAGATCTATTCAGCAAAAAATTCAATACAGACCTTGTCTAAAGAACCAGCAATGTAACATACAGAGAGTAAACAGAAACAGATGCCAGTACTGTCGGTATGTACTTCTTTCTTTACTCATTCGTTTATCCACCAAAGTTGTATATCAGTATATTGAGTGTTGGGCGTC
This sequence comes from Oreohelix idahoensis, assembly GCA_024509875.1. Classification (NCBI taxonomy): domain Eukaryota; kingdom Metazoa; phylum Mollusca; class Gastropoda; order Stylommatophora; family Oreohelicidae; genus Oreohelix; species Oreohelix idahoensis. Next base: position 617,537 of record JAMPIV010010395.1, read on the forward strand.
CAAACCTCAGAAATGAGGTATCTGAGGAAGGTGGATGAAGTAACAAGAAGAGACATGGTCCGCAATCAGACGATACGTCAATGCCTAAAATCCTACCCCCTGCAGACCCAAGTAGAACAGTCCCAACTAAGATGGTTTGGCCATGTCTGCAGAATGGGAGAAGATCGGCTACCACGACAAGCATGGGAAACAAAGAGCCAGGGATCCAGACCCCCAGGACGACCCAGAGTCCGCTGGGAGGACAACATTAGACAATCTTTGAAGGACCGAGGACTAAAATGGAACCAGGCCAGGAGGAAGACAGCCGATAGGATAGTCTGGCGCTCTCTCTTCCAAACCTCTACACCTCACGGTAGAAGGGGAACGACTAAGTAAGTAAGTAAGAGTGTTGGGTGGCTGATTAACAAAACAATAGTATATGTAATCTAGTTTTTTTTCTTCTAAATATAAGTAAATGTGCGTGAATGCTTGATTCAGAAAACATTAGTGCTATGTTTATTGACTACTGGATGGCTGATTTAGAAATCTTTAGGATATTGAGTGTTGGATTACTGAGTGTTGGTTGATTATTTCATACAACATTATTCTGTGGAGTATTGGATGGCTGATTCTTACAACATTATTCTATGGAGTGTTGGTTGGCTATTTCATACATTATTCTGTGGAATGTTGGATGGCTGATTCTTACAACATTATTCTATAGAGTGTTGGTTGGCTATTTCATACATCATTATTCTATGGAGTGTTGGATGGCTAATTCTTACTACATTATTCTATGGAATGTTGGATGGCTGATTCTTACAATATTATTCTATGGAATGTTGGATGGCTGATTCTTACAATATTATTCTATGGAATGTTGGATGGCTGATTCTTACAACATTATTCTATGGAATGTTGGATGGCTGATTCTTACAACATTATTCTATGGAATGTTGGATGGCTGATTCTTACAACATTATTCTGTGGAATGTTGGATGGCTGATTTTTACATTATTCTATGGAGTGTTGAATGGCTGATTCTTACAACATTATTCTATGGAGTGTTGTATGGCTGATTCTTACAACATTATTTTATGGAATGTTGGATGGCTGATTCTTACAACGTTATTCTATGGAATGTTGGATGGCTGATTCTTCAACATTATTCTATGGATTGTTGGATGGCCTATTCTTACAACATTATTCTATGAAGTGTTGGATGGCTGACTATTACAACATTATTATATTGAGTGTTTGATGACTGGTTTAGAAAGTGTTAGTATTGCATTTATTGAGTGTTGGATGTCTGACTAAAATTGATTGACAGTTTTGACATGTCTGTTAAATGTCTCGTTTAGTTCCCTGGGTGTCTTATAATGTAAAGAAAGAATATGACCCCTGCTCACTCAGGCATGCCATAGTACGTGACAACACCTCGACATTTGTCACTTTATCTTTCCACGAGATGCCGAGGATGTGACGTAGATACCGTAGATGGAAGGTATTGCGCCTTCTTTCTGTAGCAATGGTTGTCCAGGTCTCGCTGCCATATAGGAGTGTATATGTCATTTAAGGCAACTACAATGAGATTGTGCAACCTCATAGTGTAAAACACAATGCAACAGAAACCACTACTTCCTGCTAGCAGGCCATCTGCAGAGGTGGCTCCAGGTTCCAAATAGAATAAAAAGGAAAATAATTATGATGATGATTGTTGAATGGCATTTATGTCATTGATTTCTGTTGCAGACTCAAGAAATGTATCTCGGTCGGAATGTCCAGAGATGGTGAGTCTTTTCATTCACTTTATTTCTTTATTGTATTGTTAGTGCTTTGTTGTGTTTGTTCACATGTTTGCTAGTTTAATGTACACATCTCTAGTTGTTATGTATGTTTATTTACAGCTCATTTCTTATCTTTATGTTGTTTACGGTTCATATTGTTCATAATAGCATCCGATTAGCACAGTTGTTAGAGCACTGGCCTCTCATGGCGAAGTTACCGGGTTAAAACCTGCAGTTTGGTCAGCTGTAATGGGTACCTAGATCGGCTCTTGTTTTTGAGAAGACAAAAGCAGCAAGGAAGAGAAGTGGTACCTACTGTGGGACTACTTATACCGTTACCTTTTATTGCTGTTGATTACTGTGAATTTTAGAGTTTTAGTTGTTTTATGTTTATTTGCAGCCGTACGATTTGGCCGTGTCCCCAAGAAAGAAAAAGCCAGAATCATTGAACAGATGCAGAAAAAGAATTTGGCTTCACAGTCCAGTGAACTAACCAGTTTACTGACCAATGACCTAGATATTGTACAGGCAGTTGTGACTGCGCATCGCCACACATGTGATATTACACAGTTTCGGGCTCACCAGATGCGGGATGTGGCACTGCATAAACAGGAATACATCAACTGTCCGGCAAATATGGTAAGGTTTTTGTGGTGCATTGTTTCACTTTCACACTTCAAATCCTTGAGGAGTATAGGCCTTTAACAAGCTTATGCCAAGTCCTCCTGTCCTGTGTCAAGTTCTCCTGTCCTGTGTCAAGTCCTCCTGTCATGTGTCAAGTCCTCCTGTCCTGTGTCAAGTCCTCCTGTCCTGTGTCAAGTCCTCCTGTCCTGTGTCAAGTCCTCCTGTCCTGTGTCAAGTCCTCCTGTCCTGTGCCAAGTCCTCCTGTCCTGTGTCAAGTCCTCCTGTCCTGTGTCAAGTCCTCCTGTCCTGTGTCAAGTCCTCCTGTCCTGTGTCAAGTCCTCCTGTCCTGTGTCAAGTCCTCCTGTCCTGTGTCAAGTCCTCCTGTCCTGTGCCAAGTCCTCCTGTCCTGTGTCAAGTCCTCCTGTCCTGTGCCAAGTCCTCCTGTCCTGTGTCAAGTCCTCCTGTCCTGTGTCAAGTCCTCCTGTCCTGTGTCAAGTCCTCCTGTCCTGTGTCAAGTCCTCCTGTCCTGTGTCAAGTCCTCCTGTCCTGTGCCAAGTCCTCCTGTCCTGTGTCAAGTCCTCCTGTCCTGTGTCAAGTCCTCCTGTCCTGTGCCAAGTCCTCCTGTCCTGTGGCAAGTCCTCCTGTCCCAAGTCCTCCTGTGTGTCAAGTCCTCCTGTCCTCCAAGTCCTCCTGTCCTGTGTCAAGTCCTCCTGTCCTGTGCCAAGTCCTCCTGTCCTGTGTCAAGTCCTCCTGTCCTGTGTCAAGTCCTCCGGTCCTGTGTCAAGTCCTCCTGTCCTGTGCCAAGTCCTCCTGTCCTGTGTCAAGTCCTCCTGTCCTGTGTCATTAACAATTTAAGGTCTTTCCATGTCATCCTGGTTCCTGTCATTTCTCTCTCCTGTTCCCTTTCCATCCATTTTGTGCTCTCCCTCTACCGTCTTTGGCGTTTGTTTGTTGGCGGCCTCTACTCCCTAGGAAGCTAAATGTGTTACTCAACATGAAAATAGTACAGCAACAAATACAAGATGACATTGCAAAGTTGGCAGAATTAAAATCCGAAAATGAAGAGATCCTTAACAGAACTGAAATAGAAAGGCAGGTCATCACTGACATTGCAAACAAAACAACAGAGAGATACAATCAGCAGCAAAGCGAAAAATCACTAAAGGAAATACTAGAGGACCTTCTACCAACAATCATCTACAAAACCTTACAACATATAGAGATAGGAAATATGACACAACAGGGAAACAACACAAATAAGCACAAACAGAGCAAAGCAAGTACACCCATTGAATGAAAAGGCCACTATATGTAATGAATGGACAAACAACATCAGACAGCAGTTGCTAAGGGTCCTTTTCAGGACTAGACCTTTAAAGGCTAACATCGACTTAGCTTATAAGACAGGAATCGCAAAATCTACCCTAATTATAACCAACTGGTTGAACAAGGGATGATAAGGGCGATATTCAAACATAAGTAAATAAAACTAAATAAAAGATGGAGAAGGAAACTGACGACAAACAGGGATGAGGTAAAGAAGACCTGGAAAGGACTGGAACAGATGGCACAGCCCAGGAAGGCTCAGTATGGATTTGTTGAAGGCTTCTGCTTCACAGGGGGCTAAAGTGTAATGAATAAATAAGTAGGGTACAGTAGTTCAGTTCTTTGATCCACAATTTTGGTTGTTTCTAGGCTTGTCCACTGAATAATGAGATTGGCATGGACACCAACGCAAACCGTAACAACCTTAGTGACTTCTCCGAGAGCTTCACTCCAGCAATCAAATCAGTGGTGGACTTTGCCAAAGGTATCCCAGGTTTTGTTCTGCTCAATCAGGATGATCAGGTCACATTGCTCAAGGTAAGTGTCATCTTAATTTTTTTTTTTTTTTTTTTCACTTTTGTGTGGGCATGGGTATGGCCATGTGAAGGATGGGTGTATAGCGTGTGCCTGGTTGATGCATTTATGTAATTATAATAATTAGAAATAACATTTTTGCCTGAGGGAGACTGAACTCGTGTGGGTTTGCCCAGAGTGCAGTGCTGTTGATTTTGAACAACATAAAAATTAGAAATAATTCAGAAAGTCAATTAAATGTATAACCTTAGGAATCTAGGTGATATATTTTCTAAAACATTTTCCCAATGCTGCAGCTTTACAATTTAAATTACACATTTTTCTGTTAAAATTTGCTGCAGGCTGGCACATTTGAAGTTTTGTTGGTGCGACTTGCCTGTTTGTTTGATCCACACTCAAATACAATGATGTTTACCGGTGGAAAATTGTTCAAGAGGCAACCAACAACTGTAAGTTTTGATCTTTTCTTCTTTATCTTCCTTTTTTAATGCTTATTTGTTTGTTTGTTTTTTTTTGGTGTACTTCTGATATTTCCAGCCCTCCTTGTAGCATAAGCTGTTAGCCAGAACTGTAAGTTTTTCTGTCCGACACTGTGTGCTCAAATTGTGTCAGGATCTACACCCTTCTTGTGGGAGGATCTTGATGGCAGTGTCTGCACAGATCTTTATCAGTGCTGTGACTTTCTGAGCTTTGTTGCCATTTTTGTCGTGTTTTCAGCAGATAGAAGTTGTTTAATTTGACACATATTGGCCTGTCATAATTCATAGATATGAAGCAGCTGTTTTTATGTTGAAGATGTATACTTGCATTGAAATGTTATCACCTGACCACTCTCATAACATTTATCATTATTAATGTTTGGATTGTACATGTTTTTGGTTCAGGAGATTGATTTTGCAATCGATTCACTTTATAAGATCATTAGAGAAAAATAAAAATCAAATGTGGAAATTGTTAAACACAAAACCATTAACATCATTGATGTAAAACAAAAGATAAGACTGAAATGATTATGGCAAATATTCAAAATGTATGAAATGCAATAAAAGTTGAGAGACATCATCTGTTAGCATTACAAGTCAATCTTTGTTTTGGGATCCACAGGGAAGAAGAAATAAAAGGAACCACCCCCCACTCCCTCCCCTTTCCCATTTTGCTAGGAATTTAAAACTACATGAAGAAGAGACTTGGAGATAAGCGTAGACTGCCAGCATATGTCCCAGATAGGAAGACATGGAGGGAGAGGTGGGTAATGCCTTATGCTCCGTTGCAGAGCTGAAAGGCAAAGAAGAAAAAAAAAAAGACAGATAATCTGACCTGAAAGTGGCTTGGCTGGCTCACATGGTAGACAAGTCTCTGGGAGTGTCATGCTTCATAGGATGTTTGTAGACAAGTCTCTGGGAGTGTCATGCTTCATAGGATGTTTGTAGACAAGGAGAAGCATATCTCAGTAGTTTCATTCATTCTCCAAGGTACTTTTTCAGGTCAACATACCATGAATTTCTGTTTTGTTCTTTAAAACACAGATGACAACCAACGCTGGCTTCCTGTTGGACTCCATGTTTGATTTTGCTGAACGTTTCAACAAGATGTGCCTAATTGATGATGAGATTGCTCTCTTCTCAGCCGTGGTACTCTTATCTCCTGGTAGGTTTCTCTTATGTTTTCTTTCCTTATGTCATCTTTCTTCTTTATATCTATTTCTTCACCTTTTACCCTTCTTCTTTACTTTTCTTTTTTCCTAAATGTAGAAGAAGGGTAAATGTGGTTGAAGAAGGATAATGCCTTAGGGGAGCGAATTGTTAAAGACTTCACTATACTAGGTCTGGACTTTATGGGGTGGTGTGGTGACCAGTTTGCTTCCTCACTGTCTCTGCCTTCCTTAACTTGGGAGCAGAGTCAGGTATCTATTTACAGCTGTCTAGACTGTAGGTTGATGCTACCTAGTTTCAAACCAAGTAATTTTGCCTTGAGAAGAAAGAAGACTAACCACTCCATACTCAACAGTATCCCTAAATTAAAAAAAAAATATATAAGTAGATGAAGGAAAGAAAGTATAAATAGAGAACACAGACAAAAACTTTTTTCCATTTTATACTATGTAGTATTTTACAGTAGAAATTGAAAATAATTACTTTTTTTACATTCTCAATTTATACTTTCTTTTCTACCTTGTCTTTTTTAAATTTGTTATTGCAGGCTTCCTTTATTTGTTCCAGTATTCCGTTCTGATTGTTTGCTTGCCTACTTTTGTTCATTCTTTCCCTCAACCATGTGTAGTAATGATTATAGGATTCATTTTACTCATGTCTTTAGCATAAACCTCATTTATCTGTCCCACAAGCTCATTTATCTTTATCAATTTGTCATTTATCTTTATCATTTGGTCATTTATCTTTATTATTTGGTCAATTATCTTTACCATGTTGTCATTTATCTTGATCATTTGGTCAGTTATCTTTACCATTTTGACATTTATCTTTACCATTGTGACATTCATCTTTATCATTTGGTCAGTTATCTTTACCATTGGGACATTTATCTTTACCATTTTCTCAAAGATCTTACCATTGGGACATTCATCTTTATCATTTGGTCAGTTATCTTTACCATTGGGACATTCATCTTTATCTTTTGGTCAATTATCTTTACCATTGGGACATTTATCTTTATCATTTTGCCAAAGATCTTACCATTGGGACATTTGTTTTTATCATTTGGTCAATTATCTTTACCACTGAGACATTACCATTGAATCATTTGTCTTTCCCACAAATTTACCTTTACCATTGAATCATTTACCTTTATCATTTCTCTGCTATCGTTATTATAAACTCATTTTATCTGCACCAGACCGGCCAGGACTTCGGAATGTGGAACAAGTAGAGAAAATTCAAAACAAGTTGACGGAAGCTCTCCAGAATATGGTGAACACAAATCACAAAGAAGATGGGACACTGTTTGCTAAACTGCTCATGAAGACAACTGACCTTCGAACTCTCAACACCCTGCATTCTGAGAAATCAATTGGTATGTCAGAGATGTTCTTGTTGTTTCTGTTTTTTTTTTGTTATTGTTTTTTTTTTGCCTTTGCTTTCACCTGAAACCAGGTTTTCTTAACCACTTTTGTGTCATGGACTCCTTTGATTGTTCGATGAAGTCTATGGACTCCTTTGACCTTCCCGTGAAAGCTATGGACTCCTTTTACTGTCTAATGAAGGCTATGGGCCCTTATGATTGTCTGATGAAGGCTACAGACTCCTTTGATCGTCTGATGAAGGCTATGGACTCCTTTGATTGTCTGAAGGCTTTGATTGTCTGATGAAGGCTGTGGACTCCTTTGATGGTCCAGTGAAGGCTATGGACTCCTTTGATGGTCCAGTGAAGGCTAAGGACTCCTTTGATTGTCTGATGAAGGCTATGGACTCCTTTGATTGTCCAGTGAAGGCTATGGACTCCTTTGATGGTCCAGTGAAGGCTAAGGACTCCTTTGATTGTCTGATGAAGGCTATGGACTCCTTTGATTGTCTGATGAAGGCTGTGGACTCCTTTGATGGTCCAGTGAAGGCTATGGACTCCTTTGATGGTCCATTGAAGGCTAAGGACTCCTTTGATTGTCTGATGAAGGCTATGGACTCCCTTGATTGTCTGATGAAGGCTATGGACTCCTTTGATTGTCTGACGAAGGCTATGGACCCCTATGATTGTCCAACTAAGGCTTTAGACCCCTTCTTGGAAAATATATACCTTGCTTTATTGTGCTTCGCAGAAATTGCGTTTCTTTTCAAATTATTCATGTTTATTTATTAGAACGTGCCTTCTTTTTCCGATAGATTTTAGCTCTCCACAAGCAAAAAAAATACGATTCGCTGAAGGCTCAGAAGATGAAGATTAGCATTTAAGCAATAAAGTATTTTAAATTTTACAATACATTGTTTTTTTTTTAAGACCTAGCGCTATTGCGCACTTAATAAACATAGTGTAAACATGATTTTAGGCTTTTATATGCATTGGGAAGCAAAAAAAGAAAATGGGAATTACCCGCTTTATTGCGATATTCGCTTTATTGTGGTGGTCTGGAACCGAACCCGCAATATCTCTGAGGTATACCTGTACATAAAAGCAAAATTAAACATTTTTAGTTTAAATTATGTACATGGTCCCCCATAGAATCTATTCATGGACCTCCAAACGGTCCTTAGACCACATGTTAAGAAACCCTGTATTAGACAGTAATATCAGAATAAGAATACAAAAAAGCAAGAGAAGTTTCATTGTGTTGCGAAGTAAATGGAAATCAAAAGAAATCAAGTAAACACAAAAACTAGAATCTTCAATTCAGGTGTCAAGTCAGTCTTATTGTATGGCTCTGAAACATGGAGAACAAGAAAATCAACAATTGAGAAGCTACAGACTTTCATAAATGGGTGTGTTCATAGAATAGAAGGATATAAATGGCATGAGAAGGTCACCAATGCGGAACTGATGACAAGAACCAGACCAGTGCCAGTGGAAAAAGGGGATGAGAAGAAGAATCTGGTGTTGGCTAGGGCAGACATTGTTAATGTTACTGGTTATTGTTAATGTCATAGGTCATCAATAGATTCACACCAGGCCCTCCTTCCTGTCCATCCATTCAAGGTCTTTGCATATCATCTTCCCACTCTTTCTTACACTGTCATTTTCCCCACTCATACTCTCTTACACTCTTATTTTCCCACTCTCTCTGTCTCTCTCGCACACTTTCTTTTTCTCACTCTCGTACTCTCTCTTTTTTCTCACTCTCTCTTACTCTTTTTCCTTACTCTCTCTTGTTCCACACTATCTTTTCCCCCACTCTTTTCTTTCCTCTCTCTTACTCTCTTTTTGCACACTCACTTACACTCTCTTTATCTCCACTATCTCTTACTCTCTTGTTTCTCCACTCTCTTACACACTGTTTTCCCCACTCTCTTATGCACTGTTTTCCCATTCTCTTACACACTGTTTCTCCACTCCCTTACACACTATTTTCCCACTCTCATACACACTGTTTTCCCACTCTCATACACACTGTTTCCCACTCTCTTACACACTGTTTCTCCAATCTCTTACACAGTTTCTCCACTCTCTTACACACTGTTTCTCCACTCTCTTACACACTGTTTCTCCACTCTCTTACACACTGTTTTCCCACTCTCTTACACACTGTTTCTCCACTCTCTTACACTGTTTTCCCACTCTCTCATATGCTGTATTTTCCCAGCTCTCTTACTCACCTTTTTCCCCCCACTCTCTCACATTTTTTTCCTCACTCGCTTTCTCTTTTTTCCACTCTCTCTTACACACTGTTTTTCCCCCACTCTCTTTTCCCCACTCTCTCTTACTCTCATTTTTATCATGTCTTGCATGTTTGAAAGAAAGGAATGATTGGAGGGTGAAATGGGAGTATCTGAGTGTCATGGCACGTAACCTTCTCTCTCACTTATTGTCTGTCTGTCTCTCTCTCTTTCTCCCTCTGTCTGTCCCTCTTATTCCCAATATTTGTGTATATAAGGAAGAGACAGATATAGCTGGAGGCTGGAGAATAGACCGCTAATAAAAGGTTAAACCCAAGATCGTAATGCCAGACCTTGAAATCATAAATACCAATATCGGATCAAGGAAAGACAGGAATATTAGAATATTTGCCGCAGACGACATCAAAATATGGCACCGTAACGTATTTGAACTTTCTGAGTCCCGTAACCTTGTTATTTTCTCAAGTATTTAACTTCACTCTTTCTTATGTCCTCAATACTTCCTGTTTCTACTACCATTGATATTTATCTAATATTAACACTTTGACCGCGGGAGAAACGTACTGTCGTGTCTCTGTTCTGTTTAGTTCCTTCAGGCACCAGGGACGTTTTTAAACGTCCTTGAGTATTTAGTAGTTGGGGGGTTAATCACGAGTTCGTGCAGTTAAAAGGATCGTCTTCCGTAACAAGAAAATAGGGTAGACCAAAGATACACAGGCCCCGTTTAGTTCCCCGGGGAGGGGGCGCGGAGGAGACAAAGAACGATTATGTTTACTGCTCCCATAATGCATGTTGTAAAAAGCAACTAATGTGAAGTTATGCAATGGGCTGGCAACATCACCTTGTAAAGCACGTTGCTGCAGAAACCACAGCTGTAACAGTTTGTGCTTCGGCTAAGGTTTCCTCGGGGGAATCTTCGGCAGTGATAGCTCCATGTTCCTTCTCCATTAAGGACGAATAAGATGATTCCCTCAGCAGAAAATATTCAGACAAGAGAAGGACCTTGTGAGAGGCGCGTACAAGACAAATTAATGTGGAAACAAACAATAAACAAAACGTTAAGCCTCAGTCACCACCCAGGTTAAGGCACAAAGGAAGAAATGACTTATTATGAATGAGGAACTAGTGGCCTGCAAGCAGAACAATTCAGAAGAGACTGTGAAATGTTATGTTTTGATAATCAGATAATATCTAGGAATGCACTTCATTTTTAAAATATAAGGACATAGACACTCGAAATCCCCCCTTTTTTCTGCTTCGTCTGCAAATTGTAACGCTTTCACGTTGATAGTAAAAGCTTACTGTATTATCTTTCTTCAATGAAACGTGTGCTGTATTTCTTGGAAAAACATTGAGAGGCAGACTGCGTAATGACCTAAATTAATCCTAACATTAATTATACTGCGTTACCAAAACGAACGAACAGATGGACTCAAATAGAAAGAGAGAGGGGCGAATAAAATCAGGAACGCATGCAAAATTAAACACGCGTCTCGCTATTAATGCCACCCCCAACAAGCGTAACGCGATACACAATTACTACTATCACGCGTGTTAGGCTACATGCACTAACTTTTTCGGACGAACAGTGATAAAATACACTACCCTTCCCAGAGTTAGGTTTTAAAATCACAAAAAACGCTTATTAGGAAAGATAACATTAGATGGGTTTACGTTTGAAAACATTACAGTACCCAGACAGCACATCTTCGAAACAGGAGGATAAAGAAATTGCATATTTTGAACGCAGCCACGTAGCTCTTTTAAATTTGGATATTTGGGTTCCTTAGGGCTTGCTGACAAAGAATATGTAAAACGTTACGCAAATAGTCCAGGAATTAATAAATTATAACCAAAATAAAATAGTGGGGATGCCTGACAACATGAAATCATTTCTGCTCATAAAAATTTTTTTATAACGTGTTTGAAAAAACCTTACGTTACAGAAATAGCCTACCATGTAAACTCCAAATTGATTGGAGCGCAACAAATGAAAGACTAACCACGATTGGTCGGGCTATAAATACTATCTTTCGTTGTTAGGGGAGACGTGGAAAGGTAACATTTTTTTTCAAATACTTGTCGAAACGTGGCTCCATTGGCTAGACTCGCTGATATACTCACTTAGGAGCGTTAGTTCGAGACCACTAGTCAAATAAGCTTGATAAAGCAACAGTGCGTTGAAGCCAGCTCATATTTTGCTAAATAAAAGCCTGGAACATAAGCAGATGGGAATTTGTGCCAGTAAATGTGCCAGAATTCATTGCTAATCAACGTATCTGTGTTTATTCTATGAATTGTGGGACCGTGGTCTTGATGGTATTGAGCAGCACCTGGTCAGAGCTTTGCTGAATCCAGAGTCGGACAGCATACTCCTTGGTCTTTTTAGCTATCAGTGAGGTGTCTCCAGAGCCCAGGGGAGAATTCGAGCAGAGGAGTCCTTTCCTGCCGCCATCACGCAAGATAAGCTGATTTGGCCAGCTGAGCTCAACATTATGTCCCCTCATCTTGAAATGACTTTGTAAAAATAACATTCAGAGGGGAATTTAATTGTCTTAATATCAGGAACTGAGAACATCTCCAATACTAGTCCCAAAAGACAAACTATTGAAGTCATGATGACAAATACCAACAGAGCTTGAACAAAACAAAACCAGTATTACCTCATATTACTACTACACAACTGACACACATAGGATATTTTTAATAATATATGTCACTACAATATTCATATTGATAAAGTCTGTACATATACTTGTAATTAAAATTGATTGTGATTCCTGGTTCCTTTGTATTTGAATCAGGACACATATACCTTTATAACAACAATGAATACATATTGTTATTTGAAAAGTTATCAGTGACTCCTTAAGATATTCTCATAGAGTGTTATATGTATGTGAGTGTCACAGTGTTGTCAAGAGTAGTGGATTAAATTAAATTGTTTATCTGTCTGTTGTTGTGACTTACACTTCATCATACACATACCCTAGACATATAACGTAGTCATCACACTATTCCAGAATAATTCTGACTGAGATATATATATATATATGTGGCAGCAAGTAAGGTTATCTATAATACACTACCCTCATTAGATATAGATACCTTCACAGCTGATCTCAGTCAGTACACTAAGTCCCCCTATAAATATTTATAACATCCCACTTCACCACATATATTGGGGTCTCGCTCTTGGGATTTTGAATCTTTCCCTATTAAAAATATTGGGGGTAATTCACTTCAGGGAATATAAGAATTAAAAGGTATCCTTGGGTGGAATTAAATAAGGTTGAGCTCACGGTGCCTGTGTTGTCCATTAGATATATTTAGAGATTAAATTGTTGGTTAGACATTGTAGAAATTTACCTGATAGACAATGGCGGACCTGGCCAAGTTTCGATCTGCTGCTGTACAGACTGCAAAAGAGTTAGGATTAGATGGGCAAGTTATGGTTGCCTATGTCACTACGGAATGTGACAAATTTATTGAACGCGAAGAAAGAAGATTAGAAAAAGAGGCCGAAAGAAAGTTAGAGGCTGAGACTAAGAGGTTGCAGATTGAGGCTGACAAAGAGGCTAAGAAATTGGAAGCAGAAAGAGAAGACAAAAAATTAGCTGCAGAAGAGAAGAGATTAGCTGCAGAGAGGGAAGCAGAAAAGGAGGAGAAAAGATTACAAAGGGAACATGAATTACGACTAAGGGAGTTTGAGTTTCAGTTATCTCAGGGACTTCGTGGGGCAGCTTATGAAGTTTTTGCAAAAAAATGAGCAGAGGTGATCAGGAAAATTATGACATGCTAAAGCAGGCTCTTTTGTTAAGGTATGAAAAGAATGCAGAATTTTATAGGAAAAAATTTAGGAATGCTAAACTACTGTCAGGTGAAACCTATCACCAGCTCTCTGCACGAATAGAGACATACTTGGAGAAATGGACTTCTCTGGGGAAAACCCAAGATCTTAAGGAAATGGTCCTTATAGAGCAATTAAGAGAGTCCATGGCTCCAGACCTGAGAAAGTTTCTCATGGAACAAGGTGCAGAGAGGCTGGATGAGTTGCTAAATGTTGCTGAAAGGTATCAAGCAGCTCAAGCAGAGGTAACAGGTAATAAAAAGAAACAAGTGGATAACTTTAGGGCACCACAGAACTTTAATAAATTTGATCCTAAGGATCAAAATAAAGGTAAGCACCAATTTGATAGGCCACGGTATGAACATAAAAATAAATTCCCACAATTCGATGAAAGGAAATATGATGAAAGAAAATCTTTCAACCAAGGAAAAAGGTGGTGTAAAAATTGTAAGATGAACAATCATGACACTGACCATTGTAGAAGGAAACCTCCTCATTTTGCTGCTATGACATCGGGGAAAAAGGAAAAGAAGGGCAAACCTGAAGAATTACAGGAACCATACCACCCCCCAGTGTGTGAAGATGTCATCTGTAATGGTGTCACTATAAGATGTTTATATGATACCGGTTTAGATTACGATTCCGTTGTGAGTTCTCACCTGGTGCAGGCCGATCAATACACCACAGAAACAGTGGAGATTCAAACTGCAACCAAGGATGTAGCTACCATGACACTTCCCGTCGCCCGAATAAAAGTGAAAACGCGATATGTGGAAGGAATCATAAAAGCAGCAGTGATAAATGAGCCAATCTACCCTCTAATATTGGGGTGTAGATATGTCTTCTTGGGGAATCCCAAGAGACCTGTGATATTGGCAACAGTGCAGACCAGATCACAGTCAAAGAAGGAGGAGGATAATCCCATAAATACTCACCCAGATGAGATGAGGAAGGCACAGGCTGAGGACAAAACACTCAAGCCATGTTTCAAGAAGTTGCCCAAATCTCATACACCTCCAGGCAAGGGAGAGTTTTATATGAAGAACAAACTGATATATAGGAAGGCTGGATCTGAATCCAATGGTCACGGACAGCTGGTCCTTCCCACTTCATATAGGACTAAAGTGTTGGAACTAGGGCATGCGATTCCCTTCAGTGGTCATATGGGAATCAGCGCAACAGGACAGCGAATAGCTTGTCACTATTTCTGGCCAGGAATAACTGAAGATATCAAACGATATGTAAAATCCTGTCCAGAGTGCCAACGAGTAGCACCTAAACATTGGACTGCACCAGCAACTCTGGGGGAAATGCCCATAGTGGGAACACCCTTTGAGAGAGTTGCCGTGGATCTTGTGGGACCTCTCACCCGAACCAAGAGAAGGAACAGCTACATTCTGACTCTGGTGGACACTTGTTCTATGTGGGGAGAGGCAGTAGCCCTGTCATCGATTGATTCAAAACATGTGGCAGAGGCATTGCTCACAATTTTCACAAGGTTAGGCTTTCCCAATCAAATCTTGACTGATAATGGCTCTCAGTTCAAGGGGAAACTAACTGAAGAAGTTTTCAGGATCTTCCAGGCCAAACACTTCCATTGTAGTGTGTATCATCCCCAAGGGAACGGCCAAGTGGAAAGATTTAACGGCACATTGATGTCGATCCTGAGAAAGTTGGCACACGAAAAAACCAGATACATGGGACCAGTACCTGCACGCCGCCCTCTTTGCTTATCGGGAGGTACCCCATAGTTCAACCGGTATGGCCCCGGCAACATTATTGTTTGGAAGGCCAATAAAAGGTCCACTCGAAGCTTTGTTAAGAACGTGGACTGATGAAAAGGCAGAGGAAAACATTACATCTTCATACCAATATGTGAATGAGCTGACCACTCGGTTAAAAACTGGCTGGAAACTTGCCAATGAAAATTTGAAACAAGCCAGGAAGAAACATGCTGCCTATTATAACAGGAAGGCGAAAGACAGAAATTTGGCTGTGGGAGAGAAAGTACTGCTTCTTTTGCCCGGGAGTCAGAATAAGTTACAAATTGGATGGCAGGGTCCATATACAGTTTTAGAGAAGGTGTCTAGAACAAATTATAAGATAGATAAGAAGGGGAAAGAAAAAATCTATCATGTGAATCTCCTGAAGAAATATTTGGAAAGAGAACATCAGGAAGAGACACACTTGTTGACCTTGTCCATCGCCATGGAGATGAAAAAGGAACCACTTTCATCATTTGAGTATCCATTACACCCCTGTGAGACAGCAGCACAGGTGAAAATCAGTACACATTTAACGAAAACACAGAAAGAGAGAGTGCAACAGGTTCTAAATAATCATGCAGAGGTGTTAACAGACCGACCAGGGCATACAAACCTATTGGAATATGATATGAAACTAATAGACTCCACACCTGTCTGTATGAAACCATATTCGATTCCGTTTGCTAAGGAGAAAGCTTTGAAGGAAGAGATAGACTATCTATTGAAGGAAGGAATTATTTCGCACAGTGAGTCTTCGTATAGTTCCGGTGTTGTACTCTTACGGAAGCCCTCTGGAGAACATAGACTCTGTATAGATTACAGGAGACTGAATGCTATTACAGAAGGACAGGTGGATCCATTGCCGGATACAAATCAGCTGTTTGCCAGACTAAATAAAGCTAAATATTTCTCAAAAGTGGATCTGAGTAAAGGATACTATCAGATTCCAGTAAAGCCTGAGGTTAGACCATACCTAGCTTTTAGTACCTCAGAAGGACACTATGAGTTTAATAGATTGCCATTTGGATTGAAGAATGCGCCTAGTGTCTTCTCTAGAATGATGAGAAAATTATTGGATCCTCTGAATAATCCCTGTATAACAAATTTTATGGATGATATCCTTATAGCAACAGAAACATTTGAGGAACACATTGACTCTCTGAACATGCTGTTTGATCGACTTAGGGAGGCAAATTTAACAGCCCGACCAACCAAATGTTGCGTTGGATGTAAAGAATTGGAATTTTTGGGACACACAGTTTATCAGGGAAACATGACCCCTGACCCAAAGAATTTAGAGAAACTACAGAAAGCCCCGAGACCACAAACCAAGAAGGTCGGGAGATCCTTGTCTCATTATGTGGTTTCTACCAGAAGTATATCAAAAACTTTAATTCCATATGTGCACCGTTAACTGAATTGACACGTAAAGGACATCCAGATCGCATTACATGGACACCACAATGTGAAATGACTTACCAAGAATTGAAGGAAAAGCTCACAAGTAAACCCATTTTGAAATTACCTGACTTAAGTCAAGAATTCATAGTAAGGACGGATGCAAGTAATATTGGGTTAGGTGCAACTCTACTACAGAAAACAGATGCATTGGATGGGGAATTAAGCCCAGTGGCATATGCTAGCAGAAAGTTGAATAAAGCTGAAATCAACTACTCAACTAGCGAAAAAGAATGTCTTGCAGTAATATGGGCAATAAAGAAATTCAATATTTATCTATATGGGAAGGCATTTAAGTTGCAAACTAACCACAAACCTTTATCGTTTTTAGCACAGGCTAAGCATGAGAACTCTAGGTTACTCCGATGGTCTTTGCTTCTGGCTCCATATAATTTTAGCATTGAGTATATATCTGGAAAAACCAATTTGGGAGCGGATTTTTTAAGCCGCCATCCGTGTGATGAGAATCACCGTAAACCCCAGAAATAATAATAAATTTCTCTATGTGTATATAGAATAAAGGACTGACATATAATGTCTGTTTTAAGAGGGGAGGTGTCGTGGAATATTCTAATCCACATATATAAATTATTAGGTAAATATGAAGCCTAACAAATAAAATTAATAAAGAAAAGAGCAATGGTAAAATAACAGTGCTGTCACAAAGAAGGTACTCGAAATCCCCCTTGTTTTCTGCTTCGTCTGCAAATTGTAACGCTTTCACGTTGATAGTAAAAGCTTACTGTATTATACCCGCTTTCTTCAATGAAACGTGTGCTGTATTTCTTGGAAAAAACATTGAGAGGCAGACTGCGTAATGACCTAAATTAATCCTAACATTAATTATACTGCGTTACCAAAACGAACGAACAGATGGACTCAAATAGAAAGAGAGAGGGGCGAATAAAATCAGGAACGCATGCAAAATTAAACACGCGTCTCGCTATTAATGCCACCCCCAACAAGCGTAACGCGATACACAATTACTACTATCACGCGTGTTAGGCTACATGCACTAACTTTTTCGGACGAACAGTGATAAAATACACTACCCTTCCCAGAGTTAGGTTTTAAAATCACAAAAAACGCTTATTAGGAAAGATAACATTAGATGGGTTTACGTTTGAAAACATTACAGTACCCAGACAGCACATCTTCGAAACAGGAGGATAAAGAAATTGCATATTTTGAACGCAGCCACGTAGCTCTTTTTAAATTTGGATATTTGGGTTCCTTAGGGCTTGCTGACAAAGAATATGTAAAACGTTACGCAAATAGTCCAGGAATTAATAAATTATAACCAAAATAAAATAGTGGGGATGCCTGACAACATGAAATCATTTCTGCTCATAAAAATTTTTTTATAACGTGTTTGAAAAAACCTTACGTTACAGAAATAGCCTACCATGTAAACTCCAAATTGATTGGAGCGCAACAAATGAAAGACTAACCACGATTGGTCGGGCTATAAATACTATCTTTCGTTGTTAGGGGAGACGTGGAAAGGTAACATTTTTTTTCAAATACTTGTCGAAACGTGGCTCCATTGGCTAGACTCGCTGATATACTCACTTAGGAGCGTTAGTTCGAGACCACTAGTCAAATAAGCTTGATAAAGCAACAGTGCGTTGAAGCCAGCTCATATTTTGCTAAATAAAAGCCTGGAACATAAGCAGATGGGAATTTGTGCCAGTAAATGTGCCAGAATTCATTGCTAATCAACGTATCTGTGTTTATTCTATGAATTGTGGGACCGTGGTCTTGATGGTATTGAGCAGCACCTGGTCAGAGCTTTGCTGAATCCAGAGTCGGACAGCATACTCCTTGGTCTTTTTAGCTATCAGTGAGGTGTCTCCAGAGCCCAGGGGAGAATTCGAGCAGAGGAGTCCTTTCCTGCCGCCATCACGCAAGATAAGCTGATTTGGCCAGCTGAGCTCAACATTATGTCCCCTCATCTTGAAATGACTTTGTAAAAATAACATTCAGAGGGGAATTTAATTGTCTTAATATCAGGAACTGAGAACATCTCCAATACTAGTCCCAAAAGACAAACTATTGAAGTCATGATGACAAATACCAACAGAGCTTGAACAAAACAAAACCAGTATTACCTCATATTACTACTACACAACTGACACACATAGGATATTTTTAATAATATATGTCACTACAATATTCATATTGATAAAGTCTGTACATATACTTGTAATTAAAATTGATTGTGATTCCTGGTTCCTTTGTATTTGAATCAGGACACATATACCTTTATAACAACAATGAATACATATTGTTATTTGAAAAGTTATCAGTGACTCCTTAAGATATTCTCATAGAGTGTTATATGTATGTGAGTGTCACAGTGTTGTCAAGAGTAGTGGATTAAATTAAATTGTTTATCTGTCTGTTGTTGTTATGACTTACACTTCATCATACACATACCCTAGACATACAACGTAGTCATCACACTATTCCAGAATAATTCTGACTGAGATATATATATATGTGGAAGCAAGTAAGGTTATCTATAATACACTACTCTTATTAGATATAGATACCTTCACAGCTGATCTCAGTCAGTACACTAAGTCCCCCTATAAATATTTATAACATCCCACTTCACCACAGGCTAGCAGAGATGGACGTTTGCGAGGAAGCATTCGTCGTGTAAACATCCAGCGCGCTACAGGAACAATTAGCATTCATACCCTTCAACATTTGCTAAGGGAGACTAAGCACATATGGGTTTGCCCGGAGTGCTGTGATGTCGATTATGATCAACCATAACCAACTATAAATTTATCGACGTTTGCCAGAAATCGGCAACCTAAGGACGTCTAACGTCAAGGTACTAACAACTATCGTCATGCGTGGCTTGTACAAGGGGATTGACATAAGTCTTGGGCCTGACCATGAAGGACATGTCACAGAGAGCTGAAATTTTGTATAGTGTTTATTCCTTTTCAATATAGCCACTGTCTGAATTGACACACTTCTGCCATCTCTGCTTGACCTTGAAAAGACCTTGGGAGTAGAACACCCTATTTTTCAAACTAAACCAGTCATCACATGCCAGTATAACCTCTTCATCGCTGTCAAAATGATTTCCTTTTAGCTGTTTTTTTAAGATTTGGGAATAGAAAAAAGTCTGATGGAGCCAAATCTGGAGAATATGGTGGGTGTGGAAGAATTTCAATATTCAAATCGTTGGCTGCTAGCTGCACAAGCCGTGCTTTGTGAGAGGTGGCGTTGTCTTGAAGCAAAGGAAGATTTTGAGTGCGCGTCATCCCTCGTTTTCTGGTCACAACCTTTCTTAGTTTTGTGAAAAGATCTGGATAGTACTGTCCATTAACTGTGTTGCCACGAGGCAGATAATCTTTCAAAAGGACACCTTTGCCGTCCCAAAAAAACAGTCAGCAACACTTTTCCTGCAGATTTCTGCGCCCTCGGCTTGACAGGTGTTGGGGAGCCCGGGGTTTTCCATTGCATGCTGGCAATTTTGGATTCGGGGTCATAATGGTGTACCCAAGTCTCATCTACTGTCACCATGGTCTCCAAAAAATGTTTTGACTGACACTTTTTGAGCAACTGTTGACAGCAATTTACCCTCGTTTGCTTCTGTTCACGTGTCAACAGTCGCGGAACCCAGCGTGCACACACTTTTCTCATGTTCAGTCTGTTGTGTAAAATTCTATAAACTGTTCTTTCATTTAGTTTTACTCTACTAGCTATCTCCACAATTGTCATTTTTCGATCTTGGTCAATGATTTTCTTCACTCTTGTTGCATTTTCATCATTGCACTCTGAGGCTGGTCTACCAGATCTTGGCAGATCAGCAACATTTGAGCAGCCGCACTTAAACTGTTGGACAAGAATCACGAAACACTGATTCCATCTCCCTGTGTATTTCTGTAGGTGTTTTTCCCTGAAACATCAGAAATGTTATCACAGCTCTGGCCTCCTTCTTTTCCTTTGTTTTGTCAAATCTTTGGAGCAGCAGATCCGGTCAATAGGGTACATTGCGCCGTGCACCGTAGCGGGAAAACCGATTGAAGAAACAAACGCGCACTTTACACATTCAGTGCAAATATGATGAACTTTAAATGTGCCAAGTTTCATCTTCCTCCTGTGACTCCTTCATGGTCAGGCCCAAGACTTATGTCAACCCCCTTGTAGAATGAAGTAACATATTAATCGTGTAATCTATTATTTTGTTGGTGAATACTTGAATATGTTCATGAAATTGGAAAATATATCAGATCAACTCGTGAATCGTTCAAATTTGAAACACGTAAAACCGGACAATCGGCTAAATTGGGGTCTAGCCTATGACCCCGGTGTAAGCGATCCCGCGTTATATCTGGGAGTTGGTGTATTTGTCAAGATAACAATAAGCAAAGTGAATCCAGAAATGGATAAGCTGCTGATAGAAATTATTGCGCTGTCGTAAACATTCGTTAGCAAAGTTTTTTTGGGTTTTTAAAAACTAAAAAACAAGAAATACATAAACCAAAAAAGTTCTTGCCTGTATCCATTTATAGCTGGTGGCCAGGAGTGTAGCGGGAAGAAACATCAAGGCATTTAAAAATAAATACTACGAGTTTTGTAAACTTCTATACAAGTAACCTATAAATAACAGTACATTCTAGTTGAAGTGCGTAACGATAAGGAAGAAGTGAGGTAATACCTTGGGAACTATCATCAGTATTCTTGCCTGACTCAAATTCAGAGTCAGGTGCCCATTGTTCCAGCTAGGTAGACTGGAACATGACGCTGCCAATAATTTTACGCGAGGAAATGTTTCCATTTTTTTTTTTTTTTGAAGGGAGAGAGAGAGCGAGAATTTCAGACCTGAAAGAGCTGTTGTGAGGGAAAAATAATTTGGCATCATAGAAATGCTTCTAAAATAACTTATTAACAGAAATAGCCGACAGATGTCGAGAAGAGATGCCTTGAATTGTTCTTTTCTGCTTGTAACAAGAAGAGCTAAAAACGCCAGAGAAGAATCCGGAACTATAAGGCGGTGACGTTGGTTGAGGATACTTCCTGTTAGTTCTCATCTGCTGGCGTTTCAAATGTTAGACCGTAGATACAGCACATGTCAGCAGTAAGGAAAGGTCGTAAACTTCGTAATAAATATAGTAAATACGACATATACCATAGCCCTAAGTGGGTTAAGATCACGTGTCCTGGTGTTCTTTGATAAAGTCTTGTTTCATCTTCCTGGTCCTGATAGTTTAATGTTACCAGTCCCAAGATTCTTGGTCGATGTCCTTGAGTGCATGCGATAGCCATTAAGGAAATGTCCATTCATGATCGATTGTCAGTAGTTCTTCTCATTATTTTTTTTTTTCGTTTTTTTTTCTTTCTATGATACCATGGCAACCTTCAATATTCTTCATAGAAAGTATGTTTAAATGCTTAATTACAGCAAATACGAACTGTAGATTTGATTGTTTTTTTTCCCCAAGTCATGACAGTGACCTATCATTTCGTTCCCGGTTTAAAGCATCCAGAGATCTTAATGGCTGCAAGTTAATAGCTGATAAATACAATAGTTATAGGCCTGCCAACTTTATGCTATCAGTTTCAGACCAAGAAGAGATTAAATGATAATTTTCAGACCGAGAACAGGCCGCTGCTGATTCAAATTCTATGCAACAAATTAAAAATCGGGTCAGACAGATGTGAGTTCATGTGGAGAAGACAAGCAAACAGTAGAGCATGTCCTACGTGGCTGTCAACTCCTTAAGAGGAGCAGGCTGACAGCATATTTTTCACCGACCCGTTAAAGGGAGAAGCTGTATTCCAACGAGAGACGCCTGAGAAAAACCTCCAACTTTTTTTTTTTTTTTTCTTAACCAGCGGCACATGGGCTTTCAGCCCTTCGGCCCAATGACATGTCATTGCGAGGCTGGGGAACCTGAGGACTTTCCTTCCAACCCGGTCAGGAGCTTCGCTTCTTCCCATCCACAGAGGGTTTATCACAGGAGCCGTTCAGGTTATTCAGTCAAATTTCCGGTAGATGGGATTACATATGAAGGGACGAGTCAATAGATTCAAATACCTGGGCACGTTAATAACATCAGTTGACAGATGCATCTCAGAAGTAAAGAGTAGAAAAGCCCCGGCAAAAGCAGCATTATATAAAATGAAAAGTATCTTATGCGACAATTATTTGTCAATGAAAATAACAAAGACGAGTCTTTAGTGTTGTATAGAACCAATCCTTACATACGGAAATAAGTCATTGGCGATTAGTAAACAAGTAGGAAAAGCACTGGAGGCCACAGAGATGTGGTTTTACATACGAATGTTAAAAATACCATGGACAGCTAAAGAGAGTAATAAGAATGTCCAGAAAGAGGCCAATGCGCAAATGAAGTTTATCCATCAGGTTAGAAGAAAGCAATCAACGTTCGTTGGCCATGTTCATTGTTGTGAGAAGAAGAAACCTGGAATCTTGTGAAAACAGGAAAGATTTAAGGAAAAAAAAAAGAGATATAAGACGACAAAGAGGGAAGAATACTGGACAGTTTGACATGTCATGGAAAGAAGTCAACAACATAACTGATAAATATTACTGGAGACAGGAAGTTTGGAACAACATCAGTGAAATACATGTAGCATAGTGCAAAACAAATAATAACTGGTTTGAACAGTTGTAAGAACGAATCGATCATGGCAACACAACTAGGTCGTACTGTATGCATTTGATATGTTGCCTATTTTTAAATACATCCTCATTGTTCTTTTGTTGCCATTTGTTTTAAGACCTGCATCAATGGTTTCTAGGTTTACTGGTGTTTACTTTTGGTTGCCTTCTATGTTTTGTGTCTGCAGAAGTGATGACGTCTGCCACGTCTGTCTTAAGCCTCGTTTTGGTATCACCCACAATGCCTTTATTTTCTGTTTCTCCTCCCTTTCTATAAAAAAAAAAATGTCCATGAAGAAAAAATATTCTGTTGGGTTATAATTAGGATAATAAACCCTGGTGGGTTATAATTAGGATATATAGTGTCACGAATTCAAGTTAATAATTTTGATTTCCGACATCTGATCATGACACCATTTTGTCCTTCCAGTTAGTTTAAATTAGGGCTGGGATCTTCAACGATTAATCGGTTAATTTATTTTAAAAAACATTTTCATCGATTATTCCACTTTTAGCAGTGGTTATGTTTGTTTTGTTTTTTTGCTTAATATTCATTTGCTATGTTAGATGTTTGTGATATAGAATTTGGCAAGTATGGTCAATAATAAAAAATTGTTTGTAACTTTTCAATATTTTCATTATATTTTAAAGACGATGCAACCTTATTAAAAAATATAATTTAAAAATCCTTAGTGATTTAACAAAATGTTATTTGTGATTTATTATAATTTATCAGATTGTTCCAAATTAATCGATTAAGATTTTTAAAATCAATTCCAGCCCTAGTTTAAATAGAGTAAATTAAAAATGTCAAATTACGTGGATGTGCAAATGTGTGTTTTCCCTTGTCTCAAAATGGGTAGACTCTCATACCTGTCGGTTGTTAATAAGGGGGAGGAGAATGGGAAAGCCTCAGGTGCCCGGGATGACACTCAGTGCACTATTCATGTGTCATCATAAATATGCATTCTAATGGGGTTCTCATAAGGACGATGGAAGTTACTTGGTGGATTTGATGTAATCTCAGACACCCCTGGTGCTTCTCACTCCTTTTCACCTTGTTAACAACAGAACAGTTATGAGAGATTTTATTCGTTTGTTTTATTTTATTTTTATTCTTTGTTTGTTTCTTGTAAAGGAGAGGTCACACACAAAAACATTCACTCAAATTTGTTTACTCTATTTGGAGGGGGGGGGGGATCTGACTATTTTCTTGAATTTATTACACTATATGTCCTAATTATAACACATCAAGGATCGAACAGAATACTTTAAAAAAAAAAAAAAATCAGGCCCTCACTTTCCCACCATACCCTTACTAACCCGTATATACTAATTTTTGCTCTTGTTATATACTGTTTATAGTATAGTCATGCTCCGCTTAACGTCCACAATACGTTCTGTGAAATAGGGCGTTATGCGATTTGGACGTTGTGCGAACACCATACTTTATACTTAGCAAAGTTATATGGAATACTGTAGTGTACCTGTATTGACTAAATAGCCAAGATACTGTACGCATACGGTAATGTATTTTCGAAAGTTCACATTAAAATAACGATAGTAAGTACAGTACAGTACATACATAGGCCAGTAACATAGGCGTTTATTATTACTATTAAGAAATATGTACTGTATTATAGGTTATATATGTACTGTACCATTATACGCCTGGCATCACAATTGCTTTGTACTGTATACAAGAGACATGAGATACACGAGTTGCGTGCGGAAAGCTGTTCGCTACGTCCGGTTACGTCCGCTTCGTCCTGTTCTCCGATCGGGATTTCTGAACTCTATTATAACCTTATGGTACCACGGACGTATATGCGGTCAGACGTTGTCCGAAAGGACGTTATGCGGCGCATGACTGTATATTGTGCAGTTCTCTAGATCTGTATATTCTCAACACCTGTTCTACAGTTATGGATGTTTTGCGTGCCTGTAAATAAATTAAATATGTGTTTACTTCTGATCCCGTATCCAGTGTCTTAAACGAGTTTTGACGTTCTCCTTGTGGTTGTAAACTTGCCGGTTTGGCTGTCTCTCTTTATCTCTCAGACCAGATTTAAAGGAAAACAATTATGGATTTTCTTTCATAAATTCATCTCTGCCTCATTTTTTCAAACTTTCATGCTGCCTAGTTATCTTCCCAACTAGAAATAGCTTTGAAAAAAAAGCAAAAAAATTAGTACATAGTTCTTCCAATAAATGTCAGAATCAACGAGATGTTGGAGGGAAAATTTAAAAAAAAAAAGCAGAATTGATCTCTTTGAAAGGTCAAATCAGGCCAGAGAATTTTATGTTTCTAGACCAAAAATTTGTCGTTCACAAACAGGATTGGTCTTCTTCTTGTAAGAAAGGATTGGGTTGAAACAAGGAAGGATTTAAAGAAACGGCACAAATGAGAGGTAGTGGAATTAGCATGAAGCTCAGAAATGTCGAACTGGATTTCTTTCTTCTTTTTTATTTTATTTTAAAGAAGGTGCAGCAATAGTAATAATGATGAAATCTTTTGTTTACTTGTTTGTTTCGTAATATTGTACTTAATGTCTCAACTTTTTATGAAGCTGCCCTTCAGTTTTACAAGTAAGTAAATGATTAGTTAAGAGAAAGAAAAAATTATCCACTACCGTATTGTTTCATATAATTGGTTGGGAGCGGCATTTTGAGTTTTAAGAACAGATTTAGTTTAATTTAGTCGAATGCCGCTTTCAAAAACTAGGTTTCCAGTGTAATTAAAATAGAGAAGTGTCAAAGTTTGATTTTTTTTAGTAATGACAGTTAATTGATATCTGGAAATAGGTTAATAGTGGGAGTTTCAAAGATTAAACGATGGGGGATTTTGTGGAGGTGGGGACATAATTGATGTAATCTGTGGATAATTTTCAGTTTTCCGTCCTGGGGCTACCTGCTTCATCTGAACCAAATACATGGCGAACCGCGTGCGGCTGGCGCTCAATTCTTACCGCTAAATAATATTTAAACAAAAGAGAGATCGATAATAAGGGCATTTAACAATCGTCTGTTGGAAAACTACACTGCAGTCAGTGAATCAAAATGACGCTTCGATGACGGGTCATTAGTCCGAACCGCAAGACATAACACCGGAAATTCACCATGGGCAGTCCAAGCTATTAATGACGCAATCACTTCTGTTGTTCCCCTATTATACAGTATAGGTCAGTCCACACAAGACAAAGACCTTAATACTTTTTGTTCTTAGTCAGTGAATCAAAACGAGGCAAACTTTTGGAAGTAGACATCACATACGAAACTAGCAAGGATGGACATATGAGTGGATGCATCATCCGGCGTGTATACAACCAGGGTGCTACAACAACAATTAGCATTCATACCCTATGACATTTGCTCAGGTAGACTAAGCACCTATGGGTTTGCCCGGAGCGAAGTGATGTAAATTCTGAACCACAGTGACAATAAAATTTTATTTTTAATTGATGATGCAGGATATCCCGTTCAACCGCCGAAGGGTTATAGTTATGGTATAAAAATTGTTTTCAAGTTCAAATAAGATGTGCAATTGCCGATACGTGAAACTGGCATCATATCCTTCGTCCAGTCATTCTAAATAGGGCAGATTAAAATTATCAAATTGTGTGTATGTAAAAAAAATAAAACACAAAACAGAACAAAAGAGAAGAAAGCCCAACAAACAAGAAATAGCGGGAGGGATATATAGGCGGGATCCGTAGTCTGACATTTAATCAACTTTCATTTGTCATAAGTAATACGTTTATAAGAGCATCACTAGACATTCCCCTACCTACCATATACCCACCAATCAATTATCAATTATATATATATATATATATATATATATATATATATATATATATATATATATATATATATATATATATATATATATATATATATATATATATATATTTATATATATATATATACATTATTGTAGCGTAACAATTTATTTTTACAATAATAAGACAAAGTTATAACTCATTCTTTGAGATACAACTTTTGTACTAACTCGGATACGAAAAAAAGAGTTCGCAACCGGTTGTGTTAAAAAAGATGTCGATACGTTAGCAGACGACCAACTCTCTCGTGCTGTTGTGATCTCTGATTAGATTAGACACACTAGATTTGTTTAACTGGCCTGTAGATCTCGATCAAAATATGTCACAGTTAGCTGTGTTTTTTGTTCTAGGTTTGTTTTTTTTCCCCCGCCACAGAATTTATGCTGTGCATTTTTATCTTCGGTATCAGTAGGCTACTGCTGACGAAACAGTTTTCCAAATGTCAGATGAGAAAATTGCGCAATGCAGATTGAGTGCTTGTATAATTTTCACGTTAGCAATCCTAATCTCTTTTGTTATGAATTTTTTCATTCCCACAGTGCTGTGTTGTACCAGTTGAAATAATCACCCATTACTTGCTCGTTAGGGCGTATCTAGAAAAGTTTTCTGTCTGTTGATTCGCAGATCTTCT
Source organism: Oreohelix idahoensis (assembly GCA_024509875.1). Classification (NCBI taxonomy): domain Eukaryota; kingdom Metazoa; phylum Mollusca; class Gastropoda; order Stylommatophora; family Oreohelicidae; genus Oreohelix; species Oreohelix idahoensis. Next base: position 645,265 of record JAMPIV010010395.1, read on the forward strand.
GCTCTATTTGGCCTTATTTATTATCTTCCTTCTTCGTGGGATATTCTGTACTCTTTTGCAAGACGTAAGGAAACTCCTAGGGTTTAGTTCCTTTCGTGTAAGTGAGTGTGTTCGTGCTCTTATGCTTGTGTGTTTATACTTTGCCCTACTTCCTGTTATTTTTTTGCCATTTTTCAGAGTACACATATCACATACGCACACTCACACACCTCTTTGAACAATGCATATAATGCCATTTTTTTGTTTTGACTGATGGAGAATGATTCTGTTCAACTCCTAATGGAGTAAAATTAGGACATCTTCATTCACTCATCATTATTTTTAAATTTTAAACAAAGTATCCCCGTTCAACCCTATGGGTTATAATTAGGATATATAGTGTAATAAATTCAAGACAATATAGTAACTTCTTCCCTCTTCACTCAGTCCAAATAGAGAAAATCAAAACCAGAATTGTGTATATGTGTGTGACTTCCCCTCTCCAAGAAAGAAACAAACATTAAAAACAAACAAACAAAAATGAACAGGAAAAAAAACAAAAACTCAAAACAATGCAAGGTCACTCATAACTGCCCTGTTGTTAACAGGGTGAAAAAGAATGAGAAAGCTCAGAGATTACACCAAATCCACCAATTATCTGCCATCATCCATATCATCAGACCACCCCTTATCCTCACACCATCATTCATCCTTACAATCACTTCAGCTCCCTGTGGAGTAAAGGCCTTCAGTAAATTCATGCCACGTTCTCCTGTCATGTGACATCTGCACAGGATCTTTCCCTGTCATCTTTATACCCTTTCATTTGTGTCTCCAGTTCTCTTTGTATTTGTCAGTCTTCTACCTCTGTTACCCTGGGGATTCATGAACAACAACTGCCTTGTAGTGCTATCAACATGTTTCTTCATTGTATAAATATGATACAAAGTTTCTACAATCTTAGATAATAAAATCAATATCCACCATCTGCCTATGGCAGGTCACTCCTTACTTTCATTGTATAAATATGATACAAAGTTTCTACAATCTTAGATAATAAAATCAATATCCACCATCTGCCTATGGCAGGTCACTCCTTACTTTCATTGTATAAATATGATACAAAGTTTCTACAATCTTAGATAATAAAATCAATATCCACCATCTGCCTATGGCAGGTCACTCCTCACTTTCATTGTATAAATATGATACAAAGTTTCTACAATCTTAGATAATAAAATCAATATCCACCATCTGCCTATGGCAGGTCACTCCTTACTTTCATTGTATAAATATGATACAAAGTTTCTACAATCTTAGATAATAAAATCAATATCCACCATCTGCCTATGGCAGGTCACTCCGTCCGGTCATCAGATAAATATGATACAAAGTTTCTACAATCTTAGATAATAAAATCAATATCCACCATCTGCCTATGGCAGGTCACTCCTTACTTTCATTGTATAAATATGATACAAAGTTTCTACAATCTTAGATAATAAAATCAATATCCACCATCTGCCTATGGCAGGTCACTCCTTACTTTCATTGTATAAATATGATACAAAGTTTCTACAATCTTAGATAATAAAATCAATATCCACCATCTGCCTATGGCAGGTCACTCCTTACTTTCATTGTATAAATATGATACAAAGTTTCTACAATCTTAGATAATAAAATCAATATCCACCATCTGCCTATGGCAGGTCACTCCTTACTTTCATTGTATAAATATGATACAAAGTTTCTACAATCTTAGATAATAAAATCAATATCCACGATTGTATAAATATGATACAAAGTTTCTACAATCTTAGATAATAAAATCAATATCCACCATCTGCCTATGGCAGGTCACTCCTTACTTTCATTGTATAATATGATACAAAGATACAATCTTAGTTTCAATATCCACCACTATGGCAGGTCACTCCTTACTTTCATTGAATAAATATGATTACAAAGTTTCTACTTAGATAATAAAATCAATATCCACCATCTGCCTATGGCAGGTCACTCCTTACTTTCATTGTATAAATATGATACAAAGTTTCTACAATCTTAGATAATAAAATCAATATCCACCATCTGCCTATGGCAGGTCACTCCTTACTTTCATTGTATAAATATGATACAAAGTTTCTACAATCTTAGATAATAAAATCAATATCCACCATCTGCCTATGGCAGGTCACTCCTTACTTTCATTGTATAAATATGATACAAAGTTTCTACAATCTTAGATAATAAAATCAATATCCACCATCTGCCTATGGCAGGTCACTCCTTACTTTCATTGTATAAATATGATACAAAGTTTCTACAATCTTAGATAATAAAATCAATATCCACCATCTGCCTATGGCAGGTCACTCCTTACTTTCATTGTGCATACGGTAGAAAATGAAAATTTTAAAACGTGACATAGTTTGTTCTTCATACTTTTTATTTTATTGATTTATCTTTTTTTTTTTTTTGGTTGGTTTAAAAAAATGAGGGATGGGGAAGTGTAGGGTTTATAGGTATATAGTAGTGATGATGATTACAGAGGTGAAGCATTTTTCTACAGTTCATAAATAATAACAGTATAGTAATGTAACATTATATCCTGTTCTTAGGTATCCCATAATTTTAATATTTCTTCATTTAAATAATCTCAGTATAGAAATGAAGTAAAAATATCATACGCCAAGAACGTCATATACCATGTCGTTCAGAGAAGTTGCTGACAGTGTAAAGAAGGAATAGAATCTCTTCTTGTCCAGTAGACATAAGGAACACAAAGGAAAAAATAAATGATAATACAGTATTTGTAAATGTGTTTTTTCTATCTAAACTTGCTACATAATCCAGTAATCTGTACTAATCCAGTAATCTGTACTGATCTGGTAATCTGTACTAATCCAGTAATCTGTACTGATCCAGAAATCTGTACTAATCCAATAATCTGTACTGATCCAGTAATCTGTATGGTGCTTTCATCTGTACATGAACAAACAAGAGTACATGTTTACGTCGTGCTTGCATCCTTCGTATTTCCTTGACACCACTTGCTGTGTGACTAAGAATAGCAGGTCTTTTAGTGGTGCACTTTAAATTGATTTACGTGGCTCAGTAGGTCACGTGATGATGTCCTGATAGAGGTCAGAGTGCAAGAGAAGCATACAACACATTTCAGGAGGAGGTTTCTCTTGGCCTTGTTTTGAGATGAGAAATGTTAAAATACTCTGTCCATTTAATTACTCTTTGCCTCCCCTATAAGCATAGCTTCAACAAACTTATGCAAAGTTGGAAATCATAAAGAGTAGGCCTATCAGGCCGCTGCCCTAGCTAAATTAAAAAAATTAGAAACCTACCCACCACAGAAATCTTTATAGAATGTGTGATTCCTATCTACACAACACTGGGATTCTCGCCAGTGCTACGGAGTTCGTGCACTGTGCTGAGATTCTCCTTGTGTGATTTAAGGGAGGAGATCAGAGCATTGATGGAGTTGTCCGTGTGCAATGAAGATAGTCCTTAAAAAAACCAAACTATGCAAAGTTGTCTGTCCTGTGCCGTCTGCTTAAGATCTGTTCATGTCTTCTTTATCTCTTGCATTGCTGTATCCTGTTTTCTTCTCCATGTATTTTTTAGTCTATCTGTACCTCTGTGGATTCCAGAACAAGACTGCCTCATAATGCTATCAACAGGTTCTTAAATGAAAGTTGGCTAAACTGGTTTGGGGGGGGGGGGGGGGGGGGGGGGGGGGAGAGACGATGACAAAGAGAGATGATACTGGGCATTTTAACAACAGGGCGTGGAAGAAAATCAACAGCATATTTAGTATACAGATCCAGGGACCAGAAGTTGTGTGGAAACATGGTCACCTTTGCCAGTGAAACAAGTACTTGAAGAAAAAGTGAATCATCTTATGTGTCATTCATCCACACCAGATTTAATCTGATAAACACTGGCCCAAAGTTTATATTCTTTGTGGGTGTTAAATGAGTACAATAGGTCTCTTGTGCAGTCTTCTGTTTTTTCGTTGGCTGGGAATAGTTTAGAAAAGTGAGCTGTAATTTATGAAAAAAATTTTTGTTTTCATTAATCCATTGAATGATATATCTCCTGCCAAACTTACTTACTTACTTACTTAGTCGTTCCTCTTCTACCGTGAGGTGTAGAGGTTTGGAAGAGAGAGCGCCAGACTATTCTATCAGCTGTCTTCTTCCTGGCCTGGTTCCATTCTAGTCCTCGGCCCTTCAAAGATTGTCCAATGTTGTCCTCCCAGCGGACTCTGGGTCGTCCTGGAGGTCTGGACCCCCGGCTCCCCGCCTCCCATGCCCGTCGCGGCAGCCGATCCTCTCCCACTCCGCAGACATGGCCAAACCATCCCAGCCGGGACCGCTCCACTTGGGTCCGCAGCGGGTGGGATTTTAGGCCCTGACGCACCGTCTGGCCGCGGACCATGTCTCCCCCTGCCACTCCAACCACCCTCCTCAGACACCCCACCTCCGAGGTCTGGATCTGGCCCCCGTGGGCTCCAGTCACCGCCCATGACTCGCATCCATATGTCAAGACCGGGACACAGGTGGAGCGGCATACAGCCATCTTCGCTTTCCTACCAACCCCTTTCCCGCTGAGAAATCCTCGATTTATGGCCTGATAAAGTCTCCCAGCCGCTGCTTTTCGAGTAGCCAACTCTTCTTTGATGCCCCCCTTTCGGTCTATAATAGCTCCGAGATATTTAAAGTGGTCGACCTGCTCCAGGGCCAAACTTACTAAGTTCAAAAAACCTGGTAGCGTCATGCTCCAGTGTACCCAGCTGTACATAGGTATTGACTCTTCTCTTAAGTTAGGGAAGGTAAAGGCATCAAGGAAGAGAACTGGTCATCCCACCTCTTAAAGCTGAACCTAGTATAAGTAAGTCTGTAACACTACACTCCTCTACAGCAGTATCTGCTATAGGACAGCCTTCACCTGGTTATTGAATGAGAACTCTCAGATAAAACGAAAAAAAATTTTTTTTTTAACTCTTTCAGTCCCAAGCAAAAAAGTGGGTTTGGCCCAAGCAAAAATGGCCACCCCAGTGCGTTTTTATTGTTGTTGTTTGGAAATAATTTTTTAAAATGTTCATATGCATGAATAACTTTGTTGTTGTATATGAAACTGAAGGTAATTGGATGTAATTTACTCTTGTGCTACTAGTATACAAGCTTTCATTGAAAAATGATTAGTTATTCAGTAAAATGGAGGATATGCGCTTTAAAAAAATGATTAGTTATTCAAGGTAAAATGGAGGATATGCGCTTAAAAAAATCGCTTTAAAAATCTAAAATAAATATCTCAAAACAGAAACACGTTCACTCTTAAACACGTGCGGTATTTAAAAGAATGTACGTGCAGTCGGAAATGACTTTGTGGGTAGTTATAATTAGAAACAGTCTCAAACAGAGGCACATATACTAAAGGCTTTTTAAAGTCGATTGGGCCAAGCGCGTCTAACCCCTGAGCCTTTATAAAGTCGATTGGGACTTAAAGAGTTAACCTTGTGCAGCCACGTGTAGTTCCCATAATTCTCTGGGGGAGATAACATAAAGACAAAGACTACTTCCCCCTCACACATGTCGTAAAGGTCAAGGATGCCGTTACACGTTCATTGAGGCATATTGGGAATATGGTGCTAGGCCTATATTTTCTTGACCATCGGCACACAAGGGGTGGTGTGGTCAGCATCATGCCAGCCGCCTTAACCTTCCCAGAATTACTCTGGTACCCAATTCATGAAGCTGGGTCGACTTCGGAGATATTTGCGGTCTAAACAATCCCACCTCAACTGGGGATCAAACCATGTTGTAAGAGGTGACTGTTATGAAGCTGGCAACCTCATGTAAAACAAATAGCTTCACAAGCCAGTGCTGTAAGAACATAAGAATGCTTTAGTGCAGATAGCTACAGATGCCAGTGCTGTAAGAACATAAGAACGCTTTAGTGCAGATAGCTACACAAGCCAGTGCTGTAAGAACATAAGAATGCTTTAGTGCAGATAGCTACAGAAGCCAGCGCTGTAAGAACATAAGAATGCTTTAGTGCAGATAGCTACACAAGCCAGTGCTGTAAGAACATAAGAATGCTTTAGTGCAGATAGCTACACAAGCCAGTGCTGTAAGAACATAAGAACGCTTTAGTGCAGATAGCTACAGAAGCCAGTGCTGTAAGAACATAAGAATGCTTTAGTGCAGATAGCTACAGAAGCCAGTGCTGTAAGAACATAAGAACGCTTTAGTGCAGATAGCTACACAAGCCAGTGCTGTAAGAACATAAGAATGCTTTAGTGCAGATAGCTACAGAAGCCAGTGCTGTAAGAACATAAGAACGCTTTAGTGCAGATAGCTACACAAGCCAGTGCTGTAAGAACATAAGAATGCTTTAGTGCAGATAGCTACAGAAGCCAGTGCTGTAAGAACATAAGAATGCTTTAGTGCAGATAGCTACACAAGCCAGTGCTGTAAGAAACATAAGAATGCTTTAGTGCAGATAGCTACAGAAGCCAGTGCTGTAAGAACATAAGAACGCTTTAGTGCAGATAGCTACACAAGCCAGTGCTGTAAGAACATAAGAACGCTTTAGTGCAGATAGCTACACAAGCCAGTGCTGTAAGAACATAAGAACGCTTTAGTGCAGATAGCTACAGAAGCCAGTGCTGTAAGAACATAAGAATGCTTTAGTGCAGATAGCTACAGAAGCCAGTGCTGTAAGAACATAAGAACGCTTTAGTGCAGATAGCTACACAAGCCAGTGCTGTAAGAACATAAGAACGCTTTAGTGCAGATAGCTACAGAAGCCAGTGCTGTAAGAACATAAGAACGCTTTAGTGCAGATAGCTACAGAAGCCAGTGCTGTAAGAACATAAGAACGCTTTAGTGCAGATAGCTACAGAAGCCAGTGCTGTAAGAACATAAGAATACTTTAGTGCAGATAGCTACAGAAGCCAGTGCTGTAAGAACATAAGAATGCTTTAGTGCAGATAGCTACAGATGCCAGTGCTGTAAGAACATAAGAACGCTTTAGTGCAGATAGCTACACAAGCCAGTGCTGTAAGAACATAAGAATGCTTTAGTGCAGATAGCTACAGAAGCCAGCGCTGTAAGAACATAAGAATGCTTTAGTGCAGATAGCTACACAAGCCAGTGCTGTAAGAACATAAGAATGCTTTAGTGCAGATAGCTACACAAGCCAGTGCTGTAAGAACATAAGAACGCTTTAGTGCAGATAGCTACAGAAGCCAGTGCTGTAAGAACATAAAAATGCTTTAGTGCAGATAGCTACAGAAGCCAGTGCTGTAAGAACATAAGAACGCTTTAGTGCAGATAGCTACACAAGCCAGTGCTGTAAGAACATAAGAATGCTTTAGTGCAGATAGCTACAGAAGCCAGTGCTGTAAGAACATAAGAACGCTTTAGTGCAGATAGCTACACAAGCCAGTGCTGTAAGAACATAAGAATGCTTTAGTGCAGATAGCTACAGAAGCCAGTGCTGTAAGAACATAAGAATGCTTTAGTGCAGATAGCTACACAAGCCAGTGCTGTAAGAACATAAGAATGCTTTAGTGCAGATAGCTACAGAAGCCAGTGCTGTAAGAACATAAGAACGCTTTAGTGCAGATAGCTACACAAGCCAGTGCTGTAAGAACATAAGAACGCTTTAGTGCAGATAGCTACACAAGCCAGTGCTGTAAGAACATAAGAACGCTTTAGTGCAGATAGCTACAGAAGCCAGTGCTGTAAGAACATAAGAATGCTTTAGTGCAGATAGCTACAGAAGCCAGTGCTGTAAGAACATAAGAACGCTTTAGTGCAGATAGCTACACAAGCCAGTGCTGTAAGAACATAAGAACGCTTTAGTGCAGATAGCTACAGAAGCCAGTGCTGTAAGAACATAAGAACGCTTTAGTGCAGATAGCTACAGAAGCCAGTGCTGTAAGAACATAAGAACGCTTTAGTGCAGATAGCTACAGAAGCCAGTGCTGTAAGAACATAAGAATACTTTAGTGCAGATAGCTACAGAAGCCAGTGCTGTAAGAACATAAGAACGCTTTAGTGCAGATAGCTACACAAGCCAGTGCTGTAAGAACATAAGAACGCTTTAGTGCAGATAGCTACAGAAGCCAGTGCTGTAAGAACATAAGAATGCTTTAGTGCAGATAGCTACAGATGCCAGTGCTGTAAGAACATAAGAATGCTTTAGTGCAGATAGCTACAGATGCCAGTGCTGTAAGAACATAAGAATGCTTTAGTGCAGATAGCTACAGATGCCAGTGCTGTAAGAACATAAGAATACTTTAGTGCAGATAGCTACAGATGCCAGTGCTGTAAGAACATAAGAATGCTTTAGTGCAGATAGCTACAGATGCCAGTGCTGTAAGAACATAAGAACGCTTTAGTGCAGATAACTACAGAAGCCAGTGCTGTAAGAACATAAGAACACTTTAGTGCAGATAACTACAGAAGCCAGTGCTGTAAGAACATAAGAATGCTTTAGTGCAGATAGCTACAGAAGCCAGTGCTGTAAGAACATAAGAATGCTTTAGTGCAGATAGCTACAGAAGCCAGTACTGTAAGAACATAAAAACGCTTTAGTGCAGATAGCTACAGAAGCCAGTGCTGTAAGAACATGAGAACGCTTTAGTGCAGATAGCTACAGAAGCCAGTGCTGTAAGAACATAAGAATGCTTAAGTGCAGATAGCTACAGAAGCCAGTGCTGTAAGAACATAAGAATACTTTAGTGCAGATAGCTACAGAAGCCAGTGCTGTAAGAACATAAGAATGCTTTAGTGCAGATAGCTACAGATGCCAGTGCTGTAAGAACATAAGAATGCTTTAGTGCAGATAGCTACAGATGCCAGTGCTGTAAGAACATAAGAATGCTTCAGTGCAGATAGCTACAGATGCCAGTGCTGTAAGAACATAAGAATACTTTAGTGCAGATAGCCACACAAGCCAGTGCTGTAAGAACATAAGAACGCTTAAGTGCAGATAGCTACAGAAGCCAGTGCTGTAAGAACATAAGAACGCTTTAGTGCAGATAGCTACAGAAGCCAGTGCTGTAAGAACATAAGAATGCTTTAGTGCAGATAGCTACAGATGCCAGTGCTGTAAGAACATAAGAATGCTTTAGTGCAGATAGCTACAGAAGCCAGTGCTGTAAGAACATAAGAACGCTTTAGTGCACATAGCTACAGATGCCAGTGCTGTAAGAACATAAGAACACTTTAATGCAGATAGCTACAGATGCCAGTGCTGTAAGAACATAAGAACGCTTTAGTGCAGATAGCTACAGATGCCAGTGCTGTAAGAACATAAGAACGCTTTAGTGCAGATAGCTACAGATGCCATTGCTGTAAGAACATAAGAACGCTTTAGTGCAGATAGCTACAGATGCCAGTGCTGTAAGAACATAAGAATGCTTTAGTGCAGATAACTACAGAAGCCAGTGCTGTAAGAACATAAGAATGCTTTAGTGCAGATAGCTACACAAGCCAGTGCTGTAAGAACATAAGAACGCTTTAGTGCAGATAGCTACAGAAGCCAGTACTATAAGAACATAAGAATGCTTTAGTGCAGATAACTACAGAAGCCAGTGCTGTAAGAACATAAAAATGCTTTAGTGCAGATAGCTACAGAAGCCAGTGCTGTAAGAACATAAGAATGCTTTAGTGCAGATAGCTACAGAAGCCAGTGCTGTAAGAACATGAGAACGCTTTAGTGCAGATAGCTACAGAAGCCAGTGCTGTAAGAACATAAGAACGCTTTAGTGCAGATAGCTACAGATGCCAGTACTGTAAGAACATAAGAATGTTTTAGTGCAGATAGCTACAGAAGCCAGTGCTGTAAGAACATAAGAATGTTTTAGTGCAGATAGCTACAGATGCCAGTGCTGTAAGAACATAAGAATGTTTTAGTGCAGATAGCTACAGAAGCCAGTGCTGTAAGAACATAAGAATGTTTTAGTGCAGATAGCTACAGAAGCCAGTGCTGTAAGAACATAAGAATGCTTTAGTGCAGATAGCTACAGAAGCCAGTGCTGTAAGAACATAAGAATGCTTTAGTGCAGATAGCTACAGAAGCCAGTACTGTAAGAACATAAGAACGCTTTAGTGCAGATAGCTACAGAAGCCAGTGCTGTAAGAACATGAGAACGCTTTAGTGCAGATAGCTACAGAAGCCAGTGCTGTAAGAACATAAGAACGCTTTAGTGCAGATAGCTACAGAAGCCAGTGCTGTAAGAACATAAGAACGCTTTAGTGCAGATAGCTACAGATGCCAGTGCTGTAAGAACATAAGAATGCTTTAGTGCAGATAGCTACAGAAGCCAGTGCTGTAAGAACATAAGAACGCTTTAGTGCAGATAGCTACACAAGCCAGTGCTGTAAGAACATAAAATGTTTTAGTGCAGATAGCTACACAAGCCAGTGCTGTAAGAACATAAGAACGCTTTAGTGCAGATAGCTACAGAAGCCAGTGCTGTAAGAACATAAGAACGCTTTAGTGCAGATAGCTACAGATGCCAGTGCTGTAAGAACATAAGAATGCTTTAGTGCAGATAGCTACAGAAGCCAGTGCTGTAAGAACATAAGAATGCTTTAGTGCAGATAGCTACACAAGCCAGTGCTGTAAGAACATAAGAATGCTTTAGTGCAGATAGCTACAGAAGCCAGTGCTGTAAGAACATAAGAATGCTTTAGTGCAGATAGCTACAGATGCCAGTGCTGTAAGAACATAAGAATGCTTTAGTGCAGATAGCTACAGAAGCCAGTGCTGTAAGAACATAAGAATGCTTTAGTGCAGATAGCTACAGAAGCCAGTACTGTAAGAACATAAGAACGCTTTAGTGCAGATAGCTACAGAAGCCAGTGCTGTAAGAACATGAGAACGCTTTAGTGCAGATAGCTACAGAAGCCAGTGCTGTAAGAACATAAGAATGTTTTAGTGCAGATAGCTACAGATGCCAGTGCTGTAAGAACATAAGAATGTTTTAGTGCAGATAGCTACAGAAGCCAGTGCTGTAAGAACATAAGAATGTTTTAGTGCAGATAGCTACAGAAGCCAGTGCTGTAAGAACATAAGAATGCTTTAGTGCAGATAGCTACAGAAGCCAGTGCTGTAAGAACATAAGAATGCTTTAGTGCAGATAGCTACAGAAGCCAGTACTGTAAGAACATAAGAACGCTTTAGTGCAGATAGCTACAGAAGCCAGTGCTGTAAGAACATGAGAACGCTTTAGTGCAGATAGCTACAGAAGCCAGTGCTGTAAGAACATAAGAACGCTTTAGTGCAGATAGCTACAGAAGCCAGTGCTGTAAGAACATAAGAACGCTTTAGTGCAGATAGCTACAGATGCCAGTGCTGTAAGAACATAAGAATGCTTTAGTGCAGATAGCTACAGAAGCCAGTGCTGTAAGAACATAAGAACGCTTTAGTGCAGATAGCTACACAAGCCAGTGCTGTAAGAACATAAAAATGTTTTAGTGCAGATAGCTACACAAGCCAGTGCTGTAAGAACATAAGAACGCTTTAGTGCAAATAGCTACAGAAGCCAGTGCTGTAAGAACATAAGAACGCTTTAGTGCAGATAGCTACAGATGCCAGTGCTGTAAGAACATAAGAATGCTTTAGTGCAGATAGCTACACAAGCCAGTGCTGTAAGAACATAAAAATGTTTTAGTGCAGATAGCTACACAAGCCAGTGCTGTAAGAACATAAGAACGCTTTAGTGCAGATAGCTACAGAAGCCAGTGCTGTAAGAACATAAGAACGCTTTAGTGCAGATAGCTACAGATGCCAGTGCTGTAAGAACATAAGAATGCTTTAGTGCAGATAGCTACAGAAGCCAGTGCTGTAAGAACATAAGAATGCTTTAGTGCAGATAGCTACAGAAGCCAGTACTGTAAGAACATAAGAACGCTTTAGTGCAGATAGCTACAGAAGCCAGTGCTGTAAGAACATGAGAACGCTTTAGTGCAGATAGCTACAGAAGCCAGTGCTGTAAGAACATAAGAACGCTTTAGTGCAGATAGCTACAGAAGCCAGTGCTGTAAGAACATAAGAACGCTTTAGTGCAGATAGCTACAGATGCCAGTGCTGTAAGAACATAAGAATGCTTTAGTGCAGATAGCTACAGAAGCCAGTGCTGTAAGAACATAAGAACGCTTTAGTGCAGATAGCTACACAAGCCAGTGCTGTAAGAACATAAAAATGTTTTAGTGCAGATAGCTACACAAGCCAGTGCTGTAAGAACATAAGAACGCTTTAGTGCAGATAGCTACAGAAGCCAGTGCTGTAAGAACATAAGAACGCTTTAGTGCAGATAGCTACAGATGCCAGTTCTGTAAGAACATAAGAATGCTTTAGTGCAGATAGCTACAGAAGCCAGTGCTGTAAGAACATAAGAATGCTTTAGTGCAGATAGCTACACAAGCCAGTGCTGTAAGAACATAAGAATGCTTTAGTGCAGATAGCTACAGAAGCCAGTGCTGTAAGAACATAAGAATGCTTTAGTGCAGATAGCTACAGATGCCAGTGCTGTAAGAACATAAGAATGCTTTAGTGCAGATAGCTACAGATGCCAGTGCTGTAAGAACATAAGAATGCTTTAGTGCAGATAGCTACAGATGCCAGTGCTGTAAGAACATAAGAATGCTTTAGTGCAGATAGCTACAGAAGCCAGTGCTGTAAGAACATAAGAATGCTTTAGTGCAGATAGCTACAGAAGCCAGTGCTGTAAGAACATAAGAATGCTTTAGTGCAGATAGCTACACAAGCCAGTGCTGTAAGAACATAAGAATGCTTTAGTGCAGATAGCTACAGAAGCCAGTGCTGTAAGAACATAAGAATGCTTTAGTGCAGATAGCTACAGATGCCAGTGCTGTAAGAACATAAGAATGCTTTAGTGCAGATAGCTACAGATGCCAGTACTGTAAGAACATAAGAATGCTTTAGTGCAGATAGCTACAGATGCCAGTGCTGTAAGAACATAAGAATGCTTTAGTGCAGATAGCTACAGATGCCAGTGCTGTAAGAACATAAGAACGCTTTAATGCAGATAGCTACAGATGCCAGTGCTGTAAGAACATAAGAATGCTTTAGTGCAGATAGCTACAGATGCCAGTGCTGTAAGAACATAAGAATGCTTTAGTGCAGATAGCTACAGATGCCAGTGCTGTAAGAACATAAGAACACTTTAGTGCAGATAGCTACAGATGCCAGTGCTGTAAGAACATAAGAATGCTTTAGTGCAGATAGCTACAGAAGCCAGTGCTGTAAGAACATAAGAATGCTTTAGTGCAGATAACTACAGATGCCAGTGCTGTAAGAACATAAGAATGCTTTAGTGCAGATAGCTACAGATGCCAGTGCTGTAAGAACATAAGAATGTTTTAGTGCAGATAACTACAGAAGCCAGTGCTGTAAGAACATAAGAATGCTTTAGTGCAGATAGCTACAGATGCCAGTGCTGTAAGAACATAAGAATGCTTTAGTGCAGATAACTACAGAAGCCAGTGCTGTAAGAACATAAGAATGTTTTAGTGCAGATAGCTACAGAAGCCAGTGCTGTAAGAACATAAGAATGCTTTAGTGCAGATAGCTACAGAAGCCAGTGCTGTAAGAACATAAGAATACTTTAGTGCAGATAGCTACAGATGCCAGTGCTGTAAGAACATAAGAATGCTTTAGTGCAGATAGCTACAGAAGCCAGTGCTGTAAGAACATAAGAATGCTTTAGTGCAGATAGCTGCACAAGCCAGTGTTGTAAGAACATAAGAATACTTTAGTGCAGATAACTACAGATGCCAGTGCTGTAAGAACATAAGAATGCTTTAGTGCAGATAGCTACAGATGCCAGTGCTGTAAGAACATAAGAATACTTTAGTGCAGATAGCTACAGATGCCAGTGCTATAAGAACATAAGAATGCTTTAGTGCAGATAGCTACAGAAGCCAGTGCTGTAAGAACATAAGAATGCTTTAGTGCAGATAGCTACACAAGCCAGTGCTGTAAGAACATAAGAATGCTTTAGTGCAGATAGCTACAGAAGCCAGTGCTGTAAGAACATAAGAATGCTTTAGTGCAGATAGCTACACAAGCCAGAGCTGTAAGAACATAAGAATGCTTTAGTGCAGATAGCTACAGATGCCATTCTGTAAGAACATAAGAATGCTTTAGTGCAGATAGCTACAGATGCCATTCTGTAAGAACATAAGAATGCTTTAGTGCAGATAGCTACAGATGCCAGTGCTGTAAGAACATAAGAATGCTTTAGTGCAGATAGCTACAGATGCCAGTACTGTAAGAACATAAGAATGCTTTAGTGCAGATAGCTACAGATGCCAGTGCTGTAAGAACATAAGAATGCTTTAGTGCAGATAGCTACAGATGCCAGTGCTGTAAGAACATAAGAACGCTTTAATGCAGATAGCTACAGATGCCAGTGCTGTAAGAACATAAGAATGCTTTAGTGCAGATAGCTACAGATGCCAGTGCTGTAAGAACATAAGAATGCTTTAGTGCAGATAGCTACAGATGCCAGTGCTGTAAGAACATAAGAACACTTTAGTGCAGATAGCTACAGATGCCAGTGCTGTAAGAACATAAGAATGCTTTAGTGCAGATAGCTACAGAAGCCAGTGCTGTAAGAACATAAGAATGCTTTAGTGCAGATAACTACAGATGCCAGTGCTGTAAGAACATAAGAATGCTTTAGTGCAGATAGCTACAGATGCCAGTGCTGTAAGAACATAAGAATGTTTTAGTGCAGATAACTACAGAAGCCAGTGCTGTAAGAACATAAGAATGCTTTAGTGCAGATAGCTACAGATGCCAGTGCTGTAAGAACATAAGAATGCTTTAGTGCAGATAACTACAGAAGCCAGTGCTGTAAGAACATAAGAATGTTTTAGTGCAGATAGCTACAGAAGCCAGTGCTGTAAGAACATAAGAATGCTTTAGTGCAGATAGCTACAGAAGCCAGTGCTGTAAGAACATAAGAATACTTTAGTGCAGATAGCTACAGATGCCAGTGCTGTAAGAACATAAGAATGCTTTAGTGCAGATAGCTACAGAAGCCAGTGCTGTAAGAACATAAGAATGCTTTAGTGCAGATAGCTGCACAAGCCAGTGCTGTAAGAACATAAGAATACTTTAGTGCAGATAACTACAGATGCCAGTGCTGTAAGAACATAAGAATGCTTTAGTGCAGATAGCTACAGATGCCAGTGCTGTAAGAACATAAGAATACTTTAGTGCAGATAGCTACAGATGCCAGTGCTGTAAGAACATAAGAATGCTTTAGTGCAGATAGCTACAGAAGCCAGTGCTGTAAGAACATAAGAATGCTTTAGTGCAGATAGCTACACAAGCCAGTGCTGTAAGAACATAAGAATGCTTTAGTGCAGATAGCTACAGAAGCCAGTGCTGTAAGAACATAAGAATGCTTTAGTGCAGATAGCTACACAAGCCAGAGCTGTAAGAACATAAGAATGCTTTAGTGCAGATAGCTACAGATGCCATTCTGTAAGAACATAAGAATGCTTTAGTGCAGATAGCTACAGATGCCATTCTGTAAGAACATAAGAATGCTTTAGTGCAGATAGCTACAGATGCCAGTGCTGTAAGAACATAAGAATGCTTTAGTGCAGATAGCTACAGATGCCATTCTGTAAGAACATAAGAATGCTTTAGTGCAGATAGCTACAGAAGCCAGTGCTGTAAGAACATAAGAATGCTTTAGTGCAGATAGCTACAGAAGCCAGTGCTGTAAGAACATAAGAATGTTTTAGTGCAGATAGCTACAGATGCCAGTGCTGTAAGAACATAAGAATGTTTTAGTGCAGATAGCTACAGAAGCCAGTGCTGTAAGAACATAAGAATGTTTTAGTGCAGATAGCTACAGAAGCCAGTGCTGTAAGAACATAAGAATGTTTTAGTGCAGATAGCTACAGAAGCCAGTGCTGTAAGAACATAAGAATGCTTTAGTGCAGATAGCTACAGAAGCCAGTGCTGTAAGAACATAAGAATGCTTTAGTGCAGATAGCTACACAAGCCAGAGCTGTAAGAACATAAGAATGCTTTAGTGCAGATAGCTACAGATGCCATTCTGTAAGAACATAAGAATGCTTTAGTGCAGATAGCTACAGATGCCATTCTGTAAGAACATAAGAATGCTTTAGTGCAGATAGCTACAGATGCCAGTGCTGTAAGAACATAAGAATGCTTTAGTGCAGATAGCTACAGATGCCATTCTGTAAGAACATAAGAATGCTTTAGTGCAGATAGCTACAGAAGCCAGTGCTGTAAGAACATAAGAATGCTTTAGTGCAGATAGCTACAGAAGCCAGTGCTGTAAGAACATAAGAATGTTTTAGTGCAGATAGCTACAGATGCCAGTGCTGTAAGAACATAAGAATGTTTTAGTGCAGATAGCTACAGAAGCCAGTGCTGTAAGAACATAAGAATGTTTTAGTGCAGATAGCTACAGAAGCCAGTGCTGTAAGAACATAAGAATGTTTTAGTGCAGATAGCTACAGAAGCCAGTGCTGTAAGAACATAAGAATGCTTTAGTGCAGATAGCTACAGAAGCCAGTGCTGTAAGAACATAAGAATGCTTTAGTGCAGATAGCTACAGAAGCCAGTGCTGTAAGAACATAAGAATGTTTTAGTGCAGATAGCTACAGATGCCAGTGCTGTAAGAACATAAGAATGCTTTAGTGCAGATAGCTACAGAAGCCAGTGCTGTAAGAACATAAGAATGCTTTAGTGCAGATAGCTACAGATGCCAGTGCTATAAGAATGCTTTAGTGCAGATAGCTACAGAAGCCAGTGCTGTAAGAACATAAGAACACTTTAGTGCAGATAGCTACAGAAGCCAGTGCTGTAAGAACATAAGAACACTTTAGTGCAGATAGCTACAGAAGCCAGTGCTGTAAGAACATAAGAACACTTTAGTGCAGATAGCTACAGAAGCCAGTGCTGTAAGAACATAAGAACGCTTTAGTGCAGATAGCTACAGATGCCAGTGCTGTAAGAACATAAGAATGCTTTAGTGCAGATAGCTACAGATGCCAGTGCTGTAAGAACATAAGAACACTTTAGTGCAGATAGATACAGAAGCCAGTGCTGTAAGAACATAAGAATGCTTTAGTGCAGATAGCTACAGAAGCCAGTGCTGTAAGAACATAAGAACACTTTAGTGCAGACTGCCTGGACAGTGATGACTCCATGCTCCATAAGGTGCTAAAAAGGAAAATAATGATTCTTTCAGTATTTCTTCTGTTCAGTAAACCTGTTATTTTACCTTATCCATGACTAAGCACCTATGTTACCTTATCCACGACTAAGCCACTATTATACCTTATCCACAACTAAACACCTATTTTACCTTATCCACTATTATATCTTATCCACTACTAAGCACCTATTTTACCTTATCCGCTACTAAGCGCTTATTTTACTTTATACACTACTAAGCCACTATTATACCTTATTCACTGCTAAGCACCTATTTTATCTTATCACTACTAAGCACCTTAGCCCCCAAGATATTAGAGTGAGTCATGTTTACTGTCGAGCCTGGTTCTGTTTCGGTAACAATAGCTTGTTTTACGATAGTGAATTGTTAACTCACTGATCAACCCTCCGATCCAACCGACCGATTCAAGGGTTTCGAGGTCAGTTATAGGAAAATATCTACACCACTAGATACTCTGGTGTATCTCTTATTCTATAATTTAACATAACATGGTGATATCCATCGAAATATACACATTCCTGATGTTTTTCTTTCGGCGTCTAAGGTGAGAAACGAATTTCACCTCCATCTTGGAAACAAGCGGGTTTCAGGCCGAAACGATCATGTATTGATCAAATATTCACACTAAGAACAATTATAGAAGAATCAGTGGAAAGGCAATCGCCACTTATTATCACCTTCGTGGATTTTCAAAAAGCCTTTGATAGTCTACACCGCCCATCATTGTGGAAGATACTTACAATCTATGGTTTTTCCAACAAAATATGTGAATATAATCAAAGCGCTATATGACAATGCAAGATGTTGTGTTAGAACAAATAAAGGGAATACAGAATGGTTTACAGTAGAAACAGGGGTGAAACAAGGCTGTATTATGTCACCACTACTTTTTGGAATAGCTATTGATTGGGTTATGAGAAACTATACCCACAATGAACAATTGGGTATAAAATGGACAAATGGAAAATTCCTGGGGGACCTGGATTTCGCAGATGATGTAGCATTCTTAAGTTCAACACCAAGACAATCCCAAGAAGCAATAAATAATTTGTGTCATCTCTCGGTTAAAATTGGTCTCCAAATAAATGCCTCTAAAACTAAAGCTATGAACTTTTCTAACGAGACCTTTGATATCATCTTGAACGGGGAAAAAACTACAGAAAGTTGAAAGTTTCAATTATTTAGGCAGTAAAATGACTCAGGATGGTGACACAACAAGAGAAATCCATACTAGAATTGCTTTGGCAGCTAGCGCCTTCAATAGATTATCTAACATTTGGAAATTACGATCATTGAATATACATACCAAGCTTCGTCTGTTTAATTCAAATGTTATCTCAGTGTTAACATACGGCTGTGAGAGTTGGAAAATAACAAAATCATTGGAGAACAAGCTGAATACATTCGAGAACAAATGTCTTAGAAACTCATGAACATCAGTTGGAAAGAATTCAAGACTAATCGACAAATAAGAGAAGACTCTAGGCAGAAATATGTCTCCGACTATATAAGGAAAAGACGATGGTCATATATCGGTCATGTCCTACGAATGCAAAACAACAGAATACCACTACAGGCGCTCACTTGGGTTCCTGAGGGTAAGCGGAAAAAGGAAGACCAAAAGAAACACTCAGAAGAACAATAATAAGAGAAGGAAGAACGTTGGGCCTAAATAATGTGCAAGAGCTAAGAGGAGTGGCGTCACAACGAACAACCTGGAGAGCACTGGTTTCTGCCTTATGCGCCGTGTTTGGCGCTTAAAGAATTTATTATTATTATTATTACTAAGCACCTATTTTACCTTATCCACTACTAGGCACCTATTTTACCTTATCCACTACTAGGCACCTGTTTTGCCTTATCCACTACTAAGCATCTATTTTACCTTATCCGCTACTAAGCACCTATTTTTACTTCATCCACTGCTAGGCACCTATTTTACCTTATCCACTACTAAGCATTCTTAAGTTCAACACCAAGACAATCCCAAGAAGCAATAAATAATTTGTGTCATCTCTCGGTTAAAATAGGTCTCCAAATAAATGCCTCTAAAACTAAAGCTATGAACTTTTCTAACGAGACTTTTGATATCATCTTGAACGGGGAAAAACTACAGAAAGTTGAAAGTTTCAATTATTTAGGCAGTAAAATGACTCAGGATGGTGACACAACAAGAGAAATCCATACTAGAATTGCTTTGGCAGCTAGCGCCTTCAATAGATTATCTAACATTTGGAAATTACGATCATTGAATATACATACCAAGCTTCGTCTGTTTAATTCAAATGTTATCTCAGTGTTAACATACGGCTGTGAGAGTTGGAAAATAACAAAATCATTGGAGAACAAGCTGAATACATTCGAGAACAAATGTCTTAGAAAACTCATGAACATCATTTGGAAAGAATTCAAGACTAATCGACAAATAAGAGAAGACTCTAGGCAGAAATATGTCTCCGACTATATAAGGAAAAGACGATGGTCATATATCGGTCATGTCCTACGAATGCAAAACAACAGAATACCACTACAGGCGCTCACTTGGGTTCCTGAGGGTAAGAGGAAAAAAAGGAAGACCAAAAGAAACACTCAGAAGAACAATAATAAGAGAAGGAAGAACGTTGGGCCTAAATAATGTGCAAGAGCTAAGAGGAGTGGCGTCACAACGAACAACCTGGAGAGCACTGGTTTCTGCCTTATGCGCCGTGTTTGGTGCTTAAAGAATTTATTATTATTATTATTTACACCTAAGCCACTTTTTAACTTTATCCACTGCTAAGCCACTGTTTTACCGTAACCACTATTAAGCATATATATTACTTTATCTACTACTAAGCCACTATTTTACCTTATCCACTATACACTACTAAGCCACAGTATGGCTCTTATGTTCCCAGTACAGCTGTTATTTTACTTTATCCACTACTAAACCACTGTTTTACCTTATCCACTACTAAGCCCATATATTACCTTATCTTCCAAGGCACTATTTTACCTTATCCACTACTAAGCCCATATATTACCTTATCTACTACTAAGCCACTTTATTACCTTATCCACTACTAAGCCCATATATTACCTTATCTACTACTAAGCCACTATTTTACTTTATCCACCATCCACTACTAAGCCACTATATTACCTTATCCATTACTAAGCCCATATATTACCTTATCTACTACTGCCACTATAGTACCTTATCCACTACTAAGCCAATATATTACCTTATCTACTAGTAAGCCACTATTTTACCATATCCACTACAAAGCCACTGTATTACCTTATCCTCTACTAAGCTCATATATTACATTATCTACTAAGCCACTAGTTTACCTTATCCACTATACACTTCTAAGCCACTATATTACCTTATCCATTACTAAGCCCATATATTACCTTTTCTACTACTAAGCCACTATTTTACCTTATCCACTATCCACTACTAAGCCACTATTTTACCATATCTACTATCCCCTACTAAGCCACTATTTTACCATATCCACTACTTAGTAACTTTTACCTTATCCACTATCCACTACTAAGCCCATATATTACCTTATCTATTACTAAGCCACTATTTTACCATATCCACTACTAAGCCACTATATTACCTTATCCGCTATGAAGCCCATATATTACCTTATCTACTACTAAGCAACTATTTTACTTTATCCACTATCCACTACTAAACCACTATATTACCTTATCTACTACTAAGCCCATATATTACCTTATCTACTACTAAGCCCATATATTACCTTATCTACTACTAAGCCCATATATTACCTTATCTACTGCTAAGCCACTATTTTACCTTATCCACTACGAAGCCCATATATTACCTTATCTACTACTAAGCAACTATTTTACTTTACCCACTATCCACTACTAAACCACTATATTACCTTATCTACTACTAAGCCCAAATATTACCTTATCTACTACTAAGCCCATATATTACCTTATCTACTACTAAGCCCATATATTACCTTCTCTACTTCTAAGCCCATATATTACCTTATCTACTGCTAAGCCACTATTTTACCTTATCCATTATCCACTACTAAGCCACTAAATTACCTTATCCACTACTAAACCCATATATTACCGCATCTACTACTAAGCCACTATTTTACCTTATCCACTATCCACTACTAAGCCACAGTATTGCTCTTATGTTCCCTGTACAGCTTTTATTTTGAATTATCCACTACTCCACCACAGTTCTCCCTGTCCTCAGAAAAGTAATGATTTTGTTACCACACTATTACTGAGTAACCCTTACAGTCATCAATATGACCTCATCTCTTATCTGAGTGTTATATTTTTTGTCCATCAACCCGTGTTTTCTCCTTGCAGCTGGACAAAGATCAATTCTGGAAAGAAGAGAAAGACAAAACACAGATGACTCAGATATGGATTTCCAAGACTCACTGAGTACTAGGTGAGAATTCAGGCATTAGTTTTCTGTGTGTCATATATATGTCATATGTTTGACTGTTGCGTCTGAATTCATATAACGTTTTGTAGTTGTCTTGTTCTTTATGTTTAGTTACCAAGTAAATTCGTGTATTTACCCCATATTGTTCCTGCAGGTCCCTGAGGAGATAAGCGAAGAATAGACGACTGTTTCTTCAGGCATTTAACACAAAGTGAGTAGTGTGAGGTGAATGAGGCTGGCAGCCTCATCATGTGAAACAAATTATTACAGAAACTTCTTCGTACACTCTCAGGCGTCTATTTGAATCCCTGTAAGGGACCCAAGATGCATCAAAAGTGAAGAATGCAGTAAGTGACCCATAGCTAGACTGCCTGCATCAGGTTCAGCAAACCAGAGCTGACCAAGACCCTACTCCACCTCCACGTGGTGGTCCTGGAAACAGGCTGCATCACTGCAGTCTGGCTGAGGAGTAGGGATCGAAGAGGGAAGGCAAACCCAAAAAATGCCTCTGGAAGTCGGCGGAAAGGCGCAAATACTGCAGCTTCGCTGTAAACGGACACAGTGCAACCAACGTCCTTTTCAGGACGAACGAGGAAGAAGAAGAAAAATCCCCGTAAAGCTTTTCCACGAAAGGAACTGGTGTCGGCCATAAGCACTTTCTCTGTACCGCATATAAGGGGCAACTTTGAAGCAGATGTTCAGCAGTCATTTTATCAGTGCCACAGTTACACACACTGATCGGTAGTTCCTATCTTTAGTTTGTTGAATAGATGGTATCTCAGTCTGTTGTGGCCAGTGTGGAGTCTGAAGATTACCACTTGTTCTCTTCTGTTGAGCTGGTAGTAAGCATCATTCTGTGTGTGACCTGAATGTTCTACATTCCATTTGTTTCTGTTTCTTATTCTGATAAAACTCTTTGCCTCCTCGAAAGTTATTCTTGCATCAGGCTGAGGTAGATGTGAACCTTCTTTTGCCATTCTGTCAGCCTCTTCATTGCCGGTGATGTTACAATGAGATGGGATCCATTGGATCACAACACTTTTGAATTTGTGGAGCACTATTCTGAGGTCATCCATATTACAGAAACCACTATTACAAAGCACAAACATTCTTTGGTGCAGGCTTGCTGCAGTGGTTGCCTCATGCTTCATTGGGAGCCAAAAGGTAAATGATGATGATGACATTCAAGTATACGTCTGCCAGTAAATTACAGACTTGCACTTAATAAACTCTGTCATTATATTCACTTGGTCTTGTTCATTCTGTCAGGCTCGTTCACCTCTTGACTAACGTATTATGTCCTTCCAGTGACCCAAATCACAGTTCACCCATTTAGTCTTAACAAGAGTCCATTCCCTAGAACGAGATTTATCAATAGCTTTCATATTGCTTCTCCTTTTAGGGAGAAAATATTTGATAAAATTATAATAGTTACTTTCAGACAAAACAAGAAGCAACTTTTGTGACATTGTGAGTTAAGACAGTAAGATGCATGTTTATGTCTACTTTTGGACAAATGGGTGTGGTTTAAGTACAGATATCATCAAATGGGTATACTTTAGCTAGAAACACAGTGAAATGGGTATATTTTAGTGACAAACACAATCAAATGGGTATAGTTTAAATAACAGCACATTCTCATGGGTATAGTTTAATCAAATGGGTATAGTTTAACCAACAATGCAGTCTAATGGGTCTAGTTTAACTACAAACGCAATAAAATGGGAAACATTTGACTACAAACACAATCAAGTGGGTGTTTAGTTTTAGTACAAATACAGTCAAATAGATATAGCTTAACTGAAACAAAATCATATACATTTCTTACTGAGAAGGGTATATAAATAACTGAATGATGATAACAATTCATGTCTGCTTTTAGATCAAGCCGGTCATCCCCGACTTTGTCTGAAACATCCAACATGACAATGACGTCAGGTTACAGTGGCGAAACCGATGGTGGCAACATTGTCATTGGTCAGCGCTTGCCTTTAGATGCCTCTGGTCATCAGGTTTGTACACATTCATTCATCATTTTTCTTTGGTACTCACTATGGAGCATAGACCCACCTCTGAAGCTGGTCTCCCAGCTGGAAGTCTGCACCAAGCATTCACATGCATTTGCAGTAGTTATTTCTCTGGCAATTTCTTTTGCATGATGAGGTTGGCATCCAGGTGCACAGTTTCATATTAGTCACTTTGTACGACATGTTTGAGGGTACAACAGCCCAGTTATTTCTTTGTCTCTTCTAAGACCCCCAGGAACTTCACCAGACAGTTGGTTAAAGAATATAATTAATATTTTTAAAATAGTGTTAGAAGACATATGCAGTATTTATATATAATGCATTGTTATTGTTAATCAGAATCGACGTCATTGCACTCCGGGCAAACCCATAGGTGCTCAGTCTCCCGCAGCAAATTTCGAAGGGTATGAATGCTAATTGTTCCTGTTGCACACTGGTATTATACACAGCGGATGCGTCCTCTCATACGTCCATCCCTGCTGGTCTTAAGTTTGATGCCAAATTCCAGCAATCTTAGCCTTGATGATTCATCGATTTAAGTGTCATTTTCTAATAGATGAACATGAATCGCCCTCAGTATTTCTTCCTTATCCTTGGCCAATGCACCTTTTATGGGTGCTCTTGAAGCTAGTCTGTCAGCTCTTTCATTGCCTCGTACCCCGGCATGACCAGGACAGTATATCCATATCAGTTCTTGAAGATTCAATGCTTCTATGGAGGTTTTCCATTCATGTCGAAGCCAACTATTTTTGACCTTTCGAAGCATGGATTGTGAGTCTGATACAATAACTGCCTTTGTTAATAAAGTCTCAGACGCCCCCGCTATGTTCAGCGACGGTTTCTGCCCTTTCCTCTAGCAGAGAAGCCCCACCCTGATTTATTACCACAGATTACAGACCCATCAATGTACACAATGGCATCATCCCCTGCATTATCATTTATAAGCTGATCAACTTCCAGCTCTGCTCTCTCATTGGCCCAAGTTCTGCATTCTCTACCAAGGCTGATGATGACCTGCAGGTAGTTCATCCAGCTCTCATCTGACTTACTCCACTCTTCTCCCTTGAATATACTTTCAACTGGGGTCACCTGTCTAATAGTCTCCTCTGCCTGCGACATCCATGACATCCCCCTCTTTATTCTCGCTCCTTTTATGTCAGCTATGTTCCCATGCAGGGGATGACTTTTGTCTGTGGTTACACGCATATACACTTTTACCTGGGCCATCGTAAATCTGGATCTAATTGACAGCAATCCAAGCATGTGCCGCATCATCACAATAGGGGTATCTCGCGTGCAGCCCA
The DNA here is from genome assembly GCA_024509875.1 of Oreohelix idahoensis. Lineage (NCBI taxonomy): Eukaryota > Metazoa > Mollusca > Gastropoda > Stylommatophora > Oreohelicidae > Oreohelix > Oreohelix idahoensis. The sequence continues at coordinate 670,309 of JAMPIV010010395.1, forward strand.
AGACTATACGCTTCCCTTCATTTTGAATGCGTTCCAGACAAATATAATGCATTGTGGATATGTAGCGTAATATGATATGTATAGGCAAAACATCAAGATAGTGGTTACTTTCAGACAAAACATCAAGATAGTGGTTACTTTCAGACAAAACATCAAGATAGTGGTTACTTTCAGACAAAACATCAAGATAGTGGTTACTTTCAGACAAAACATCAAGATAGTGGTTACTTTCAGACAAAACATGAAGAAAATAGTTACCTTCAGACAAAATATGAAGATAATAGTTACTTTCAGAAAAAACAGCAAGATAATAGTTACTTTCAGACAAAATATCAAGATAGTGGTTACTTTCAGACAAAATATCAAGATAATAGCTACTTTCAGACAAAACATCAAGATAATAGTTACTTTCAGAAAAAATATCAAGATAGTGGTTACTTTCAGACAAAATATCAAGATAGTGGTTACTTTCAGACAAAACATCAAGATAGTGGTTACTTTCAGACAAAACATCAAGATGGTGGTTACTTTCAGACAAAACATCAAGATAATAGTTACTTTCAGACAAAACATCAAGATAGTGGTTACTTTCAGACAATACAAGAAGCAACTTTTGTGACATTGTGAGTTAAGACAGTAAGAGACATGTTTATGTCTACTTTTGGACAAATGTGAGAAAGTATTAATGTCAGATGAAGTGTGGGACATATTTTATACACATGTATTTAATTTTTAAAATTTATTGTAATTGTGTGTAAAATGTAACGTAAATTATTTGCCGCTGATGCATATCGTCAGAGGTGGCTAATGTGAGGTGGAGCATGAGACTGGCAGTTTCATGATGTAAGATAAATAGCTCCAGAAACCACTGCTGCATGAGCACGTGTATTCTGTGCCGCAGGCATCCTGTGGGGGAGGGGGAAATGGTGACAGTTGTAGTAGTTAGATCATGCTTCTAATGGAACAACAAAATGAACCAAAACAACGAAAATTAGAAGTGCCAGCATGTTGAAGAAAAATGAAAGAGTTTGAGTTGAAACACGAAACAATTTATCTGTTTCTAGATGAAATATATGAAGTGTAAGACTATAGATGTGTCTTATTTCATCACAGGTTGTACTTAGAACTCCTTATGGAACGTTCTTTCGTGAAGAGATGTCAGGGTTTTATGGCATGATGACCGAACAGCCTCGCCGTAGATGCAACACATTAGACCGTGATACGCTGTCACGTCCAAGATTGCACACTATTGAGGAAGGCAACCGTCGGCGTTACACTCTCGATAAGGACTATATCAATAAAATGGCAAACAGGTGAGGCTATATATAGTGAATTGAAATATAGGATTAACAGCCAATATGGCCACCATTTCCATGACAACCAGTAGCATTATCCCATCAAATGTGATCATGTGCATAGCTATAACAGTTGTAAGTTAACTGTGTGTATATGTATCGAAATCCTGCAGTTATTTATGAAAATAGCATTTCACTGTAGCTCCCTACCCTCTTAAGTAAGAAACGTGACAAATGAATAATAATCATAATACAACCAGGGCAATTGGGTGGCCAGAACCATGAATATACATTCTGTTTTTGTTCGTTTGTCCCTGATCAAGGCCTTGTGGCCTCAGCTTATTCAATCTTCTTTGTCCTCGTAAAACATTTTTTTTTAAAAGTCACTGTGCGTGCAAGATACATTTTATTTTAAACACCATTATTTCAAAACCCTGCTGGGGGGAAATTAAAAATATGCAATAATATTATCTACTTTTTATCTATTGCCTGTTTACCTTAACCCATATAGATTTAGTTTTTTTTTTTTGCTAGCTCCTAAAATCAGCGTTCTGTTAATGTCACAGACAAATATATAACAATAGCCTAATTATTCTGGATGATTATATTACATCACTGTCAAAAGAGGATTAAATGTCTGGTTCCAAAGTTTGCAGAACCCAACATAGCTGGTTGTAACTAGTATTTTTGTTGTATTGCTAGCTAGCTGTGAATGTAGGGCACAGGTCAGTAGGTCAGTGGGTGTTCAGGAAATAGTGTGTGAGGTTAGACAGGGGGTTTTGAAAAAATACATTTTGTGTAGGATGTACTCATCTTCACTCTTGATTTCGTTTATATAGAGCACAGGGGTGCAGTTTCTGTTATAAATAAGATAGACTACTAAAGGAGGTATGATTGGGTGTTTTCATAATGTCAGAAACCTGGGTTAGGGCAGACTACTAAAGGAGGTATGATTGGATGTTTTCATAATGTCAGAAATCTGGGTTGTTCCCTAGGGTCTCTAAAGACATAAGAAAAGATTAGGATTACTGCCACACTCAGGCAGTGTTGTACATAGTGACTAATATGAGGTTACCCATGGGGGGCTGGCAATCTCATCATGTAAAACCGATTGGCGCAGAAACCACTGCTGCAAGACAATGTGAATGCTGGATGCAGTGGTGGTTCATTGCTCCATAAGGAACTCACAAGAAAGTGATGATGATGATGATAATGTGAGATTATTTATGTGGAAGAGTGGTGGGATTGAGGTGGACAAGAGTTATGTGTTAAACATTGTTTTCTTTTCTTGGGGAGGAGAGATTTAACAGGCAACAGTCACATTTTTTTTAATTATTTTTTTTTCTGGTGGTGTGAGTATTTAAAAAAGTCGGGGGGGGGGGGGGGGGGGGGAATATGTAAATGGGAATATGTAAATTCTCTTGTTTACTGGATTTTTTTTTTTTTAAACTCAAAAGGTTGGAAGTTTAATATGAAAGACAGGGTAGGGGAGTGGATTGAGGAGGTGACCTTTAATTTGAAGAATAGGCCAGTTGAATCTAAAGTTGAGAAAAATTTGCTGAATTAAGCAGAAAAAAATTGAAGCCTGATCCATTTAGGAAGATTTAAAATGTAGGTTTAGACTGATCTGTTTTACATCCTTCCCCATAAACATTTTTGGAACAAGATAAAAGAGGAGATTAAGTGTAGGGCAGTTATATTTAATGGCACACTAAGAGTAGTAAGATAAAACACTGAGATAACAAATCTGGGAAAAATTTGGGAAACAGGTTTTTGGTAGGGAGGGGAGAAGATGAATTTTTGTTTTAGGATGTGATATGCAGATCAAAAGATTTGTGTTTCTGTTAACTTTTTTTTTTTTTAAGTTTGGACATTTTGCAGAAGCATAAAATAAAAGCTGTTGATATCTTGACTTTAGCAGAAACTTGTTTTAATTTATTCATTGTCATTGCCTTTCAGCTGCCAATGGACTAGAGGCTTCCAGTCAGTTCATGCCCAACCCTCCTCCTGTGCATGTGCTGTTTTTTTTCCAGAGTTTTTTCTGTGTCTTCTTTATCTTTTTTGTGTCTGTCTCCAGTATTCATATCCATGTGGTTTTTGGATCTTTGCTTATATCTTTTACATTTGGGAGTCCAGAACATGAACTGCCTTGTAATGCTATCAACTGGTTTCCTCTATCAATGCCAGCATCATTTCCTCACCGATTGTTCCACGGGTATGTCTGTTTCATTCCCTCAGTTTCACGTTGGTGATTTTTCATCATGCCGTGTATTATACACAATAATCCATTTATGGATATCTGTAACATCTTAATGGTCATTGTTTGTTTTTATCATTTTTTACAGATGATGATTGATGATTTTGTCAGGCTGTATCCTATGTGCATCTGATGGTACTCTTGATTCATGCTTACTTTGTTTTCTTCTTCACTTCCATTTTTGACACAACTGTAGCTAGCTAGGAAATCAGCATCAAAGCGTTTATGTAGCAGTGTATTTTGTATGATGAGGTTGCCAGGCTCATTGCACAAATGTTTATTAATCTCTTCTTAAAGCATGCATGAGGAAGCAGTGGTTTAATTCTGTCGTCATCTCCACAGAGATGGGAGCCGCAGTAGCACAGTGCACTGGCTTCCTAGCTCGGTGGTCCATGGTTCTATTTCCAGTTGAGGTTGGATTTTTTAGACCACAAACGGCGCCGGGGTCGACCCAGCCTCATGACTTGGGTACTAAAGCAACTCTGGGAAGGTTAAGGCGGCCGGCATGATGCTGACCATATCACCTCTAGTGTGCCGATGGTTAAGAAAATATGGGCCTAACACCATATTCCCAATATGCCACAATGAGTGTGTAACAGGATCCTTTACCTACCCTTTTTACAGAGACTTCCCTGGATACCTGGACGTGTTATCATTTGTAAGAAGTAGATAATGTAATAGAATTATGTCTTAAGTGGAGGCTTTCATTTATAATAATAATTTTTAAAATCATCATTCACAGGTTAAGTGATCGTCTTGAATCCAGAAGTGCCATCAGAGGGGATTCTCTACCTCCCTCTATGTCAAACTCTGCCACAAGCTCACCCATTCAGGAGGAAGGAAGCAACTCATATCATGTGCCACCTACAACCAGTTTTGCACCAATTACAGTGCCAGATGACACCGTGGGACACTCTTCAGCCATTACTATGCGGACAAGCCCATTGGTTGGCACAGAAGCCATGATGGCTGCTGCCAGAACAGGCTCTTCACCTGCGTCACCTAACACTAGGTGAGTACTTCCTGTCTTGAGCTCATCGTGTGTGTTAATCATTCTGTGGAGCACAGTATACATGTCTGACTGTTCATAATTTGTAATAAATGTCTATTTTAAAAGTCTCAATCTTTTGACCCCATCTTTCTGTTGGTGCCCATCTTCTCCGTCTTCTTCAAATTTCATGCATGGTGGCATAGCTGATCATGTCTCTCCACAACTTCCTGTCTCAAGTACTATAAATAATAACAGTATAGTAGTGTAACATTATATGCTGTTCTTAGGTGTCCCATAATTTTAATATTTCTTCATTTAAATAATCTGAGTATAGAAATGAAGTAAAAATATCATACGCCAACAACGTCAAATACCATGTGGTTCAGAGAAGTTGCTGACAGTATAAAGAAGGACTAGAATCTCTTCTTCTTCAGTAGACATAAGGAACACAAAGGAAAAAATAAATGATAATATTTGTAAATGTATTTTTTCTATCTAAACTTGCTACATAATCCAGTAATCTATACTGATCCAGTAATCTGTACTAATCCAGTAATCTGTATGGTGCTTTCATCTGTACATGAACAAACAAGAGTACATGTTTACGTTGTGCTTGCATCCTTCCTAGTTCCTTTACACCACTTGCTGTGTAACTGTGTGACTAAGAATAGCAAGTCTTTCAGTGGTGCACTTTAAATTGATTTAAGTGGCTCAGTAGGTCACGTGATGATGAATAAATTTTGTTGTTGACTTGTTCCCCCATGCCGTGATATCCAGTATCTTATCTCTTTGATGTCGTCTATCTCTTATTCCTTCAAATCTTTCCTGTTGTCACAATATATTCCATCTTCCTACTTCTCATAGCATGCCTGAATAAAGTTGACTGCTTGCTTCTAATGTGACTAATAAGATTCTTTTGCATATTGCCCTATGTCAGGACATCCTCAATACTCATTTTATTGTTGCTCATACATTTATTTTGTCATAATTATTTTTCTTTTCCATCTTTCGCCTTTCCTAGTTATTTATCTTCTTTGGTTCTCTTTAATTTTCACATGTTTGAGTTTTTGTATATCAGTCCCACTGTGAAGCCTTAATTGGAATCCTTAAAAACTCCCCCATTATAAGTACTAAGAAGCATCAGGTCAGACGTCGTGGGTCATCATGGGTTGGGCAATGTTGGAGAATGTGTTTAGGGGGTCTAGACTCCAGTTCCACGTGGGCATTCATTTGTATGAGATATATTGAGGTGATGGAGGTGGCCAAGTAATATGCAGTGGCCAGTTTTCAGGCGGAAAATGATGGTCTGCTGGTGTCTGTTAAGTTGGTGGATTGGGTTATCTCTGTTGTATGTATCCCCTTCCTTCTTCTACTGATTTTTGTACTTGTTGTGAATGATGGTTTTAGCTTATCGATAAGGCAGTGGGTGGCTGGATTGTTCCATTTTACTGCCACTTTTAGACCATCTGCTCTCTCATTTCCAGTGATTCCACAATGGGAGGGTAACCACTAAAGGGCAATCGTTGATGACCTTTGGATAATGTTAAGCTCAGATCTGATCTCATGCATCAAGTTTTCATTTCTGGTGTTCTGTATTGACTCCAGTAGTTATCTACAGTCAATGAAGATCACTATCTTAGCTGGTGGCTGCTGTTCTGGTCTAGTGAGGATTTTCAAAGCTTGTAGTAGTGCCATAGCTTCTGCCCTGAAATTGGAGGAGATCTTTCCAGTTGGGAAGGCTTTATGGATGATCTTCCCATTTATGAATCTTATACAAATGCCTCCTTCACCATTCTTTACTGCCCCCTCTGCGGATCCATCTATGTATACGTCTGGCCACTCCTTCAGGTTGTACTTTTCTTCAGTCATCTCCTGAGCCAAGGTTTTTAGTTGTGGAGGGTTCTGGTGGCCTTTCTTTATTATTTTGGGGACTTCTGTAATGATAGATATACAGGGTGTCCATAAAGTCTCTTTACAATTTAACAAATTTATTACAAAGGCAATTGATGAGATATCTTAATCAGATTTGTTCTATGTACTCAGTGGTTATCGAAGTTTTTAATCACATACCTTTATCGTATTTCAGGTACCCTGTTGACGAAAGAGGTACTGTTGAATGAACCCCTACAAAAATGGCTACTCCTCAAGAGAAGGCACAATGTGTATCATGGTTTATTGAAACAAAATCGGATAGGCAAACTCAGCGAAACTACAGAACTAAGTATGGAAGAGATCCACCGTCATGTCCGTCAATTCGTGCATGGCACAAGAAATTTATGGAGACAGGGACAGTGTTGGATAAAGGGAGGAGTGGACGACCAAGAACATCTGAGGAAAACATCGAGCGTGTAAGATGTTCTTGGTCGTCCACTCCTCCCTTTATCCAACACTGTCCCTGTCTCCATAAATTTCTTGTGCCATGCACGAATTGACGGACGTGACGGTGGATCTCTTCCATACTTAGTTCTGTAGTTTCGCTGAGTTTGCCTATCCGATTTTGTTTCAATAAACCATGATACACATTGTGCCTTCTCTTGAGGAGTAGCCATTTTTGTAGGGGTTCATTTAACAGTACCTCTTTCGTCAACAGGGTACCTGAAATACGATAAAGGTATGTGATTAAAAACTTCGATAACCACTGAGTACATAGAACAAATCTGATTAAGATATCTCATCAATTGCCTTTGTAATAAATTTGTTAAATTGTAAAGAGACTTTATGGACACCCTGTATATTCTTGGCAGTAGTTTGGCTCCTCGTAATCAATTAATATTTCCATTTCGGTAGGTTGTTTTGGGAGGAGGTCTTTATGACATTGATACAGATGTTTGGAGATGTTTAAGAAGCTGGTTCTCTTCATCCTGTGTTTTTTTTGTCGAGCTATGGAGTTTGGCATGCATTGGGTGACTTGGCATTTGTAGAAGCTTCTCGCTGTGAATAAATACCTTTTCCTCACATCTGTCATCAAGGGAGCAGATGTTGGTGTATCTCTCCATTGCTTGGGTTGAAGTAGTCTTCATCCCTCCAGTGATTACTCTAAGCCTGCATTTTGCACTTTTCCTAGTTGTTCTATTTTGTTTTTGATGCTGTGGCCCAGGCTGACATGCCGTATTCAAGTACATGCCGGACTGTGCATGTATAGACTTTTTTAAGTATGCTGGTATCTCTCTCTCTCCCCCCCCAACTTGTGCCACCCACCCAGTATGTTCCATTTTTGTTCTTCGGTTGTGCCCCATAAATCTAGGTCTTATGAATTAACATTTAATATTGTATTTCATCTGGTCTGAACAGATCAAGATCCGGTTCATTCACCCAGGAAGATTATGCCAACACAAGACCACGTTGCTACAGCTTTCATCTGAACAGTGAGGGCAGGGCAGCACGCATGCCACTGCAACGCCGGCTTCTGACAACTGAGCAAGATCGGGATAACCAAACATCACCTGATGGTAGTCACTACTTGTCCCCAGAAATGAGGCGAGGGAGTGTTGGGGCTATCTATGGTCTGCACCACCACAAGCAGCATTCACTGGTAGACCGCCCGTTACCATATGTCAGAGGAAGAACAGACAAAAGTACTGACAGTGAAGGTCTTCCAGTTATGAAGGTAAGAGGAAGTCTTGTCTTTTCTTCTTGTTATCTACTGATAACTCATTTCATACAATAATTCCATGAGTATTAACTTGTAACTAGAGCCACAGTAACACAGTGGATAGTGCACTGGCTTCCCAGCTCGGTGGCCCTGGTTCGATCCCCTGTTGAGGTGGGATTTTTTAGACTGCACACGGCTACGGGGTCGACCCAGCCTCATGAATTGAGTACCAGAGCAACTCTGGGCCGGCGTGATGCTGACCACATCACCCCTAGATGGGCCTAACACCATATTCCCAATATGCCTCAATGGGTGTGTAACGGGATCCTTACTTGTAACTGGTATAGCTTTGACTTCAAATATATAATTGATTTATTACTTTCTCTCTCTTTCTTTATTTCTCTCTTTTTCTTTATTTCTCTCTCTGTTTCTCTCTTACACTCTCTGTCTCATATATATATATATGTGTGTGAGAGAGTGAATGAGTGAATGTACGTACATGTGATTGCTCAATTTCTAAATGCAATGATTTTATTGATTACTTTAGTAAGTTAATAATACATTATTTTAAAAACACTTTGAGAATTGTATTATTGCAGGGCAGAAATGTAAAAAGGCAATAATACCTATTTCGTTACTCTGATGAAGTAAAGATTTTGTTTGTTCGTTATTTTTACAACTCTCAAACCTAATGAGATCATTATCATTCATATCTTGGTTGTCTGCACTGATGTCTTAATTCTTAAAGGAGAAGAGGCCACTAATCAGGGTCACTTTTCACGGGTGCTCGTGGGAAAGCCACCATGTTCTGTAAGAGTAGTATCCCTTTCAGTCATTACTGACTATAGGAACGTTCCCCCAAGACAAGGTCTTGGCAGACGTGAGGTTATAAAGAGGTCAAGCTGTTGCCCATGCAGCATGACCCACGAAGCTGGTGAAACCAGAGGAACAGCATAGCCGAGACAGTCTGGCACCAGAACACATATATATGCATACTTCATGTCCATATGTATGCTATACCTC